>OU343059.1:24776716-25516716 GCA_910593695.2 Ocypus olens
TTTGTTAGGTTGGCACTTCTGCGTACTATACTAAAAGGAAAGACTTTTAGTTTTAAAATCTGAAATCAGTCAGTCAGTCAGAAGTTAGCGGTGCCAGTGGCTCTCACGATATGCTATTTGTGACCCAAATATTCGACGAGTGTTAAGTGCGTATAGTTAATTAATCGAGTGTACGTTTTCAAATCGGTTTAATGGAAGGTGATTCTGAAGATATGTAGAATATTTCAATACATGGAAATCTTGCATAAAAATATTCTACAAGTTATTAAAATGGCGTTGAATAAACACTCGAATAATATAATCTCGTATAGATTTATCTTGAGAAAAGCATCAAAATTAAAATAAACATTTTACTGTCTCAAGACACTTTAACAAATATAAATCGCCAAACATTTCTTGCGACGAGCTGCGACCTTGTCTCTGGAGAGACAGTTTTCGAGCGGCGCGTGTGTATAAGGTTCATGGTATGGTTTCTTCACTTAGCCTACAAATCCGGCGATGACGGAACCGAAAAAGAGTGGCAGGTTTCTTCTGCAGGACAGAAACAAAAGGTAGCAGCCCGTAAACAAAAAAATCTGAATGATTTTAAGCAATTGTACGGTTTGCAAATTGATACCCCGAAAGCTGGATCCGGTACGACTAATGACGGAAACACCGTTACGGCCCGTTCACACGGCACCGAATCGGTCGTTTTACCGATTCGGTTATTTTGCCGTTCTCAAAGTGTTGATAGTAAAAAACAAGGTACTGTTGCAAGCAATATAGAGCGGGTTTGGTATAGATATAGAGAAATCAAAGAATACTGATTAAATCTTGCCAAAAGATATGTTATATCCCTGGTAACATTACCAATTGGACAGTTATCTGAGGATGAACACAAATATCGGACATTATCGTGAAACCTTTGGTATTTTACCGTCTTCTCACATGTTCAGAGTCCCTCATCTCAAGCTTACAAAATTATAAATACAAAGGCGGCAAACCATCCGTCCGAAGTTTTTGAACTTTTAGATCCTACATTTAACCAATTCAGTGTTGATGTGAAAAATAATAGCGCATCAGTCGAAAGCGACGGAAACGATAAGATTACTATATTGAAAGAAAAATTGAATAAATGTCAATTTAGAACTTCATCCAGAGGCTCCGGCAGTTCCTCGTAGAGGATTTTTGGCGGAGGCGGTAGAGGTCACAGTATTCCGCTAGTGTTTACCTCGCCTGTGATCTCTTGAGCGTTCAAAGCTTCCATGGATGCCAGCTCTAGGGGTTTGGCTTCTTCCGCAAACCTCAGTTCCTCTACCAAAACATTGTTTAAAATAAACGAAAATTATTTCGCCAATTCGTTATCAATAATCCTAGAAAGTGTGTCTTCCCACACACAGTACTCAAAGGAAAAATTTCGCTGGTAAAAACTAAAATTTGTTGATATGAAATTGATTTTTTGAAGAAACACGGGTGTAGATTCAATTCCCAATTAAGCAATTGAATGAAATTGTTACGGATTAATCCTAGAAAACGTATCTTTATAAATTACTTATCAAAACTTTTTTGAAGAAACATGCTTGCAAATTCCAATTTAACAAGACAATCGAATGAAACTGTGACGGTTTAATTCCAGAATGTGTGTCTGTAAATGTAATTATAACCACGTTTTAACATTACTGAAAGAAAAATGGTGCTCGTTGAAACTAACGATTGATGATTAAAAACTGAGTTTTTGCAGAAACATGATTGTGGATTCCACAACCAAAAGGGCAAATCAAAGAAATCGTGACAGTTTAATTCTAAAAAGAGTGTCTTTTTAAATTACTCATTAGACCTTTTTAAACTGTACCCAAAAGAAATATTTCGCTGGTCAAAACTAAAATTTGTTAATAAGAAATTTATGTTTGAAGAAACACGAGTGTAGATTCAGTTCTTAATAAAGCAATTGAATAAAATTGTTCCAGATTAATCCTAGACAACGTATCTTTATAAATTACTTATCAAACTTGTCAACTTCATTGTAATAAAAATGGCGCTGGAGATTCTGAAAACTGAAAACTGACTGTTTGCATAAACATGCTTGCAAATTCCATATTCAAAAAGACACAAATTTACTTATTACCACTTTCTCACTTTACCGAAAGAATAATGGCGCTCGTTAAAACTGAAGATTGACAATGAAAAATTGACTTTTTTTCAAAAACATGAATGCAGATTCCACAACCTGAAAAGCAATTCAATGAATTGCTGACAGTTTAATCCTAATAAGAGCGTCTTCTCAAATTACTCATTAGAACTTTTCAAACTTCATCCAAAATTGGATAAAAAATTGATTTTTTGAAGAAACACGGGTGTAGATTCAATTCCCAATAAAGCAAATGAATGAAATTGTTACGAATTAATCCTAGAAAACTTATCTTTATAAATTACTCTCAAAATATTTTTCAACGTCATTTTGATTACTGAAATTTTATTTTCCAATTCAGCGACCTCTAATTTTTTTTTTTTTTTCAATATAAACTTTAATCAAAATGCAATTTTTCATGTAATAAGTCTGTTATTTTTTCGTTGAAATCCATCATTTCTCACATAACGAATTGAATCCGTCATTTTGTTTTTGAAAAATTTGACTTCAGTTTCGGAAGCAGTGACCTCAAAAACCACCATTTATTGAATTTCTTTTCAAATAAGTGGTCCGCCATTTTAATTTAACAAAAATAGTTTAGTTTTGGAATCAGCGGCCTCAGAAATCACCATATACTAGACTTCGTTGGAACCCTATCATGTTTCATATAAGTGGTCCACCATTTTGTTTTTGAATAATTTGATTTCAGATTTGAAATTAACGATCTCAAAACCCCCATAATAATCCAATTTTTCATCGAAATTGAACGACATCTTCATATTTTGGCCAGATTTTTTGAAGTTTGGACCAGCGTGCGTCGGATAGCTTGCAAAATACTCTACCAGATGCCGCAAAAATGTCGATTTCTACAATTTTGGATATATGCTGTTTATGAAATCAACGCCTTAATTATTATGTAATGTGGAAAGTAAAGTATGTTCATTAAAAAACATCAAGTGTGCCATGATTTTTTATTTAAAAAAATCTAAGTTGGTAACGCATATTGAGGTTATGTTATTTGCGGCATGTTCCTACCGATAAATTAATTTGCTGTGATAAACGACGTAGAGAAGACGTAGGTTCATCATAAATAATGAGAACGTTAGGAAATTCTTTCTGAAACCCTGCTATAGGTGCGTCGAATGAATACACCCAATTTCCGTCCACTTTAGTCCCATTTCGGAAATAACTTTTAACTAGAAATGTTTCTGCTGGTTGCTGTAAACCATTGTGAGCACGGAATAATTGTGACTTTTAGAACGATCTGACGTTTTGTATGTCAATTCCTAACATGTGAGCTAACTTAAATTTTTAAAAATTAAACATCATGGCACACTTCAGGTTTTTTAATGAATATACGATATAAACACTGCCGTTCTGTTTTAGGCAATATAAAACTAAACAGCATTGGTTAGAAAAACAAAATAATTATGTAATCTCCTCACTTTCTTTTGCTAAATACTAAACTTCCAACATATGTAAGTTATCTCTAATAAGATTTATATACATACCCACCGGTAGCTCCACCAATCTACCCACAATTTCAGTAGCCAAGTTATCAAAACAGTAAGGCCCATCGATTTTTTGTAAATTTCTAAGTTTATTTTGCGAATCATTATTTTATATTTAGCGGATTTACTGTGGATATATTGTCCGAAAGAGTAGTTTCCTCTAAAAACTAAGCATAATTCATTAACAGGTTGTGGTGTTTTAGACAATTGATTACGAACAGTTCAAAGACCTCTCTGATGGCTAATTTGTCCAGTTTCTTTTATTCATCTTTGTCTCATTAGAAATCTGAATCTTTAAGAAGACATTGTCAGGTAACTTGCTTCCCCTCGATCACTCATAATTGCAAGATATTTAGTTTGCTACACCTCATGTGATGCCAAAGAGAGCTGTAATTTTTATTACAACCGTAAACTTTGCATTCTTGTCTCTAGCATATTTTATAGTTATTTACGTATTAAGGGCTGTTAGGATAGCCGTAACAACCAAGGGAGCCGTTTGGGGCCCGACGAAGGAGGGCCCTAAAGCGACCGCGGTTGTTACGGCCCTAACTGCACGTGGTACGTACAACGTTTTTCGTCGTACTGCTAATTTTATAAGAAATGAAACTTGAATGTGTCTAATTGACAATACTAAAATCGCCGATGACGTCGATTTAATTTTGGTTACCGTCAACATAAAAATCGCACATGTTGTTTCCTTAACAACCAATAACAAATAGCATTTTATTTGTCAAAGTGCAGAAAATGGAGAAAGAGGCTTTACTTCCAGCGAAAATATTAGCCCGAGCTAAGCAAGCGAATGGTAAATTGTCTTAGACGTTCCTTCGGGTCATGGCATGTATCAATTTCCTGATCATTATTTTCAATTTTCTCTTTATCATCACCCGAAATGATTTATTTTACTATCTATCGCTTACTTCATTTGCCCATGCTTATAATTATATTCAGATCACCAACTCTAGAACTCTTGTTACACGACATGGTTAAAATTGCTGTTGCTGTTGCTTTATAAATTACTTTAAACTTAAAGTAAACATTCCCTGACTTCTTGTGGACAAATAAATTTAAAATGAGAATGACGAGTCTTGAAAATACTGCATAAGTAAATTGTCTTTAAACTTTCTTGTTAATGTAACATGAGTGCTCGCATGGATGGCAGTTGTCCTCCAGGTCAAATTAACACCATTTTTTTAGAATAATAGTAAGCCGGTTTGATTCAACAACAAAACGTTGTAGGTTAAGATATTTTGCGAGGGTAGTGAGCAAGTATTACTTCAATTTGTTTATTAAAACTGAATGGCCATCATCGTGATTTATAAATACTATTGTTGTAAATTTTATTAACCAATGTCGGATAATTTGGGAACGATATAACGTAATTGCAAACGCTGCTGTAAAGGTAATTTAAAGATTAATTATAATATTAAGAGATAATAAAACAGAGGAACAGGATCTGTATGAGATAAGGAAATTCGACCTTGAAACGACTCGCGCAAAAGTTTTGTTACCGTGAGGTGTACTGCGTTCTCTCTTATCGCAGAATATGTGCAGACTGCACATACATCGAGCGAACAACGGCAGAGAACGATTGTAGGAAAGCGGCAATTGATTTCTGATGTCAATATTAGTCCTAGTAGATTCTATCACTGGGAAATTTGTATAAATATTTAATTCTTTTACAATATACACAATTATACGATTATTACGCTATTATACGATTCAAATTAATACAATATTTTTATGAAAACACATTCACCAATTATTTGAAACAGTAAGACAGAGGAAATTAATCCATCAATTATATGAAACTGTACGAATCAATATCATAGAGTGGCAACCAAGAGTACACCATATTTAACTGGTAGTCACGATAATGGATAATGGATAGATATAAATGTACGGTATTTGATTCAAGTACAAAATTAGTGGAGAATTACATGTTGATACTATTCCCGGCTAATTCATCATCTTCGCGTTCGTTGGTAGTCTAATGGCGGAGACCTATTCAATCTTCGTATCAAATTTAATTGTCTCCTCGGCGTATACTTGGATCTGACGTTGTATTAAGAGTTATGTATTCTCCGCTCCTCACATATATCACATTCCTTTGTTATATTTTGTTAAAATGAGAAAGAAAAATAATTATTGTGAAATACAATCTTATAGAGGAGTCTTAATGTCTGCGGCTTATGGTGACATATAGAATGGCTCGAATTGAAATCTCCGCTTAAAGCTCTCATTATTTTTATATTGTGTTTATGTGTAGTTAAATTTTAGTACTGTCATAAACATAAATTCACTGTTCGCAATTGATGAAATAAATAAATAACTATTTTACGAAAACCGTCTTCCTTAGTAGCCAGATCTTCTAGACCAGCGTTTCCCAAAGTGTGGGTCGCAGAAAAATTTTGCCGGGTCGCGAAAAAATATTGTAAAAACACAAAAAAAATGTTTTTTACTTTATAACAGTTAGTCACTAGGAATGGTGGCAAAGTGTGTAATTATAGTTTTTTGTATCGCAGACTTTTTACCAAATTATGTGATCATAAACACCTCCTTTTGTATTGTAATTCACGAACGTTTTAAAACATCTGAACTAGATATAGATTCCACTCTATAGTTCTATAAACATTGGAAAACATTCCAACCTTAGATTTTAAAATAATCACACTTGAACAACTCCCGGTTCAATTGTGATGAACTTTTTACAAACCGCAAAAAAACAATTGAAACAACCCTTAAACTTTCGGCATTCCTCTAAAATAGATTGCACTTTAAATATCTACTTAATTTTGGAAACATTCAAAATAATCACATTTCAACATTCTGAGGTCAAACATTTTTGAAACCGCCAAAAAATGAAAAAAAAACAACCTCTAATTTTTTTTAATTCGATTAAAATATATTGCACTTATTTTTTCTGCAAAAAATGCATACGTTACTAACAAGGGGAGGATCAGATGTGTGACTCACCGATTTGATCCTTTTTTGGCACACGTGTAAGTCATAACTAGGAGTATAACAGGTGCAAGTAATAGGGCGCACTATTTAGCCGTTTTCGAGAAAAAATGGTTTTTTAATTTGTAATTTATTCGTATGTTTATATACCTTTTGCGTTAACAAACATATACCGACCTTTTGGCGCATCGATAAATCCTCCGATTCGTAGTCGGAAGGTCGAAGGATCGAACCGCATTGTTGAAGTTGGGTTCATTCATTTTCTTTTTATGGTTTTTTATAAATCCATGTGTATTTAAATATCTTAATTTTAGAATCAATCAATTTTTTTTTTTAGTGGATTATCTTCAAATTTTACAAGCACATTCTATAGATTTGTAGTAATAAAACAAGTATATAATAAAAAAATAATGTGAGCTGGTTTTTCCGAAATTTCAACTCAAATATTTTTGAAAGCGCGAAATTATGCATCCACCTAGATGTTCTTAATTTCCTAGAAAATCCTTTAATGGATTATCTTCAAATTGTAAAAGCACACTCTGTAGACTTCTAGTAATGAAGCAAGTAAATAATCCCAAAATAGTTTAAGGTAATTTTTCCAAAATTTCAACTCAAACATTTTTGAAAGTGAAAAATATTCATTTGGCTACATTTTCTTATTTTCCAAAAAAGTCCCTTAGTGGATTATCTTTAAAAGCACACTGTGTATACTTCTAGTAATAAATCAAGTAAATAATCAAAAAATAATTTGGGCTGGTTTTTCCAAAATTTTTGAAAATGCAAATTCATGCATTCGCCTAGATTTTCTTAGTTTTCCAGAAAACACCTCAGTATAATATCTTTAAATTTTACAACCAAATTCTATAGATTCGTGGTAATAAAACAAGTAAATAATAAAAAAAATAATTTGAGCTAGTTTTTACGAAATTTCAACTCAAACATTTTTGAAAGTGTAAAATTATGCATTCACCTAAATTTTCTTTACTTCCAAGAAAGTCCCTTAGTGAATTATTTTCAAACTTTAAAGGTACACTCTGTAGACTTCCAGTACTAAAACAAGTTAATAATCAAAAAAATCATTTGGGCTAGTTTTACCGAAATTTTAACTCAAACAATTTTGAAAATGGAAAATACGCATTCGGCTAGATTAGTGTTTCTCAACGTGGACGGCTCGTGGATGTTCGGCGGTGGGGCATTGGAAGAAAATTTGATCGAAACAGCGAACGAAATATTTGCTTCCTAAGTAAGTAGTGCGGCATGAGCGACATCTTTGTCTTTGCCCTCCCTGCCAAAATCCACGAGCCGCCGCTGCGATCGACGTCTAAATTGGGCGTTTATCTGACAATCCGTATTTGGGGGCCGATGGTCATTTTGTAGGGGCCAATGCATTTTGAATACCAGTCTACAGAGATGGCTCACATCGCCTAAAAATTTAATCAAAATTATGTCTTTCGAAATTAAAACCAATTGTTATTAAACTTTTCTAAAATCAAAAAACTTGAATATTTGCCAAGTTGCGTTGAATTTGCATGTAAGTTTTTAGTATTTAAATGTAGATTGAAGATTCTTTTTCTGTCGGAATTAAAAAGGAAGAAATATTTAATCTTAGTGAACAAGAAGTCAATAATCTCAAAAAAAGTGTTTGAAACTGCATCACCAATTTTTTTTTGGTTGCGGTGTCAAAGGGAGTATCCAAGCGTAAACGAAAAAGCGATACAATTTGTAATGCCTCTTGTCACCACCTATAATAATAATAATAATAATAACTTTATTAGTGCTAATTTGGAATTACACAAGTCAAAAATTACAGAGATATACATATATAATATATATATTATATAAACATATTATAGTTACAGATTATCTTCTAGGAAATCTTTCCAATTATAATAGGCCTTTCTACATAACAGTGTTTTTAATTTAATTTTAAATGTTGAAAAACCTTCTGACTTAATTGAGGCGGGTAATTTATTAAAAAATAAGGGTCCGTAATAATTCTGACTATTCCGTGTTCTATATATACGAGTATAGTTAACTGCGATATCTGAAGATGTTCTAGTATTATAGCCATGCTGATCAGCGCTTGCATAATTGTCAAGATGTTTTTTAACTAATAGTATACTATTGAAGATGTACATGGAGGGAACCGTTAATATGTTCAAGTCGATAAAATACCTCCGAACATCATGTCTGTAGTCCAACTGTAACATAGCTCTTACACATCTACGTTGTAGTGCAAATACTCGTTTCGCATTGGGCGAATGCCCCCACGATGTAATTGCGTAACTTATATGTGATGCTATTAGTGCATGATATCCAGTTAAAATAACTTCAGTGGAACAGATTTTGGTCAAGTTTTTTAATAAGTATATATTTTTTGCTATCATTGTGCAAACATGATTAATTTGCTCTGACCAAGTCAATCCAGTATCAAGAGTTATACCTAAAAACTTTTTTTTATTTATGTTTTGAACTGTAGATAGATCCTTTAGTGAGACGAGCATGACCGATGTTTTGCCTTCATTTAGTGTTAACAGATTGGATGCAAACCATTCTTTCGTGTTTATTTGTGTACATTCAAGAGAGTGAATTAGATCCGACAAATAGCGACTTGATTGACAACAAGTAGTGTCATCGGCATAAAGGGTAAATTTAGATGTATTATCACATTCCATTAAATCATTGATGAATATATACGTGTGAAGCTGCATTCACAGCCTTGGTGTACTTAAAAAAAGTATCGAAATAGATTGAATGTCGAACCTAATTTGGGAATCAAATTAACATCATTACCTCCTAATGAAATTTGATGACAAACAACATCATCCTTCGCACTAAGGACAAAATATGTAAAACAAAGTTTACTTCGGGGCACTCCGTGGCGGAGCGTTTTGGCTCCCGCTTTCGGTGCGAGGCGTCGTGGGTTCGAGTCCCATGCTCGGGCGATAGCTTTTATTAATGAGAAGTTATCGTTAGGGTCCATGGTTGTTCAGTATTTGTCCCATTCATTATAAAAAATAATTTTCAAATTCAGAATCAGCTAATCATTTACGCCAATTCCCTTAATCATTCACTCTCCTTAATCCGCTATTGAGTTGAACATCCTTCCTTTTATTAAAAGAAAAGTTCACTTCATTTACTAAAGTTTTAAATGAATATAATTGTTAATTTTTTAATTACTTATATTTTTCTTATATATATATATAATTATTTTGCAATTTTTGTGTATAAAATAAACAAACAACTTGATTTTTATTAAAAACTAAAATTTGTTTTGTAAATAAATGTAAGGCGGGTCGCGAAAAATGTTAAAACCTTGTACCAGGCTGCGGTCAAAAAAGTTTGGGAAACGCTGTTCTATACCATTGTAACACTGTAACAAACAGCAGAAGCCAGTACGATACTTGGTGCAGGCAAAAGCTGCGCAATGGATTAAATCGTGATATCCTACACGCTTTCGCAACCAACACCAGAAATGGTTTGGCACACTAAAACTGCGAAAGACCAATGAGAAAACGTTGCACTATAAATCTCAAGACTAACCATCATACATACTTTAAATCTAAAGGTCTGAACTCAGGATGTCCCTTGGATGGAACGAGATTATGTTATATAGTGTTACACCGTTCTTCGTGTCGTAAACATCGCTTGACTTGATTCCGGCGAGTTATCCTTATCCGCCGGTTGACTCCGATGAGTGCTCCACCTTATCGTGGTATCGAGGCTCGTACAGTAAACAATTTCTCGATATTGTTGCTAATCAGTGCACTTTGGCTCCTGTCCCTGCAGTTTCAGATAGGCCTCAGAGTTGTTTGTTGCATGCGCACGAAGGTTAGTCGGGCTTCCCTCTAACTTAACACTAAAATTGTGTTATAAATACCATACCCACCTATTCTGTTGTCCAGCTGATACATACAGGTATTTGCACGATCTACGCGGCCAAACTTATTTTTATGCTTAATTGGTATCTAAACAACGTAAATAAGTAAAAAAAACTATGTTTTATAAAAGAAATATATATTTTACAAACAAAAAATTACAAAAAAAATTCATCGGTAAAAGGAAAACCAGATAATAATGCTAAGTTTCTTGACTTTCTTCATTGTCTTCCTCGCTCTGTGATGAATTTTCTGATATATTGGACTCCGCAGAAACAAACATGGCAAGGTTTCGGGCAAAAATGCTCCTACGTTCCTTCTTTTGACAGTTCGCATATTACTGAGCAGAGGATCTGAACTAAGCAGAAGGTGGTTAAAAATATCCTGATTACAACTTACTCTGGAAAATTTCCTTGCAAAGTCTTGGCGGTAAGATCTAAAATGTTTATTTCGAGCCTCAGCTGCTTCCTCAGAAAGCTGTCCGATTGGTAATAATGCCGTTTCGATTATGACTGCACCATGGACTAAAATCTTGTGCATTGTTGGCGTCATAGGTTGCCAATCATATAGGTTCACATAAAGACGAGCAGTTTCTAAAGCATATCTTTCATATTTTACAGGATCTATTTGGAACCCGCTTGAAATTGCTTCCAGTATGACTTTTAGTTTGTAAATTAGCTCGTAATTGATGCCAGTTATTTCTGAGGTTAATTTCGGGTTCTCGAAGAACCTTCTGCTGGTATTGCCATCATTCGTATTGCCGAAATTGGATTTAGGCATATCTATTATTAGACCTGTTTCAGCGCGAAATCTTGTTTGTATTTCTCTTTTGGTTTCATCTTCCAGATCTTTCTCCTCTTTCGATTTTCTTTCCCTGTATTTTTTCGCTTTAAGTCTGTACGCTAAATGAAGGATACTTTCAAAAATTCTAATTCTGGCGTGTAACACCGATTTGCCGAATTCAAGGGCTGCAAAATTCACTTTTCTTGTATAGTCCAATTTATTAAAATCTTTCGAGGTTGCTCCACATATGTAGCATCTACTTGTAGACTTTGTGCCTGTTGCTGCATTGCAGACCTTTCCGTCTACCATGGTCATAATAAAAGTGTGCTTAATTAAGAACCTTTTCCCTGCTATGTTAACCTCTGTTGGGACTAAAAAGCTAATAGCGCTTTTAACGTGTCTTATTTCCTCTTGAGTGACATCAGTAGTTTCTTTGATAAAACGGAATCTTATAAGCCGACAAAATCGGGGCGGCGAGGGCGCTGGATTATATCATAAAACTTTTTTGCTGTTATTTCCACTAACTAATTGAACAGGCACAAAGCAGCTTTGAAATATGTTCGAATCAGAATTGTTGGGACCCATCGCAACCCCCTTTACAAATTAAAGTTAAGCATTCATGCTCTTGCTCCTTTATATTTACCAATACCTCTTCTGGGTACTCCGATAAACGCCTAATAGTAACATCCATTAGAGGCTATAACTGAGCTTCCGCACTGGTACTTGTTACCTTACACGACTCTTGCGGTGGGTAACATTTCTTCTTGGCTTTTTGTAAGGACTATAGCACGGAAAATACTTCTTATTGGTCTTTCTTATAATTACGTACTGTCCTTGTGTCAAATCGGCATCCACAAACATTTACAATGCTTGCATTGGTGTCAAGGAGGGTTGCCCTTTATTTGACTTCATAAGATATAATGCCTTTTTATATTTAGTTGCTCGTGTCAGAGTACTGGTGATATCTTTTAGGACATTTGATGCATCTTTTTTACCAGATTTTGCCAGTTCCACTTTCGCAGCATGTATTATGATGTCCTTTTCAAAATTAGAACGAAGTTCTTCAGTCCTTCGCCTTTTGCTCCTCTCACTTGCGTCTTCGAATTACTTGGTTGGTCGACCTGGCCGTTTTTGTGAAATCTGAATAACAGGTATTTCAAAAATACCTTCTATCCATGAACTGGTTGTATTTTCTAAAATTATCTTCTTTATAATGAGCTTTGGTCCAGCTTTTTTGATTTCTTTGATTTGATCTTCATTGCAACCTTCACATGATAAAAGTTGATCTTTTAAATAGTCTAATTTGGCATCTAAATTAGGCAAATTTTCTTTAATCATGCAGTTAAACAAGTATTGTCGGGTCACAACCCGAACTCCTGATGTACCGTCTGAAAACAAAACAAACATAAACTATGTTAAAAGTCGCTAAAAATATTTCCAATTTTATTCGAAATTTCTTTAAATTTATTTATTTTTTATTTTTATTTATTTATTTATTTATTTACGGGAATTTCCCTTTATAATAGAAAAAATATCTCTAAAAATAATACAAATCTGAGAAAATTATACAAAATTATATAAACAAAATTTAAAATTTAAACAAGTAAACATTAAAGAATTAGTAACTAACTTCGCTCAGGTTTATTATGCGAAGACGTTTAGCAAACGTCCTGCTGTTATTGCAAAATAGCGTAAAGTTATCTCTTTCCTGCAATCTGTTAGCCATCCTCATCAATCTCGTTAAAGGTTAATGGTAGCCATAGTTGGTTTTGTGCATTGGCAAACGGAAAATAGCCTTACTACGTGTGACGGAACCAGAACTTTGAAAATTAAACTCAATGTTTGCCAAAATTATTGGGCAATCAATAATCCCATTTGCCGCTTTAAACAGAAATTGCAAATCTGCAATTATATGACGTTCCTGCAAGGAAGAGATATTTAGTTGTGCACTAAGTTGAGCATAATTTAAAGCGACCAACGGGATATGTAATTTAAACGCCGCCAGACGTATAAATCTATTTTGGACTTTCTTTAAGTCATCTTTCAAATATTGTTGATGGGGAGACCAAATACAAGAAGCGTATTCTAAACCTGAGCGAACCAGTGCCAAATACAAGGTACGGATTGCATTTAGTGACAAATCCTTACCTATTCTCGATATAAAACCCAACAACTTCAGACCTTTGTTGACAATAATATGAATGTGAGAAATAAAAGTAAGTTTTCTATCGAATATGACACCCAAATCACTGATCTCATTCACGCGCTCGATTCTTGTGTCATTAATAAAATATTCCGTGATAATTGCATTTTTACCTCTGTAAAACGATATTGTTTTACATTTGTTCATATAACTTTAATCTCTAGAAACTGTATTTATACGGACGTTTCCAGAGATGTTTTTGATACTAGTTTTAAGAAAAAGGATCAATTAATAACCTATAATAAAAATCATAGTCGGATCTACCCCGATACATAAAGAAAAATATTAGTAAAGAAAAAATGTTGAAGGAAATCATGGAAATAAAATTCGTTTTTTTATTATAAAAAATAAGGTACTTTGATAGTTGATCATAATTTTATTTATGTAGTTTGTAAGTCTCTTATCTTGTTCATCAGAATCCATCACTTTCAATTCGTAAGAAATACCTGATAACATAAAAATTCACTTTGGAAGTTTGATGAGAAAAGCGCCGAGAACAGATACGTACACCACGTGAAACGGTCAAATTCCGACTGATGCTACAGGTGCGGGGTGCGCGGTAGTAGGTAGATAAAGCATGGTATTGTTCCAAGGTTCGTAATCTGTTCGTGGAACTAGTTTTTATGGATGTAATTGTTACTTTGTTATTGGGACTTTTGGCAGCTTAGACCCCTCAAATACCTGCTGGTAACAGTTTGGTGCCCAGCGTGGGGCAGCGAGTTTAGCTTAAACTGACGTCACCTTTAAGTAAACACATTTAAAGATATCTCTACTACACCGCGGTAATAATTACAATATGCCGTAGCTAAAATATAAAAAAAATGGTGATGTGGCAATCATGTTACTCAAAGTTTGTTTAAATGTTTTTGTAAAATTTTTCATATTTAAGAAAATATTGGCAAAAAACAAAAAACAGTTAAGGTAAACGCCCACTTCCGCTGTATGAATTTTATTAAAATTTTACCAAAAGCTTTTCAGTTCTTCAGATTATCAAATAAGACGGATGTTCAAAGTTTCATATCAATTGCTCTATTAGTTTTTGAGATACGGCGCGCACAGACACACACATACACACACACACACACACACACACACACACACACACACACACACACACACACAGACACACACTTCCCCCCACACACATACACACACACAGCGCGCGCACACTCACACTTCCCCCCACACACATACACACACACAATTTTTTTTTCAGAAATTGTTGAAATGGCATCTAGGGACCCCAACATGGATATTTCCATAAAAACAATTTTTGAAAAAAAAAATCACGATTACAATAATTTCTCGTACTTCGTAACAGAGAAAGTAAAAACTATAAAAGACCATTAATTCTGACAGAAATTGGTGCTGGAAAAATGTTCAAATGTTCTTAATCGAACGAAATATCATTTACAATTTTTTCTCTTTGAAAAAAAACCCAAAGCATCCGTTCTCGAATGAATTCAGTTTGGATCGACAGCTAAGGTTCCCTTCTCGAAAATACGGTTTGGTCGTAATGATATATGTATACTGGCCGCCATAAGCAAAAGAACACCAAGAATTCGTCACTCAATTTTGTTGAAAATTTCAGATAATACGTTAACAATCCACCCTAAAATTTCAACAAAAAATCATGGTAACTTTCTCCTTAATTTCAATAATGAGTTGCTGCTTCACGATTTCTGGAGCACTCAGCAACTTGCCTAGGCATACTATAAGTCAAATTGTCAATGTTAGCCTGAGGGATTGCATTCCAAGCTTCTTGAATTCGCATCCTAATATCAGGTAAAGTGAGTGGGGGTGGCTGAAGATGACCCAGTCTTCTGCCAATTGTATTCCACACGTGTTCAAAAGGTGATAGGTCTAGAGAACGAGAAGGCCATGGAAGTAAATCAACATTAGAAAGTTCCAGGAATTCCATAGTAAGCTACCCGCACACTTGCCGGAATCGGACCGACGGCACGCATCGGCTAAAATTGCTTAACACAGTTGTAAACGAGTCAACGCACATACCGTACCGATAAATGTGCGTTGACTCGTTTACAACTGTGTTAAGCAATTTTATCTGTTGTGTGCCGTTCGTCCGATTCCGACAAGTGTGCGCGTAGCTTTAACCCTAGCTGTATGCGGCTTTTCATTATCCTGTTGGAAAATGGGGTTTTCCAACCTTCTCAAATAGGGCATTAATATTGGTTCTAGAATATAGCAATTTGCGTTTAATGTTACTGGAATGAATACAAGAGGAGACTTACTTCCATAACCGATCGATGCCCATACCATTACTCCGCGTGTAAGAGCTGTATGGCGTTCCACAGCAAACCGTAAATTTCCTCGTTTTCCTCGGCGACGTCTAACCATTTTACGACCATCGACACAAACGAAATCTTGATTCATCGGTAAAGATAACCTGCCTCCATTGATCGACCCATTGTTGTCTCTCATTGCACCATTCCAGACGGCGCCTCTTATGGCGAGGAGTTAAGGGTAAACAAAGAAAAGGACGGTACGACTTGAGACCAAATGATCTCCGGTAAACTGATCGAACGGGGATTCCTTGGTTAGTTAAACCTCTCCAGATGTCTCCAATGGCTCTTGGTGTGAAAAATCAATCCCGGACAGCGACGAGCCGAAGAGCTCGATCTTCACGTTCTGTAGTGTTTCTAGAGCGCCCAGGTCGTAATCTCCGCCGTTGTTCCTGTCCCTTTCGTCCATCTACGCCAACATCAAGATATTGTACTGACACTTCTGCCAATTCATTGGGCAATATCACGAATTGACAAATCTCCTTCTCTGAGCCCGATTACTCTACCGCGTTCAAAATCGCTTAATTGTTGAAATACGCCACGCTGACGAACTCGGGGCATCTTTTGATTTAAATGGGGAACCAATTAACTGATTTGCATGATAAAATTGTAATGTCACTGCTCAGTTAATTTAACAAAATAACAATAAAATTTCTTTCATTTTTTATACTCCAAGGCAAATGGATCAAAAAGTTACCTTGATTTTTTGTTGAAATTTTAATCATTTCTTAGTGTGGATTATTTACGTATTATCTGAAATTTTCATAAAAATTGAGCGACGAATTCGTGGTGTTCTTTTACTAATGACGGCCAGTATATTTTTAAATAAAACTGTACACGTAAAAATTTTCCGCGTCATGTTTTCAGAAACCCGTATTACCTGTTATTCTGCAATAAATAACGACCGCGCCGTTCCATAAATGTAATTGTAAATTATCCAGGGGTTTCATGTATGTACAACATATACATACACGAGAAGGATAAAGGCGAGAAATCATGGCTTTATTTGCAGCTAATTGGAAATGGTCATAAAGTGAAGTTAATTGATTAATGAATTGTCCTTCATGCTGGATTCGTATAAACAAACGAGCGCTGATTCGCAATGGCGTATTTGAAATAAGCCGTAATTTAATTTGAGGGTGATTTATATCGTTCGGTGATCTTGCTTCTCTCCCCTTATTAAAAGGCAATGAAGAATGATAAGCAAAACAATTTGGGACTCGATCGTACTTTCAATATGTTTTTCGCATGTCTCACGCGTTACGTTTATTACATTATTTCCCCGAGTTGTCTTCTGCGAGATAAAGGTTGTAAATGGAAGCGAACCAAGAATGCCAGAGATTTGCACAATTTAAGACTGTTCTACTGAAAACTAATAATTATAATAATATATGAATTCGGTGGCGAATCCAGGATGATTTCCTGAGGGGAATCAAAATTTTAAAAACAATTTCATACGTAGTATTTATTTCCTACACGAAATTTTCATTATTTTCCCCATAGATTCGCACAATATTCGCATTTTCCATTAAAACTTTGATCCGACTTCAGTCCTGGCTAAAATTTGTAGAAATAAACAACCTTTATAATTTTAGAAACAGATTTGACTTTTTTCATACGCGTAGATTTTTTAAGAAATATTAAAAAGCATACAGGGTATCGCATAATGACTCAAAGACCAAAATCATTGTAGAAATGAACAACATTTATACTTTTAGCAACAAATTTAAATTTGTTATCCCTGTAGATATTTTAAGAAATATTAAAAATTATACAAGCTGTTGCATTATTTAATGTTAATAAAATGTGTTTCGTATTTAAAAACGCATCTAGTAATGAAATTTAATTTGTATAGTCTTCATTGCTTCGTTGTAACGACAATAAAATTTGTTTTTCCAGCGGCTGCTTTTTTAAAGCATTTTTTCCCTCAACGATAGTCACATTAGAATTTATCTAGTAAACTCGACTTTAAAATAAGTAAAAAGTATCTCATAATGAGTTTTTTTTTCTAATTACAAACCAAATCTATTTTTTTTTTGGTATTTAAAAGCGCATCTAGTTATGACTTTGAATGTTTTTGCCTTCATTATTTCGCTGATGAATGTATTTTTTCTAACAGCCTTTTTTACTATTTGGATCAATTTTCAAGCCGCACTTAAGCTTTTTTATAGATTCGACTTCAAAATAAGCCAGACTGATGGCTCAGAAGTATCTCATTGTAACTATATTTTTTTTAAATTATGAATCATAAATGTATTGTTTTTTTTTTATGGACGTTGAGCTCTCCGAACAATTTGCTCGATTGATATATTGTTCACATGTTTTCCCATTGTTGAATGCATTTTTTATTTTCCTAGTTCAAGTTTGGAATGTTGTCGTTTTGTACATAGATGTTGGACATTATTTTAATTTGAAATCAGAAAATATTATTTCTTAATAGATTGTGAGATTTTGCAGGAAATTTCTTCTTTCGTCATTTTTTTACAATTTTTAAAATCGTTGAATGCATTTTTCGTCTTCATAGTTCACGATTGAAGTGTTGTCGTTTTGTATACACCCAGAATATGGCAATTAATTTTATGTTAAATCAAATTTGTATTATTTTGTGTACGTATTTTGAGCTTTTAAAACAAATTTCTGTTTTTCTTTAATACATCTTTGCCAAAAGTTCTTGCATAATTTCCAAGATGTGGCGCACTGTTCTGTTTAATAAAAAAAACATTGTAGGCTTAAACCAATGTCACTGTCAACGGTATAACTAATTATGTTATTTTATTAATTAACAATGCTTGGTCATGTATCTGAAGTGACAAAGCTCGTATTGTGAGATTGTGACGAAACTAGAGAATGGTTGGTCAATCGTATGCAAACATTATTTTAAAAAAATATTTAGAAAAAGCTCGAA
Organism: Ocypus olens; assembly: GCA_910593695.2. Classification (NCBI taxonomy): domain Eukaryota; kingdom Metazoa; phylum Arthropoda; class Insecta; order Coleoptera; family Staphylinidae; genus Ocypus; species Ocypus olens. Next base: position 24,795,365 of record OU343059.1, read on the forward strand.
TCACATTAGCGAACTATTTTTGAAATCGGGTTCAGTAGTTCTACGCTATTTTATTGAATAAAACAGAACATGCAGTAATTCCCAGCTCGGTAACATGAACTTCAACGCAAGGCACTTCTTTACCACAAGAAGATTCAAATAAGGTACGATTATTATTAGCACCCATATTTTTCTAGTTCCAGGTGGTGGTCACACTATTATCTGCCTCAAAACTGCGAGGTCAAATTATTTTTAGGTTAGGCGCCGTATTTTTGGTGTAACTTCATTTTAAAGTTTTAAAGACCGCCCTGAGAAATGCAAATGGATTGTGAAGATGGGTAACTCATGCGTGAGTCGGTTCAAAGAGGTAACTCGTGGAGATGAGTTGAGTAGTGAAGTGATTCGTGTTAAAATGAGTCATGAATTGTAAGTGGGAAAAAACATGTTTTCGTGTAAAACCAGCGATATTTGGCATAATTTTTTTTTGTTGCTTTTTTCTAGATAATTTATAACTTTTTCCAGATACTAAAGAATCCACTCGTTTCAGTCGACGTTTTTCCACAAGTCGACTCACAAAAATGAGTCATTTCGCCCATCTCTAGTTTACACAGACTTCTCCAAGGCATTAGATCATGTTCATCACGAGTATCTACATTATCTAACGTCGGATTGGACACTGTTTTAATGAAATGGTATCTCAGCAACAAGGTGCAGTTTGTTAAAATTGACAAATGTATTTCCAAACGTATTAGCGTCACGTCGTGTGTTCCTCAAATCAGCCTTGTAGATTTCTCATTTACGCTGATTCTGACTCAACTCACTCCTCTTCGCCTTCCGCTGGTCAATCAAGGAGAAGGTGGGGCATATCTCTTGGCGGGTTATCGATGGCGGTATCGGTGCGCGTATCTCTAAGGTGCTACTGGGTCCACCTGGGCGTCTGCTAGCGATACAGGGTGGGCGAGATAGATAAAAAAAAACTAGCAGCAATTTATTTATTTAGGTATTCCATCACACTAAAAAAATGCCATTTGTAAGAATCAACAATAAAAATAATTGAATAACTTGGTTATGGTGATACTTGAAGACATTTTCCGACTCCATGCATAAATTTTCTGAAAAATAATCAAATTTGCGGAAATATCTATTCCTAAGAAGCTCAGGCGGTTACACTATGTTGTAGGTAATTAAATATTCTTGCTTTATTTGAAGCAGTTTTTGATTTAATGCACCAATTTCCTATTGAATAACTTGGTGGTAGTGATAGCTGAAATAATATCAGTTGCACCATTTAGTAGATAAATCAATTCCCTTACCACTTTAAAAGACTTTTAATCCATGCAACAATTTTCTGGAAAATATTAAAATTTGAAAAAAATATGGGTTTTCGGGCAGAAGGCTCTCTAGTGGCCTACTACTAACGGGTACTCTAAGGGGCGGTGATTGATTTTACGAGCCGGGTAAGCGGGGTCGGCCAACTTTCCACCTTTCTCATCCATAGTAGAATCAGGCATCGGCGGAGTTGTCTGGGTTCGCTGAACAACAATATCACAGTTGATGGCAGAGAGCGGATTGTCTTAGGACGTCCTTCTTTCTGGAATGCATCCCCACATGGATTTCCACCGGGGTTTTGGTTCTGTTCAGAGCTTGAAGCATACTTTGAACAATTTCATCAAAGAAACTGAAAGTTATCGTATTGCTCACTACCGGTTGGGCGGCTTGCAGTCGCTGCTGCAGATGCATAACTTTTTGAATTTTGGGTGCCGATCTGCCCTTCTGTTATATTTCTGAAAGCAGCCCATCCTCGAAAACTGGTTAGGTGGCCTTCCTTACAGGAGATAACAACGTCAGCTGAAGCGATTTTGGTCGCATGGGCTTTTTGCGATTATTCTGTTGACATCGGTGGCTATGGTTAGACGATGATCTATTTCGTTTGCTTTCGACTATCGTTGAGAATTTTCTTTAGGTTGTAAATCCCTTTGGCCTTGTCGTTGTATGGGAGTTGCACGTGTGCTCGGGGCTCATTTAGAGGCTGATGAAGAGAACCGGGAAGTTCATCGCTGATATTTTGCGGAATTCTTTTAGGGCGACTTCTGCGAGCTGGTGTATAAAATAGCTCCAGCCTGTGCTGTTAGATATGTGAACCCTTTAAAAATGGATACGTGAGGCGGCCTGGACACGGCGCCCATCGGTTGTATGTTTAATTTAGGTGAACATCGGGTATTTTAACTCAAACTTGTTGCTCATCGTTGGCCAGTGTCTGTCGAGGAAAATTTGCGGCGTTCGCAGTGCCTTCTTTGCAGCGGCGGGAGTAGCGGAGCTATCTTTGTAACTGGAGAGTGATGGTGGTAGTCGTTACGGATGGATAGTTTCTTGATGGCTGGGGTAGTCGAACTCGGTATAGATACTATTGAATTTTTGCAGCCACGCTCTTCGACAAGGCTTTTTTAAATGTTTTGCATTATAAGGTGAAAAAATCTTTAAACTATTTAGTAGAAACTGGACCGGTTAGGCTGTATATTTAGGTGGCCCTTATTTTTCTAGTTTTTAAATATTATCGCGGCATCTTTTCATTCGATTCTCTACTATAAAATATGAAATAGTAATTTTTCTTTTAATTTTTGGATAAAATTTAGAGGTCGTTACCAGTTGTCAAACTAACAAAAAATTATTGTAAGGTAATTGTTTATTTCGCTTTGTTAAAGTGAAACATGCCGAGACACGTATAGGTCCCCCTCTCCTGCACCTACGCATCGAGATGAAGCCCGCCCAGTGTTGGCAGATTGGGGTTTTTTCCCCCAAAGCGGGGGTAAATTAATGTTTTGGGGTCTATTTTGGAGAAATTCAATCAATGGAGAATTTTTTGGGGTGAGTATTTTATGCGAGGGGTATTTTTGTGGAAATAGGTATGAATTAACATGTTATTACATTTGCTAGAAATCATTACAGAACCGTAAAGAAGTCATTGATTTTCCTCAGCGACGAGTAATTTGTTTTACTACATTAAACGCCTTTAAAAATTTTACCAAAAACCTGTGACATTTATTTATGTAAGTTGCCCTAGGGATTCTATTACTGCACTTTCATTTGAAAAATATGTATGTGTGCCAAAAAGATGATAAAAATATTGTGGATAAAGATGAATAAACATTATAATAAATTTTATATTTATACTACTTTAATTTTGTATACACATTTTAAATCAATCCACTGTATTTACGATTTCTTTTTAAATTTTATTATTTTGGGGGACGGCGTAATTTTGGGAAGTTTTAATGAAATATTTGGGGAAAATTAAAAATTACTCCTGGCAACACCGAGTCCACCCCGAACTTCAGTCGGTAGTAATTCATTGACGAGAGAGCACGCGCGTTTAGTTTCAAGAAACATACATACTTGTTTCAACTTGCAATGGCGTCTACTATACCTCATTTAATAACCAGGCGGACTAAATCAAATTATAGCCGCGAAAATACGTTGTTGTGATTGGCTAAACGGGCGCCGTTTTTACACAGGCCAAAATTACTAAAACGGCAATGGCCGCTGTTATGATCAGCTGATCTGTTACCGTTTACTTGTGTCCCACCGGTTCCACGTATTTCGCGTCAGTTTTGTGTTTTTTAACCAGTTATTCCTCCCATCGAAAGTGTAAGAATCGGTTCTATCAAAAACTCATCCTGCGATCTTCTAGGAAATAGTTATTTCATTTTTAACTATGGATAGATGCCCAGCACTAGTTCGGAGTTATTTTCTACCCCCAAGAAACGAAAAAGGTTGGATTTGAGAGCATTAACGCTCGTTTAAAAACAAACCAAAATTAACGTATATAAACTTTTAATACAAGAGGCTTTAAAATCTACTGTCGTTGAACACAAAATTGTCGATTCATTAGGTAAGGGTAGTGCAAGTAATGAAATCATAAACATGTATAATATTTAGCACAGGCTAGCAGCACGGTGTTTCGCAAAATTAGAAAGAAAATTTGCCTGAAATTTATTTATGTATTGTTAAAATGTATGAATGTTATCGGTAAACGAATTTTACCGCCAAAATATTTCTGGTTACTTTTTATAGTGTAAATGTGGCTCTCGGCTTTAGTCCGCCTGGTTATTAAATGAGGTATAGTAGCTGAGTCAGCAACAAAACCAACAATTGGCTAATTACTGCCTAAACCAAACCAGTCAAGGTTACCATCTATTGGGTGTTATTTTCCTTTATTACAAGAGTGAAGAAATAAAACCATTCATGAATCTGCGACTTTGGCTGCATGTGAAGTGATAAATTTGTGGGGAAAAGCTTATATACCAACAAAATTAAAAAAACATGTAATCTGTAAAATCTAAAAATACGTCAAAGAGTGGCAACAAGAAAAAACGCACGGAAAGAAAAAAGAACAAGACTGGCAACAAAAATTAGACTTCATTTATTTGATATTGCTTATTGTGATGCTTTAAATATTATAACTGTCGAAAAGGACAAGCAGTTTTTGTGAGCACAAAGACAAAAAATTACCAGGGTTTTATTGGTTCAGTAGATAGAAAAAGTTTAAAAAATGTAAGAAAATAAAAGAGGAAAAAGAACGACTACAGAAACTGCGAGAACGTGAAAACATAAATATCTCGGCTTTGACAGAAAAGTGCTCTTTTTCTTCTTTGTCATTTCTTTCATCGTCATCTGCCACCATCTGCGAAGAAGCAACTACAACTGATTCAGAAGTTCCATCAAAATCTCCGAAACCACAACCACCCCAAAAACAAGCTCGAAAAAACATTATTGGCAGCCCATTAGCTTCTAGTCCTGATGTCACTAAATTAAGTGACAGAAAAGCAACTATGGGAATCCATCAGAGTTTAATGTCAACAGATCTTCCATTCGTCGGCACCGTTTGAAAAATCCAAAAGCAGTCTCTCAAAAGCGAGTTCAAATCTAATTTGCCATTAACAATACACTGGGATGACAAGTTAATTGAAGATATTACTGGGCAGGAAACTGTAGATCGGCTGCCAATTTTAGTATGGGAAAATGGGATTGATCAACTTCTAGCAGTTCCAAAACTGGAACGTGAAACAAGTGAAGCATGTGCGTCAGCTATCTACGAAACAATAAATTTATGGTATTTGAGCGATAAAGCAAATTGTTTGTAATGGTATTTACATTATTTGTAAATAAATAATGGAGACGAAGATTCTTCGTATATAGCAAAATCAAGTGTTGCAGGTTCGATCCCTGTCAGAGGCATGTTCGCACTTTTGATTCGGCTTTATACGAAGAATTTTTGTCTCCATTATTTATTTACAAATAATGTAAATGCCATTATATTTATAACTTCGTAATCGGGAAAATTGTTTGTGTTTTGATACAACTGCTGTAAACACTGGTTTAAGAAATGGAGTTTGTGTTCCTTTAGAGCGAAATATTGAGAGAAAGACATGCTTTGGCTTGCATGTCGCCATCACATAATATAAATTAAATTATCAGCTGTAGTGGATTAATCGCTCGGTTCGTCTAGTAGTACTCATAATCAATTATTCAAAAGGTTTAAAAATAATTGGGTTAGCATTGACTAAACCAAGTACAAAACAATAACTGGTGACACCGAATCAAGTATCCTTGTCAAATCTGCCGCAGACAGAATGTATTTTGAATGAATTGATATTTTTTGAGGATATATCAAAACTTTTATTATTGGCTTAAAGTACAATCACTCGACCCACTACCCTCAACCCGCTAGGGAGTAGGGTTGAGAAATAGAAAAGTTAAATATCAACCCCCATTTTTTGTGCGGATTTGAATATTCCGGGAAAAAGTAAGAAAGTTTTATCGATTTTTTTTTTGTATTCGTGACAGACGACACTATAATCAACAAAATTCAAAATTAGCAAAAATTGTTGAAAAATGGGAATTTTCTGAGAAATGGTGATTTGCTGAGAAATGGGGATTCGTAAAATAGGTTCCCTATGATGTGCGAGAGGCATGAAGACTCATACCTTCGTGTACTTTTATTTCTTTGATTTCATATGTACGAGGGGGATTTGTAAAATAAGGTTACCATGATTTATAATAATAGACAGCTATATTTTTGTTCTTAGTCTTGTATATCATTTTAAAGCTTAAAACTTATGCAATTTTTCTACATAATCGCCGTTTCTGTTCAAACACTTTTGCAGACGATGCTCCAGTTTTTCTATCCCATGTTATAGAATTCTGCCGCCAATCCTATGAGAAATCGAGTAACCTCTTCCTTGACTTCATCATCGGTATTGAAGCGTAAACCACCGAAGTGTTCTTTTAATTTTGGGAATAATTAGTGTTGGAAGTCTCAGAAATACGGAAAGCAAGTTCGTTAATGGTGATCCTCCCATCTTCAAGCAATATTCTCTCAACTTTTTCGACAATTCCATCTGAAACTGAAGGCCTTTCGCTCCTGTCTTCATCGTGAATTTCCGTGCGGCCTTCACTGAATTCTCTGCACCATTTGCGAACATGTTGAACAGATATGCAATTTTCCCCATAAACTTCGATTAACTGACGATGAATGTCAATAGGTGGAATCCGTTTTGCACTTAAAAAACATATCACAGCGCGAATTTCGCATCTGGCGGTAGCAGCGATAGGGAGCTCCATCTTCGAACGCTGCTAGAGGTGGGAATAGAGAGAGGGAGATTTGACAGTGTAAGACAAGTGTTTGACAGTTATTTCTCAGCAGCATAGGGAACCTTATTTTACGAATCCCCATTTATGAGGAAATCCCCATTTTTCAACGATTTTTTAAATTTTGTCGATTATAGCGTCGTCTGTCATGAATACAAAAAAAAATTCAGATAAAACTTTCTTATTTTTTCCCAGAGTATTCAAATTCGTACAAAAAATTGGATGTTCCTATTTCTCACCCCCTACCCCCTAGGGGTTTGAGGGTAGTGGGTCGAGTTTCACATCATTAGATGTCCCCCTCCGAGGCGAACAAATTTTGATTATAATTTGTTTTTATTCGATGTGTAGTTTTAGAGATATTTCAATGTCTTCACCTAAATTGAACACCCTGTATACCATATGTATGAAACAACTGTCGAAAATTTCTTTAATCCTTATATTATTGGTATCATGAATGCATAATCACATTCAATACATATATATCTGTGTAATTAGGTAATGGCCATAAGCACGTGGCTCTGCGGACATATATCGACCAAGTGAAATCTATAAGGTGTTTACAATCAATCCGAATCAGTGTCCAATCAGATCTATTCAGATTACACATTCTATACACACGCATTCAACAATCAATAGCTATGTACAGCAACTAATTGTTTTACTCGTAGTATACTGACACCAATCCTAGAAATGCCAAAATGTGTGTTAATTTTGTTTGTCTACTTGAGGATCAACGTGAGTTATTACGACAGGGATACAATTAGGTTAAGAGTACATAATTATAAAAGCATTGAAAATCCTATCAAAACTTACACGCAATATAACACGCCATAACCATTACGTGAATAGATTGATATAATGCCACCGGGGACAACTGGCTATTTTAGAAACACCGTGGACTATTATAATCGATATATTATAATCCTAAAATTGCACGAATATATTGATTACGTTACACCTGATTCATCTATGTTGGCTTTAATTAAAACGAAATTTACTGCATTCTAATAAAATCAAATATTACACGAAATTCGATAACAAATAATACACATATTATTGATTAATTTAGTTAATTATGGTATACAATATTGATTAAATCAATTATAGCGGTTATATACAAATATCAAACATGTGTACAATTTGAACAGGATTTCAAAAATATTGTACAATATCACAAAATATGGATACATTATGAAGAATATCGTCACGATAAAATTCACTGTGTGAATATAATATTAAGTGGTTTAAGTTAATATTTGGTTAGCGTTCTTTATACAAATGGAAGTCCTTTAGCGAATATGGCTCTAAGTTACATATAAAATTAAACAGGTTACGTTTCATAGTACAACTTTTTCAAGCTTAAGTTGATGTATGTGAAATTGTGTTCTTTATGTGAAATAGTGAAATATAAAATTAAGAAAAGTAACTTGTGACGAACGACGGCTCCGCTGCGATACGCCGTCGTCTGTGCGTAAGCCATTAAAATAAAATAAAGTAATTGACAGCGCAGCGCTGTCGTCCATGTATAGCCCATCAATATGAAGCAAGGTAGCCGGTATTTCCAGTTTTAAATTGGAAAGTTTCTTGGTTTTATTAAAATTTTGGGCAGATAGGGATTATTTGATCTTTGGCACTCCGTTGCGGCTGTGGGGGTTACCAAAATGTTACCGAACTTTATGTAAACATTTTGTATTTGTTTTTCACTTGATTCTTAGTTATTTAAAAATTAGCTATCTGAGTTACATTTGTTTCCATTTTGCACCCCCGGTTGGGAGCCACGGAAATGTCGAGTTAAAAAATAACGAATCACTAATAATCGTGGAAAAGACGATCCTGTATCTGGCTGACCCATCAAAGAATTGTACAAATGCGACGAAGAAGCGTTTTTACTTTCTCCGTTACGAAGTACGAGAAAGTATTGTGATCGTGATTTTTTTTCCAAAAATTTTTTTTACGGAAATATCCGTTTTGGGGTCCCTAGATGCCATTTCAACAATTTCTGGAAAAAAAAAAATTGTGTCTGTGTGTGTGTGTGTGTGTGTGTGTGTGTGTGTGTGTGTGTGTGTGCGCTGTATCTCAAAAACTAATAGAGCAATTGATATGAAACTTTGAACATACATCTTATTTGATAATCTGAAGAACTGAAAAGCTTTTGGTAAAATTTTGTACACCGGAAGTGGGCGTTTACCTTAACTGTTTTTTGTTTTTTGCCAATATTTTTTTAAATATAAAAAATATCACAAAAACATTTAAACAAACATCGAAGACAACAAAGAAATGAACATCTTTTGCTTGAAAATATTTTTCATAAAATCATTGCTATTCGAGAAAAAAATTTATTAATTTTTTTTAATTTTTGGTTTATGATTATGAAACGATAATAGTTACCGCAAATTTATATGAATAATAATTGTAGAGAATGCCAAAATGAACAACTTCTAAAGAATAAGTTTTTTTCGAAATCTCGATAGTTTTTGAGTTAACCGAGTTTTTGAATTTGAAGTAAAATTTTTCCATCTTTCATGATTTTGACGTTTTAAACGTCAGTTTCATCCGAGTTTACGCAACGCTTGATGTACATTTAAAATACGATTTTAATTGAAAATAAACCCATAAAAACGTAAATATAAAGTCGGAGAAAGTAACATGATGGCCACATCACCATTTTTTTCTTTAATTCGTTCTTAAAAGGGTGGAGAATTTGTGACAAATTTGAAAAATCATTCCTCGAAAACGCGCCACCAAATCAAGAAATATGCCCCTACAATTCTTGCCGAGATGTTCTTTTGGAACAGATTAGATAACATTTACGTTAATTTAAATCAGAAATAGGGGGTGAAACCGCAATGTCTTACAACCGTTGCAAAATAACGCGCATTAGATCCGCAGGGGGCGTTCCAAAAATGTTGAAAAAAATACAGACGAAAGTGTTTAGTAATCCTAAAAATTCGATTCGATTTAAGTAGAATAAAAAAATAAATAATCATAAAAACAAGTAGAAACAATTTGCTCACTTTTTGAAAAATCGAATATTATAGGGGAATGCTTTGTGAATATACTGGACCTTTGACAAACTCTTCAAACGAAACTGATCGCATGAAGACTCCCGAGAGGTCCTCATGAACCGCTCTCTTTTAAGGCCGGGGCACCGTGACACAGGGCCCCCAGAGATAAAATACTTGTCGCGTAATATCCTTTATGGTGAGAGGTATCTTTGGTTAAAATTTCAGCGGAATCTATTTCATGCGTTTTTCATTCAAAGGGGGTAGCGGGATAAAATGGGTGTGGCGGCCCCCGCGCGATTTGAGTTGCAAGTGTAGAAACCTTGTTTTAAATATTAAAATGTCAACAAACACATCTAATTCTTCATGTTCCGCCAAATCTATATTTGATGATTATATAAACAAAGATATCGTAGTGGATAACAGTCGTCTGGAACTCGACCAGTTCAGGTAATATAATGTAGAGATAGGCAATAATGCTACTTTTGAATTTTGAATCACGTTGCTCCCTGTGATTGCTACTTTCTAATATCAGTGATTTTAAACTGTGTGATCACAAAAAAAAATAATTATCCTCAATGGCCGAAGTGTCGCTTATTCAAAATCAATTTGGTTTTTGTAAATTCAACAATTTTTAATAGAAATATGAATTATTGAAAATTTTTGTTTTTATTTTTTGAGCATCTGAATAAAACATAAACCGCGCAGAAAAATTTCCATAAAAAATTATGCTCAATGGCCGAAGTATTGCTAATTTAAAATCAATTCGGTTTTTGTAAATTCAACAAATTTTCATACAGATATGGATTTTTGAAAATTTTCGTTTTAATTTGTAGAGCACTTGAAAAAAAACATCGCAGAAAAAATATAAAACGTGCAAACAAAATTCCATAAAAATTATCCTCAGTGGCCGAAGAATCGCTAATTCAAAATCAAATTGGTTTTTGTAAATTCAAAAATTTTCAATAGAGATATGGATTTTTAAAAAAAATTCGTTTTGATTTTTTAAGCACTTGAACAAAAACATCGCAGAAAAAAATATAAAACGTGTTAACAAAATTCCATAAAATATTATCCTCAATGGCCGAAGTATCACTTATACAAAATCAATTTGGTTTTTGTAAATTTAAAATTTTTAATAGAGATATGGATTTTTTAAAATTTTGTTTTAATATTTTGAGTACTTGAACAAAACCATCACAGAAAAAAATATAAAACGCGCAGAAAAAATTGCATAAAAAATAATCCTCAATGGTCGAAGTGTCGCTTATTCAAAATCAATTTGCGTTTTATAAATTCAACAATTTTGAATAGAGATATGTATTTTTGAAAATTTTCGTTTTAATTTTTTGAGCACTTGAACAAAAACATCGCAGAAAAAAATATAAAACGTGCAAACAAAATTCCATAAAAAAATATCCTCAATAGCCGAAGTCCCGCTTATTCAAATTCAATTTGATTTTTGTAAATTCAACAATTTGTAATAGAAATAAGTATTATTGAAAATTTTGTTATAATTTTTTGAGCACCTGAATGAAAACATCGCAGAAAAAAATATAAAACGCGCAGAAAAAAATCCATAAAACATTATATTCAACGGCCGAAGTATCGTTAATTCAAAATCAATTTGGTTTTTGTAAATTAAACATTTTTCAATGAAGATATGGATTTTTGAAGATTTCTATTTTAATTTTTTGAGCACTTGAACAAAAACATCGCAGAAAAAATTTAGAAAGTGCAGAAAAAATCCATAAAAAATATCCTCAATGGCTGAAGTATCACTTATTCAAAATCAATTTTCTTTTTGTAAATTCAACAATTTTCAATAGAAATGTGGATTTTCGAAGATTTTTGTTTTAATTTTTTGCATTTGGAGATTTTTGCAGTTAAATAAATGGGAATATATAGTATTGAATATAAAATAATATTTAGAAATGTTATTCTCGATTGTCTTCCTACAATCATTTTTCAAGTTACAGTCACAATTTAAGTAGAAATCACTGTTTAGGTAACACTCACATTTTAAGTAACAGCTATAGTTGTAATTTTTAATAGCAATCACAATCACTGTTTAATTAGCAGTAAAATTTGAGATTTTAAATAACATTCACGGTTTAAGTAACAGCTGCAATTACGGTGAAATTCGCCAATTAGTAACAGTAACGATCTGTGTTTTTTTAATATCACTGTAAAATCATAGGTACGTAAAATATCGCCCATCCCTAGTAAACAGTACAACTTCAAATATTATCGTATTCTTGGGACTCATATATTAAGCGAAAAACGAAGACAAATAAAGTTTCTATATGCATTCTAACATTTGTATATGCTATAATAATGTATTTTATCCTAAAAATGTTATTTACGATTTACTTTGTTAATTACTCGTGTAATTATATTATTATTACCAAGATATGGAAAACAAAATGTACCTAATTTGAGTTTTCGCGCGAACTAGTGAAGGTATTAACACGCGGTTAAGGGAATAATGAAGGTCATTAATATGGCTACTTATGCTATTTGGTCCCTTTTTGTAAGCGCACAAGAAAGCTTTCAAAAAAGAAATTGTTCTTGAAAAACTATTTTTTCCACGTTTTTCTGCTGTTTACACCAAGCTTTTGGAGTTCCATGGCCCGTAAAAAATCTAGAAAAATGCCGTTCTCTAGTTTTAGGGGTAATAAAATTAAATCACACAACTGACCGGAAAAAATACACACAATTTATAGTGGAATAATTTAAGAAAAGCGCATTTTTTACCACATTTTTGGTAGAAGTCGAAAATGATAGTTATTGAGCATGTAAATCTCATTTTTATAATATTTAAAACAAGGTTTGTGGCAAGCATTTGTAACATAAAATCCCAAATTTGGCAGTAGAGGTAACATGGGGCAGAACCAATTGATTAAGCACTTTGGCCTATAAAAACCACATTTTATGAGATAGCGAAAAGTGTTTATTCTCGTTGGAAAGCTTGTTCCTTCTCGCCGTAGAACGTTTTGTTGTAGCTCGTTTCTGCGCCGAGTTATAACATTTCTACCAAACCCTTACATTTTTTGACGTTTCAAAAATATGGGGCACAACCGATTGCTCATTTGGAAATAAATGGATAAATAAGGTCTAATAAATGACATTTTTAATGTTCGAATCGATTAAAATATTTATTTTGAGTAGAAAAATGCAAAAAAATGAATTTGTGCTTAAAACTAACAAGTGAATATGGAATTGAGGAAATTAATCTGCATAATAATAATCACTATCCGACGACGATTTCACTTTTTTCGAACGACCACGTCCACGACCACCACGTCCACGTACACCACGACCACGATCACGAGTGGATGGTAAGACACCCGAGGTACTTGGAGTGTCATCCACAGCAGATCCGCGTCCACGAAATGGCATAACTTCTTGGATGGTTTCGTTCAAATTGAGGGCACCCATTTCAATTAAGTTGACACCATCGATTTCATTTTGCGGCATTTCGTCTTCAACAACGCATTCTGCACTAACATCCATCTCAGTGGAGGACGATCAGTGACAGTGGATGATGCAAAATCACTGTCCGTGAAAATATTCAAGTTTGGCGGGTAGACGCCAGTGCAGCGGAAGCCTTCTTCAATATTCGAATGAGTAAATGCTCGGATGAATGGTTCTTTCACAATTTCCGCCAAATTGTGGATGGTTATGTTCGTGGTATAGCGGCGCATCCAATCATCGCATGACACTGTTATGGCCTTCTTCAATGGCCCAAAAACAGTGCGGTCCAATGGCTGCATTTTGTGCGTGCAGTGGGGTGGAAATGACACCACGTGAATAGCATTGTCGATGCAAAACTGCATCGCTTCGCTCAAAATCTGCGATTCATGATTGTCCAACAATAGAAGAGTTGGGTTCTGTGGAGATGAATGGGCAGTTGCCTGGAAATGATCCAAGAAACTCATGAATGTTTTCTTTGTCATCCACCCAGAACCATTCGCAGCTGCTCGAGAACCGTTCGGTGCACCACGAAAAAAATCCGGATTTATGCGGACACGTGGGAAAATAAAAAAATGGTGGTGTTTTATTTCCTGTGGCAGACACTGCAACCGCAATTGTAATTGATGTTCCATGTTCGCCTGATGTCATTTTACTCACTTGCTTGGCGCCACGCTGTACGACAACTCGGCCGGGATGATGCACTGTAGATAAGCCGGATTCATCCATGTTCCAAACATTTCTGGCTTCAAAATGCACCGTATCCATCACTTGATTCAAGTTTCGGAAGAATGATTTCACATTGTATGGATTGAATGCCGATGCTCGGGCTAAGCTCCTAGCTTATGGCTTGCGCAATGACAAATTTGAATGGCGTTTAATGAAAGATTGAAGCCAATCGATACCGGCCATCTCATTTTCGTTCCACTTTTCAGGCACGTGCAGGTTGAGTTTTTTTGCAAAACCGTATGCAAGACTGCGAACATTTCGCGTCGGCAGCCCATAGAACATTTCAGCTGACTGCAGCAAATATTTTATCAACGCAGCTTCTTGTTCTTGGTTGAAGACCTGTAAAGAAGTATTGAAAACGTATTAATTCGCCGGTTGAAGCAAAATTAAAACAAATAGAATAATGATGATGCCATTCTGGCTTACCTTGATCCATTGTTTATTTGATGCAATATTTTGCGCTCTTGCGTAAGAACGCACTGTTTCATAACTTAAGTTGAATTGTTTGGCAGCGTTCGTTGCATCCATTCCGCCTCTTACTGCATTCAATGCTGCCGTCAACAATGTTTGATTGACGACTTTTGGTCTAGTACCAACGCGCTTTGATGCATCGCCGCAATGAGTCCGCAATGTTGAATATGTCAAACCAAACTCACGAGCTGCACTTTGTAATGATTGACCATTTGCGACCGCTTTTTTTGCCTTATCCAATTGTTCCTTGTCGATTGCCGGCGTCTTACGTTTATAATCGCGCACCATTTTCACCTAGAAACAAGCAATCGGTAATGCCCCCAATGACTATTTTTCACAAAAAAATCTTTTGTGCTTTCGAATGATGGAATTTCGCAAAACGAACGCAATATTCGTGTTTAGCTTGAAATATCACTTCTGAATAAACTTACCGTATCGATGTATCTCAATTATTAACCAAATTATAGCACGACCAAGACGGAGAAAAACAAGTAAGCAACTAACATAAAAACACATTAAATATTGTGGCGTCTGCAAGTGGCGGCACAGTCAGTTCAAATTTTCTGTGTGATGTTTACTTGACATGACGACTCTAGATAGTGGACGCCGCGGCAATCGGACACGTAGTCTCGTCCGAAAGTGAGGCAATCGGTTCTGCCCCATGTTACCCCTATATGTCACGTTTGACGTTTGACGTTCGACACTTGACTTTTTCAGTGATTTAGGGGTTGTGAAATGAAAAATCTGCAAGGTCAAGGAAAAACGGTCATATATTATAAACGGTTTGCCGTACGTTTAAAATACTGGTTACCAAATTTATTCACAATATGTTTTTTTTTACAATTTTTTATAGCAATAATTTCTTCTAGAGATAACTGCTGACGTTGTAGAGGTTAAAATGTAACAAATGGGGTGTACTCCCCCTAATAACTCCGTAAAGGTAACAGTTATGAAAACAGCAGTAATAGATCATCTTAGAGGGAAGAATTTACTACAATAAACAACATACAATTTTGCGATATTTTTAAAACTGAACGCGCTATGGCGGCCTGAATTGTTTTGTTACAACACATTTTGCTTGCACCCAGGGGCTGAAAAAATCATATCTCAAAAACAGGGCAAAAAATCAAAAATCTGGAACTAAAATCTGTGGAGGGACAGTTTGTGAGTATTTTAAGATACAGACCAATCCCCTAACTCGAAAACCCTAAAAGAAGATAGAATTTGACGGGAAAAAAGTGTTAAATAGGTTCCCCTGGGGGGGGGTGGGGGTGAGGTGAGAAGACTGGATAAATGTGGATAGTTGCGTAAATTGTAAAGGCACAGTTTTGCATAAAAAAATTCCTATCTATCCGCAACAGTCAAAACGTGTTTTTTTTATTTTCACGGGGGGGGGGGGGGGGGGGGGTTGATCGGGGGATTGAAATGTTCAAAGACCGGTCCCATTGTAGATTTCGAATGTCTGTTTCTCCTTGCGTTTAGTAGTATATAGTAATAGTAAAATGTAGTAAAAATATAGTAAATAATAACTTAATTTCTTTGTTGCGTCAGGGATCAGGTCAAATAATTTTAGACATGAATAGTATGCACCGTTTTCGTATACTGTTAGCCTACGTATCACTACCATGCCTGGTTGAGTAATAGTTCGATAATAAATAGTAGTCCAATCATCTTCAGCTACCTAACTATGGAACAAATCTTTTTAATTTACAATCTCGCACTGTAACTTGTTTTTTAAACTATAATTGCGTCATTATTACTATAAGTAGCTGGTGGATAAAATATCATATTTAACTCGCTTGATAGAGAGATAATTTATTTATTAAAAAACATTAAATTACATTAATAAATTCGGGCAATTGACCGAGATCTTTCAGCCCTGTAACAAAACGAATGTTCCTTAAATAATATTTATGTTTATAATTACATCAATCATGTGTAAATTCGTACGTAATCGAACACCTCTAAGATTTCAAAAGGAACTCAGGTAACGATCTCCGGGCCCGTCCAATGGAATTCGTGTGCGATCAATTGAAATAATACAATTCGCCCCAGGCATTTCTTGGATATATATCCATCTTTGTACTGCGTTTAGGGAATCCACCGTAAGGATATGTAATATTTCATAGTTGATTACTTTTAAAAGTAAATCTTAACCTGCTTCCCTAAATACGATTTAAAGTAAATTTATTTAAACTTACTGTAAGCTGTATGATATAATAATAGCATTAATTTAACGTTGATCTCATGATTTATTTACCCAGTGGAATACAAGAGTTTATTATGAACCGCTCGGAAGACTGATAAACATTAATCTAATAATCGTTTCCTTGATAAATTACAGATATCACATCATCACCGTCGGGGTGTGTTTATCTTAAATTTAAATCTTAAGCTGTGGTTCATAAATTAAATCGCTGTTAATATTTGTCCATTCTCTCGTGTGCCGGGAGAAGCAATTAACATTTGACTTGTTACAGGTTCGATTCAAGGGACAAGAATTTGGAGCAGGGCAAGCACTGGGCGGATGAGGCTATTTTGGGGGGACGAGGCTATTTCCGATATCAGGACGATCCTGCGAAGTTGACCCTCGATAGCGTGAGGGACACCGATGGCGGAGTTTACCAATGCAGGGTCGACTTCAAGCAAACACCGACTAGAAATGTGAAAGTTAATCTCACCATAATTAGTAAGTAATACAATGTTTGTTAATCTGTGGAGTGTACAAAATATTGATTATTGTCGGACTTGTTGCAACTGCAAGAAATTAATGTAAACAACAAATGTTTACTTCAATACAATTATAATTCCAGTAATACTGTTAATCATTTTTCATACCTTTAAATCGTGTTATATGGAATGTTTTTCTCCCGAGGTTGACTGGGTTATAAACCGAGAGCCTCTGGCCCGATTTTTATAAGTCAAGCGAGAGTATAGTATATTCTGTAACAAGGTTAGAATGGAAATTCGATGCGAGTGGAATATTTCGAGCGCGAGCCGTGAGGCGAGCGCGAGGAACCACGAGCATCTGTATTTCCATTCTTACCGAGTATCAGACTATACTTTCTCCTCGACCAGATCAAATAGACTAATAAAATAATGAACACAAAGAACTTACGTTTTATCACGTTTGTGGTTATGTTTATAGTATTTTGACAATTGTGATATCCAAGGCTAATTGTTTTATTCGAAACGATGTGAGAATATTCATTCTATCCCTTGTTATGGAATGAATTACATGCAAAACGCATAAGCGCATAGTGTTTTGTTCCATAACAAGAGTGAGAATGTGTATGTTCTATACTCAAAATTGATTTCAGAATACTTAAATTCTATGGTGGTCGTGGAGAAAAGAACATTAATATCTCCCGTGGTGCATACAATACTTTATTGTTTAGTTAAATATTAGTAATTTGTAAAAATATTCAGTATATCGATTTGCAATATGTATTTGTATGGTTACTATGGTTTGTTTTAAATCACACCACCCGCATTTCATGAACTGATGTTTATTTAATTTGATTGATTTGACGTAAATGCTTTAACAATAAATATACGGCTGTGAATAAAGTAGTGAACAAACCTGGGAGAAAAGTTTAATTCCTGTCTCGCAATAAAGTTGGTCGTGAGCAGACACAAGATTGACTATCTTCAACTATCATCTTGAGCGGAGAATTTGGAAATTGTACATACTATTTGTGAGGCAAACAGGACCAGATCTCATAACTCCCGAGGGAGTTATGAGTCCTTGTATCCATGACGATAATAGTAAATATCATACTACTAAAAAATAAAAACTATTAATACAATTAAATTTTGACAGGCGATATTTTCCACTTCAAAATTTAAAAAGATTAAGTTCAGTGCTTAATTTTTTTTTCAGACCTCGTTGAAATCGCCTATAGAAACCTGAAAACGGATATTTTCGTTAAAAAAATGTTACTCTTATCCAGTAACAAGTAGCGTCTTAGTTAAAGAAACTAATTTCGGTGCCTAAATTAGTCTAAAAAACATAAATATTACATACGCTTTTGATCTAAAATTACTCATGAAAATAAAAAGAACTCTTAAATGACGGGTATTTAATGGTGACGTTGATAAATTCTAAGAATAATTGAATACGCCCGCCTCGCATTCTCAGAATTCACAATACAAGACCGTTCCTCGGCACTTAATTAAATCTATAAGTTAGACAAGAACACGTATTACATTTCGAACAGCATAACTGTAATTAGTAAGATTTTTTCAACTAGGCTTCTCCATTAGAATTCAATTTTAAGATCAAGCAGGTGGAACGTATATTTAAAAATGATTAATATTTTCTTGAAACAAGGGAAAATGTAATTAAATCCTAATGCTAGCTACGATTTTTTTTCCACATTCAATGGAATATATTGATTCTTGTCGGTAAAGTTGGGAAATGCCCATTCAGACAATCCCGACAATAAATAAGATATATTAGAAATTATTCTTTTTGCCTTTAGTGCTAATAAAAGTTCACCGGCAAATCTCTATCTTTATAGGAGCAAGGGTTGAATCTTGGTAGTCGAACGGTAGCCACTTAAAACTGACATTATTTCATTGTGCAGCATTGACTACGTAAATGATTCAAAGTGCTATCTGAAATTTATCTTGGCATTAATTCTGATTTACGCCGAGGCGTTGAAACTCTTTGCAGCTTCCGTTCCATTTCTCACATTTCTCATAGCCGTCTATTTGTCGAATAATTGCCGAACGGAAACAGGGGAAAAATCTGCTCTCTTCTTTCCTCCTTTTTCTCCCAATATCCCCCCCGATATCGCATCGACATTCCCTAATTACATTCTTCGCCACTCACGAAATTAAATTCTAAAATCAATCACACAATTCTAATTTACTTGTAACCGAGTATTCAGCAGCCATTTCGCACCCCACCACTATTTATTACCGAGCCGAGAACATAATTTCGACTGAAATAAATGGCACGCATAAATTTCTTAACTGCAGTTTTAATGAAATTTACACAAAGACGTTTTAACAAGTACGTAACGAAAATATTATAACATTAAATGTTTATCACATTTCAAACTGGTTCATTTGTAGTATTGAAATGTTAATATTTTGCATAAATAATTTTTATCCTAGTTGATGCAAAAGTGTGCATTCCTGCGGCGATGCTAACAAAAACCAAGAAAATGCCTAGCCTCTAAAATAAGTTCACACGGATGACACCAGATGGCGCATTCGTATATCTGAAGTTGGGGCTGTCATATTTTCAATTTCAATGTGATTGAATTTTAACATGAACAGAAATTAGAAAAAAATATCTCTTGCGGAATCAGTTTTAAAACTAGTTTTTCAAGCTAAAGCTACTTTCAGGTAAAATTGTCTTCTTTAATTTAAATTTAAAAAAATATATATATTAAAGTAACGGATGACGAACGACGGCTCCGCCGCGCTGCGTCGTCGTCCATGCGTAACCTGTAAAAATAGAGCAAAGTAACCGGTGACGAACGACGGCTCCGCATTCGATGACAATTAATTAACACCACTTTGCCCAAAAACAATGAAGGGGGTGAAAAAAATTTAAAAAAAAACATTATTTTAAATCGTTTCGCTCAAACCACGCGCGTTGAGGAACTTCGAGAATGTAATCTGGTGGTAACCCCAGTTTCTGGTAACCCCAGTTTCTGAATCTGACATCTTATAAATGTGACAATGCACTATCAATGCATTTCTTAATTTGCTGTTTGGAGAGCACTCGGACGTTAACAGAAAGAAGCTTTTTTTTTCATCAACTTTGGGCCTCTAAAAATTATTTGGTGAGCGTCTGAGAAGCGTATACACATTCCGTGTACAACGTCATATCTCGAAAACTAAAAATCGGATCGAAAAACTTTATGGGGATCTTTGATAAGGATTAAATTTTCGAAAAAAAAATCGTAAAATTCTTCGAAAAATTCCCGGAAAACAATCGAAAATCAGCCGTAGATCGTAAACGGTGCGCCCCACAAAAAAATATAGCCCCTACCATTTCGACGCAAAATTAAATTCCGAATGGCACTGCGTTTAAATTTTTTGCGTCAGATTAAAAATGACCGCTCTAAAATTTTGTATTGAAATCTGGGGTGGTTTTCTTTAAATAACTCTTCAAGGGTTGGATACATCAAAAAATTTGTAAGAGACATAAAATGTAGAGACGGACTTGTTCTACAAAACTCAATTTCTAGTCGCGACTGTAAAGGGGGCGCGGCCCCGCTCGCCGAAGCACGAAAAAAAGCGACCTCTGTTGGGAAAGGGTTGCAGCTCGCGAACGGAGAGCAGTACTGAACCCTACATAAATGGCCGTTGTGCCCCCATGTATTGTGGATTTTTTGAGCCGTCTCCGAACGTTCCAACTCGAAAACCCAAAAAGCCTTAGGCATTGGCGCGAGCCTCTGCATCGCGAAAAATCGATTTTCAAAAATTCACTCCGGGGTTACTGGGTGAGATGGAAAATTGCGAATTTCACCCTCCCCTAGAGGACATTCTCGGCTTTCAAGAAAAAAATTAAAATTGAAAAAAAAAATGTGGGGTTGGCAACACTTTTTTTTTAAAGTGTCTTGAATTATTTAAGATTTTTCATGAAAATTTAAAATCGCTATCTATAAGGGTTTTTGAAATATTAAAAAAAAACGTAATTCTGTCCTTATTCTTTTAGTATATTATAAATAAATTTACAAATCCACACAAAAGTAATACATTTCTGAAATTCTAAAAAATAATTGACATATCACAGTCAAAAAGTTAATAGCAACATATGAAACTTGAACATTGGCCAGAGAAATATGCATCCCGTGATCGGGAAAATTAAAAAAAAACATATCGCTTGTAGAATTGTTTTCGTAATTTACAGGGATCCCATTTTAAATTGTCACCCCAAATATCAAATATCTCGAAACCTGAGCAAAAAATGTTTCAGATAAAAGTTGTAGGGTTCGGAGAGGAACATATGCTAGTGACCTAGAAAATGACCTTGGCATTAATTTTCAAGTTCAAACTAAAGTCTACTTTGATTTTTCAAGTGGAACCCCTTATTTTCTATTGTAGGATCATATTCTTCGGAAAAAAATACAAACTTTTTGTAGGAAACGTTTTTTTTTTTAATGCTTTTTGTAAGAATTTTTAACGAATTTTGTCCGTCATGTTGTTTGAAATCTTAGATGAATCCAGGCTGTGATTCATGATCCTGGATCTTACTCCCCTTGACTTTTCCCCCTGGGGACTAGTCAGGGAGACAGTATTTGCTAAAGCTCCGACAACAGTGCAGAACATGATGAAGAGGATTAGGGCAATTTCGAGTAATCGAGCAATTTGCATCCAAACCCTTCGAAATGTTCAAGTAAACTTTCGCCAGCGGGTACAGAAGTGCATTGACGAGGATGGACACTTGATCGAGCGTTTGATCTAAGAACAAGATCGAACCTCCAGCCACCGAAACCATCAGCCCTTTTCAAGGCCAATGACGTGCAAACTCAGATCGGCAACCTCCACGTGGTGCACATTGACGCCAATGCCGAGGGTAATGCATGAATCACAGAATGGATTCATCTTAGATTTCAAACAACATGACGGACAAAATTCGCGAAAAACTCTTAAAAAAATCATTTAAAAAAAAAACGTTTCCTACAAAAAGTTTGTATTTTTCCGTAGAATTTGATCCCGAAATAGAAAATAGGGTGTTCTACTTGAGAAATCAAAGTTGACCTTCGTTTGACCTTGAAAATTAACGCCAAGGTCATTTTTAAGGTAACGACCATATGTCCCCCTTCAAACCCTACAACTTTTATCTGAAACATTTTTTGTCATGTTGCTCACGTTTCAAAATATTTGGGGTGGCAATTTAAAATGGGACATCCTGTATATGTCTACATGGAAGTAACAAATTTCTAGAATGTTTGGAAATAATCGAGGTACCACAGTAGAAAACCAAATAGCAACAATATAACTTGCACTTTGGTTAGAGAAATATGAATCCTTGATTAAAAGCATTCTTAAAGAATTATCTCGCAAACTCACAGATCTACTCCGAAGTAACACATATTTGACATACTACAAAGCAATTTGGATACCACAATCAGATCAATAATAGCGGTAACTATTCGTACAATAATGAAACTTAGGTCACACGCTCTAGAAAATAAAGTTAAGAGTTTTTATTATATTTTTACTCTTCTATATTAATCAGTAACCTGTTTATAAAATTTTCAATTAAGTCTCTCAAATAAGATAATATTAAGTGGATTATTTCTCTATGTTTAATCTAATATTAAAGCAATCCAATTTAGCCCTACCACCAAACTACTTCTGTTATTAGGGCAGACATAAAAGGGCGCAAGGATGGCCATGTTCAACATGTAACTTCCGTTTCATTTTACAGACAACAATATCTACTTTCGAAATGTTCCAGGCAGCAATTTCAATCTGCATCGATTTTCTTAATCATGGTATTACAATAGCCTTAATTGTTAAAAATTCAAGGGAAAAAATAATCGTATTCGTTCGGTGAACAGGCGTAATTGCGATTTCGTAACACTTCAATAAAAAGATATTCGAATAAGATTAAAGATTTGTTTCAACTTTAACTTCTTGAAAAATGTACACTTATTTATTTAAAGCGTGTGCAAGTGAATAATTGATTTGTACGATTTATATTTTCGCCTTACGCGCGGCCATTTATAATTGGGGAAAATTTTGTGTGTTTTCTTTTGAGGCTTTTTAGCTAGATCCCTTTTGTACGGGGTAATTTGTAATCCGGAGAAAAACAAAACACGCCCCTAATTCCTCATTAACACCGCGAATATTCAGGATACACATTATGATTTATTAGTATATTGTATTCACGGAAGATTCCCTTTGATGGAATATTCTATTAAAAATTAATTTAATTTCTAAATACACACCGTCGGTGTTGCTCTTTCCGAACCTGAATTTCGTGATGCTTTATTTATACAAGAAAACCTTGGGTACTGTTCCGCAAAAGCAAATGTACACAAATGTTTAAAAACAAAATATAAATTAGGCAGCATACTCTACAGGGAATTATAACTTTTAGATAAAAATTATCGTAAACATAGCATTAAATACGGACTTTTTAAATAAAACAATAAACAATGGAAATAATACTTTTCCAGCTATATAAATAATGGTTATTAGAACTTTAATAAAACAATTCATTAAACCTCTGTTAATACACTTAAAAGGCAAGAAATGCCGCTTCTAGCTTGAGTTCTAAAAATAGTCGAATCTTATATTTCGAACGTTCTGAATTGTATATCATTTCATTGATAGTTTCACCCTTGGTACAACTGTTTGTAATCCAAATTGTTCTTTAACAAATTCTTCCAGTGGGCAAACTCATATCACAAGAAGTCACAACAGAAGCCTAGCTACCGGGAAGCCTTTAGACCAGTGGTGGGGAAACTTTTTTTAAGACGGGCCATTTGTAATAACTAGACAGTCGTAGCGGGCCAAAGAATAATGCTTAATCGTTAACTAATTTATGTGTTCTATAAACATATACATATATTATTACATACACTTATTATTTTAATAGTAAAAAAGCAAAAGGTAACAAAATTATAAGCACAAAATATAAAATGAATTTAGTGTAGTTCTTGATGTGAAGTATTATCACTTTATTTTCTGGTGTCATTACTGATTGATGGTGCATGAGAAAAATGAAATTGAGACTGTTTCATCAAAATTTCATCATAGTCCGGTTCCATTTGCGAAGCAGAAATTCTGATGAAAGGTGCTCATCTGTAATTCTGTTTCTTAAAGAAGTTTTCCTATGCTTCATTGTTGAAAAGATTTGTTCGCATATATAAGATGAGCCGAACATTGTCATTATCTTTATTGCATGAGTAATTAGATTTGGGAAATTATCTGGACTTAAATTTTTATAAAATTCTAGTAATGGTACTGTATGAAAAGTTTGTTTCAGGAGAGTATTACAGTTCAGTTCTATTAACTCAAGTTGAAATTTTGCATCAACTTCTTCGTAATTAACATTGAATGGGGTCGCAAAAATACTAAACTCTGGTTCCATTTTTTTAAGTCCTGAAATCTCCTTTCAAATTCCGTAGATAGTTTTCTTAAATTAATTTCGTATTTTTTAATCTTATTGTTTGATATAGTGAATTTTAAAGATTGTATTCTTGGAAAATGAGAAAAATCAGATTCAGAGATCTGATTAGCAAATAATAATAACTGTAATTTGAAACTTTTCAGGTATTGCCAAATATCGTGAAGAAACTGATTTTTTCCTTGCAATTTGAGATTAAGTTTATTTATATGTACGAGAAGGTCTGTGAAAAAAGCGAAATCAGAAAGCCACGTTTCGTTTTCTAAGACGTCAAATTGATTATAAATGTCTTTATCAAGAAGAAAATTCACAAAATCGTCTTTTAAATCCCAAATTCTTTCAAATACTTTTCCAACACTTAACCAACGAACTTTTGAATAATACAGGATATCGGAATGCTCAGCATGTACGGACTCCAAAAACTGTTGAAACTGGCGATGTAATAATCCTCTGGAACGAATCATTTTTACTAGTTTTACAACAATATTAAGTATATGGTCAATATCTAAAGCCGATTTACAGAGAGCATCCTGATGTATAAGGCAATGCAAAAAAACAACATCATTTTCCGGATACTTAGAATTCAATTTCCCAACAAATCCTTGATTGATTCCAACCATATTAGGAGCACCATCTGTAGTTACATTACATAGCTTGTCAATAGGTAAACGAAGTTTATTGATGCAATTTTCAAATTCACAAAATATATCGGCACCAGTCGTTGTTCCTTTCATTGACTGCAGCCCTGCAAGTTCTTCTGTAATTTCAAAGTGGGCGTTGATTCCTCTTACAAATATGAGTAACTGCGCAGTATCGCTGATATCTGTACTTTCATCCATGGTAATTGAATAAAAAATAATTTTTTGAGTTTTTGTAGTCAGTTGAAATTAGATTTTTATCAATATTTTCAATTCTCTCGGTGATTGTTCTTCTTGAGAGAGACAGTGACTGAAAATCACATAATATCGCATACATCTATCATGCACTGCTTTATAAATTCACCATCTGAAAATGCTTTATTAGATTTAGCAATATTATAAGCCAACACATACCTGGCTTTCGTAGCGCATCTTTGAGAATGATTAGCTCTCTGAAATAATTGTTGTTGACTTGATAAATTTTTTATTAAATCTTTCGATTTAATTTTTTTCACCTCTTCACTTAACGATGAGTAGGAGTGGTTTTCATGTTTCCTCTAGAAATGGCGTTGAATGTTATATTCTTTTAAAACTGCAACAGTTGTATTCCAAAGTAAGCACACAGGTTTTTCTTTAAATAAAGTAAAGAAATATTTCCACGTCCATTCTTCTTTAAAAACTCGACATTCTGAATGCACTTTTCTTTTTTTAACATCCATTTTAGACGTTACCTACTACGGAGAACAACACACAGAAACGCAATTGACGAAAGCTTACTGCTAACTAATGCTCTTACGCTGGAGTTTGTTGAGGCACTGGGAGTTTGGGGGATTACACAAACAATTACTCGAGTCACAGCGGGTCGTTGCAGATAACTGACTAAGTCGCTAACTAACTGATCTTCGGGCGGCCTCCTTTGTATTTATACCTACCTGCGAGAGTGTCTGGAAGTTTCGAGCGAAGATGAGTCATCTGTTTATGTCGGATGGATTTGTCAGGACACTATTGTGTTTTGAATATCGCCGCAGGTAGTTTTTATGCGGGTCATCACATTACGAAGTAAGAACGCGTTCAAACATTCTCACGACAGCACTCTTAAACGGGCCGGATTAAACCTTTCCGCGGGCCGGACTTGGCCCGCGGGCCGTAGTTTCCCCATCACTGCTTTAGAGCATTCCAAATTGTTACTTTCTCTGTTATGAAGTACAGGAAAGTATTGTGATCTTAAAAAAAACATTTTTACATTCTCAGTTACGAAGTACGAGAAAGTGTTATGATCGTAATTTTTTTTTTCTAAATTTTCTTTTACGGAAATATTAGTTCTGGGGTCCCTACCAGAGGTGTGGAGTGGGAGTCAGAGTCGGACGAGGTGGAGTCGGTGAATATTTGGGGTCGGAGTCGGAGCCGGACTCTGGAGGCTGCAGATTTGAGGGGTCGGAGTCGGAGTCGGAGTCGAAATAAAAGAAAAATAAGGAGTCGGAGCCGGAGTCGTCCACACCCCTTGATTACAAGTTAGAAGATTCTATTACGCATTCAATTGTCCAACTGCTCACACAACTTGCATTAGCGAAAATAAAAATATTGAGAAATTCGATGATGCAAAGCCGGAGCCGATGTTGGAGCCGGAGTCGGAGCCAGAGTCGGAGTCGGTGTCGTAGCCGGAGTCGGAGTTGAAGTCGGAGTCGGAATAAAAAAAATGAGGAATCGGAGCCGGAGCCGGAGCCGGATTCGGAGTGGTAGATGAAAAAAAAATTGAGTCGGTGCCGGTGTCGGAGTCGCTACATTTTTGTCACGACTCCACGCCCCTGGTCCCTACAAGCCATTACAACAATTTTTGAAAAAGAAATTGTGTCTGTTTGTATGTGTGCGTGTGTGTGTGTGTCTGTCTGGCTGTGCGCTCTGTATCTCAAAAGCAGCAATTGGAACATGAAACTTTTAACATGTCTCATTTAGCACCGGAAGTGGGAAAATATTACAAAAGAGTCATTCCATGCTATTTCAACAAACGGTTGTGCTGCATCATTTTAATTTTTTTTTTATATTTTGCACAGATATTTATACATGTTTCTACTAGAGTTTAAAACTAATTATAGAAACAAAAAAATTCTTGCTATGTGGCAGATATGTCCCCAGATGAAGCTTGAAACTTGTACATTTTTGTGATTACAAGCATTTGGCCAATTGAGAAAATTTAAAAATTAAAAATCTCTCAACTTAGATTAAAGTGGTGAATATTTTGGTTTAATTTGCTTTTATCATTTGATATATTTTTTCAAATTTATTGGCCCTCAAAGTTTACCATTGAGATTTGCATTTTTGCATTTTTCGATCCTGTTTTCGACTGAGAAGGGTGCAATACACTCAAACCAAATTTAGTTTGCAAGTACAACAGTAACAATGGATCTTAAGTGTTTTAAATTCTTCCAAACTGGATAAAATTGGCATTTTCAACAAAATTAATATTTTTATAAAGCTGTATCTCCAGTGGGGAGCACAGTACAAATCTGAAACTTTTTTTAAATATTAGAAGTCGGCACTAAAAGTGAACTCACTAGTATTAGCAGCAGGGTTCGGACGACATATATCATCGTATATATATACCGGGTGACCCAGGGTTCTGTAAAAGCCCCATAACTTATTTGCTATTTGAGATATCGACTTCTAGTTTTCTTGAACTGGTTCCGACACTTATTCTACATATTTTAAAAATATGTATGTTTTTGTACAGGGTGTCCCAATATACATAACAAACCAAAGTTATGTTTTTTTAAATGGAACACCCTATATTTTATACTTTATTTTCGACCCTCTTGAGAAGCTGATAAAAATAGTATAAGATAGTGTGGGTCTATTATGGACGATTGGTTAGTTATGGCCAAATTTGTGGCAAAAACAAGGACACGTTGAAAAAGTTGCAGAAGCGCTCCTAGCAATGCTAGCGTCGTTTTTTATACACTAAAGAATTTTCCACATCATGAAGAATAATACAAATCGGCTTTGGTTCTTTTTTGTTCATACTGCTATACAGGGTGTCAACATACGCAAAATAATGGATAACTATTTTTTTTTTCAAATGGAACACCCTATATATCTTGCAACCAATGCATGGAATTTTTAATAAGCTTTCCAATGATGTACAATTTGTATAATGAAATATTAAGGATTCTTAAGATTTATCCATAAAAACGTTTTTCTTTTGTCACCTCCTGCTCATTTTTTTGGATTTCCAGCCAAAACTATGCATTTTTTGAAAAAAATATAAGAGACCAAAGTTGTAGAGCGGAAAATTTTAGATCGATATAGGTCCTTCGACTTTTCCAATAATGCGTGCATTGCCCGCTAGAGTGCGCAAAATCGTGACCGTATAAGCATTTTATCGTTTTTCTAAAATTTTTTGTTAATTAATTGCACTTTACTTTATTTTCCACGTCCTTTAGCAGAAAAACGGGCAATTATAGAATTATTCAAATGACCTACATCGATTGAAAATATTCCGCTCTACAACTCTTAAAAGAAGCAATTTTTGCCCAAAATGCATAGTTTTCGCTAAAAATGCAAAAAACCATTGAAAAACGCAAAAATTGATATATACATTTTCAATTTGCATTTTTAGGGAAAACTATGCATTTTTGGCAAAAATTGCTTCTATTAAGAGTTGTACAGCGGAACATTTTCAATCGATATGGGCCATTTTAATTTCCCTATAATTTCCCGTTTTTCCGCTAGAGGGTGCGGAAAATAAAGTATAGTGCAATTTGTTAATAAAAAATTTAAAAAGAAAACGCTAAATGCATATACGGTCACGATTTTGGGCGCTCTGGCGGGCAATGCACGAATTATCTTAAAAGTTTAAAGACCTATGTCGACCGTAAGTTTTTCGCTCTACAACTTTGGTCTCTTATAATTTTTCCTGAAAATGCATAGTTTTGGCTGAAAATCCAAAAATCAGCGGAAGGCGACAAAAGAAATATGTTTCTATTGATAAATCTCAAGAATCCTTAATATTTTGTTATACAAACTATATATCATTGGAAAGCTTATTAAAAATGCCATAGATTGGTGGCAAATTATATAGGGTGTTCCATTAAAAAAAATAGTTATCCATTGTTTTGCATATGTTGACACCCTGTATAGCAGTATGAACAAAAAAGAACCAAAGCCGATTTGTATTATTCTTCATGATGTGGAAAATTCTTTAGTGTATAAAAAACGACGCTAGCATTGCTAGGAGCGCTTCTGCAACTTTTTCAACGTGTCCTTGTTTTTGCCACAAATTTGCCCACAACTAACCAACTGTCCATAATAGACCCATACTATCCCTGAAAACATAGTGAAGAGCAAAAAAGTCCTCATTTCAAGAAATTTTCAATTTGATGTCAAATATTTTAACAATTTAAATGTTTTTTTTTTACTATCTTGTGTTTGTTTGCAATAAATAAATACAATATAAATAAAGTATGTGCATTATATAATTCATAAGCCATATTAACATTA
Source organism: Ocypus olens (assembly GCA_910593695.2). Taxonomy (NCBI): domain Eukaryota; kingdom Metazoa; phylum Arthropoda; class Insecta; order Coleoptera; family Staphylinidae; genus Ocypus; species Ocypus olens. The sequence goes on from OU343059.1 coordinate 24,824,905, forward strand.
ATATTAATAACCAAGAATAAATATCAAGAAGTTGATATTTATCGGATATATCATATATCCGATATATATCCGATATATTGATATTTATATAAATATCGGATATTTTCCGAACCCTGACTAGCAGTGATTATAATACACTTGTATATAAAATTCCGTACACAGGAAGTGGGTGTTTACCTTGACCGTTTTTGGTTTGTTTCCAATTATTTTTTAAATATGCAAAATATTACATAAATATTGCAGAAAAATCTCAACATCTTGTCTTTGAAAATATTTTTCATAATATCATTGGTTTTTAAAAAAAGAAAAATAATTTTTTGTTTGTTTTTAGTTTATAATAATGAAATGTATATTTAATATTTGGCTTAAAATTAAACCATAAACCATAAAATGGTATAAAGTAACATGATGGCCACATTACCATTTGTATTAATTGCATTTATACTCAAACAGATATTATACAGTGTGTCTGGGATAAGGGGCGAATATAGGAATTTAGAGGTGCGTATCCACCGGCGAACTTATTGTAAACAGTTCGTGAACAGCTACAAACCCTGTTTGCGATTAGCTCGCAAACACCCTGCATTCAGTTACACGGACACTTCTAGATGAAATTAATTTTCGTTGAAAGTTGTTCGCCAAGAAGTTCGTTCAGTGTTCCATTTTTATCAGTACCGAATATACATGTCTTGTGTTGATTAAACGGATCAAATTATCGCTTGCGCTGCCTATATTAATATCCATACATTATCTGCACTTCTAAAGTATCTCTTGTGTTCTTAGGTGTATTTTTGTCATACAGAAATGAAAAGGCCTTGAACCCAAACCATGTCCTACAGTATATTTCATCCCTGCCCATTCCAGATTTTATCATTTTCTCCCTTTTGTCGTTCGCGTCGAAATTGAGCCAAAAGAGTCTTCATTTTTCGTTCAACTTCTTCGCGGAAAAATCTAGTTCTTTTGCCTAACTTTTCCACGTGTCGTCACTCTTCTTTGTTTTATTCCTATAATCCGTTATTTTGATGTTTGACACTTCTTTTTCCCGATAGCTGTCTATAAGCGTCAGTATGTTTTCATCCGTCCACTCCTAAATTTTTCTATTTAAAATTGATGCGAACAGTTTCACCGTCTACACCTGACTGAGTTTTGGCGAACATACCCTTTAAAGTTACCAACAACTGGCGGAACTTTTGGCGAACTCGAGACGAACAGGGTAAAATCCATGAATGTTACGCGAGCTATTCGCGCACAGCCCAACAAGATTGGGCGAACAGGTTATTGGGTGATCGTGAACTGTTCGCGAACGCCGGTGGATACGTACCTTAACATGTAAAATTAAATATGTACAATTGTTAGCTCCCCTATTCATTTTAGAGAAAAATCGTAAAGGAATATTTTAAGAGAATTAAAAATTGTAAATGTATCATCCATCTAATTTACGTTTGTAAAGGTTTGAGGTGTATTCTGGCTCAGAAATAATCAGGGCCGATCCTAGACCCTTGACCGCCCGCGTGCAAATGATGAATTGGTCGCCCCCTCACGTGCAGTAAAACATTTCTTAGGGTGGGAGGCTTTTATTCTTCAATTCGAAAAATTAAAAAATCCTCTGTTATAATAATAATAACTATGTATTTCCCAACAGACATATATCCAATTACAAGGAAATGTAACATTATTTAAGACATTAATTAACAAAAATTAAACTAAGATAAATAATATCTTTGTAAAGTTTTAAAGCAGAAAAATATCATGTTTGTGCATATACACATATTTCAAATTTGAAATATGTTTGGTCTGAATTGAAACAAGAAATTACTAAAGAATCTGCAAGTAATCCGAGACTGCCAGTGGAGTATTTTTCTTTTAAATACACCTGGATTCTGAGGACAAAAAGTGATAGAACGGTTGATAGCTTAATCAATTAACTATGTCCGTATAAATGGGCCTTACGGATCAACGAAGCTGGATCCACCAAGCAGGAAGCTTTTACCTGCACTCATCGAAGAAGTCATCACAACAACGAAGTTCAGTCGATGCGAAGAAAACGAAAAAAAAACAACTGATATGCTACTGATAACTACTGCGGGAAACCCAATCACATTGGTTAAAGTGTGCAGGAAATGAATTGCAGATAGCCATCCTCTGGAGTCCGACACAAATGCGATACTCGTCAATGTTAACTCAACTGAACAACGTTTGAGTCTTCTTCAACTGAATACACAGTGATCTCAGCAAATGGTGAGAAAATCAAAACCATCGGAATACGTGTAGAAGTTGGGGCAGAAAAAATTACCTTGACTGAAGTTTGGTGTGTGCCCCGAATCAAGAGGAATCTGTTCTCCGTGCTTGCAGTCCAGAATAAGTACTCGGACAGACAGTTCATCTCATCAGCTGGAGTCAACAACTTCCTAGTTAACAACTGGTAGGAGCTCATCATGGAGGACTGTTCTAGTTGGCCATGAGAATTTTGAACCCTATCAAATGAGGTCAATGCAGTGATTAAGGGAAACCTGTTGGAGTTGTGCCATGAACGATTCGGACATCAGAATAAGCGCTATTGAGCACGGAGCTTGACATGAACATAAATGCATAGTGAACTGTGTAAATGTTGTATTTATGATAAATCTCATCGCCTACTGTTCGGCACGAGATCCAGAACAACGGATGTCAAGAATCTAGGTCTGGATATCGATATTTAGTGCTTTTCAAGGACGATTACACAAAATTCAGGACAGTTTATTTTCTGCGGAAAAATCCGAAGATGGTGAAAAACGGAGCCAGTTCCTAGCTGAGGCAGAAACAGTCGGGAGCTACCGGGTAATAATGGCAAGGAGTTCGGCAACACACAGATCCGGACCAGTCTGCACAAGAAAGTTCAACGTCTTATGATGCCCTACACTCCGGAACAAAACGGGTCCAGTGAAAGAGAAAATCGTGAGAGGAAAACTGCTAGAGCAATGATGCACGCGCATGGAAACATTCCTCAGGCACTTTGGGCTGAAATGATACACCTGTTCGTATGATTTCAGGTAAGTGCCTACCTACATCCTTAACAAGACAGGGCCTACCCACGTCCCAGGAACATTACTACTCGAGTTGTGGTATGGTAGAAAACCAGGTTTGAAATATTGATTCAAATTGCTGAATTCATGTATATTCATATCGAGGACAAAAATGGATCTGGAGGCCATCAAAAGAATCCTCATCGGCTATGATAACGACAACGGATACAGGATCTACAGTGAAAAGGACAAGAAGCTTTACAAATCCTAGGACGTCATCTTCGAAAAAAAATTGGTGGAAAAAGGAGATATTATTGCCCAGGAACGCTGGCAACCCTATGACAGTGACAGGGATGGACAATTTTAGAAATACCTTAGAGACTACTCGAAAACTCCGTAACTGAGTGGAAATTCCAGGAGTATGTGATGCTCACCTTGATGACCTTCCAGGAACCAGACACCTGCAACAGCGCCATAAAGGAAAAACAAACGCCAATGAATCGATCGGCAAATTTAAGGCCAGATTATTGGTGATCAAAGGTCTTTTGTCATGAAGAGGAGTAGATTATGATCAAACCTTCAGTTCAGTGGCAAGAACATCGACTATTCAAACGCTACTCAGTGTTGATCTAAATTCTAAAACAATACTTTTCGCGATTTTTTCGTCATGCAAATTCATCAATTACATTTAAAATATTTGTTTTATCGATCTCATCTTCAATAGGAGTTATGGCTAAATTAGCAAATCGCTCTTTTGATGTAGTTGACCGTACATAATTTTAAATTAATTTCAATTTAGAAAAACTCCTTTCGACGGAAACTGTGGCTTATCGGTATTGTTAAAAATATTCTTAGACTAATACTGAAATTTGGAAAAGAAGGAACTAAGTCTTGGCTAATTAAATGATTTAAAATTTCTAATGTTTTCAATTGGAAATTATTAGAAAATAACCAGTCCATCCACCATTCTAAACCTAGAAGTTGGTGAACGCTCGTCTCTCAGAATCCTAACAAAATTGCGCCATCCTCTAAACCCACCGCATAATCCATCAAACCACCTCCTGTACCGAACATACCAGCTATTTCAGAACACATCCTGTATCTTACAATGCGATTAGCTATTATTCCTAATAGCTGTAAGTTTGTCGATCGACTATGTACTGTCCGAAATCCTAATATCCCCCCAAAATTCCAAAAAACTAATGTAACCCTATATGAATATACATCCTCACTAAAACCCTTCCTAACACAAAACTCCCATTACTAGCCCCCGCAATTAAAAAAAACATAGCTGAAGATAACATAATAAGAAGGCGGAAAGATCTCCTGGTCGATAGCCTATTGGAATATTATTACATTATAATATAAAGCAAAACTTGAATTGTAAATTTATTTTCTAATAAAAATGTTTGTATATATATAAAATAACAATTCAATCCAATCCATCTAAATCTCTGCTCAATTTTCCGTTTTCGGTTACCTGTAATTTAATATCTAAATTTAAAAAGATTTTCTTAGAAATTCTGACTGTGCAAAATGAAATACTAGCAGCAATTTTCTATCAGTTCAGAACGTTCGGATATCAAATTAATAGGGATGTCCAATATTTCAAAATAAAAGTCAATTCAAAATTTTTGTCTAGGATCCAAAACACTTTCATCGCATGACTTATGATTGTACATCCACAGTTTTTTCTTATATACGAACTTCAGATGGAGATGCAACACTTCTGCTTCTTTGGACCAAATGTTACAGATTTCGGACGCCGGTTTCGCCGCCGCCCATAACCGCCACCCGCGTGCCATGCACGCTCTAGCCCCCCAATAGGATCGGCCCTGGAAATAATAAACATAAGTTGAACAATGTACCATTTACTAAAAACCCTTGCTATGAGTTTGACAAATGTCATGTTATGGTGAGAATAATTTTGCAGGTCAGATATCAATTCACGCATTGTAATTACTATGAACAATAACGTTGGGCTCGTTGTTAAGTGTGAACTAGCATTCATCGTTAAAACAGACAGGCAAAAAGTTTCGGTCTGTGTTTGATCGATCATGCATTAGTTCACAAAATACACTCCTGCTTTCTTCATCTACTAGCAGTATCTTCGGATGGCATTGATGTTTGTAGGAATGATAACCATGCTTCTTCAGAATTTTCTGTACAGATAATTTAAACACGTTGCACTCACGAGCAATGCATCGTATGCTAGTTGTTGGTTCAGCATTTATCAAACCCAAAACTCTTTCTTCCAATTCATCGTTGCTTCTTCTGTTCCGTTTGCCTGTAATGTTACTGTTTTTGAAATAATATTTGTTGAAATTGGACTTTTAAAATACCTTTTGAAACAGCTGCCGCTACATTTGCTGTATTTTCAAACTTATTCACAAACTTGGTAATTGTTGATAGACGGAATTGGTTGATTGTCAAATTTAACCGAAAATGTCACGAACTCTGAACTAATGCCACTGCAAAATGTTTTGATAATGAATACGTTCTCTTCATTGGAATAACTCAGATTATTGTTCATAGTAATTACAATGCGTTAATTGATATTTCACTAGTAAAATTATTTTCACCATAACATGACATTTGTCAAACTCAAGGGTTTTATTAAATAGTACATTGTTCAACATATTTTTATTATTTCTAAGGTGGATTCTGGTCTGAACGTAAATTAAATGGATGATACATTTACAATTTTTAATTCTCTAAAAAATATTCCTCTACGATTTTTCTCCAAGATGAATAGAGGAGCTAATAATTAGCCATATTTAATTTTATATGTTAAATTTGTATGTTTACCCCTTATCCAAGACACTCGGTATATATTAAAACTTCAATACGAAATGTTCAGAATATTCACATACCACATGAAATCAGTCAATAATACCTTAGTTTTAGACCAAGATCTATTGTCAAGTATTCAGATCAAAGCTTGTTACGTGTTTCTTAAAGCAATACTTTTTAATGGTGTATATGAATAACATATATAATGTATTTTTATGTTGTTCGCTCTTTGATCGTTGCATTTTAGCTTCAGCACATTATTTTCCTGCAAGATGATAAGAAATGCTTTTTATATTTTGTAAATAAAAATACATAACAAAGGTGGGGTAAAGAGTATGGAGTTGGTCCTAGGTAAACTGCACCTGTTATAATTGCGAGTTCATCGTACCCATTATTATGATCAAAAGCACTTGCCTTTGTATATACAAATGGGTGTTAAAGAAATTGATTTTAAAGGAGAATGCTACGCCATCAAGTCGAGATTCGTGGCCATAAATTCTCTACCATATTTGTGATTGTAATGTGTAATCGCGATATAACATAAAAAATACGAATACAAATATTTCACTCTTCTAATAAATTTACTCAAAGTTACTTTAAAAACCTTGAGTGATAATAATGTATTAAGTGCTTTGAATATAAGTACAGTACGTAAACTTTTGTTACAGTACCACCGGAGAAGCTGAGCATCCTGGATGAGCGCGGAGTTCACATACCTCACTATATTCTCGGCCCTTACAACGAAGGAGCATCTATTAATATCACTTGTGTCGCCACTGGAGGTAACGTAATTTCCTTATAATTTTCCTTTAGTAATCCCGGGAGCTTACTGCTCCCGAAAACATGCATGATTTATCTACGAAACTCTTGCGTGCTCTTGCTCCAATTTTATATTTTCTCTGAAGAATTAAGTGAATGGTTATATAATGTAGATTGCAAAGAAAGTGTCATAAAGCTTAAAACATATATTAATAACACTATTATTAATCATTTACCGTTGTACTGTCTCAATAGATTAACAGTTTTTAACTCTATAAATTAAGTATTTAATAGTTATTTATTATACGAATGTGGAATGTACGTAATTAGTCCCGCAAGAAAAAGGTAATTTTCTTAAGGGACTAATGAGGAATTCCACATGAGTATAATATAACATTTTATCCAAAATCGTCTGTAATTGCATTATATATTGAAATAATGTTTGTAAAATTTTGACAAGAAATTTTGACGTACGTGGTGTCAATTTGAAATATTTTTAAAATCCTATGAAGGATCTATGCATTCCGTGAGAGAAACTTATTCTCTCACTAGGGGGTAATGAGCAACATTACATGGCTCAAATGACCACTATAATTCGATTATTACACCCGATTTTGGATAAAATATATTATTTTCAATTTCAATGCATAACTAAAATCCTAAGTGGCTGTGAAATCACACATGAAGGTCAATTCTTACTTGACATAGTTGAATTGACGTGTGAAATATTGACTGTCTAACGAAAAATCAATTCTTGTTGACGAGATGTAAATACAATAATTATGCAATGTTTTAAAGACACAAAAGATTCACAACACAGAAGGGGCAGGTACGACTCTTGTTAGAATTGATTTTGGTTTTGCAAATTTAGGTTCAATAATTTTGTTTGAAGTAAGAATCGACATGTACGTGTCTGTATATATCGGGTGTATATAAATTGGTGGATAATCTACACGTGGCGATGTTCTTCCAAAAAATTCTGAATAGAAAACGTCAATGAAAAAATGTTCTATTATGCCTCATGAGCCATCAGGAGCCATTTAAAAGAAATGTACATTTGGCAACATAGCATTCACGAGCTGTCCTGTTTATCATGGCTCAGAGTGGAAGGTAATAGATAGATAGAGCGGGGTTTATTTACAGATGTATATGCAAACTAAAACAGATTATAAGTAAATAGTAAAATCCATTGTAATTGAACAAAACAAAACGAAAATAACACAGAAACACAAATACACTGAAACGCGGGCACTAATACAAACTGATGATATCGAGAAAAGCAGAAGTGGCATAAACCCGGAACTAGCAAGTTTGAATGAATTCGTTGTGTCAAAAGTGTCATAAGCGGGTGTGACCTTGCCGATCGTATTTTTGATGAAAATAAACTAATTAAGAAGTGTTAAAAATATATATTTGAGATAGAAAGATAGCACACACTGACAAATCATTTTCAAACTAGTTGTACTAAAGAAATTGCAGAGTTTTCTGTAAATTAATATCGTATAATAACGCATATTTAATGACGCATGTTTAAACTTTGAGGACCTCGTGATGCCTCAGGAAGCATGGTACAACATTTTAGAATAAAGATGAACTGCTTAGAATTTTTGGAAGAACATCGTCACGTCTAGATTATCCGCCAATTTATACACACCCGATATAATGGGCTTTATTTGCTATGAATATTTTTTTTTATTGTACAATTTAATTATTTCTCGGGATTATTATTAATATAGTATTCAAACTAGATTTGATGAATACCCATAAGAATTTGAATTAGTCCACGAAAACGAATATGAATGCGAATATCCCGTACTTTCACCGTTATATTGGCTCGATGAATCGAGAGGAGCGATATCAAGTGATCTTGACGGCCAAAGAACCTCTCCACTTCTTCCAATTGATTTATTTCGAAATAGACAATTTATATAATTGTTTACTTCGGCAGAGTTTTATACGACAACGATGTGATGTATACACACTAGTGTGTCTAGAAAAATGTTTTGCAATAATTTATTAAAGTGTGAATTTCTTAATTTACGTTAAGAACATAAAACTAAGTGCATACTAGATATTTAAAACAGAAGGACACATTTCTTCAGCTGTTTCGTTAGGAACCGCTGGTATATATACAGGGTGTTTCAAATTCGAGGCTCGCCATGGGGATCTCGCTTATTAGAAGAGATAGAGGGTATGTTTAAATTTGGCACTTTTGCAGAATTGTATGCTGTTTAATACACACTGAAATATATTACTTAAATTCTTTTGTAGTCGAGTAAAATCAAAAAAACTGAAAAAGCTGATTTTCGTTTTTTCTTTATATCTCCGTTATTTAAGGAGATATTTAAAAATTGTAAAGGTTTCTTATAGCACTTTTTTTATTATTTAATAGATGGCGTAAGAATTTTCTTTGTAACATGTTTCGTTTCTTTTCAACCATCATCAACTTTCTTATTTCTTATGGACGCCATATTTATTTTCTATGACATCTGAATGCTCAATTTTTTGTGATGACAACAATATAACACAACATACATTTAATTTCATAAATTATCATATAATCGTTTAAAACACTATTATTGGAAATCTCGGTAACGCTTACTTAAAATCATCCGTGCCATGGAATTAAAAACGATTCAAAATCTGAATACCTCTTTGTTTGTCAAACATTATTATTTTGTATAAATAAAAATGTCGGTCGATAATTTATAAAAGCGAGATGTTACGTATTTTTTATTCAGTAAACAGAAATACAGAATTTGGTAGTCAAAAATATTTACAAATATATACAGAAAGAAGGCAACTGCATCGAACATTTTTTTATGCAAATGAACAATTATTTTGGACGATATAGACGACGCAAAACTAAAAGTTCTTAATAAATAAAATAATATACAATACTAATAACTATAAAACAAATGTGGAGATTATTAATTATAATTTATGTTCAAATAAAAAACCGTTTTCAGTAATACATAATTGAGCGCGTTTCTTAACATTATGTATTGCTCTATAAACACTTCTTCTGGAAATCGTATTAAAGGCATTCGTAATACCATCTCTGAGTTGTTCAACATTCTCGTAAGTATGACGGTAGACTGTGTTTTTAATAAAAGCCCAGAAAAAATAATCCAAGACACTCAAATCGAACGATCTAACTGGCCAAGCTACAATTGCTACTGATTTGGAAACATTTGATTTAAATAATTGCGAACATTTCTGGTATTGTACGCTGGTGCACCATCTTGCTGCCACCAGAACTTCTGAAGTTGAATTAGAGGAACATTATCCAAATAATTAGGAATGTTTGTTTGAAGAAGATGTAAATATAGAGACCCTTCGTACATAATTGGCCCTACTATATTTCCATCATAAATACCTCCCCAAACATTTACTCCAAAACGATACTGTGGCCTAACACTTCCAAATTGTCGGGGATTTTCTGTTGTCCAATAATGTTCATTGTTGCGATTAAATACGCCACTATTGAATTTGCATGCATCGGTCCAAATAATGTTTAAAAAAAAATCATGATCTTCACTGCACTTTTGAAGCAACCAATTACAAAATCCAAGACGTCTTAAATTATCACCAGGCACAAGTGTGTGGCACAAATGAATTTTATATGGCTTATAATTGAATTTATTCAAAATTCTCCATACTTGCGTTGGTGGCAAATTTAATTTAGCTGCTACTTCGCGGCAAGAGGTTGATGGATTTTGATTTACCTAAAATATGTTTTGAAGGAAACGTAAAATTAAAGAATTAAGATACATTTAGTATTACCATTTCCAAAATATGATTGCTATCTTCTTGGGTAATTTTATTACGATATACTTTGCGATGTTGAATCAATGATTCTAACTCTACTAAATTTCTGTCCATCCGTAGAAAAAATGTTCGATGAGGTTGCCTTCTTTCTGGATACATTTGTAAATATTTTTCACTGGCTAATACCGTATTTCTATTTACTGAATAAAAATAAGTAACATATCACGCTTTTCTGAATTATCGAACGACATTTTTATTCATAAAGAATAATAATGTTTGACAAACAAAGAGCTATTCAGATGTTTAATTGTTTTTAATTCCATGGCACCGATGATTTTTAGTAAGCGCTACTGAGATTGCCAATAAAAGTGTTTTAGACGATTACATGCTCATTTATGAAAGTAAATGTATGTTGTGTTATATTGTTGTCTTCACAAAAAATTAATCATTCAGATGTGACAAAAAATAAATATGGGGTCCATAAGAAATAAGAAAGTTGATGATAGTTCAAAAGAAACGAAACATGTTACAACTAAAAATCATATGCTATCTATTAGACAATAAACAAGTGCTATAAGAATGTCTTTACCATTTTTAAATATCTCCTTAAATAACAGAGATATAAAGAAAAAAACGAAATTAAGTCTTTTCAGATTCTTAGACTTAACTCGAAAACAAAAGAATGTAAGTAATTTTTTCCAGTGGATTATTAATAAGCATAAAATTCTGCAAAAGTGCCAAATTTAAACATGCCCTCTATCTCTTCTAATAAGCGAGATACCTATGGTGAGCCTCGAATTTGAAACACCCTGTATATACTCACGTCAAGCCCAAATTTTATTCTATCTAATTTTGTCCGCATTTTCCATTTTTTTAAATGAAATCTTCCATTGAAAATATTGAACCCATAATTTTAATTGTTGTAGAATTAATCATGATGCTCCCGTTATTGAATAATGCCAGTTAATGATGTAACTTTATATCGTTCGCCCTGTATCATTTCAATTATCTTCCACCACTTCCCTTATTTTTTTAACCTACACGCAATATTTGAATTACATTTATTTTTAATAAAACAGAAAAAAAATATACATTTTCTTATGAATGCTTCGTCCGATTTACTGCCCTTAATGACTGAGCTCAAGATAATTAAAAAATATAAAATATTAAGGTTTATGAATTGAATAAAATATATATGAAACTTAGAGTGCGATCGTGCATTTCAATAATTTATAAAAATAAACACCTAATAAACTCTCCAATCGTAGAAAATTTAAAAAACAATCAAACAAAAGTTTCATAGTTGTAAACAAGCCAGGGGCGGTTTGTTTATAGGAGCCAAGAAGCCATGCCACTACCTCTAACTTCAAGCTCAGATTTTTTTATTAATTCTAAAAACACTGTTTATTCATTTTAAACAATGCCCGTGAAAGTTTAATGAGTTGGGAAAAATCGCAATTCATTTGTTCCCCAACGCAACACCACGCGCTGTTAACGGAGCCAACTTACTTCTGGAACGGCATTTCGTTAGAATATCGGCAGTGGCGGGGAGGTTCGCGCTTGGGGGGCGCATTTTGAATCTGCATTTGGTGCCAAATCATGTCCGGCTCATATCGTGCACGCGACGAGAGCGTGCTCTTGTTAAGGCGGCTTCACAACAACCTGGAAACGGTAACGAGAAGGGAACGGGAACGAAAATATACCAAGCTTCTCGCTCCCGTTACCGGAAATTAATTATTAGTTGTGTATGTCATTCGAATATGCGAATCATATCATTTAAGGGAGGTTTCCAATTTTTTTCAACAAAATCGAGCATTTTTTCAGCTAGTTTATTGAATACATACATTTTTTTTTTATTGAAAGAGTCATCCTTACCTTATGATTTTTTTTTAATGGTGTTGCAACTTTCTGTTATTAATACTAGAGGGCGTGCCAGTCGCGAGGTCGACTTGTATATGTCTGGAAGAAAAAAAATTAACGGATTATGAAAGAAGACTTATTTATTTAGTGCGTGAACCACTATGGTGAGAAAAAAGTCAATACAAAAAAAATGGCGAAGTTTTTAAAAAAGCTGTACGAAAAGCACCATTTTTTCAGACAAAAATAGTGGCATATACAGTATGTTTTTTTTATCGCGGGCCATAGGATTTTACATCCTAAAAATTATACCTTATGTTAATGTATATTTTATCATAAAATTTTGAAGGAAATTTGAATTAGTAATAAATCAATTATTTTTGTACATGTTGCGCTGCATTAGAATAACTTAAACATGTTTTATTCTAGTAAAAAATGAAATGATTTAATATAAATAACTGAGCAAAAATAATTAAAGTACCTTGAATTTACGAAATGTTAGATTGATTAGTGAGGCAAGTAATCAAACGGATTTTATTCTTGAAAATGTCCATTTATACTATTGAATAACGGTGGAATTTGTAACGGCATTTATAAGAGGTTTATCCAGCAGGGAAATAGTTGAATTTTTCTACAAGAAGTCAGAGAATTTTTATTTTAGGGAAATAGTTGACAACTTTTCTGCAGCGTATCCCGATCGTTTGGTTCCGAGCAAAAATACTTTTTAATGGAATAGAACGTTTTAAACGATTCCAATTAAGCGCATCATGTAGAAAAATAATTGATTTAAATTATCAACTAAAATTATATTCATTTACACGAGGTATAATTTTTGGCATGTAAAATACTATGGCCCACGATAAAAAAAAACATACTGTATATACATATACAGGGTATTTTTTTTATCGTGGGCCATAGGATTTTATATGCTAAAAATTATACCTTGTATTAATGTATATTTTATCATAAAATTTTGAAGGAAATTTTAGTTGGTAATATAAATCAATTATTTTTCTACATGATGCGCTAGTCAGAATAATTTAAATATGTTTTAATCCATTAAAAAATGAAATTATTTAAAATAAATAACTGAGCAAACATAATCAAAGTACCTTGAATTTGTGAAATGTCAGATTGATTAGTGAATTAATTTCTAATTAAGCGCATCCTGCGGAAAAGTAATTGATTTATTACTAACTAAAATTTGCTTTAAAATTATATGTTGAAATATGCATTAAAACAAGGTATAATTTTTAACATGTAAAATCCTATGGCCCACGATAAAAAAAAACGTACCGTATAATATATTACCACTTTTTATAGGTTCACGCACTAGATATTGAACTTGTGAACACGATAAAAAAAGTCTGAGAAGCGTATCTCTTTTCGTTTTTTCCGGAAAAGTGGCAACCGTTTTGAAAAACCGTGTTTTGAGAAAAACGCATTTAAAGTTTTTTTTTTTCAAAATGTTCACGGTTAAAAGTAAAATTTGTTGAGAAATGTACCTCTACCTTCCTAATCGTCAATCCCTGGACCGTAGAGAAGTCGATACGCCTCCTCAAAAGTTTCTTCCTGTTCTCTAGGTTAAGGTTACAAAATAAAACTCGTCGTTTAATTGATTTTAGTTGTTTTTATTTGTCTAAATTTTATTCTAATTTTGATATATTTTGTGATGTACAAAAAAAATTCCGATTTTTGCCGAAAAACGGCTTTCGTGTCATCCTTCTTGAGACATTTTCATATAATTCTCAGTATGTAACTTGCGATATATCATAAAACATATCCAAATTTAGAATAAAATTAACGATGAAAAAAAAAATTATGACGACAAATAAAAACAACTAAAAAAATAATTATCACTTAAAGGACAATCGTTACGATGTACTTATTGCACAAAAAAATCTTAATTGTTTATATGCACATTTACTAACTGTTTTCTGTATTTGAATATGTACGTAGAAAGAAATTTCCAACATTTATTTCGTCTTTTGCTGGTATCAATTTTTTTTACTTTTGTGGCGCTGGAATAATCATCCGTCCCATTGTGTGGCGGTGGGATATATTGTATGCTAAGTGGCTCTACCATCAAAATGTTCCACGAGCCGCCACTGAAACAAGCTATTGTTTAAATGTATTGTTAATATAAAGGGTGTTTATTTTATTACGGGAATTTGACAACTTTTCGTTTCTCGAACAGAACACCCTGTGTATGTTTACATTTTTCAATTGCAATATGGATTATAAGCATGATTTGTAGGAATTGTTTTCAATCTGTATTAATTGGTTGTAACTCAAAAATGATTTTTATAAAAAAAATATTCTCACAAAAAATTCTTGAAATCAATCCTTTAACCTTTAATATGTTACTCCATCTACAGTTAGTTTGAATCTTCTACTGTGGACCCCGATAGGGATTTCCTGAGCTCACGCGTCAGTGTTAATGTGGTACCTGTTCGAATCGATTCATGAAAAATTGTGGGGTGTACGACACCCCGTGTGATCATTGTGCCAGAAAAAAAATTCTGAGCATTTTTTTCTCTGTGGATTATTCCGAGATTGCCGAAACAAAAGCGCTGCGATATTTGTTCCAGAAGAAGCGACAAAAAGTCGCTCATGCTATGTCGCAGTTGCGAGAGGTCGATGTGCGACTTACATCGCACATATATGTGCGTCGAATGCTCTTTTGGGATCGAATAATTATCTTTTACATTATAATAGCCTTTTTTCTTCATAATAATAGTTTTAAAAATATGCTCATATTCGTAATTAACTTTAAATGACTTTTTATCAGAAAAATACGTTTATAATTTTTTCGTTAAAAATCACAACATCGATCATGAAAATTAATATACTTTTTGGAATGGTCGCAACATTTAATCATTTCACTTGGAATGATACTATTTTAGGTTAAAAATACTTTTTTAGCTGAAAATTGAAATTACTACCATATTTTTTGCAAAAAAACTCATATTTGCTGAATTTTTTTTAGCAACATTTTTGTAAAATTCCAGGTTTCGAAAACTATTCACATATTCTTGTAGCTAGAGGTTCAAAATGTATCCCTGATTGTTTTTTTTTCATTTAACATTAATTGGCCGAAGTTCAAAGGCGTGGAGTGTACCACACCCCGAATGACTATTGCGTCATTTTTCGGAGGTGTGTTAAAGGTTAGAAGAATTTAAAAATGTGAAAATATACAGTGTGTTCTATTTGAAAACGAAAAGTTGCCAAATTAATGTTGCCTTAATAAAATGAACACTCTGTATATTAAAAATATATTTAAAGAATAGCTTGTTTGAAATATTTCTTTTGAATTTTTTTTTAATTTTTAACGGTTGTTGAATTATTAAGTGTTCCCGTAATTTTGTTGAACCCTGTATGTATGTATATACGTAATTTAAATATATTTCAAAAACAAGTAAATATGTTAATAATACAGTCGATTTTCGAAAGCAAATTTATGTCATTCTAAACACTGTGAAAATAAAATTTAAATTTTAATATATCTTCACTTTTGTTATTTATTTATTGTATTATATTTCTTAGTAATCTAGGTGTAGTGATCCGTAATGGGTGATAAATACAATAAACTGTTAATTGATCTTAAGTGTTAATAAAGATGGTACAAACGAACAATGGATCGTACGATTCAGTCGACGTGCACTGATAGTGCGAATAATATAAAGGTCGACGTCAGTTGTAACATACCCATATTCATGATTAATCAATTCACTCATAATTGATTGAATCGTATCCTATGTGTAATGTTTACTGTAATTTGTAATGCAATTCACCTTCTCACATATGTATTTCATTCATTTCTTAACGAATTAAATTAATATATGTATTACATTGTAATATAATAGTCAATTCCGTAATTATACGCATAACACTGGTCTCCAAGAATGTTCAAGAAAATTATCAAAAATCATTACATCCTAATTTTCAAAATCGAATAAATTCGTTTAATCGGAGTTATTTTCACCAAAAACAGCGCCTTTGCCTTCCCATGTGTCCATTCATTTGTCAACTTTAGACATTGCCCGCTAATTTATCTTGTTAGCGGGCCATCCGCACCACTGAACGGCCATCGCAATTGTATAAACTCATAATTCCGATTCGTCCTCTTGCGAGCTTATTATTAATTTATAAACCAACCAAGTAACCGTTAGGATGGAAACACCATTAAGGCGACATCTACTGTCTAAAACGTTGTACTAGTTTCCCTAAGGACTACAATCTATTAAATTTATGTGGCTAGAGCCATCCTCAAATCTCAAATAATGAGGTTGCAAAGAAAGGGGCATTGGAATACCGGCGCAATGTATTTCGATTGTCAACCAATAATTATGAAGAATATCTTAGATATGTCAAATTATAAAATGACCCCAAATCCATACATCTTTTTGAATTAGACATTCCACGTCTTTTATCTACGAACGTCGCGAGGCTAAAAATAAATCAAGGATTTACTGAATACTGAATAAATTCTAATTCTACTCTCATTGCGGAAGACAATTTCTTGAATGCACTAAAATTAACATTCACAACAAAAAAACTCGTACAAATTCAATTAAAAATATTCATCTTATTGCCAGTCCGCCACTGTGGGCCTATATTATTTTTGTTATTTATTAATGACATAGGCTTAAATTTCTACTTCGCCGTTGATTTAAAGTTATTTTTAATAATTCGAAATAAGACCGTGATACCTTACAAGATGACATCAATAATCTCTCCTCTTGGTGTACAAATAATATTCTTGACCTAAATATTAACAAATGTTTGTCGATTTCGTTTGCTCGCGGCAATAAATTAAAATTTTCATACTTAATTAATGGTACTCTATTGATCTCGGTAAATGAAATTAGGGAGGTATTTATTTTGATACCCGTCTAACATTTTCATCACATGTTAATTCAATTTGTAATAAAGCTCTTAAAGAACTTGGGGCGATTTTCTTCAGACTTCAGTAAATTTACATCAGAAAGTTGATCGTAAGAAACTTCATCGCGGGGAAAATTTATCTTAAGAAGTTTCATCGCAAGAAAGGTCATCGCAAGGAAAATTCACCGCATAAATATTAATCGCAAGAAATTGCATTGCAGAGAAATTTCATCGCAAATGTCATTTTTGAAATATTGAAATTTTGTCTTGAAACTGGCAAAATGTCACATTATAAGATTCAATTTGGGCATGCTATTCCAAAATATTTTGAAAAAATAAACGCTTCTTACACAACCTAGTCTTTTATAAGAAATGTCAACCGATCAAAAATTCTGGCTAGGAGCAAAACTTTTTGGAAAGTACACTTTTTGATTTAATTTAAAGGATTGCAGTACACTTTTATAATGCAGCAGGTGCATTTTTAAATAGAATAATGAAGTAAATATTTAAAATCGAGAACAGGACTATTTTGTAGCTCTCAGTTTTTTTTTTGTTAGCAATATACTTATGCTACACTATTGCGACAATTATCGAATTATTGAAGAAGTATATACTATTAATAAAGGGTGGTCCTACCAAAATACATGATGTTAATTGTAAATAAAACAAGTTTTCAGAGAATTATCTTAATATTTTTTATTATGATAGAAGGATCTATGACAATTATGTGTGAAACAAAATATCGGCCAAATGCTCGCCACGGCTTCGGTGGCATACCTCTATCCGATGGTCGATATTTTCAATGACTCTGAGTCATAATTGAGGTTCAATGTCGGTAATATGCCGATTATTTCATCCTCTAGCTCTTGAATTGTTCTTGGCTTATTGACGTATACTTTTTCTTTTAAATGTCCTCGAAGAAAGAAGGCCAACGGTACCAAATCACATGATCGTGACGGCCAATTAACATCGCCACGACGTGAAATAACACGGCCATTGAATTTCTCGCGCAAAAGAGCCATTGTTTCGTTGGCTGTGTGGCAAGTGGCACCATCCTGTTGGAACCTCATATCTTCCAGGCCCATATCCTCAATTTCTGGCCACAACAAGTCCGTTATCATCTCGCGAGCGAACACCATTCACGGTAACTGCTTGGCCGATCTCATTTTCGAAGAAGTACGGCGGGATGACGCCGCCAGCCCATAAATCGCACCAAACAGTCACTCTTTGTGGATGCATCAGCTTTTCAACAATCACTCGTGGATTCTCATTTACCCAAATGCGGCAATTCTTCTTGTTAACGAATCCACTGAGGTGAAAGTGTGCCTCGTTGCTGAAGATGATTTTCTTTGTAAAGTCACCATTCACTTCTGTTTATTCAACCAACCATTCGGCGTATTGATGACGCTTGAAATGGTCAGTTGGCTACAGCTCTTGAGTTAATTGAACCTTGTAAGCGTGTAAATTCAAATCTTTATTAAAAATTCACATCAGTGATGTTCGTGAGATGTTCAATTGTTGGGCACGACGACGAGTCGAGGTTGACGGCTCTTCTGCCACACTATCGCAAACAACAGCAATGTTTTCCGCAGAACGAACTGGGTGAGCATGCACAGGTGTTTTCACATTTCCTACAGACCTGGTTTCATGGAATTTGTGCACAATTCTCCCGATTGTGGACATATTTAGTCGATTATGCTGACCACGAAATGCACGAAACGCATTTTAATTTGAACGCCCATTTTCGTAAAAGGCTTCAACAATCTTAACGCGCTGCTCAATTGTGTACCTCTCCATGGTTAAATTTGTCAAACACTGAAACAAAGAAATGTCAAATTAAGTTGGGCAAGAAACTTGACGTTAAGGTGTGACTCACAATTAACATCGTGCATCATGGTTGGACCACCCTTATCAAAATAATAGAAAAATGATAACAAAGATTTTATCTAATAAAAATATTAATAAAAGTTATTTTATTTAATTAAGTTTTAAAATAATATACTTCTAGACAAAAAAAACAATTATTGCAATAATTATTTATAAACTTAACAAAAAATATGTTTAAAAACTGTTTATATTTAGCGGAAAAACCCTTACAGCATTTACGATATACAGGGTGTTCATAATTATGTTGCCACTATTAGGAATTATATTAATTAATGAGGCTGTTATTTATTGAGAATTCATATCATTTGTTAAATATTAAAGTAAAAACTTTTTTTTTTAATTTTCAAAAACTTTTATTGTAGAAATTGCACGCAACAATTGTTTTTCGCCTGAGGAAGCCCCAGTGTGGCGAAACAATTATAGCGTGCAATTTCAACAATAAAAGTTTTTGAAAATTAAAAAAAAGTGTTTTTACTTGAATACTTAACAAGCACTATTAGTTACTTTGTTATCTTTGGAATTACGATTTCGGTTAAATAAGCAAGCCAGTACTATTTTTTAAAGTACAATCCCAACCAATTAATTTGCAATGTTAATTTTTGGTTCAATGATAAGTTTCCTATTGTGAAATATTTTTTATTTATTTCATCAGAAATTTTTTGATTTTTTAGGTGATGAATATTCTTGAGATGTAATTTCCCCACGATGAATTTTCTTGCTATGTATTTTCTCACTACGAATTTTCCGAGCGATTATTTTCCTACGATGAATATTCCACGTTGAATCTTCTACGAGTTTTCCGTGAACCACTTTTGTTATCTATACGAATGAAACTTAAATATATATTCTGTCCTATGGCATACTTAATGTACTTTTCTTAATTTCGAAAGCCTTCTTCTCTATCTACCATTAAACAAAATTGAAAAAAAATAGTTATAATAAATAATTTAAAACCTAGTTAAAAGAAATTAAGTAAATAGCCACCTGCAGATGCGTTTCGAGATTTATCTCACACCTGTACAGCTCTACTTCTGCCTTTAATACTCCATATTAGTAAAACAGACTCTAATTTGAGCGAGTTGGTTTTAATCATTTCCCCTTTTGAAATAAGAAAAGTTTGAACATGTATTGTACATTGCTCATTGTTTCAAACGAGTTTCTATTTCATCTAAATCTAACGCTTTCTGTTCGGTCATTAAATAATAATTTCGTTTCAAAATCCATATAATAATCTCAATTCTTACATTAAATAAATATTATTTTTAAATTGAAAATTTTCGTTATGCACTTTTATTAGTTCAAATCGTTAATACTGCTATATCCAGAATAATAAAATAAAATGTATTGTTTTAACCCTCGGCTAACGAATGCCACCATATTCGTGACATCCAAAAGTATATTCGCAAGATCGAAAATATTTTCGTAAAGCGAGCGCGTGATGTATAATTATATTTCCCGGCGCCTCCGCTATAATACCAACGCATAAATGAGTTCATTTTAGTTGTTTATAAAATGATGGTTGCGACTATTATAAACTAGTTCGTTAGATAAAGGTTAATACTTACGTATTGCTGATTAATTATTTTCTACCAAATAAAGTCTCAATGTTAAAAATATTATCGACTGGTCTCAAGAATTTATTGACATAAAAATACATAGAATAGTAGATTTTAAATGTATAAAATTGTTTATTAAAAGAAAAATATTTTGAAAATTTGTTAGTAATATGAAATAGGTGTTATTTCTTCCAAATAAAACTTACAAGGAGAGGATCAGATATGTGACTCACCGATTTGATCCATCTTTGGTACACGTGTAGGTCATGACTAGGAGTGTAACAGGTGCAAATAATAGGGCGCACTATTCAACCGTTTTCGAGAAAAAAAATAATTGATTCTAAAATTAAGATATTTAAATACACATGGATTTATAAAAACTATAAAAAGAAAATGAATGAACCCAACTTCAACAATGGGGGTCGATCCTTCGACCTTCCGACTACGAATCGGTGGTTTTATCGATGCGCCAAATATGTTTGTTAACGAAAAAGGTATATAAACATACGAATGAATAACAAATTAAAAAACCATTTTTTCTCGAAAACGGCTGAATAGTGCGCCCTATTGCTTGCACCTGTTACACTCCTAGTTATGACATACACGTGTGCCAAAGATGGTTGAAATCAGTGAGGCACACATCTGATCCTCCCCTTGTTAGTTTAAATTCTGAATGTTTAAAATTCTCGACAAGTTTTGCCTTATTAAGTCATTTTTAAGAGTATTTAAAAATAAGAGTATTTACAGAATATATATACAGCAAAAATTTTAGAATAAATTCAGATATTTGTCTGAAAATATTACAAAAACCCACATAAAAAATTAATATTGGAACTTCATTTATTTGTTTTCAAAGTATAGTCTAAAAAATGTTTTTATACAAATTGAAAATATTAACGAAATTCATACTAATTAACACCTGCAAAGACAAAACTGATTAATGAATAAAATAGCGTTTATCAATTTAGTTTATAGACTGCAAATGAAAAAATGCGTGGGGAAAAATACAAAGATCATCGGGCAAAATTTGTAATTTGTGGCCTTATTTTTCTAGCGCCTGAAGCGGACCGCCTTTACATCCCCTAATTGTATGTTTCGTTCGCATGCTAAATTAAATGTATAAATAATAAAATAAAATCATCTGGGGATGCAAATAGCCGGCGACCTAATTAACCCGTAAAGCAAGTAAATAAGAAAAGTTTTCCCACCGATGAAAATTTCCTATTGTAATCTAAAAACGTGTGTACTTTCAATCATTTTTACTTTCTCCGTTACGAAGTACGAGAAAGTATTGTGATCGTGATTTTTTTTCAAATTTTTTTTTTACGGAAATATCCGTTTTTGGGTCCCTAGATGCCATTTCAACAATTTCTGGAAAAAAAAAATGTGTCTGTGTGTGTGCGTGTGAGTCTGCTGTGTGCGCTGTCTCTCAAAAACTAATAGAGCAATTGATATGAAACTTTGAACATACGTCTTATTTGATAATCCGAAGAAACGCTTTTGGTAAAATTTCGTACACCGGAAGTGGGTGTTTAACTTAACTGTTTTTTGTTTTTTGCCAATATTTTCTTAAATTTGAAAAATATTACAAAAACATTTAAACAAACATTAAAGACTACAAAAAAATGAACATCTTTTGCTTGAAAATATTTTTCATAAAATCATTGCAATTCGAGAAAAAAATTTATTATTTTTTTTAAATTTTTGGTTTATAATTATGAAACGATAATAGTTACAGCAAATTTATGTGAATAATAATTGTAGAGAATGCTAAAATAAACAAC
The DNA here is from genome assembly GCA_910593695.2 of Ocypus olens. NCBI lineage: Eukaryota > Metazoa > Arthropoda > Insecta > Coleoptera > Staphylinidae > Ocypus > Ocypus olens. The sequence goes on from OU343059.1 coordinate 24,847,201, forward strand.
TTCTAAAGAATAAGTTTTTCAGAAATCTCGTTAGTTTTTCATAATTTTGACGTTTTAAACGTCAGTTTCATCCGAGTTTACGCAACACTCGATGTACATTTAAAATATGATTTCAATAAACCATGAAAACGTAAATATAAATGGCTATGATACAATCAAATCGGAGAAAGTAACACGATGGCCACATCATTTTTTTTTTGTTTGGTTTTATTGGCATAGGCGATCAGCAGTTTGGCCATCAATGAAATTCTAGGTAATTATATTTAAATAATTTTGAAACTAAATGAAAAAAATTAATAATGTAAGCGCGGATATTTTTCGCCCGGGCGGGGAATCGGACCCATTCGACTCGTGATATAGTTACGTTAGTTTTACAGTTTCCTTACTCAACGGGCTGCCCTATTTACACTCTCGCTAAAATATGTATAAACATCATCCCCAAAACGCTAAAATAATTGAATATTGCCCTATTTAAAAATTTAATCAAAACAAGTAAGGAGTTTGTCATAGAGAATATTAATTACATTTTCTTGTAAATAGTCATATTTTACGTACTTTAACACCAATTAACAATAACTAATTTGGCATAAACACTTTTAAAAATTTGTCCATAATAACTGTTAGTTATATTAAATCAAAATATGAAAACCATCTACATTACTTAACTATTAACTGTATTCTGTTCAAACTAGAGATTAAAATTTCTCTTTTCTACAAGCTGCTTCATAAGCTCTGACTCGGTGAAAAGTATCGACTCGTAGGGTTAGGTCATGACATAGCTGAATAAATTATTTGAAAAAGTAAAAAGTATCTGTAAAATTAAATGAGGAGCTAAACCGACTCTTCGTCAAAATAAAAGTACATGACATTACGTGACATAATCTTTGATTTTTTTCACAAACGGGAGGGATAGACGATTTCTCGGCCGTCGAAATCGCGAAAGAATTAACATTTTTTCACAAACGGGAGAGAAAGTCGATTTCTCAGCTGTCGAAATCATGAGAGAAATAACCCCTCCCTAGGGAGAGAAGTAATCATTTCCCTTCCTAGGGAGAGAAATAATCATTTCCGTCCCTGCGAGGTTCCCTTCTTTATTTAATTTGTCACGACAGCATTTTTTTTCTGTTGGGTTTTAGGAACGAACGTTTTACTCCTAAAATATCCCGTTTGTGAAAAAAAAGTATAATACCACGTGAGAGAATGCTATTTTTCCCTCGTTGTGTTGTATCCCTCAGGCTTTCGCACTCGGGATACAAATTTGCACAACAGGAAAAATCACGCACTTCTCTCCCTCTACTATTCTCTCCCTAAGGAGATAAGTAATCATTAATCTCCCTGGGGAGAGAAATAATCATTTATCTCCCTACGAGGTTCCACTATTTATTTTAACCGTCACGGCTGACGAGTGTGTCAAGTTGGCACCCCAATGAAGAGTTCTTATAGAGTTCTTAATTCCTTTTGATGTATCTAGAAGTACTATCAAAGTACTATTTTAAATTTATTCAAAAATGTGATAAATCGTCATTGTATTGAATTTGTTTATAAGAAAGAATTATTGTACTCAATGAGTAGAAATAGAAAATTGATTCAGAACTCCTGGAACTCTCAATTTTGTTTTTGCTTTGCGACTTTAAAAAAAATATATTTTTGATAGTTCCGGATAGTTCTGATAGGTGTTTCCTAAAGTTCTTTGTGAGTTCCATCCATAGTTGTTATGAAATATTTAGATACGACGAATATTAAGTGAGTAATATGAATTTGAATATTTCGAATTTCCAATTTTGAAAATTTTTAACTCTGGAAATTCAACAAAACTCTTTTTTAAAAGTATCAGGAACTATGGTACTAACCCAAACACATCTTAAAACTAGTTCAGAACTATTCGATAACAATGTTGGGGTGCGGTGTCAAGTTGGCAACCTATTTTTCAAAAAAATTCAGACAGCCCAATTTTACAGAACTCTTTTCTAAACGTTGATAGTACTTCTACATACATCAAAAGGATTTGAGAACTCTATTCAGAAGTATCAGAACTCTTCATTGGGGTGCCAACTTGACACACTGACGGCTGACAGCGTTTTTTTTTTCTTGGTTGGGTTTTAGAAACGAACGATTTACTTAAAATGTCTCGTTTGTGAAAACAAATAGTGTTTATACCTCTGGAGAAAATGTTATTTTTCCTTCGGTGCGTTGTATAATTTACACCTCAGGAAGAATCACGCATTTCTCTCCCTTGATATACAATCTATTATTTCAGTTTGCCTATGTTACATTTAATGAAATGTAATGGTATAGTACATATTATTTATCCAATTATTTCCACAGGACGCCCACCTCCAAAGGTAACCTGGTGGCAAGAAAACGCCCTCTTGGACGACAGCTACGAACACCTATCTGAACGAAGAGTCAGGAATATCCTCCACCTAGACAAATTACAAAGGAAGCACATACACACCGTTTTCACCTGCCAGGCGTCCAACAACAACTTGGTGGCGCCAATTTCCAGCTCGGTCACCTTAGACATGAATCGTAAGTAAATTATGCCACTTTGCATATTTTGTTTATTTAATTATCTCCCAATGAACACTTTCCGGGTAGCGGAAGATTTCGAGTGAGAAACCACCACTCCCTCGCACGTGTTTGTACAGCAGTGGAAACACTTAATATAAAATTAATGTTGTGTATGCTTGTCTCGAGTGCGAAACAATACCTTCCCAATTTATCTTTAATAGTTTACTTAGCTAAGTTCGTTTAAACGTAAACCGTGCATATGCCACAAGAGTTTAACGCAACTTCAGAATTTCAATTGTTCTCTGGAAATGTATTAATTTACTATAGAATGTAACATTTATAGAATAAATATATATTTTAATATTATTTATCCAAAATCGGGAGTAATAAGCGAATTACTGCGGTCATTTGAGGCATGTATTGTTGTTCATTACCCCCTAGTGAGAGAATAAAGCTACGCACACATTTGACGGAATCGGACGGACGGCACGCATCGGCAAAAATTGCTTAACACTGTTGTAAACATGGAACGGATAAATGTGCGTTGACTCGTTTGCAACTGTGTTAAGCAAATTTTGCAGCTGCGTGTCGTCCGTCCGATTCCGACAAGTGTGTGCGTAGCTTAACTCGGACTCACGGAATACATAGATCCTTCGTAGGATTTTTGAAATATTTCAAATTGAAATTATTTCAATATTTACTGCAATTAGAGGCGATTTTTGATAAAATGTTATATTATACTCATGTGGAATTCCTCATTAGTCCCTTAAGAAAATTACTTAAATAAACTTTTTCTTGCGGGACTAATTACGTACATTCCACATTCATGTAATAAATAAACTTGAACGAAAATTTACATTTTAAGGTGAAGTAAATACACCTGAAACAATTGATGTCGCCCTTTTGATCGAGTTATTACTTTTGCCAGGCTCTTGAAAAACATGTTTTTGCGTCATATTTTCAGTTTCCATGCAATAATTTACCAGAAATTAAGTGATGAATCCTATTTATCGTTTGACCGTAATGTGGACCAACAATACAGTGCCATCCCTTAATCATCGTTGTCTCCTGATGCCTCCTGAAAGCAGTTCAGGAGATTTATGTCTTCCGCGAAAAAGCATCCGCGGCAGAACGCGAAGAGAAAACGCGGGAGCGCAAAGAATAAAACCGATGTGAAGATAGCCACGGATTTTTCAGCCACCGATTTCCCGGCGCATCCACCACCGAATGAAAATTTCTTCCATATTTAATGATTTATAATAAATCAAACGCTGAGAATGTAATTAACATAAGCCTATAGATGTACAGTCAATCGACAATTTCAATTCTTTTTTCTCGAGTCTACGCGAACTCTTTTTTTTAAATGACAAGAATTCAAAGTCCTATATGCCACTGTTTGACGCGTTTAAATTTATTTTTTTAACAACAACGTGTAGATAAGAGTCCACTTAAACGATTAAAAGCATGAAATTTTATTTTGGGTAAAATTGTTTATAACTTTTTTTATGAATTCTTTTTCTTATATTGGTCTTTGAATTCTCATCTTAAAAAGACAGTTCGCGTGGACTCGAGAAAAAATAATTGAAATTGTGGTTTGACTGTGCATCCACAGGCTAATGTTAATTACATTCTTATCGTTTGATTTATTATAAATCATTAATATTGAAGAAATTTTTATTTAGTGGTGGTGTCGCCGGGAAATCCGTGGCTATCTTCACATTGGTAAGGATCTTTTTGATCGGAGTGCTAAACTAACTCTAATATATTTCTGCAAAGGAGATTTACTCCTGAAGAAATTAGTGATATTATCAAAGAGGTAATCTGAATCTCTTATCTCCACTGAAACGCTAACTAATAATTTTTGTTTGATACCTCACCAGAAAGTGAGTCTGTATCCATAGTAACCCGTGAGTGAAAGGTCCTCTTGCACTTATTTACTTTCGCTCACTGTCTTTCACTCACTGATTTTCATGCACGCATAATGATCTGTTATTGTGTTAATTTTTCCAATTCTTTCTGATCATTTGGTACCTTGCGGTATTTGCGACTTCCAGGACATCATCAGGAACATCCTCAGGAACATATAATTCTTCATCATCCATTTTCACAATTTGCACGTAACCACTTTTTTGACATTACAGAACTTTGTTTATTTTGTTTTTGTTTTTTCATGGCAACAAATCTCCGAACGTATGAATTATTTTAATTTAAAATTTTGAATACGAAGTTACAGACTTTCTGAGGAGATATCGAACAAAACCCATTACAGCAGGCCGCTTTCGTTCACTTGAATTGCATCGTCCACTCAGCTGGCGCTTCTTGGACAAACACGAAATTCGCGTGAACGAAAGTTTCACCTTCCTCACTCTAACTGTAAATAACTAAAATTAGGACGTAAATAGAGAAACTTCATCTAATGCCACAATGTTAAAAAAAGGTGACCTTTGTTTTTTTCTGTTTCGATTAACTTAAATGTGGTATTGTTTAAGGCGTAAGATAAAAACCATTTTGTTCCGCGTCGCGAAACAAGTTTATCTTTTTCGGACTTCCAGAAGTCGGCTCGCGAAATATTAACATTCGCTATATGCGAATGATATTTTCAAGTTAACAACTTAATTGTGCGGACTAGATCGGTTTCTTATGGTCTCATAGGAAAACAATATATAAGGATCTAGTGCACGTGTTCAGTTTTATGACCAATAACTACTACAGATGAATATGCATAAAATATACTTTTCCCATCTATCCACTTTAAGGCAAGGTAATTCAATTTTCACATAAATTGTGCAACTCGCGTATAAAAATCATAATTTGCTTCTATAAGGCAGTGACGGCTCGTGGAACATGTTGATGGTAGAACCACTTATACAATACCCCCCTTCTTTAAAAAAAAAGAAAGAACGGTTTATCTTCCTAGTCCAAAATAACTAGCGAAAAAGTGTTTTAAGATTTAATTAAAAATTCTTGCTGTGCCATGGCTCCTTGGCTCTATATAACGAGCCGCCCCTGGTCCTTGAGTTCCTTTACTTTTCATATAACGCCATAAGAAATAGTCAAGAAATCTAGAGATCGTGCCTACCAATTTATTTCGCACCCCAAAAATGTTCTATTGTGACAAATGGCTCCATCTTGCTGAAACCACATAATGAGTCGGTTTTCAAGTGTAGGACGGTCCCTATATAATTTTAGGGTATCTAGATTTCGACATTATTATGTTACAGCAGCGGCGGCTCGTGGATTTTCGTATAGGAGGCTAAGTTGGAGATGCCGCTCGTGCTGCACTACTTACTTTTATAGAGGAAGCAAATATTTCGATGCTGTTTTGTTGAAATTTTCTTCCGGAATCTCCTCACTGAACATACACGAGCCGCCGCTGATATGCAGCCTATGCATTGAAGGTATATAGTGCAGATTTATAATTAATAGCTTTATATTCCAAAGGACAATTAATTGCAACTAAAAGTCCTACCATTCATTAGCGGATACAGTTGCTGTAGACGATCTATAAAAGTAAATAGGAAAAGGACTGTAATGGGCCAATTAACCGATTGAATAGATGTTTTTGTATTTAGGGTAATTGAGAAGTAAAGCCGGCTACGGATTTGCGATGATACTTTCAATTAAATTGCGTTTCGGTCGTGCAGCCATTCCGCATTCTCAACGGACACCGTTCGCATTTTAAAGACGCCATCCTGTACGGTAATACGGTATAGGGTGGCTTTTTTGACCGACATCGGATTATTTAAATAGTGGGGGGATTCCCTTATGCGCCATATATCCCGGGATAACGATGCTGCTTTTGAATTTACTGGAATTTAAGGTGAACTAGAGCGGAAAAGTAGGTATTTCGTATTTAGCAAATGTATACATATACATATATACTCGTACAACATACCCGCGATGGCCCGACTTCATTCCAGATTCCATGGTTTAATTTAGCAGAGAAGTACCTCAAGTGGGGCCCATTTATATCAGGACTGTTATTCCACATTGTGCACTGCGGTGTGTCCGTGTGGAGGAAGCCTGATTGAGAAAAATCTAGTTTGGCACAAATACTTTCAAAGGGTTGGAAAATTTATACAGGAGAATAACTTTTTACTTTCTCCGTTACGAAGTACGAGAAAGTATTGTCATCGTGATTTTTTTTTTTAATTTTTTTTCATGGAAATATCCGTTTTGGGATCCCAATTTCTGGAAAAAAAAAATTGTGTGTGTGTGTTAGTGTGTGTGCGTCTGTGTGTGTCTGTGCGTGCTGTATCTCAAAAACTAATGGAGCAATTGATATGAAACTTTGAAAATGCATCTTATTTGATAATCTGAAGAGCTTAAAATCTTTAGGTAAAATTTCGTACACCGGAAGTGGGCGTTTACCTTATCTGTTTTTTGTTTTTTGCCAATATTTTCTTAAATATGAAAAATATCACAAAAGCATTTAAAAAAAAACTTTGAAGACAACAAAGAAATTAACATCCTTTGCTTAAAAATATTTTTCATAAAATAATTTTTATTCGAGAAAAAAATTTATTATTTTTTTCTTATTTTTGGTTTATAATTACGAAACGATAATAGTTACAGTAAATTCATGTTAATAATAATTGTAGAAAATGCCAAAATGAACAACTTATAAAGAATAATTTTTTTTCGAAATCCCTTCAGTTTTTGAATTTCAAGTATTATTTTTCCATCTTTCATAATTTTGACGTTTTAAACGTCAGTTTCATCCGAGTCTAGTGCATTTAAAATATGATTTAAATCCAAAATAAACCATGAAAGCGTAAATATAAATGCTACTATCAAGTTGGGGAAAGTAACATGATGGCCACATCACCATTTTTTTTTATAATAACCCGATAAATATTTTTTTCTGCAGCAGTCTCGAAAATAAAACTTTCTGTATGATTTATTAAATCTAAAGTACCACTTTACATAAATCGTACCGAAAGTAGTTATTTTAGGGACGATTTTGTTTCACTTTCGGAACGATTTCTATACTTTCGGGACGCTTTTTGTTTCTTTCGGGACGATTCTGCGTATATATGTAGGCGGCCTTGACAAAAACATCAACTTTTTATTTAATTATAGCAACGCTTGTCATATAACATTCGTGAGTGTTTTTACTTTTTTAACATACAAAACGGATGCGGAAAACAATTGAACGTAATACGTTCCAAAAGTGATTTTACGGACTCGCAGGATTCCCGTAAAATATCACTTTCGAAACTTGTTACGTAAATTACTATTTTGTTAGATGTGTTTACTATATCATAATTATAGAACTGTTTTACCTCCTGGCATTGCTAAAAAAATATTTTTCATTAAAATAAATTTCAGTTACTTTTTACTTTCTCGGTATGAATACGTGAATTCTGATATTTACTTTTATTTTCTCCGTACAAAGTTCTCGTTAGCGAGTCAATTTTTAAAAAATAACGGATTTCTCAGATTTGGAATGGACGTAGCGGCTAAACGAAACCTCGAAATCGGACACGGTTTTCAAATCTGTGCTCCTCGCTAATAAATTAGCTCCTCGCTAATAAATTAGTCAGATTCAATTAAAATTGGTGATTTGAAAATTTTGGCGAAAACATGAAATAGTGTTTCATGTTTCATGTTTCCCTTGTTACTTTTGCTCAAAAATTGCATTTAAAATGATTTTCTGAAAAAAAACATTGGTTGGATTCGGAGTTTCTACACGTCACTGTTAATTAAAGTCTCATTAAGACCCATCAGAAAATATACTTGCGCAAGAACAAATATCAATTTGAAGCCCGTGGCGCATTGGCAAAGAAAAATCCAAACAATCAACTTTTTTTAATAACTATCGCAGACCATAAAAGTATACCTGTGTAACAGAAAAACACGAGAAGTCGACTGGCGTTAAAAAATTTCAGCTATCTTAAGTAGCAAAAAAGTTAGCGGGTCACTGTGAAATTTTTAAAAAAATTTGAAAAAAGTCGATTTTTTCAGACTTTCAACGACCGTAGCGGCTAAATCCGAATCGAACGCGGTTTACAAATTTGAGCTCCTTGTTTGCAGATTAGTCCAAGTCCAAAATTGGCGATTTTAAATTTTTGACAAAAACATGGAAAACTACCCAAGGATCCCCCCTGGCAGTGTTGCCAAACGTACGGTAATTACCGTACTTGTACGGTATTCTGAGCGAAAGTACGGTATACGGTCCAAATGTTAAAACCGTACACAAATCTACGGTAATTTTTACCGCGTTTTTAATTCGACAAATCTATCGCACGGTAATTGATAATTCCACTAGAATTCCGCTAGAAAATATAAAGTACGAAATAAATCTATCTCTTATTTTACCATAATGTTCAGCAGTACGTTTTGCGTACGAATAGCCTTATATTCAAAGGTAAAACAATGAACAAATGCAAAGAAAAATAAATACATATATGATTGAATTCCTAAAATTTGAATGAATTTTTGAAAATTAATATTTTTGGTTGTAGACGAAAACAAAATCTAAAAAAATAAATAGTGATATTAAAGAATTCCACAAAAATTTTAAAATCTGTACAATACATCTACCTTTAAAACTAACTTACATATTTTTTTAATTTGCCAATTTCTTATGAATTTTTGAAAAGTAATATTTTACGTTGTCGAACAATTGAACAATTAAAAATAAATATTTATATGATGGAATTACCTTAATATACACTTGGATTTTTGAAAATGTATCAATTTCTGCTCAAGTGAAAAATTTTTAAGAACGAATTTTTAAGTGGTCGAATATTTAAACAAGGAAAAACTAGAAAAAAAAAATCATATCCCTATGATTGAATTCCATAAAAAAAACTCTGATGCAATTTACCTTTAGAATTAACCTTGATTTTTGAAACTTAGTCAATTTTTGTGTTAGTTATGAATTTTTGAAAATTAATACTTTTAGTTGTTGAAGACGAACAAAAAAATGTAAAACAAATAAATAGTAATATTATTGAACTCCACAAACATTTTAAAATAGTTCTACTTTACAACTAACTTACATTTTTGCAAATTCGCCAATTTTTCCCCGAGTTATGATTTTTTGAAAATTATTTTTGTAAGTTGTCGAACAATTGAACAAATTTAGAGAAAATAAATAGTCAAATGCTTGAAATTTTTAATTTATCCACAAGACTTAACATAAATTTTGATTTTTGAGTTATACATTTTTTAAAATGAATTTTTTAGTGGTGAAATATTTTATCAAGGATAAACTAGAAAAAAATCATATTGATATGATTGAATTCCTTAAAAATTCTGATGAAATCATAATACATTTACTTTTAAAATTAACGTTAATTTTTGAAATTGAGTCGATTTTTGCGCGAGTTATGAATTTTTGAAAATTAATATTTTGGCTAAAAAATAAATACTGGTATAATACTAATTCCTCAAAATTTTTGATATATTGACAAAACATTTACCTTTAAAACTAACTAACTCTACCAATTTCTGCGTGAGTTTTTTGAAAATTGGTCGAAATATTTGAACAAAGAAAAAATAGAAAAATAAAATAATATCGATATGATTGAACTCTTTAAAAAGTGCGATGCCATTATAGCACATTTATGTACCTTCAAAAAAAACTTTAATTTTTGAAAATGTATTTATTTTTGGGTTTTAAATTGTCGTTTTTGCCAGTTGAAATTGTTATTTTGGGCAGTTAGAAATTGTCATTTTTGGCAGTTGAAAATTGTCATTTTTGGCAGCTTAAAATGGTCGATTCCGACACTTGAAAATTGGCCTGTTGGCAGTTGAAAATTGTTATTTTTGGTAGTTGACAATTGTCATTTTTTGGCAGTTAAAAATTGTCAGTTTTGGCAGTTAAAAATGGTGGTTGCCCACACATGAAAATTCGCCTCTTTGGCACTTAAAAATTGTCATTTTGGGCAGTTAAAAATTGACATTTTTAGCAGTTAAAAATTGACATTTTTAGCAGTCAAAAATGGTCGTTGCCGACACTTGAAAATTAGCCTTTGTGGCGGTTTTTAGCAATGTTGAAAATTGTCATATTTGGCAATTATAAATTGTCATTTTTGGCTGTTGAAAATTGTCATTTTTGGCAGTTAAAAATGGTCGTTTCCGACACTTGAAAATTGGCTTTTTTGGCAGTCAAACATTATCATTTTTGGCAGTTAAAAATTGACATTTTTGGCAGTTAAAAATTGTCAATTTTGCCAGTTAAAAATGGTCGTTGCCGACACTTGAAAATTGACCTTTTCGGCAGTTGAAAATTGTCATTTTTGGCAGTTGAAAATTGTCATTTTTGGCAGTTGAAAATTGTGATTTTTGGCAGTTGGAAATTGTCATTTCTGGCAGTTAAATTTCCGACACTTGATATTACATGACATGCTAGAATATATCAAAAATAAAAAATAAATAGTATATTCACAAAACATCTGATTTATCTTCAATTTTTGAAAATGCGTGAGTTATAAATGTTTAAAAATGATGTTCTTTCATTTGTCGAATATTTGAACAAAGAAAAAATACTGATTGAATTCCTTAAAACATTTAATGCAATCATAATAAAATTTACCTTTAAAATTAACTTTGAGTTTTGAAAATGCGTGTTATGAATTTTTGAAAATTAATATTTAAAGTTGTCGAAGACTTGAATAAAAAATCATTTTTTTAATACACTCACAAAACATCTCCCTTTAAAACTTACTGTAATTTTTTGAAATGCGTGACTTTTTTCGTAAGTTATGAATTTTTGAAAATTAACGTTTTAAGTTGTCGAACAAAAAAAAAACTGATATAGAATTTCTCAAAAATTCACAAAACATCTGCCTTTGGAATCAACCTGGACTTTTGAAAATGTGTCAATTTTTGCGTGAGATTAATTTTTGAAAATTAATATTTAATGTCGTTGAAGACAAAAAGTCGTTTTTTTCTCATATATTCACAAAACATCTATTTAATTTAATTTATTTAATGTGCCAATAATAATAGGTTTATACAGGTCAATATACATAATATAAATAAGTGGTTTCGATAAATAAAAAAAATATGAGTCATAACAGATATAAAAAAAAAACTTACAGGGTGTAGAAATATGGAAAAGATGCATTCAGAAAGAAAACTGTAACATGGATAAATAACAAATGTATCTTCCTTTAAAACTAACTTTAATTTTTGAAAATGTGTCACTTTTTTCAATTTTTAAAAACCAATTTTTAGACAAGGAAAAACTAGAAAAACAATCATATCGCTATGATTGAATTCCATAAAAAAACTTTGATGCAATCATAATACGTATACCTTTAAAATTAATCTTGATTTTTGAAACTTAGTCAATATTTAATTATGAATTTTTGAAAATTAATGTTTTAAGTTGTTGAATACTTAAACAAAACCAAAATCGAAAAGAAAATAAGGTCTGATATGATAAGAGTTTCTTAAATATTTTAGAATATTCACAGAACATCTACCTTTATTTTTCGAAAATGTATTAATTTTTCCGTGTGTTATTTTTTAAAAATCAATGTTAGTGCTTTTTCTCTTGTAAAATATACATATAAGTTCAAATTTAAATTGAATTACGCTTGTTTTCTCAACTATCCAACACAATTCCGTTAGAAAATCCGCCAGCCGCTAAAACGAAAATTACTTCGCAATGCGAATTCAAAATCCGCCAGATCTAGAGGATTTTTCGCTGGCCTGGCAACACTGCCTATGGGAAGTATTAAAATCTATCTCGCCCCGATAGTTAACATTATATTAGCAGATAGGACCATCTATCGTTGATGTATGTAACAAATTCATAGAAAAATGTGTACATCCCCGAAATAATCCAATAGAACGAGATTATAAAAGGGGGAAAATATATTTTCTGCAAAAAAAAAAATTAAAACCTTCGCTTCACCTCTGAAATCGTAAATTTACATCATTATAAGTGTGTATTTCTCGTAGTCCACACCCTAATAAATTATCACATGTAACATGTATGTACGGTAATTTATTAATAAGTACGGTATTCCAGAGTACGCGGGTAAGGTAATTCGTTTTCGAATGTGTGACAACACTGCCCCCTGGTTACGTTTGCTCAAAAATTGCATTTGAAATGATTTCCTGAAAAAAACACTGGTTAGATTTGGAGTTTCTACATATCACTGTAAATGTCAATTTGAAGCCCGTGACGCGTTCGCAAAGAAAATTCGAGGTTGGTAACTTTAATTAGGCAAGAACAACTATCATGGATTTATATTAAAGCTGTTTGAAATGGTTTGATTTTTATTCTTTTAATATAATAAAACTTGTCGAATATTTTCCAGCATAAAACTTTTACGACCTGGAATAGAGGATGATCTATTGTAGGATAAAGAAGAGTTTTGGCGTACAACGTAAATTAATATTTTAGTGTTTATGTGGAATGCGAGTTAAAATAATAATTCGCTGTGCTTTTATTAAATATAAAAATAGGACAGAAGTTTTTATAGCCCATAGGGAATCCCAGAGGAAGGAGTGTATCTGGAATTACGCTAATAAAACGTAACGTTCTTATGTCATCGGATATGAAGGTCGGGAATGAAAAGTCATAATAGAAAGTGAATCGGGACATTTCCGTACATTTTATGTGTTTCGGATTAATGTAGGTCAATGCTGCGATTGTTTTTCAGGAGTGGCGATGAGAGGAAGAAAAAGTCGGAGGTTTTGGAGGTTTTCAGGTCTCGTCGACCTTCGGTCGTTTAATTCAGCATTTTTAAAATCGCCGTAATTTATTATTTTGGTCGAACACAGTAGCGGGTTTAGCTCTTACCCGCAGCCAGTTCTTGCCTGGTCCCCCAGTTATGATATATGGGTATTTATCTGCAGATAAATCCGCTTTTCGCCGTGCCACGGCGCTCGGAGTTATTAAATGCATCCCCAATATCGCGAAAAAACTGCCCGTTTATATAAGCTGCAAATGGGAATTACACGGTTTGTTATAAACACGTTATCCTTTTTCGATTTCAGTATACTATTAGCTGATATTTTATTTATTTATTTACTTTTGCAGTTTTAAAAATGGCTAATATTTATTCTGTAGAAAATTTTACCTTGATTTTCTATTTTATTGGAAAGTTAATGATTAATACCACTGGCTCAACGATTGTGAAAGTCAAGCAACGTTGATCCGGATCTCTTGTTGGATGGCACTATAAGAAAAAAAAAATCGTACCATTTACGTATTTAATTGTTGACAGCAGTGGCGGCTTATGGAACATGTTGATGGTAGAGCCACTTTTATAATTTATTAGATCGGATGATACTGGCGTTTGAAACATCAAAATTATGAAAGATGGAAATGACAAATTATACAAATTAAATACCGGCAAAAAAAATTAAAAAGTTTCACATACAAATCAATCACACACGTTAAAAATATAAAGTATAGACCAATAAAAATAAGCTCTTAATTAAAGTTAAAAACTAAAATATACGCCCAAAAGAATTTAGACAAATTTCGAAAATTCGTGGTTAAAAAAAATGCAGAAAATTTCAACAACAAATTTTTTTTTTTTAAATTGGAACGCAGAAATGAAAAATACAGGCCATAGATCTAAAATATCGGCCATAAAAACCAAAAATGCAGGTCTAAAAATAAAAAATTCAAGCCCGAAAATTGAAAAATCAAGGAAAACTAAAATAATTCGCCATTTTCAGCCCCCAAAATAACTCTTTAGCTCAAAATAAGTTGCCGACCAGAAACTCGAAAACCTCAGTTCCTGTTAGTCCCACAACAAAATTTTATGGACAAATAGTGTTCAGAATGGTCTGTCTTGAAAAAAAAAAATTGAAAAAAAATTAAATCTAGTCAAAAAGTAACCGAAAAGTAAAAAACATCGCCCGTAAAAAATAATAATTAAAGTTAAAAAAACCAAAATCAAGGGCAAGAAATCAAAAACCATCAAAAAAACTTGAAAATATCGGCAAAAAATAAAAAAAAGTCGCGTATAAAATCAATCATTTAGGTTAAAAAAATCTAAAATATAGGATAAAAAAATCAAAACTTCGCGATCCTAAAAATCAAAATTGCAGACCAAAAAATCGAAAATTTGAACAAACAAATCGAAAATTTAAAAAACTAAATAAGGCTAAAAGATTAAAAATTTAGACCAAAATATCAAAATCCGGGCTTAACGATAAAAAATGAAAACAAGAAGATTGAAAATGCAAGTACGAAAGTTGCCATTTTCAGCACTCGGGGTGATAGCCGCAGAAAACATAGGAAAAAACTCAAATTTGCTCTGTAGCAAAGGAAATTTGCACTCGATGATTTGAAAATTTTTCGAAATTTATTACTTGAAGGTTTCGCTTCAAATAAACTCCAATTATTCAAAAATAGTCTACTTTTAATTTCCTGATAACAATGACATGCTCCTGCAAAAAAACAAGGGAATAAACTCAAAATTTGCTCTGTAGTGAAGGAAATTTGCACTCAATGTTTTGAAAAATTGTAAAAAATTAATCACTTGTAGAATTCGCTCCAAAACTATCAAAACTATCCAGAAAGAGTGTACTTTGCATTACTTGTAAAAATATTTGCAATATTGCTGCTGAAAACAACAAGAATTAACTCAAAACTGCACTGGAGGGAACGGAAATTGCACTCAATGTTTTGAAAAATCGTAAAAAAGAATAATCACTTGCAGAATTAGCTCTTAATTAAGGTAAAAAATTAAAATATAAGCATAAAAAATTTAGACAAATATCAAAAATTAGCGGTTAAAAAATGCAGACCAAAAATCTGAAAATTTCAACAAAAAAAAATCCAAATAAATAATAATAATAATAATCATTTATTTCCCAACAGATTAGAAACCTAGTTACAGGGAAAATACAAAATAAAACTAAAGTATAACATAAATACCTAAAATTAAAATTAATTAATTAATTAATTAATAAAGAAAATTTCGGGCAAAAACTCTAAAATTTAGAACGAGGAAATGAAAAATACAGGTCAAATATCTACTATATAGGCCAAAAAAATTAAAAATGCTGGTCTAAAAATAAAAATGCAAACCAAAAAAATTGAAAAATCAAGGAAAACAAAATTAATTTGCAATTTTCAGCTCCTAAAATAACTCTTTAGCTCAAAATTAGTTGCCGATTAGAAACCCGAAAACGGTAGTTAAAAAGTAACCAAAAAGTAAAAAACATTCGCTCAGTAAAAATAATAATTCAAGTTAGAAAATCTGAAATGAAGGGCTAGAAATCAGAAACCTTACTTGAAAATATCGACAAAAAAATAAGAAAGTCGCGTATAAAAAGCAATCATTTAGGTAAGAAAAATCTAAAATATAGGATAAAAAATTAAAAACTTTGACTAAAAATTCGATCCTAAAAATCAAAATTTGCTATAAAATTTTAACAAAAAAATGGTGATGTGGCCATCAGGTTACTTTCTCCGATGGTATCATTTATATTTACACTTTCATGGTTTATTTTCTATTTAAATCATATTTCAAATGTCATCGAGCATTTTGCCGACTCGTATGAAACTGACATTTAAAACGTCAAAATTATCAAAGATGGAAAAATTATACTTTAAATTCAAAAACTCAGTTTACTCAAAAACTAAAGAGATTTCGAAAAAAACGTATTCTTTATAAGTTGTTCATTTTGGCATTCTCTACAATTATTATTGACATAAATTTGCTGTAATTCTTATCGTTTCTTAAATTATAAACCAAAAATGAAAAAAAAAATCACGATCACAATACTTTCTCGTACTTCGTAACGGAGAAAGTAAAAATCGAAAATTTAGAAGAAAATTATTTTCTTTGGAAATTTGTAAAGACGCATTATTCAAACTTAGTCTGTTAAAATTTCAACCATCTGTTGCAATAAATGTGGAATTCCCATGCAAATTTCTGAAAAATGCGTCTTATTGGTCAACAAAATTTGATTATTAGTGCAACCATTTTTGTTGTGGTGAACTTGCGGTTATTTTCTTTGAAAATTTGTAAAGATACATTATTCCGAATTAGTTTGTCAAAATTTCAACCATCTGTAACAATAAATGTAGAATTGCCATGTGAATTTCTAAAAAAATCCGCTTTATTTGTTGTCAAAATTTGCTTTTCTAGTGCAACTATTTTTGTTTTGGTAAACTTGTGATTATTTTTTGAAGAAATTTATAAAGGGACATTATTCAAAATTGGTCTGTCAAAATGTCAGCCATCTGTCGAAAGAAATATAGAATTCTCAAGTGAATTTCTGAAAAATTTGCCTTTTTGGTGATCCAATTTGGTGTGGTAAGTAAACTTGCGATAATTTGCTTTGAAAATTTGTAAAGACGCATTATTCAGAATTAGTCAGTCAAAGTTTAAAATCTGTTAAAATAAATGTGCAATCCCTACTTGTATTTTGAAAAATGCGCCTTTTTGGTCATCAAAATTTTCTTTTTAGTGCAACCATTTTTGTTGTGATAAACTTGCGATTGCTTTCTTTGGAAATATGTAAAAACACATTATTCAGAAATAGTCTCTCAAAATTTTAACCATCTGTTGAAATTAATGTGGAACTTCCACGCGGTTTTACAGGTGTTGTTTAACATTTAAATTTTTTTTAAGAATTAGTTAAAAATTCTTGCTAAGCTGGAGTCTGCAGGTAGTGCCATAGCTCCGTGGCTCTATATAACGAGCCGCCCCTGGTTGACAGAACAAGTATTTCTTAACTAACACTTCTGCAGGTTAACAACAATACTGCAGCAGATTCCTATTAACTTCTGTTGTAAGCTACGGTCCAACGATTTTGAAAGTCAAGTAACGCTGACACAGATCTCTTTTGGATGGATGACCGGCACTATATAAAAAAATATTCATACAATTTACATATTTAATTTTGGACAAAACAAGTATTTCTTAACAGACACTTCTCCTGGTTAACTACAATGGTGCAGCAGATTCCTATTAACTTCTATAGCTAGGTCTGTCGGTGTAGCTCATACAAAATCTACAACTCCCTGAATCATAATTTATTGTAAAGACCAATCACAGATCGTCATCAAGTTGAGAACGACGTTCACGTGGATTTAGTCTTGTATTTGTTATCCAATGTAATCTTTAAGAATTAAAAGTCAGGAATAATTTAATGAAGAATTAATTTAAACGTAGAAAGAAGTAGCGGTGCACGCATCAAGGCCCCTTAACATAGATCCCAATTTATGTAAAATCCTGATAAACTTTGTCGCAATAAAAATGCTAATTCCTTTATTAATTGCCACCCAAATTTAAAAAAAAGAGAGGCTAATCTAATTAAATTACGTTTATCTCCTGAAATGATATCAAAATCTCATCCATTTCTCGGGTCCGTGTAGTAAAGACATTCATTCGTGTACCTAATTAATATTCAAGGCAGTATTCGTCGTATTAACTGCCGTCGGGCTCTTATATACTTTTAAATTACTTTTACTTAAGACATCCTCGGCGGTAGCGGCAATAAAAAGGGCACATATTTGGTGCCGTGATTTAGAATATCGTAATTTGGTCTGGCTGGTAGGTTTTATGCGACATAAATACGGGGAGGAGGCGTCCCTTAAAAAAAAGATGCAATAAGAAACTGTTTAGGACTCTTATGGCGGTCTGTATTGTGTGCGCCATTCCGCCAACCTAGGTATCATCAAAATGTCATCAAAGAGGAGCTTGCCTCGTTAAGGGGTTTTTAATAAAGTGAGGATTATGCATCCCAGCCCGACAAAATTATCCTCCTGCTGCCCGCTCCCACAAATTTCTCCTGTCACCGGGGTATTATTAAAAATACACCTTGTTTTGCTGAAAACATAATATGGCTCTTGTTTTATGTTGAAAATATAAGTTTTTTTTTGTTGCTCTGCGTATACTTAACTTACTTATAAACAGATTAACACACTTTCTTGATTTACGCAACATATTCTGAAAAAATAATTACAGTAGTAGTTTTGGTTCAGAAATTTTATGCTGGTTTCTTCTCATCCACCAAGAACAACAATTGCTTTCTCTTATACTAACAAAATATGTTTCTAATATAACATGATTATTACTTTATACATTGCACTACCTAGACTAATTAAGACCGTCTTGTCGACGCCATAGGTGAACACAATCTAGCGGCGGCTCCTGGATCTTCGTAGAGGAGGCTATGATAGAGATGCCGCTCATGCTGCACTACTTACTCTTGTAGAGGAAACAAATATTTCGCTGCTGTTTTAGTCAAATTTTCTACCGTAGCCTCCTCGCCGAACATCCACGAGCCGCCGCTGACACAATCAGGCAATGAAGATACTTTTTTATATGATAAAATTATTAAAAGTGCAAAAATTTTATATTCATTATTATTTTAGTGAAGAGATAAAACTATAAAATCTGGAATATTACAAAATTCTACCTTTTATTTAATATAAAAGTGTGATAAAAATTCATAATCCTCAAAGGAAAACACACGCAGGAATTCCCTAAAAGAACAACTATTTCATTCGCGAGGGGAGGCGCTCTTTTTTCCGAAATCGATAAATGCCAATATGATAAAGTTTTGCATGATACGCGTTAGAGCCCGTCTGGCGGAAGAATATTTTTTCAGTGCGAGAAAATTTAATAACATAAAAAGGCGTGGAATAGGTAAGCGACTTTCAGCCATATACATCATAATATTTCCTGCGGAACTCAATAGCCGAGAAACTTATATATGCAGGGCGCAAAAGCAATTATACAGAAATTGCCACACGTTTTGTTTTCTGCTGATGATGGATACATAATCCGAAATTAAAAATATTGCGAAGTACGTCAATTATTTAATCTTCTAACGTTGCACTGAAATGAAAATTACCATACTTACTGTTTGTTAAAGGATTAAATGAATTGTTCGTCATTGCAAATCCACCCAATTATTATTAAGTCCATTATTATTAAACGATATCAATAGCAATTAGAGAGATACTAACGCAGGAGTGATTTGTTGTTGTCAGTTGTGTAATCAGTCGTTTTGCGAGCGTCGTCTACGGTGTGATGATATCATTAAATTAATCTACAAAGGAGTAAGTTAGACACTCTTCAGAATCGAAAAGGAATACATAGATAGTATCTAGTACGATTATGACCAAATATTTTAGCTTACATTTAAAAATAATATGCCTGGAGAAGGATGGTTTTATGGTCTGATGAAGAGGCATCCTCAGCTTACAGTCAAGTTTGCGGAAAATACAAAGCGAGTGAGAGCCGCTGTAACATACGAGACTGTTGAGAAATATTTCCGATATATGGTGGATATAATCAGACACATCCCACCACAAAACATTCTAAACTAAAACTAAACAAACTTCGTTGACGATCCAGGAGCGATTAGAGTGGTAATGAAGAAAGGAAGCAAACACGCCTACAGGACAGTTGACACTACCAAAAGCTGCACACAATAGCTGCTAATTGAACTCGTCTCCCTACTTATACAGTGTACAAAGCCAAACATGTTTATGAAGGTTGGAAGGAGGGCGGATTACCCCAACAATTTACAACAAGTCTCCAAAGGAATGGTTTGATTCTGAATTGTTTGACGATAGGTTCAGCACCGTAGCACTTCCATTTTTCCGAAAATTTTAAGGAACCAAGTTGCTTATTGGAAATAACTAGCAACATCATATTATTATCAGTGTCATTCAACAGTGCGAAAATAACAACATTAAGTTTGTCTTACTCCCCCCCAATTCGACCCACATGCTCCAACCCACTGGACGTGGCATATTTAAATCCTCTCAAAGCATCGTGGAAAAGAGCACTCGAGGAATGGAAACTAAAGAATAAAGGGTTTTACCAACAACTATTTCCTAGGCTGTTGAAAACCACGATAGAAGGACTTGGGGATCGCGAAATGAACAATATTTTAGCTGGATTTAGAGACTGCGATCCCGATGCTGTTCTTGCAAAAATCAAAAAAAAAAATAGCCTACTACGCCGGAGGAAGGAAACGTGGCAGAAACTTCAATGACTGTAATGCTTGTAGATTATCTACACGAGCTCAAACGCGAGAAAAAATATAGCCGCTGGCAAAAGCATAGGCACAGAAGATTTGGAAAAAGAGAACCAGAGCAGTTGCAAGCAACCCAAAACCCGTAAAACGCAATTAAACGACAGCGCAAAGAAAGCTGACTTACAGATATTGGAGGCGGAGGAACAGCCTATCAACAAAAATGATTATGAAATTGGAGAAAGTTCTGCTGAGCCAGCCAACATTATTATTGATTCATCCAGGAACTGGGATATAGTTGTAAGTACTGGGTAAACATCCATCCATGAAATCTTTCATTTATCCAAATATTCCGGATGAGTCTGTCATAAACAGGGAACAGATTACCCAACTAGTTAATTTAAAATCACTAAAGCTGGGCAAACATTTCTTCTCGCTTAGAAAAAACGAAATGGAAACACTCCAGTGAGAAATGTTTGTGTGTTCCTTCATTTCGTAAATTTTTTGCTTTCTGTTTTTGTTTTGTTTTATTATTGCCTATATTTTTTATTTTTAAGTATAGTTTGTTTATTTAACGCCCGGTTTCTCCAATGAATCTTAAAATACGTCTCATTTAAGTATGTCATATTTTTAAGTAGTTCTTAACTTTTTGTTCTGTTACACCAAACAAATTTATACATATCTTAGGTAAGATTCCATTACACGTGGCAACGTTGTATTTTCGCCGTTTTATGTCAAATTCATTTCCAACCATTTTTAAGCCTTCCGTTGTCGAGTTTAGTGTAGTTTAATATTGGCGAAAGTGCAAGCAAATCGCGAAACCTTCACGAAAGAAGAGTGAAGTTTATTAGCGTCGTTGGTATCGGTCCACAAAATTGTGCTGCAGCAAACAAACATAAATAAGAAGCATGGGATTCCATCATCCAGGAACTAAACACGTGCAGAGAGAAATAGAAGGCATGGAATAAGGAAGTGTTGCAGAAAGTAAAAGAGAGAACTGTGTAAGACTGATCGAGGTATTAATGAATGAGAAATCGGTGGTTGGGTTGTCTAATCCTTTGGACAGTAATGTGGATTATCTGCAATTTTTACAGCGTCTACATCAAATGCAAATGCATCCATCACTTCTAATAAATTATTAGCAATAATAAAATATTATTTTAATAATAAAAAAAAGTTTGAAAGCACGAGCGACGTAGGAGCAAATTAGAGAAATTAATTTCTTTCAAAATCCTAGAAAGAGTTATTTGTAGTTTTCATAAAATCGGAGTTTGGCATATATTTTGGGTATATTTGGCAAGTTTCATGTCGATGGCTTGTGTTTTAATATTTTTTCGAGTTGCCAAAATTATTACATTTTTTTTTTATAATTCTACATTCTGTTCAAATTAATGTCTTTCAAAATCCAAAAAAGAGTTATTTGTAGTTTTCATAAAATCGGAATTTGGCATATATTTTGGGTATATTTGGCAAGGTTCATGTCAACGGATTGTGTTTTAATATTTTTTCGAGCCAAAATTATCACAATTTTTTACTATTCTACATTCTGTTCAAATTAATTTCTTTTAAAATCCAATAAAGAGTTATTTGTAGTTTTCATAAAATAGGAATTTGGCATATATTTTGGGTATATTTGGCAAGTTTCATGTCGATAGCTTGTGTTTTTATATTTTTTTTCGAAATGCTAAAATTATCACAATTCTACATTCTGTTCAAATTAATTTCCTTCAAAATCCAAGACAGAATTATTTGTAGTTTTCATAAAATCAGAATTTGGCATGTATTTTGGGTATATTTGGCAAGTTTCATGTCAATGGCTTGTGTTTTTATTTTTTTTTTCGAGTTGCCAAAGTTTTTGCAATTTTTTACAATTCTAAATTCTCTTCAAATTAATTTCTTTCAAAATCCAAGAAAGAGTTACTTGCAGTTTTCATAAAATCGGAATTTGGCATGTATTATGGGTATATTTGTCGATGGCTTTTGTTTTTATATTTTTTTCGAGAAGCCAAAATGTATCACAAGTTTTTACAATTCTACATTCTGTTCAAATTAATTCCTATCACAATCCAAGAAAGAGCTTTTTGTAGTTTTTATAAAATCAGAATTTGGCATGTATTATGGATAAATTTGGCAAGTTTCATGTCGATGGCTTGTGTTTTTTTTTCGAGTTGCCAAAATAATCACAATTTTTTACAATTCTAAATTTTGTTCAAATTAATTTCTTTCAAAATCCAAAAAAGAGTTACTTGCAGTTTTCATAAAATCGGAATTTGCCATGTATTATGGGTATTTTTGGCAAGTTTAATGTCGATGGCTTGTGTTTTTATATTTTTTTCGAGTTGGCAAAATTATCACAATTTTAAAATCCAAGAAAGAGTTAGTTGTAGTTGTCATAAAATCAGAGTTTGGCATATTTTATGGGTATATTTGGCAAATTCCATGTCGATGGCTTGTGTTTTTATCTTTTTTTCTAGGTGCCAAATTTATCACATTTTTTACAATTGTAAATTCTGTTCAAATTAATTTCTTTCAAAATCCAAGAAAGAGTTACTTGCAGTTTTCATAAAATCGGAATTTGGTATGTATTATGGATATATTTGGCAAGCTTCGAGTCGATGGCTTTTGTTTTTATATTTTATTTCGAGATGCCAAAATTATCGCAATTTTTTACAATTCTACATTCTGTTCAAATTAATTTCTTTCAAAATCCAAGAAAGAGTCATTTATAGTTTTCATAAAATCGGAATTTGGCATGTTTTATGGATATATTTGGCAAGTTTAATGTCGATGGCTTTTGTTTTTATATTTTTTTCGAGAAGCCAAAATGTATCACATGTTTTTACAATTCTACATTCTGTTCAAAATAATTCCTTTCACAATCCAAGAAAGAGTTTTTTGTAGTTTTCATAAAATCGGAATTTGGCATGGATAATGGGTATATTTGACAAGTTTAAGCAACCCTTTCGGACGAAAATATAAAAATAATCAGGGCTTGTATGGAATGTCATGTATACAGGGTGTATTTAAAATAACGAACAGGCATTTAAGGGCACATACACAAAATATTTGTGAACCCATTTCCGTCAAAATTTATTCGAAAAAAAAAATTGAATTTTCCTAATTTTTCGAGGTTTTTTAAACATTTTGAGAACCGATGCTTTTCTAGTTTAATTAGGTCTGCATGGAATGTGTGTTTGTTTATTTAAAACGCGAGATACGATTCCTTGCCTCCGAAATTTGAAGTGTTATCGCAACATTTTTTTTTTGTAAAAGATAAACAGTCCTCAAGTTCATTGACGCTTAAAGAGCACTCAGATATTTCCTACGCGCTTGTTGTAATTCGATATCTAAAGCCGATGCCGTTTAAAAATTAGGTCACATTACCACTGCCCCCAAACATGTTGCGTGTTTTCACTCATTAACTTTAATAATTAATTGCGGGCTTTTTGTTACGGTTATAAACAAAATAATTGCGAATATTGTATATAGTATAGTAATAGTATAGTCTCTTTGTGGTTACGAGCCTGTTCGTTATTTCAAATACACCCTGTATGTAAAGTAAGGTTTCCTATAATTTGCATTTCAAACTTTTTTTAAATAGTTAATATTACCAACGCTGTTTGAGGGAATCTGCCTGATCTATTACATATATCAACTTCTCCAATTAAAGAATATACGTATAAAGGTTGAGACGCCAAATATAAGTGTTTGGAATACTCCAATAGTAATCTCCGTTTCCCCATCAGTAACTAACTACACTGATGAGACCTGAAAGGTCGAAACCGGTCGTAAGGTTCTATTAGGTATATACGTAAAATTATTAAGCCATTTTATATTACACTTAAAGATCTTTCCTATATTAAAATACGATTCAAGTACTTGAACTTTAACGAGAGCCCCCCAGAAAAATATAGAGAGCAGTTATCCTGGAGTTTGTGAAACACACATACTGTCTCTCAAAAATAACAATCTCGTTAAATTTTATTTGCATATCTTTCATATACATACAACTATACAACTAATGGCCAAATACTGATGCACACATTGGTGTTGCGTTATTGGTATTAAAAGATTATTGTTATAATTACAATTCGCATTCAAATTGTGTAAACGTTCAATAATAGTCGGTCCGAGCATGTATCAATTGGTCTACCGTAATACACAGTCTATTCAAATACCAAAACAGTTGAACCATTACACAAATGTACTTAACTTGTTAAACTTAATTACTATTCATTAGTAAATTATAAACCGTGTAAACTGCATGTTTATTGAAACCTTTTGGTTAATCTGCAGGCGTGAATCAATATTTTAACCAATTTAATTCCAATTTCACCAGTAATAACGAAACTATATATGTTTATATTTTTTTAAGTTAGTGAGGAATAAAATCTTTATTTTAAAAATAATGCTTTGGTTTCTAAAATCTTACCTTCATCACTGATTGGGAAAATATGCAATTTTTGTCATCTTACGCCTCTTTGCACGTTTCTATTAAATGGTAAGATTTCTACGACCAATATTGACATAATTTTTAAGGATTTATATAGGTTTCATCCTTCTGCTATAGCGAAACTTATATTTGTTTATAAATCAATGCAAATATTAATAAAAAAGGATTTATTATAGGCAATTATATGATGCACCACATGATGGTGACTTTGAAGGATATGTTAAAATTTAATCCTTTATAGAGACTTTCTATTTTTAAAAAAAGATTAATTAGTGAAGGTTTTCATTTTGAATGATGTTTAAATATTTTTTTTATGAAAAGCTCTTTAGTTCTTGAGATTGCCAGATAAGGCTTTTCACTTTCACTTCTAATCTACACATTTTTGAAAATAGTCTCTAAATAGATATTAACGTTGCTTTTTCGAACCTTCTCGTACTTTGTACGGATAAAGTAAAATTAGTGCATTCAGGGATTTATAGTTTTGGAATTATTTGTTCAACAAATTATATTTCACTCACGTGAAATTGTTTCCATACATTATACCGTATGTTTTTTTTTTATCATGGGCCATAGGATTTTACATGTTAAAAATTATACCTTGTGTTAATGTACATTTTATGATATAATTTTGAAGCATATTTTAGTTAGTAAAATAAATCAATTATTTTTCTACATGATGCGCTTAATTAGAATAATTTAAACATGTTTTATTCCATTAAAAAGTGCTTTTGCTCGGAACCGAACGATCGGGATACGCTGCAGAAAAGTTGTCAACTATTTCCCTAAAATTAAAATTCCCTGACTTCTTGTAAAAAAATACAACTATTTCCCTGCTAGACAAACCTCTTATAATTGCCGTTACAAATTCCACCCGTTCTTCAACAGTATAACCAGACATTTTCTGGTATAAATTCGTTTATTACTAACTAAAATTTCCTTCAAAATTTTATGATAAAATTCACATTAAAACAAGGTATAATTTTTAGCATGTAAAATCCTATGGCCCACGATAAAAAAGAATATACTGTATAATTAAATGTACATTTTGAGAAAAAATTCAAGGCAAAATTTTTCGTCGTTCCTGACAAATTTTTGAATTACCAATTTTGAACTAATGGAGATTTCAAATGAAAGTTTGAACATAGACTTTATTTGGCAATCTTAAGAGCTGAAAAGCTTTTGGCAAAATTTTGAAAACCGAAAATTATATTATATAAATATTAAAATTAATGAAGAACTGCACATATTTTGTTGATAATTGTATTTCATAAATTGTTTTCTCGCAAAAATTTAAAAATTGCAAAATTTTGCTTTTTCTAGTCTTTACTTATGAAATGATAATAATTTTATCAAATTTCTACCAACAAAAATTCAACAAAATATACATCAAATTTGTTCGGACCTCCAAAAATTCCTACCATGATATAGATACTGCTGAAACAAAAATACAACGTATTGTACGTGTCAAAAATGTATTGTCCATCTTCACATAAATTGTTTAAAGAAATTAATTTTAAAGATAACCAAACGCAATATTGTCCTGAAGCTTAATTTCTTACAAACAATATGTTTATTGTATTTTTGCCCATTTAAATATGCGTCGTACTCGGAGGAAAAGGCCCATTCGGTCGAATTGGAGTAAACCTCCGATTTGGTAACTAAAGACTGTAAGACATCATTTAAAACATGCCTAAATCCCTCAGATTCAGAATTGACTTAGAAAATTGAGTCTGAAATTCTAAATTGCAAAAACAGTATTTTCGATAAACTTAAATTAAGAAATACTTCTTGGATTATTCCACACAAATCGCAAAAAAACATTTTTCCATATTTTTTAGGCAAAGAATTTAAAAAAAAATCGAAAACTAGAAACGATCAAAATGGGCCCTTCCTCAGATTCAAAATTTTCTGAGAAAATTGAGTTTGAAATTCTAAATTGCAAAACAGTTTTTACGAGAAAGTTAAATTTAAAGAAACTTAAATTTAGAGACACTCCTTAGATTGTTCCATGCAAATCGCGAAAAAACTTTTTTACATATTTTCTGAAAAGAATTGAAAAAATCTCGAAAACTAGAAACGATCAAAATGGGCCCTTCCCCAGATTCAAAATTGACTAAGAAAATTGAGTTTGAAATTCTGAATAGCAAAAACAGTATTTACAAGAAACTTAAATTTAGAGATACTCCTTGGATTGTTCCATACAAATCGCGAAAAAAACACTTTTTCATGTTTTCGGCAAAGAATTGAAAAAAATCTAGAAAACTAGAAACGATCAAAATGGGCCCTTCCCCTGATTCAAAATTGACTCAGAAAATTGAGTGTGAAGTTCTAAATTACAAAAACAGTATTTACGAGAAATTTAAATTTAGAGATACTCCTTGGATTGTTCCATGCAAATCGCGAAAAAACATTTTTCCATATTTTTGGCAAAGAATTGAAAAAATCTCTAAAACTAGAAACGATCAAAATGGGCCCTTTCCCAGATTCAAAATTAACTCAGAAAATTGAGTTTGAAATTCTAAATAGCAAAAACAGTATTTACGAGAAACTTAAATTTAGAGACACTCCTTAGATTGTTCCATGCAAATCGCGAAAAAACATTTTTCCATATTTTTGGCAAAGAATTGAAAAAATCTAGAAAACTAGAAACGATCAAAATGGGCCCTTCCCCAGATTCAAAATTGAGTTTGAAATTCTGAATAGCAAAAACAGTATTTACAAGAAACTTAAATTTAGAGATACTCCTTGGATTGTTCCATACAAATCGCGAAAAAAACACTTTCTCATGTTTTCGGCAAAGAATTGAAAAAAATCTAGAAAACTAGAAACGATCAAAATGGGCCCTTCCCCTGATTCAAAATTGACTCAGAAAATTGAGTGTGAAGTTCTAAATTACAAAAACAGTATTTACGAGAAATTTAAATTTAGAGATACTCCTTGGATTGTTCCATGCAAATCGCGAAAAAACATTTTTCCATATTTTTGGCAAAGAATTGAAAAAATCTCTAAAACTAGAAACGATCAAAATGGGCCCTTTCCCAGATTCAAAATTAACTCAGAAAATTGAGTTTGAAATTCTAAATAGCAAAAACAGTATTTACGAGAAACTTAAATTTAGAGACACTCCTTAGATTGTTCCATGCAAATCGCGAAAAAACATTTTTCCATATTTTTGGCAAAGAATTGAAAAAATCTAGAAAACTAGAAACGATCAAAATGGGCCCTTCCCCAGATTCAAAATTGAGTTTGAAATTCTGAATAGCAAAAACAGTATTTACAAGAAACTTAAATTTAGAGATACTCCTTGGATTGTTCCATACAAATCGCGAAAAAAACACTTTTTCATGTTTTCGGCAAAGAATTGAAAAAAATCTAGAAAACTAGAAACGATCAAAATGGGCCCTTCCCCAGATTCAAAATTGACTCAGAAAATTGAGTGTGAAGTTCTAAATTACAAAAACAGTATTTACGAGAAATTTAAATTTAGAGATACTCCTTGGATTGTTCCATGCAAATCGCGAAAAAACATTTTTCCATATTTTTGGCAAAGAATTGAAAAAATCTAGAAAACTAGAAACGATCAAAATGGGCCCTTCCCCAGATTCAAAATTGACTCAGAAAATTGAGTGTGAATTTCTAAATTACAAAAACAGTATTTACGAGAAATTTAAATTTAGAGATACTCCTTGGATTGTTCCATACGAATCGCGAAAAAAATATTTTTTATGTTTTCGGCAAAGAATAGAAAAAATCTCGAAAACTAGAAACGATAAAAATGGGCCTTTCCCCAGATTCAAAATTGACTCAGAAAATTTAGTTTGAAATTCTAAATAGCAAAAACAGTATTTACAAGAAACTTAAATTTAGAGATACTCCTTGGATTGTTCCATGCAAATCGCGAAAAAACATTTTTCCATATTTTTGGCATAGAATTGAAAAAATCTCTAAAACTAGAAACGATCAAAATGGGCCCTTTCCCAGATTCAAAATTAACTCAGAAAATTGAGTTTGAAATTCTAAATAGCAAAAACAGTATTTACGAGAAACTTAAATTTAGAGACACTCCTTAGATTGTTCCATGCAAATCGCGAAAAAACATTTTTCCATATTTTCGGCAAAGAATTGAAAAAAATCTCAAAAACAAGAAGCGATCAAAATGGGCGCTTTCCCAGATTCAAAATTGACTGAGAAAATTGGGTTTGAAATTCTAAATTGCAAAAACAGTATTTACGAGAAACTTAAATTTAGAGACACTCCTTAGATTCTTCCATGCAAATCACGAAAAAATATTTTTCCATATTTTTGGCAAAGAATTGAAAAAATCTCGAAAACTAGAAACGATCAAAATGGGCCCTTTCCCAGATTCAAAATTGACTGAGAAAATTGAGTTTGAAATTCTAAATTGCAAAAGCAGTATTTACGACAAACTTAAATTTAGAGATTGGATTGTTCCATACAAATCGAGAAAAAACTTTTTTACATATTTTTGGCAAAGAATTGAAAACATCTCGAAAACTATTCAATTCAATTCAATTCATTTATAGAGTGGTTTTAGCATATATGGTGGAGTTTCGAAGTATGTGAAAATCAACGGGACAACCCGGAAAGTTGTTTATATAGATAAAAAAATAATAACTGTAAATTTTGAGCCATATCGAACATTGCGTAACCGACCCTAGCCCTCTAAAATTTGAAAAAGTCGGTTTTTTGTGTTTTTTTTTAATTTTGATCCCCCCTAAAATTAAACAGTCCATTCTAATGGTGAAATTATATATTGTGTCGACAGAGGAGGTTAATACGAATTCAAAATGAATTTATTTGTTGAAATCCGACTAAAATTGATGGAGTTATGATTTTTTAATTACATCATACTTGTATATTTCGATATTTCGTGTTTTTTAGATATTACCAATTAATGCATTTTTATTAAAATCTCTTATGATACTCTTCAAAGTTCAATAATAAAAATTTCTTTTGTTCCTTGTCATTGGTAAATAGAGTATTACATTCTTCGATTAATTTGACTTTTCATTCTAAATTGTCATTCACAACAAGAATTTTGTTAAGAATCTCACTGCCGGTAATATAATCCTGACATTGGGGCCAAATGGTGGGTTCAAATTTCATAGGCTGCACTGATTAATAATATGTAATAATAATTAAATCGTTTACATTATGGCCTAATCCTTCAGCGACTGTAATCAGAAGATAACCAGCATTTATATTACTTATTTTACACTTGTCTAAAGCAGATGAGATGTAATGTATTGATAAATGCAATTTTTCCTCGTTGTGGTTGCGGATCTATGTCCTGATCCAAATCTGAGGTAGGATTAATATTGAAATCAGCTGGACTGTTATTACCATTTTCGCTTGAATCGCTGGCTTCTTGTTTCCATTGAGAAAGAAGTGGACGAGACTGCCATTTCTTGATTAGATTTTCTCTTGCTTCTCTACTTCTAACCGCTTCAAACGTCACTTTCCACTCGCACTGCGAAACTTTCAATGCCATTGATTAAACCTGATCTTCCATTCTCTCTCTGTATTAATAGAAATGGTTTGTCTTCTTCAATTGTCATTGTGCATTTTCAGAAGCAAAATCGAACAAATTATTGAAACTTTTAACAAATTATTTTTCTTTATTTATATGTGCTGCAGTTTCTTGAGAAGGGGGTGCTTATTAAGATTTTGCCATTCTTTGTGCCATAACTACATTTTATGGATGCGACGTTGTTTGCTTTGAATCGGAATATGAGCCTTTGATTAACAGATAAATCCACCATAACTAGCGTTTCACTGAAGCGTAAATTCAATTTAAGTACTCGCTGATTGGAGAAAATCAAAGATAACAGTTGCTTCCTAGATGGTAGTTTTGAGCAATGCATTTGGCTATGCGGTATTCCGATCAAATAAATTGCATCTGCAAATATGGTTCTTCCACTCATTTTGAAAGAAACTTTATAATATTGTTACAAATTGCCGTCGAAAACATCAAACCAGATTAACTAGGTGTTAATCTGCGCCACAGGTCGCAAGAAAATTACCCACTCCATTACGCACATAAGGGCACGCACGGATTATCTCTTGCGAGCTGTGGCGCAGATTAAAACCTCTGCATAAAACTAATATTACCAAATGTCAAAAGATAAAAAAAAGTGGGGTTACCAATTCAAGTGAAGCGTCTGATTCGCTTAGTCATGGCTTTCTTATAATGTAATTTAAATTTCAAAGAATAGAGGGGCATTAAATTGACTTCGTCAATTTTAGTCCAATTTCAACAAATAAGCACTTTCTGGATACATATTAACGTCCTTTATCCACAAAATATATATTTTGGCCATTAGGGTAGACTATTTAATATTAGGATGAATCAAAATAAAAAAATAATAAAAAACCGACTTTTTCAAATTTTAGAGGGCTAGGGCCCGGTTACACAATGTTCTAAATGGCTCAAAATTTACAGTTATTAGTTTTTTATCTATACGAACAAGTTTCCGGGTTGTCACGTTGATTTTCACATACTTAGAAAATAAGAACCACTCTAGTGCACATACATAGGTTTACACAGGTCAGAAGTATATAAAAGTAATATTCACGGATAAAAGTTTACGTGTTTTTTATCTAAAATTTACACAGATACATGTTAAAAATATTTAAAAACACTAAACAGTTTAAAATATGAATAAGTTAAGTTATAAAATAATAAATGACAAACAATATATAATACAGACTAAGACGTACAGAAACATGTACAAGTATATAAAATATAGAATATAGGGAATAAAATTAATAAATGACATAATATATAAGACTTAATACAAAATATTAGGAAACGTTAAAATCACAAAAACTATTGGATAAACATTCTTGTATGCTGTAAAAAGCTTTCCTATATAAATAAATTTTTACTCTTGATTTAAACTGCTGATCACTGAGCAGTTTCATGTCATCAGGTAGTGCATTGTATAGATGAGGCCCGTAGTAGTTAATACCATCTCTACATTTAGACAAACGCAGAGACTTCAAGCATATCTTCGATTTTATTCTAGTTTTGTGATCATGATTTCCTAAATGGGCGCAGTATGATGCTATGTTTTTTTTAACGTATACCACACATTCAATATACAAGGTGTCTAAAAAAGACACCACCAAAATGATATGGTGTATTCCTGAGATAAAAAACAAGCAAATTAACTAAATTTATCTATATGAAAAAATACATACTTTCCAAGATACAGCGTGTCAAAGTTTTAGATTTTTAAATTGTTTTAATCTATATCTCGAAAATGGCAGATGAGAATGATTTGTTTATTTTTTTTTGACAACTACATTAGGTGTACTACATTGTTTAAAAATTTCAAGAAATTTCTTCAAGTACAAAGGTGCTCCAGAGGACATGCTGTTTACATTATTACATAGAACTTTTTTGTTCTTAACATTTTTTACGATTCAATATTTTTTTGTCTCAGGAATACACCATATCATTTTGGTGGTGTCTTTTTTAGACACCTTGTATATTGACTGGGCAGTGTCAGGATCTTAAGACTTGTAATGTATTGTCTACAATCATTTCTGAAACCAATAGATAGGATTGCTCGAATAGCACGTCGTTGGAGGCCAAATAATCTATTACTGATGGCAGAGTGACCCCAAGTTAATATTCCATACCCAATGTGAGAATAGAATAATGCAAAATAAGCAGATTTTACCGCTGACTGTGGTAAACTAGCTTGTAAGTGGATAACTTTGCATAGTTTATTTGCCGTAACATCACCATGTGCTTGCCAGTTGAATTATTCCCAAAAATCTTGTAGATGAAACCTCAGTATTAGCTTTAAGAGAGAACATAACCTTGACTGTTTTATTTTCATTTAGTGTCAATTTGTTGGACACAAACCACTCCAAGATATTTATATTTGAAGCCTCTTCGCTGTCTAATGCCGATTCAAGATCAAAGGATTTATTTATGCAGGTAGTATCGTCTGCGTACAATATGATGTTCGAGATGTTATCAAATTTGGGCAAATCATTTACGTATATTAAAAATAGTAGGGGGGCAAGAATGAAGCCTTGCGGCACCACGTGCGTTGTAGTTGTCCCTGAGGAAAGTATTTTATCCAAGAGTACTCGCTGTGATCTATTTCCCAGATAAGAGTTTAGAAGTCGGCAGCTTTCCGGGCTAAAGTTGTAAAAATACAGTTTCCTCAAGAGCGTGTCGTGAGAAACGCAGTCAAATGCCTTCGAGAGATCCAAGAATAATGCAACAGTGTACATACCTGACTTGAATCCCTCTAGAACCTCGTTCACAAAAGCAATGACTGCATCTCCCGTCGACCTTCCCTTGCGGAAACCGTACTGATTATTTATTAGAATATTGTGTGTTTCCAAGTATTCAACCATTTGTTCCAGCATTGATCATTTTCAGTACTTTGGAAATAATGGGCAGCAGCGTGTAGATAGGTATAATACACCTTATCTTAAAACCCCGGGAAAGGTACCCGCCCTTAAGCATTCATTTATTAATTTAGTCAGAGGCTGAATAATTGTACTCACAATATTTTTCAAAATACCCGTGGTCAAACGGAATATATCTCGTGATTTTGAGTTTTTCAGTTTGCATATTACATCTCTAACCTTGGTTTGACTAACCTCGTGAAAATTAAAATATGTACTCCCTGCATGATTAACACCAGAGCACATGATTTTCAAGGGGTCCGTGGACGGAGGAGGTAACTGGTTAACTAATGTTTTAGCTATGGTATTAAAATAAGTATTAAATTCATCAGCAGTAATGTCGCAAGAAAAATTATTATTTTTATTCTTATTCTTATTATTTATTAAAGACCATATGCTCTCGGCCTATTTGTACTATTCTGAATAAAAAGGTTAGCTGCAGTTTTTTTTGCCTCTTCAAGAGATGCATTATAAATCCGTT
The DNA here is from genome assembly GCA_910593695.2 of Ocypus olens. NCBI lineage: Eukaryota > Metazoa > Arthropoda > Insecta > Coleoptera > Staphylinidae > Ocypus > Ocypus olens. The sequence goes on from OU343059.1 coordinate 24,881,028, forward strand.
TATAATTAACGTAATTAGTTTTAAGTTCCGGTATTCGTTCACAGGCTTCCTTTAAAAACAAAAGGGTTTCGCGCATTTGCTTTGAGTTACCATTGAACCAGTGACATTTTTGTTTAATGTGAGGACGATTTTTTTTTATCTGGAAAGCATTGGCTGATGTACAGTTCTAATGTTTGAATAAACGATGAAAACTTATCTTCAATGCATATGTTTGCGTTATCGATATAGCTAAAATCTGTGCATTCGAGAAGATTAAATAGACAATTGCCCTCATTTACTTACTAACCAATGAAATCGAATAAGGTTGATGACATGATCCAATAAAATCCTAATTACGATGCGTAACGTACCACGCTGCATATTATGCATGGCAATTCACCCTGGGTGGTATCTAATCAGATAATCTCTCATGTTGGTATTGCCTAGCAACGCGTTAGTACATGTTCTATAACATATAAAACGTCAGTTATTGCCGGACTTTTAAGCAGTTTGCTCCTGAATTCGATTTGTTTGTAATTTCGGGTGAAGTGTTAGTGCTTTCATCAGTGATGGTATTCATTGGCATTTCTCAAAATCTTGGTAAGCTCATTTTTACTACAATTATTGTGGCTCAGATTAATACACGTTTGACACTTGGTGTCACTAAATTTAACTTTTCAAATTATGAAATGTGAACTTTCTGTTCGGCCAATTGTCTTCTCGAATCTAACTCGTGACTGATTTTTCCTGGGCAATTATTAGCATCTGGATCACTCTTGCTTGTTGCTTCTAGAAAATCGGCACGACTGCGAAGCAGGAGTGCCGATTTTCGTCGCAACAAGCAATCGTGATCCTGCCGCTAATAATTTCCGGCAAAATCATAGGCACTCGTTATATTACTGTTGATTACTTTTACCGCGCTCCATAATTGGTCTTATAAGCTGATTTGTAATATGTGGCTTTAATTTAAAATCAAGTTGGAGATGAATTCCAACATGATCAGTGAGCCCTGAATCAATGGAACACACTTTAATGGCGCGGTCTCTCATATTTAAGAAGATGTTATCTAAAATATTGTCTTTCCTTGTTTTGAAATTTACCATAGGATACATACCATACGATGCCATTACATCACAAAGATTCTACGCTCGTTGATCATCGCTATTGAACTTCACATTAAAGTCACCACCAAGAACAATATGTTTGTGAATGCTTAGACTATCCAATAGTTTTCCTAGGATTAAAATAAATTTATTAAAATCTCCAACCGGAGAACGATACATAACAATAATAATTAAATCTAATGATGGGATGAGTGATGCAGCTATTTCGCAACATTTTTCATGAGAAAGATTATTTGTATTTTCAAGATTTTTAATGCTGATATTCTTTCCGTGTAAAAGAAGGACCGCTACAGAAGTTTTCAAAACTTATGTGTGAGATTTCATCTTCATTGAGCCAATGTTCGCAAAAGCAAACCATATCGAAAATGTTATTATGTGCGTTTAAAAATGCTTCGAACTCAATTACTTTATTTCATACACTTTGTATGTTGATAAAGTAAATGTTTAGAAGTCTGCTATTTAGATTTTTTAGAAACTAGAAACGATCAGATTCAAAATTGACTGCAAAAATAGGGTGTGAAATTCTAAATTGCAAAAACAGTATTTACGAGAAACTTAAATTTAGAGATACTCCTTGGATTGTTCTATACGAATCGTGAAGAAAATGTTTTTGATTTTCGGCAAAAAATAGAAAAAAATTTCGAAAACTAGAACCGATCAAAATGAGCCCTTCTTATCATTAATCTAGTTTTAATTTACTCTTTGAGTTAATTCGTTTTTTATATGTTTACGCCACATATCATTGCCAAGTGATAATTTATTAATTTTTTGTAGAATTTACTGATGAAGGCGAAATAAAATCACAAGAATATAGAATTAAAAGGAAAACGTTTTTTTTTTATCATTACCTCTAACCCAAGAAATTTACTCCTTTCGCCGCTAGTCCGGCAAAGATACAGGGTGTTACAAATTAGACGCATTAGCATTGCTATCTCGATAACTATAAGAGATAGAAAGTTGGTTAAATGAAGGAAAAGTTGCGCGTTTTAATGCTGATAAATTAGGACAAAAAAATCGAAAATTCAAATTTTTCTTTTTTAACGGTTTTATTACAGGTTATTTTTAAAAATTAAGAAAACTTTTTCAAGATAATTCTGTAAGCTATTCCAGGAAATGATTTTATTTTTTCAAATTGTGTAAATCAATTAATCTGTTTAATAGAAGAAATTAGAAATATTTCTGTTTTATGCCTAACTGAACATTGGCAAACGAATGATCAATTGGATGTGATAAATTTGAAGAACTTCAATCTGGTTTCGAAATACTATCGCCCTCCTGGAGAACATGGTGGAAGTGCAATATATATCTCATCGAACTTTCATGGAAAGCCCATAAAAAAACTAAATCGTTTGGCGTGCGCTAGAGTGTTTGAATGTTGTAGTGCCGAAATTAAACTCGACAATAAAAATTCAGTTGTAATATTATGTATCTATAGGCCGCCAGATTATGAGTTAACGAATTTCAATTTATTCCTGGAGAAATTAAATGCTGCTATGGTTATATTAGGCGAATCTGGTAAGACATTTTTTATAGTGGGTGATTTAAATGTGGATATCTTAAAAACTAATACGCAGAGCAATCAACTAAAAGATCTTGTAAATTCTTTTAATCTTAATTTCTTAATAAACAGCCCAACCAGAATCACTGATAAGTCGAAAACATGCATTGATCATATGATTTCTAATATACACTGGGAATATCAAACTCAAATTATATCTTCAGGTATCTCGGATCATGCAGCACAATGTTTAACATATAAAGTTCCTATTTTAACACCTATTAATAAAAATATTTACAAAATTAGAACTTACTCGGATGAATCTATACAAAGCTTTATTAACGACCTAAGTGATGAAAGGTTTTCAAATGTCTACGAGTCTTCAGATGTCAACAAAAAATATGAAAACTTCGCAAACACATTTTTAACTTATTTTAATAAACACTTTCCTTTAGTAAACAAAAAAGAGTACTCTAAGAAGAATAGCTACAATTTCAATTCGCCGAATATTATTTCATGTAAAAATGAAGTCATGTTGTTGCAAACTATTTCACAGTGCAGGCCAGAATTTGGTGAACAACTTAAATTGAAAAAACGTGAATATAGTCAACTATTAAAGCAGTCTAGAAGTGACCACTATGAATCTCAGCTGCGTGAATCTCAATGCAAATCAAAAACAATGTGGCAAATTGTGAATGATATAACCGGACCAAAAAACTCAAATATCTTTCCTAATGATGAAAATTTACTAAATTCTTCAAATAAATTCAACAAAATTTTTAATGAAAAAGCACCTGAACTAGTCGCTTGTTTGCCTGATATACCGTACACCTGTAATATTCCTCTTAATGCGCTCTCACTTTTCCTAAACCCCTGCGATAGTGCGGAATTGATTTCAATTACAAACTCAATGGAGGGTAAGAAAAGTTATGGTTACGACGAAATACCCATGTACATTATTAAAAAATGTATAAACCAAATAGTGCTACCCCTTTGTGATATAATAAATTGCTCACTTGAAACTGGCATCTTCCCTGATAATTTAAAATTCGCCCTAATTAAACCAATATATAAATGCGGTGATAAAGATGACATCGAAAACTATAGGCCAATAAGTCTATTAAGCTCGTTCTCTAAAATATTAGAAGCAGTAATGTACCGAAGATTGGTAAATTTCTTCAAGTGTAACAATTTATTTTCTGCTAGTCAACATGGTTTTCTATCCGGAAAGAGCGTAGACACAGCTCTCTTTGACTATACCACTTCTATCCTTTCAGCATTTGATGAAAGAAATCTTGCCTGTGGAATTTTTCTGGATTTAACCAGAGCTTTTGACTGCATAGAACATGAAATATTATTAACTAAATTACATCATTACGGTGTAAGAGGTATTGCACAGCAGTGGCTCCACTCCTATCTTTCGGGACGGAGCCATGCTGTTAAAATTCGTCGTGACGGCGTGGATGTTCGTTCAGGGGTTCTGCCTGTGGGTATGGGCCTTCCGCAGGGCAGTATTCTGGGTCCATTATTGTTTGTCATTTACGCTATTGATCTTGCAGTTACTGTAGGTGATAATAAAATCATCAGTTATGCTGAAGATACGAATTTGTTTTTCAAGGGTCCAAACCTACCTGATATACTGAAAAAAGCAGGTACTACTTTGGATAAGGTCACAGAGTGGCTGATAATTAATAAATTAGTTCTAAACGAAAAAAAAACTAAAACTATATTGTTTAAGACAAACCAAGTGTTGCAAACCCCATCTACGTCAAATTTTGGTGGACATAAATGGCATTTCAGCAACAGCACAAAATTTCTCGGAATATTCCTTGATGAAACTCTAAATTTTAAAGAACACTTAGAATATCTATGTAGCAAACTAAGCAAAGTCTGTTACGCATTAAGAGTATTGTCTAGGACGGTAGAGAGCAACGTGACCAATCTGGTTTACGCAGCAAACTTTTGTTCACTTCTCAGGTATGGAATACTATTTTGGGGTCTATCTACTAATGCGGATCGGGCATTTATCATTCAGAAAAGGGCCATAAGAATTATTACTAAAATTAGTTCTCGTGATTCATGCAGAGGAGTATTTAAGATGAACAAACGTTTAACTTTGATGGGTGTATATGTACACGAGTGTGCCAAATTTTGGTTTAAAAACAAACATAAATTTGAGAAATGCGCCTCAACATCACTTCATTTAACAAGAAATTGTAGCTATAATTACCCAAACCATAGGCTAAATAAATTGGAAAAAGGTGCATATTATTCATGCTTAAAAATAATCAATCATCTTCCGAGTAGAGTTAAATCTATTAAAAATTATCCTGAATTTAAAAATATTGTATATAACCTGATATGTGAAGTTGAACCATACACAATAACTGAATTTTTTGATGTTAGATTAACTTAGCTTTTTAATTTTGTCTATTGTGCTTTGACTTGTTTCTGTAACCAAACATCCACTATTTTGTGTATTCTCGTATCTACAGAAATAAATGTATTATTATTATTATTATTATTAATACGATGTTTAGTTATTTATAACGGGTGTTCGATAAAAAAACGCCCAACGCCGTAACTCTATTATTTGTTGACCGATTTGAATAAACTAAAATATAAAGTCAATGGCCGTTTAAATACTATAAAATGACGTTAATTATATATTTTTCAAAATTAACTTCATTGCCAAATAATAGTCAACTTTAAATTTTTAAATGGCTCCATATACTTTTGTTATTTCACAATATAAGATTTTATTTTTCTGAATCCAATTATGCCCGATATGTTGATTTTAATTTAATATTTATGCCTGAAAAAAATAATTATTGATATTGTTCACATAATTTTTTGGCAATAAATGCAGCTTGCCTTGAAAAAAAAATGGAATCGACAAATGTCATTTATTGCAATGTAATGTCAACCATTTGTTATTAGTCTGTGTTTCTGACGTAATAATGAACGATAGCGAATTAACAGAAGTTACAAATTTACTTTCAATGTACCAGAAATCTAAGAGCATCAGCACGGATTTATCTTCTGCGGCTTCCAGAGCGATGAGTACCGGAACCTTGTAAATTTAGAAGGTAAGAAGGAAATTTGATGGAGCGGAAGAGAGCGGAATGACAATTTCGTGGACATGCAGGGTTCTACTCAGTGTTTATGATACTAGTAATCCTAGAACATCTACAAGGTAAATTGCAAGTGATATTGGTAAATTGAACAGTACTGTCCATGTATTACTTAAAAGTTTGCGCCATATGCATCTTAGAAGGTACAGGCTTTAGAGCAAAATGACCGGCTCGGCGAATAGACTTTTGTAATTCTTTAGTAAGGTACGCAGATTATTTTTATAAGAGAATTATTTGGATAGATTAATGTACATTTAGCTATAACGAAGTATTTAATACAAACACTTATAGCGTAGGTACAAAATGACATTTGTCACTTTTTTCCAAGGCACTCTAATTATAATTTTTGAAAAATATAATTTTAAATAGAAGATTTATTTTAATTTTTTTTTGGACTAAAATATTAGGCGAAAACAATATATTGGGCACTATTGGATTCAGAAACATAATGTCTAATTTAAAAAAATTAAAACATTATATGCTGCTATTTAAAAAATTTAAGTTGGCTATCATTTGACAATGAAGTTATTATTGAAAAAAAAATAATATGAATGTCAGTTCGTAGTATTTAAACGGCCATTAACTTTAGTTTTTAGTTCATTCGTATCGGTCCATAAATAACAGAGTTATGGCGTTGGGCATTTTTTATCGAAGACCCGGTATACCCACATCAACTTTATTTTTTAATTACGGACCCCATTTTTTTGTTTTATTTCAGTATAGATTTTCATCTCCCAAAATGAAAGTTATGCAACACTTGTCACAAAATCGTTTACTATAGGAGTTATTTGAAGTTTTTTTTTTGTTTTAATTAAAGAGTAAGCATTGACTTTGAAACATAACTAAACTCTCCCTGTATATCCATACAATTTAATTATACTATATATTAACATATTATTTAGACTATATTTAAATGGTTTTGTTTTAAAATTGTAGTTTTATTACTCAAACGCTTGAACTTTATTGGTTCAACTTTTTTTAATTACATATTTTCAATAAGAACAAAATCCAATAAATTCAGATATTCGTAAAGCAATATGAAATATTTAATATATTGCGAAATTAGAACAAAGCGCAACACTCAATAATACCTCGATTACCTTTGATCTTCCGCATGAAAGGGAATGCATGCTCAAGGATGAATTATCTTATCAAGGCCCAGCGAGATTTCCCTTAATTATAAAATGTAAGCAATATAATCTCATCCTTCTCTCGTCGCCTTAATTTCTGCTAATAACAATTCAAACAATCATTTAAGATGAGTTATTAGTTATTTGCGCACGTAGAACCAAACGTACAGCCTGTTTAGATGCGTTTTTTTTATATAATAATAATATAATAACAAATTTATTTGCGTTAATAACAATAGTCTTGTCTGAACTTGTTCTGTAGATTCTTGCACAAAAAAGTTATACTATTACTCAGGGGTGGCTCGTTATATAGAGCCAAGGAGCCATGGCAGTACCTGTAGTTTTAAGCTCAGCAAGAATTTTTAATTAATTCTTAAAATTCTTTTTATTTTCGGTGTGTATTGTTTGATGATGAGGTTACGTGGTCGAAGATTTAGTGCATGTCTGGGATAAAATATAAACGCACGATAAATCGAAAGTACGCATAAATCATATTTTCAGCTTGTTTTAATTCGTCTGCATGAAATTATGAACCTTCAATTTACAACTCAAAATAATCTTGGACTATGAAGATTAATCGTTCTTTCTTTCTTCAAAAAAGGAGGCGAGGGCCTCCCCATATTGGAAAAGTGCCATCAACATGTTCCACGAGCCGCTACTGAGAGTCATACTGACCAAGAGTTTTATTTGAATTTTTCAAAATGTATCTACTAAATCTAAAGTTGTCGAAATTTCTGGTACAAAATATGAAACAATAAGGTGATCCCAACAAAGTTAATGGTTTTATTTAAATTCTTTTTCAAATTAGTTTCACTGTTTTGGACAATTTAAGCGAAAATTAAAGAAAAATATGTTCCTATAAAAAAAAAATAGAAAATTATTTTAAGAGTGATTTTTGAGACTAATTTAAACCATTTTCCTACTAGAATATTTTGCATTTTTTATTATTTAGACTGTATTTTCGATTTTTTTTTTGTCTAAATTTTTCACATTTGGCCTGAATATTCTTTATTTTGACCTAAATTTTCGATGTCATTGTTAAAATTTTCGACTGTTTGGGTTTCCCGACGAATTCTTAATTTTTAAATTTTTGATCTGTATTTTCGATATTTTTGGTCAAAATATTTTAACTTTTGGCCTAAATATCCTTTATTTTGACGTAAATTTGGGATTTAATTGTTTAAATTTTCGACTTTTTGGCCCGCATTTTTGATTTTCCCGCCGAATTTTTAGTTTTTACATTTTTGACCTGTATTTTCGATTCTTTTGGGCCTAAATTTTTGATCTGTTGACCTAAATATTCTTTATTTTGACATAAATTTTTTGTTTAATTGTTAAAAAAAAATTGTTTTGATTTTTTGATTTGAAGATTTTTGACCTGTATCTGTCTAAATTTTTGATCTTTTGCTCTAAATATTCTTTATTTTGACCTTTTGAAATATTCGAATTTTTAGTCTGCATTTATTATTTTTAGGCCCAGATTTTCGATGTACTGTTTAAATTTTCGAATTTCTGGCCAACATTACAGATTTTTGTTATTTTTTTAAATCTTTTGATCTAAATTTTTCTTTATACTTTTCGATTTAATTGTTAAAATTTTCGTTTTTTTAGCCCCCCATTTTTGATTTTTTGTTTAGTCTGCATTTATTATCTTTAAGCCCGAGTTTTCGATGGTTTGTCCAATTTTTCGACTTTTTGACCAACATTGTAAATTTTTTTTTAAATCTTTTGCCCTGAATTTTTCTTTGTTTTTTTTTTTATTTGTCTGTTAAAATTTTTCTTCCCATGACCCACCATTTTTATTTTTAGGCCAGAATTTTGGATTTTTGTACATTTTTTATCCTATATTTTAGATTTTTTTACTTGGATTATTGATTTTATTTCGTGAGTTTTTTATTGTTTGCTATTATTTTCGAATTTCTGGGCAGAAACTTATTTTTGACGCCTGAAAGTGAAAAATTATTTTGCTTCTACATAAGTTTTTGATTTTTTGTCTGCGGTTTTATATTTAGATCAGGATTCTTGATTCTTTAGCCCATATTTTAGATTTCGATTTTTTGTTCCCTTTTTTTTTATTTTTCTTTATTTTGACGAAAACATTCGATTGGTTTTTAGAAATTTTGGATCTTTTGTCTGCATTTTTATCTTTGGGCCTGAGCTTTCGATGTTTTTTTCTAAATTTTCACCTTTTTAGGCCCTATTGTAGATTCTTACTTTTTTGGCCTCGATTTTGTATTTTCGATTATTTTGGTTTCAAATTTTGGTCTTTTGACCGAAATTTTCTTTATTTCAACATTTTCGATTCGTTTGTCAAAAATTTTGATTTTTTTTGTCTACCACTTTGATTTTTGGGTACGAATTTTAGATTTTTGGTCTTAATTTTTTATTTTTGTTCCATATTTAAGATTTCCTTAACTTGAATTATTGATTTTATTATTTATTTTTGCTATTATTTTCGAAATTCTCGAGTTATTTTTGGGGCTGAAAATGGCAATTTATTTTTCTTTTGCTTCTATTTTTAATTTTTATGGTCTGCATTTTGATTTTTTAACCAGGATTTTTGATTTTTTGGCCGATATTTTAGATCTTTTGTTCCAAATTTTTAATTTTTTTGCCAAAATATTCGATTGGTCTAGGAATATAAACGGTTCTCTGATGCTTCAAAAAAAAAGGGGGGGCGGTATTGTATAATTGGCTCTACAATCAACATGTTTCACGAGCCGCCACTGCTATTACTCGCTCGTTATACAGTGCGTTTTTTTTTTCACATCATTGCGACTTACGTGTTAAAATTTCCACGCCTGTTAATGCAAATTTCAGAATTACTTTTGGCAGGCTTTAAGTTTACACCTGCATGAACAACTTCCAATGGTTTTTATTATGAGAAAAGTATAGAGTATTAGAGAATAGTAGATTATATATCACGGGAGAGAAATGCGTGATTTTTCCCGAGGTGCAAATTTATCTAATGCAAATAAATCTTCAATAAAATGGTACAATGACAGTCTACGGAAAATGAGAGAAACATTAAACCTATTAAAAGATCTTATAAACACAACAATAATTTGAAACCGAATTATGATATGTATCTAAAAAAATACAAAGAGGCTATAAAAACTGCAAAAATATCGGTGAATGAATCATACATTAATAACACCCCAAACAGTGTTAAAGCTTTATGGACAATAGTTAATACTCATAGAAACAATAATAAATACGATAAATCATGCGATATAGAACCTAATAACCTGAACCACTACTTTGTTAACATAGCTAAAACACTTGTTAACATAGCTAAAACACTTGCTACAGACTTACCTGAAACAAATGAAGACCCCATTAGGCTGATGGCGAAATCATCTCTGGCAAAGGGCCCGCGATACTTTTCATTTAAAGAAACCACCTGTATCCATGTAAGAAATATAGTAAAAAATCTTAAAAATTCACAAAGTCGAGATGTCTATGGAATGACATCGACATTACTTAAACAGTTAATTGATGTCATTGTGCTTCCATTAACGAAACTTATAAATGTATTCATTCGTAATAACGTATTTCCGAAATCTTTAAAAAAAGGCGCGGGTGACACCGATACATAAAAAGGGAGAAAAATCGGATGAAAAAAACTACCGGCCAATCTCTATATTACCAAGCTTATCAAAAGTATTTGAGAAAGTTCTATACCAGCAAATAATAGATTTCCTGGAAACGGAAAAGTTAATATCCAATAACCAATATGGATTTCGTGCCGGCCTCTCTACTGTGGATGCTGTTAACGCATTTGTCGAAGAGGTTCTTCAAGGATTTGAGGCAGGGATATACATCACCACCTCATTTCTGGAGCAGAGCTTTCGACTGCGTTTGTCGTGACACACTCATCCGGAAACTATATTTCTATAATTTTCAGCCTAACAGCTGTAGGCTCATAAACTCATATCTAACGGAAAGAAAACAAATTACACAATTAAATCAAAAATCATCGGACGATATGGACCTGATGTACGGTGTACCACAAGGGTCCATCTTAGGGCCACTTATGTTTTTTATTTATATAAATGATTAACCATTCTCAATCACTGATAGTAATTTTTTTTCTTTATGCTGTCGATACAACTGTTATGAATAAATCCCTAATATTACAATCAGCTCTGGATCAAAATAAAACTGGTGTAAACCGTACTTCCAAGTGGTTTGCTACAAATAAGCTTACAATAAATAGTAAAAAGACAACTCATCTAACATTTTCTCTGAAAAGTCCGGCCAATATTCAATCCAATATTCAATTAAATGTGAAATTTTTGGGATTTCATTTAGATAGCAAACTCACCTGGAGTACGCACGGGGAAGAGATGGCATCCAAAATATCTCGTAATATATTTCTACTACGACAACTAGCAAATTGTATCCACAAATCTAGTCTAAGATCCATATATTTTGCCATATGTGAGTCTTATCTAAGTTACGGTATAATAATATGGGGTCACTCAGCTATAACAACTCGCTTGTTTGGTCTACAGAGGAGAGCAATAAGAATATTGTCTGGCATGACATACAGACAAAACTGTAAAGAAGCATTTAGAAACCTAGGGATACTAACACTATCATCCCTGTACATATTACAAGGCTTAATATACGTCCACAATAATATCAATAATTATTCCTTAAAGAACACAATACATGCATATGAAACCCGAGACAATACGAGTATACATCTAGATCGCTCTCGTCTATCAAAATCTAGAAACGGAATGAATTACTACGGTCCAAAAGTGTATAATAAACTCCCTGAATCCATCAGATCACTAAACGATAAAAAATTCAAAATCAAAATAAAAACATATCTTTTGCAAAAAGTATTTTATAATTTCGATGAAATTTTAAAAGATAACTTTGAAATGCCTTAATACCTGAACTGCTCTTCCCTGAAACATTCGTCTAGACAGTTAGTATAACAAATATTACATAGTGCTTAATTCACCTTAGGTCACTTCCTAAACTGTCCATTTTTAAAATAATTTATAAGAAATTTTAACTTATTCGATTTTATAAAATCCTGTTCACTTTGTAAATTTGTACACACCTTTTAATATGTAAATGTTTCTGTTGCGTAAACATCTTATTATTTTATTTATATCAACAAAATATGTCTTACTACGTATTAACTGTACTAATTTTTAATTGTCATTTATATATTTTCTAAATATTGTTTGTAAATCCCTATACACTGGAGTTATATCTAATATTATTAATTGACCTGTGTAATCTATTACTAACACCAATAAAGATTTATCATTTATCATTATCATTTTTTTATATCCCGAGGGATACAACGCACCGAGGGAAAATTAGCATTCTCTCCCGAGGTATATATACTATTTTTTCACAAGCGGGATATTTTAAGAGTTCCTAAAACCCAACCTAGAAAAGAAATCTGCCAGACGTGACAGTTAATAGTTATTTAACCAACAAGTTTGTTAGTGATGGCGAGATCATTAATCGCCAATTAACACACGAATTGGTTACAAGATTTTTCCGTTGATCGTAACTTAGATCAACAATAGAAATTAGATTAGAGAAAATCCAAACAAAACAAACAAATAAACTTGCTATTAAGCCCTTTGCAGCAATATTGGCGCGAATAGCGCAGATTCCGAATGACGTTTTACCTGTTACTCCTCGCACCAGGAAATAAATTCTACGTAAGTTTTTTCGTAAAAATGTTTGCTCTTTTCCGGAAGCAAATTTAATGTTGCATTATTTGCAATGGCTAGTACTTTTGGCGGTGTTAACTTAAACTCGACACTATCCATAGTACCAGACATTCACTCGATACACGCGTTTCATAAATTTGACGATTCACACTTCGACGTTATTGTATAACAAAATCCAAGGCGGTTCACCGCTAATTTGTTTCTAACGCAGAGAATTGATATACTTTTGCATTTACATGTGAAAAAAAATTATAGATCGTTTTCTCGCTATTATCAGTTACATTTCCAGTAATTATGAGTAATTAGCCACTCATGAATTAGCTATTTGATGCTTAACTAGAAATCGTTCTTATTTTTTAGATTGATAGGAATTCGAGTTAGGGAATCGAGGATGATTCCCTGGCTTAGCTAGCTAGGGCATTCAACCACGACCGATGTATAGTATTTAATAATTCATTTAAGTGAAATGAGGACAAAGACTAAATATGGCCAGGGACCCGCACGGCCATTTTTCGTGTAAAAAAAGTAAAAAAAAGTGACCGCCCGGACGGGACTCGAACCCGCACCAGCTGGGTCTAGAAGCCGGACCTCTACCCGCTAGACCACCGCGGCCCAAGAAATCGTTCATTAATGAAAAATCGTTTATTAATGAAAAATCGTTTATTAATAGGGGCCATTAATAAACGATTTTTGATACATTTGGGTACATTAAATTTAGATGTTAACTAACGAGCAACGGAAATAGTATATTACATAACTAGAGTTGTAGGTAGCAAATTACGCGCAAGTGAAAGATATTGCGTACGAGCCATGTAGCGGCGAGTAACGTAATTTCAAGAGCGCGTAATTGCGTTACAATGCGCGTTATGAACTATACTTTACCTTCGACCTTACATTTATTCGCTTAAACTAAACACATATTGAAACTGAATCTTATCAGGGTGACGTTTACATGTGTATTCAATTAGCCGGTAATGGCAACGTAGGACGACTACCAACCAAACAAACGAATTACCGTTCGAACAATTTTCCGTCGAATAATATATTGTCCAATACATTGATTGAACAAATTTAAGGATACGGATCGTTTTACTCACTCCGAAGTGTTAATCTACTAAGATACTGTTGCGATGGAAGTACCAATAAGGCATATCGTGAAGTTTATTGCGTCGGTTATTGTGTTAACCAATAAATTGTAATCTGACGTTTAAATGTCACTGTAACTTTTGATATTTAAAGACGAACAGACGAATGCAGAGGGACTCGGCAGACGTTAATTGTAATTGTCTAATAAGTATACAGTGTGGAAACTTTAACTGGAATAAAATTCATAACTTCGATATAGGTGATTTTTGCAAAAAATCCCGAAACACGCTAAGTATTGTTTTTTCTTGCCCTCATTTCTATGTATATGCTGCTTGTTTATCTGTTCCCGGAAGAGCCCGCCACCTCCGACTTTTTTTTTCAAATGGAAAGGTATGTCAAGTGACACCTCGTTTGAAAGTTCTATTCGCAAGTAATAAAACACACTATTTATTTCTTAAATATTTACAAATCCCACGTGATAAAAAAAAGAAAACCACTTTTATAACTTGAATACTATTTAATGCAACAAATGTTCAAAATGGGCACCGTTTCTTTCTTGGCAAAGTGCAAATCGATGATAACATGCATCTCTAATGTTTTGTAACATTTCTGGTGTGACTTGCCGTATTTCATGCCTAATACGTTGCTTAAGGTCCTCAATGTCGTTTGGTTTGGTTACATAGATCTTACTCTTGAGATATTCCCACAAAAAAAGTCAAGGGGACTAAGATCCGGAGATCTCGCCGGCCATTCAATGTGAGCTCTTCTTCCAATCCATCTATTGGGAAAAACTTCGTCTAAATATCTACGAACGATCACAGCATAATGGGGTGGAGCTCCGTCCTATTGATACCATATTCGTTCATCAGGTAAATCTGGATCTAATGGATTTTGAAATAAAGTGGCTAACGCTGGCATGAGGTCGTCTTGAAGAAACGTAAGATATGTTGCTCCATTAAGATTACCATCGAAGAATACTGGTCCTACAATCTGATCACCTATTATTCCAGCCCATACATTGACTTTTTGCGGGAACTGAGTATGAGTTTCTCGCATCCAATGAGGGTTATGATCAGCCCAATAACGACAATTTTGATGATTAACGTCACCATGTAAGGTAAAAGTACTTTCATCGGAAAAAAGAATTGATGCTAATGAAATCTGGTTATTGTCGATCATGTTCATCATTTGCTCGCAAAATTCGATTCGGCGGTCCGGGTCATCCTCCGTTAATTCTTGGAGTGCCTGCATCTTGTAAGGATGCAGCTTGGCTGATCTAAGAATTTTCAGGACAGTAGTATGACTAATCTCGTTGTCACGGGCCAGTTGCCTGGTTGGAGTCACTGGATTTTCTTGAAGAGTTAATAATACGTTTAGCCTGGTATCTGCTTGAACAGTGGGATTTCGCTGTCTGGGCACAACCCTTACATGACCCAAATTGTTGTATTGTGTCTCAATTTTGCTTATGGTACCTTGGCTAATGGGTGATAAATCCGGATGCTCTTCTCGAAATAACTGATCAACCTCAAGCTGACTTCGTCTTCTGTTACCATAACCGATCATCATCAGAATCTCGATTCGGAGATTTTCGGTTAAATACTGCATTTTAGAAATCACTTCGACAACTTGACGAGCGTATATGACTGCTTTGGTGACTATTATTATCACTAGTAACTAAGCAACGCAGTTCCAAAGCATCAAAACACATGTCAAAAACATACAACTTTACGCCGAAACATGTTCAACGTAAAAGTGGTTTTCTTTTTTTATCACGTGGGATTTGTAAATATTCAATAAATAAATAGTGTGTTGTATTACTTGCGAAGAGACCTTTCAAACGAGGTGTCACTTGACATACCTTTCCATTTGAAAAAAAAAAGTCGGAGGTGGCTGGGCTCTTCCGGGAACAGATAAACAAGCAGCATATACATAGAAATGAGGGCAAGAAAAAACAATACTTAGCTTGTTTCGGGATTTTTTGCAAAAATCGCCTATATCGAAGTTATGAATTTTATTCCAGTTAAAGTTTCCACACTGTATAATATAGCGAGGTACATAAGTGGTAATAATAGTACATTTTACACATTTATGTACAACATTTTACATTTATATATGCTCTATATATTCGTAATGGGTCACTTACGATTGGTGAAAATAGTTCTGTAATTCATTAATTACAAAGTGGGAGTAGGTAAAATAAATAATAGAACCTCGCAGGGAGAGAAGTATAATAATTATTTCTCTCCCTAGGAAAAGAAATGATATTTCTCTCACGATTTCGAGGACCGAGAAATCGACATTCTCTCCCGTTTGTGAAAAAACGAAATTAATTGTATGCAAATCTTCAACTTTTGAGCCCATTATATGTGAGTTTGATGTACAATGTAGGGATTTTCTCACGTTCACACTCTTGCATTTCGTATATTTACTGTGCCGTTAACATAAATGTTTTTTTCGTCAGTAAAGTATTAAGTAAAGATCTGCCCATGAACTCAGAAAATTCCATTACTGCAAATAATCTCAAGCAGAACTTGCGGATTGTATAATTTTCAGCTCTTAAACTTTTCTTTCCTTGGACTAATTGGACACACAATGCCCTGAAAAGCTAAATATTTAAGTGATAATTTTAGGCAACCGCACATTCATACATACATAATTAATTTCGTTAATGATAATTTTAGGCAACCGTATATGCATACATAATTACATTATTTTAAAAATATTTTTCATTATAAATATTACTCGAAATTATTCAGGAAGGTATAAGCTTAAAGTCTGTTGAAATTCGTAATTAACAAATTTTAACGATAAAAAAAACGTACTGTGTATGCCAATAGAGTGAACAGAGAAAATGTAAAATTGCAGAAAGTTTTAATTTCCGCATACAAGATGAGCGCCCGTGTTAAGGGCCAACGTGTATATTGACTCAATGGCATTATTATCGGGAGGATTTGGAAAATGGAACATGAATACAATACGATGGCCGTTCTCATAAAATGCAGGGCACACAAACCGTAATTAAATACCAGATTAGATTACGATTTACGAACTTCCAGCATGACGCCGCTATCAAAAATGCCCTCATTAACAAAACGAACGAGTATACGCAATTAATGAAACAAGTTAAGCCATTACAATAAAAGTAACAAAATTTAAATTAATCTAATGGATCTAACACATGACGTTTCCTAAAGGTTATTATCCATAACAAATAATGTCATTCAGGGGCGGCTCGTTATGTAGAGCCATAGAGCCATGGCACTACCTCTGGCATTCTGAAACTGCAATTGGAGCCAAATCATTTCTGGTTCATCTCGTGCACGCGACCACAACGTGCACTTGTTAGTCCTATTCCGCACAGCACACGATGAATAAACTCAGTTTATTGCCGAATAAGCTTTTGCTCATGTACTATTGAGAAAATTTGCAAGCAAGTCATGTACTCATTAAATACATGTCAATTGAGAAAAACCGGAAATTCGACGTTCAATTGTTTTTTGATTTTTTAAATTATTAATCGTTTTTTAGGCGATTCCAGTCGATTTAAGCACAATTTACTTCAAAAGGCATTTAGCGTATTTCCTTTCCTGGAGGTCCCACAATTTTTTTATAGATAAATAAATTCAGAATGAGCTCTTAGACGTGAAAAACAAAATAGAACAAAAAAAAATTGAAGAAAAAATCCGTATCTTCGTTTCTGGAAGTCCCACAATTTTTTTGTAGACGAATAGTGTTTAGAATGAGCTCTTAGACTTGAAAAATAATATAAAAATTTTTTTGAAGAACAAAATGGCATACAGAGTGATTCAGCGCTCTGGGAACGGTCAATCACGTGCTTATTTTTTAAAATTTCGAAAAATGTTTTATACAAAAGTTGTGTATAATAGTGAGCTGCACGCCCCAAAAATATTAAAATTTATACAGGGTGTCTCATAACAAAGTTACAGACCAAACTTATGTTTTTTTAAAATAGAACACCCTGTATTTTTTGTCATTTTTGAATTATATGGAGCAAATAAAGGTGAGTTACTTCAATACTCCCTATACCTATTGTTAGCCGTTTTCGAAATATTTGAAGATTTGTTGAAATGCATGGTCTGGGTAAAATTTTATTTCTGCCCCAGTGATTGACGTTGAACGATTAAAATCATTTTAATTATTTGGTTGAAGGTTCGAACTATAGAGCCAACCATGATTTCATACAAAAAATTATACAGGGTGATAAAAAAAATGCGGTAGAAAAACCCAACTTATAAAGTTGCATAACTTCGTTTTTTCAAATGGCACGCCCTGTATTTAGTAACGTATTCTCAAGTAGAATCCAATTATCTTTCAGATTATAATAATTATTCCTGATATGATAATCGCCGAATACAAGAAAACTATTGAGATTTGGAACAGGGAACCCTTATACAATCTGAAAGATAATTGGATTCTACTTAAGAATACGTTACTAAATATAGGGTGTGCCATTTGAAAAAACGAAGTTATTCAACTTTATAAGTTGGGTTTTTCTACCGCATTTTTTTTTATCACCCTCTATAATTTTTTGCATGAAATCATGGTTGGCTCTATAGTTCGAACCTTCAACCAAATAATAGAAATGATTTTAATCGTTCAACGTCAATCACTGGGGCAAAAATAAAATTTCACCCAGACCATGCATTTCAACAAATCTTCAAATATTTCGAAAACGGCAAACAATAGATATAGGGAGTATTGAAGTAACTCACCTTTATTTGCTCCATATAATTCAAAAATGACAAAAAATACAGGGTGTTCCATTTAAAAAAACATAAGTTTGGTCTGTAACTTTGTCATGAGACACCCTGTATAAATTTAAATAAATAATAAATTTTTAGGACGTGCAGCTCACTATTATATACAACTTTTGTATAAAACATTTTTCGAAATTTTGAAAAATAAGCACGTGATTGACCGTTCCCAGAGCTCTGAAATACCCTGTATATTAAAAATTCTTTCAGAAAAATGTTGTAAGTAGATGGGACCAAAAAATTATTTCGTTTTCAATTGTTGTTTTTTTTTTGTTTTTTGAGAATCTCTTGAATTGATGACCAAATTTGGCAAATTCCGTCAACATGTTTTAACCATCAAATAGATGCAGATAACACCCAAAAAATGTAATTTGTAGTTCTCTGAGCGAAAAGACAGATTTTGAAAATGCTTTCGGCATTGGACAGATGTAGATGAGATTTAAAAAATATTTATATTTTCTAGTATTGTTAAGGATAACTCTGAAACGAAACGACAGAGTTCAAATTCTTTTAGCAAAGAAAATGTAGGCTAAAAATTAAATTAATTTCTGGTGTTTTATAATTAACGCAAAACGTCCAAATTGCACGATTTCACTGTCTTTTCAAGTTTTTTAACACGTTAATGGTGATCCTACTGGTCTGCCGCATTGCAGAGCTTAAATTAATTAAATATCTTAGTTTTAATGTCAAAGAGCATAAATTTTAAAAAAAACATGAACTATTAGTAACACATTTCGAAAAATCATCAGTTGAAAACCGCGGTGCGCAAGACCGGCGTCACCAATGGTGGGTTAATTGCACAACTGTCCGATTTTAACATTATAACCTTAAAATGTGACAAATCGTTGTAGGTGTTCATGTAATGATGAAAACAAAATAACTAGTTATTTAGTAACGGCTATTTAAAGTAACGGTTACTACAAAATAACAAGTTATTTAGTACCCGTTATTTAAGCTAACCCCAGAAAACTTTACTCAGTGTAACAAAGAGAATCTTAAATTTTAATTAAATTTTTCCTAATTAACGTGGAAAATTTAGTGCAATTTGAAATCCGGTTTAATTTTGTTTATGAAATCAACGCAAAATGCCAAAATCACACGTTTTTAATGTTGGAAAATAGAAAATCATAATAATGTTTTTGAAACTGCAAAACTGCCGAACGCATAATTCGATTTTTATTATTTAAACGACAAAATATGGACAATTTAGTGCAAGTTTAGAACGGATTACGAAATTTTCTCTTGACATTAACACAAAATCCGAAAATTTCAGTTTTTAAATTTCCAAGATTTCCAAATCGCGATGTTGATATTTGAAATTGCACACCTGCCGAATGCGTCGTCCGATTTTGACGATTTAAAGGTCCAAATATGGCAAATTTGGTGGAATGTTAAAACGGATTACAAAACATTTTCGTGAAATTAACACAAAATGCAAAAATCTCACTTTTTAAGTTTTAATATTTTAAAATCGTAATTTTGATTTTTGAAATTGCACACCTGCGGAACGCGTTGTCCGATTATGATGATTTAAACGTCAAAATATGGCGAATTTAGTGTTATTTTAAAACGGATAAATATATTTTCTCGTGAAATTAACGCAAAATGTAAAAGTGGCAATTTTCTCAATTTCCAAAATTTTAGAAATTTTAAGTTTGGAATTGTACACCTGCTGAATGTGTAGTCCGATTTGAATGATTTAAACGTCAAAATATGGCGAATTTCGTGTTATCTTTAAACGGACAACAATATTTTCTCGTGAAATTAACACGAAATATTTTGTATGTTTTTCTATAAAATTATTATATGTTCTTACATACAATTTATTATAAGTTTAAGGTTTGGATGGAAGACCAGCAGGATGAGTTATCATCCAATGCTGAATCCCGCCTTAGGGTTCTCCTTTTGTGATTTTAAATTCGTATTTATGTTTATTAATTTTCTTATTTGTAGCATAAAGGAAGAATAAAGTTTATTATTATTATTATTATTATTAAATGCCAAATTGCAGTTTTTAAATTTCCAGGATTTTAATAACGCAATTTTAATTTTTTTAAATCGCACACCTGCCGTGAACATTTTTCGATTTGGATGATTCAAACGTGAAAATATGGCAAATTTTATGTAATTTTAGAACGGTCTACAAATTTTTTTCTTGGCATTAACACAAAATGTAAAAATTGAGTTTTAAAATTTCCAACATTTTAACTTTTGAACTGAGGACGAGATTTGTGAAATACTTTCGGCAAAGTCTTATATTCATCCAAAAGACAGAACCAACAAATTAAATTTGTTGTTCAATTGTTTTTCGGATGTCAGAGGATAACTCTTCAACGGATGACCAGATTTGTCAAATTCTTCCAGCAAAGTGTTGTACTCATCGAATAGATGCAGGTAAGACCAAAAAAATAAATTTGAGGTATAATTGTTTTCTGGTCTTTGAGGATAACTCTTGAATGGATAAACAGATATTAAAATTCTTCCAACTCACCGTGTCTATATAAAAAATAAATTAATTGTTCAATTGTGGTTTTGAGAAGGTAGCTCTTGAACAAAATGGCCGTTTTTAAAAATCCCCGCTGAAAAGTTTTGTACTCATCGAATAAATGTACAGGACCAAAAAAATCATTTATCTTCAATTGTTTTTTTAGGATAACTTGTGAACAGATGACCAAATTTGGTAAATTCTTTCAGCAAAGTGTTGTACTCGCCGAATAGATGCAGATAACCCACAACAAAATACATTTGTAGTCCCATTTTTTTTCTGTTTTTTTGAGGAAAACTCTTGAACGGAAGGACAGATTTTGCAAATTCTTTCGGTACTCGTTAAGCAAAAATAAGTTTCAAATTGTTAAAGTATTTCAGTCATTAAGGAGATGTAGATAAGGTTACAAAATACAATTCGTCGTTTAATTGAAGATATATTGTGTATGCTAAGTGGCTCTACCATCAAAATTTTCCACGAGCCGCCACTGATGTCATTAGATTATGTCAACGTGAAACTGTAACCCTTATTTAAAAATTACAAGGAATTAAGCGCTTTAATGTCCAATATTGCGTAGATATATTCTGTTCAAATGGCAATAAATTCACTTCTGTTCTGAAATCCAGTGTCTTCCAATAATATAATTAATTTAATTAGCCCTGTTATTGTAATATAATTTGTACACGGTTTATATTTATTTAATAGTATAGCTATGTTGTAATATATGTTAATTATTATAATTTATCTGTTATTAGGCTTAATGCCTGTTGAGAATAAACGAATAAATAAAATAAATAAATAAATTGGCGATTGATCTGTGGTCTTTACTCCTGTCAAAATTGTCTACCAAATCCAAGGCTTTGACTTTTTAGGTCCTTTTTAATGTCTTTGGTCTTACACTCGATCAATAAAGTAGCATTATTGTAATAAAACCAAACGATAGTTTTCTTTTAATTACACCTCACAATTCCAAATTCTTGAATTATTGAAGTAAGTAGGAGAATATCGATTATTTAAAATCCCATTTGTCTGTCGCAAATGTTGAACTGAAGAGCGAGAAAATTCGAAAAGCAAGTCAATTGACAAAATGTACATCAGCCGTTTTGTTCGAGTATGCTCGAGCACCAACAATGTCCTACGCACTTTATAGCTTCTAAAACGATTGTCAACACCATCAGACGTTATTTTCGTTGTGTACATGAATACAAGAAAACATTAAGAGGCATTCGCTGCTTTACAGCACACAGGGGCATTGTCGGCGGAGGCGTCTTAAAGCGTTCAAGACTTTTTTTTTATTACCCACCAAACTTATTCCCTTTGGTTCAATGTGTCGGCAATTTTCACACTTTAAGATCAACGTCTGCACGTCTACGTATTCGGCGTCTTGCGGAATTATGCGCCAAATAGGCGCGACCCATTCAAATTCGTTTATGGGAAAGGAGGAATAGAAATGCCGGGGAATTATTTACTCTTGGCGCGGTTGGAGAGGGCGCCGCGGTCGCAGATCAATTCAAACGAATCTTAAGCATTTTCGTGGACGAATGGCTCAGTAAACATTCTCTATTTGCCGATTCCCACCGAATATGTATCAAAAATCCATCAAATATAAATGTAAATCTAATTGTATACGATAACAATACTAATTATCAATTTAATTGTTTGGATAAGATCGTGTGGGTTTCATTAAATTGCACTGACATTATCTGTCAGTTTTCGGAAATGTATATTGCACCGGTTTAAGAGTTAAGAGTTGTGAAAAATTTTGTTCAAACTCATTTATTTGTATCATTTAATAAAACACCAACACAGTGTATGGTTTCAAATTAATTTTATTGTTCTACAATAATTGTTTCACCACACAAGGGATTCATCAGGTAGATGAAAAATTATGGGGGGTTGTCGTATTAATGTGTTGAAATTGAATTAAAATTGAAATTTGCGTTATAATAAATTAATGAATTATTGTAGAGATGAGGCAATTAAGATCACTTAACTAAAAACATGTTATCTATTTGTCATAACATTAACGTCATATCAAATCATATACAAGTTAGTTGATAAAATACGAGCCGAAAATGAGGGTCAGTAATGTGATGAAATGGGGGTGGGAAATGGCGGTCAGTAAATGTTTAAATTGGCGGCACTCCTGTCGCGATGCGCGTCCTGCATCTTTTAATAAACGACCTTTTTAGCTGTCGTACATAAACAGCTCAAGAGCTCAAAAGCGGCTTCCCCAATGCGCTCTCATAATTGCCGGAGTCTGTCAATAAGGCGGAGAAACTTTCTCCTTTAATCAGCCCCAGTAAAAGAATATAAAGGTTGGCGTTGTGGTCACAAAGACATTGCGTCAAGCCGAGTTCATTTATTTTAATTGCAATACAAGGTGTAAAAGTACGTCGAAAATGCAACTGTACAATATTTTAAATTTGCTTTAGTTCTAGTCATTGAAAACAAAGAAGTCGAATCCAAATCTGCTTCGATTTTGATTGGTGTTAAGCCTTTCAATCGAAAGTACTTTATGACAGCTCATAACTCAGTTTTTCTATGAATTTCTATAATGCCACTCGCGGCTGCTTTAGTTCTAGTCATTGAAAATAAAAAGGCAAAACTGTCGAATCCAACTCTGCTTCAATTTTTATTGGTGTTACAGTTCGCAACTCGTTGTTTTTTTTTATTTTTAAAAACATTTGCGGCGTTTAGTTTGATGCACTATCAATGAATAATGTTTAATAACAAATGTTTATTTACTGCCTTGAGGCCTTGAAATTGAATACAATAATTCAAATTAAATCACCTCTATTAACATAACAAATAATTACAAAACTATACCTACATGTATACTAGGGATAGGCAATATTTCACGTACCTGTGATTTTTCACTAGTACTGAAAAATCACAGATCGTTACTGTTAGTAATGGGCGAATTTCACTGCTACTTAAAATCACTGCTACTTAAAATCACCGCTACTTAAAATCACTGCTACTTAAAATCACTGCTACTTAAAATCACCGCTACTTAAAATCACTGCTACTTAAAATCACTGCTACTTAAAATCACTAATCCCTAAAATCACCGCTACTTAAAATCACTGCTACTTAAAATCACCGCTACTTAAAATCAAAATCACTGCTACTTAAAATCACTGCTACTTAAAATCACTGCTACTTAAAATCTCTGTTACTTTAAATCACAGCTACTTAATCAATGCTGCTTAAAATCACTGCTATTTAAACTGTGACTTAAACTGTGATTGCTCCTTAAAATCACAACTGTTACCTAAAAACGTGATTGTAAGAAGACAATGGAGGATAATAGCATTTCTAAATATTATTTTATATTCAAGCATACAGTACTCCCATCTATTCTTACGCTCATGTACAAATTACGATTTTTATCAACTGAAAAACACATATATAAAAACAATTTCTACAAATGGTAAACCTAAAATGACTCAAAATTAATTTTAATTTAAGATTCATGCGAATATATAAACATACATTTTGAAATAATACCACCAAACCAATTTTGAAATTGCAAACTTCATTAACTGAAAATTAAAAATTAAAACAATTCACCAAACTGCGAACATCTCCAAATGCTCCTCCTTGTTCAGGTGCTCAAAAAATTAAAACAAAAGTCTTTTCAAAATTCCATATCTCTATTGAAAATTGTTGAATAGATTTTGAATAAGCGACACTTCGGACATTGAGGATGATTTTTTTATAGAATTTTTCCTTTGTTTTTTATATTTTTTTCTGCGTTGTTTTTGTTCAGGTGCTCAAAAAATTAAAACAGAATTTAAAAAAAAATCCATATCTCTATTGAAAATTGTTAAATTTACAAAAACCAAACTGGTTTTTAATAAGCAATACTTCGACCATTGAGGATGATTTTTTATGGATTTTTTCCTTCGTTTTTTTATATTTTTTTCTGGGTTGTTTTTGTTCAGGTACTCAAAAAATTAAAACAAAATTTAAAAAAAAATCCATATCTCTATTGAAAATTGTTGAATTTACAAAAAACCAAACTGGTTTTTAATAAGCAATACTTCGACCATTGAGAATGATTTTTTATAGAATTTTTCCTGCGTTTGTTATATTTTGTTCTGCATTGTTTTTGTTCAGATGCTCAAAAAATGAAAACAAAATTTAAAAAAAATCTCCATTGAAAATTGTTGAATTTACAAAAACCAAACTGGTTTTTAATAAGCAATACTTCGACCATTGACGATGATTTTTTATGGAATGTTTCCTTCGTTTTTTTATATTTTCTTCTGCGTTGATTTGTTCAGGTACTCAAAAAATTAAAACAAAATTTAAAAAATATCCATATCTCTATTGAAAATTGTTGCATTTACAAAAACCAAACTGGTTTTGAATAAGCGATACTTTGACCATTGAGGATGATTTTTTATAGAATTTTTCCTGCGTTTTTTATTTTTTTTCTGCGTTGTTTTTGTTCAGGTGCTCAAATAATTAAAACAAAATTTAAAAAAAATCCATATCTCTATTGAAAATTGTTGTATTTACAAAAACCAAACTGGTTTTGAATAAGCGATACTTTGACCATTGAGGATGATTTTTTATAGAATTTTTCCTGCGTTTTTTATATTTTTTTCTGCGTTGTTTTTGTTCAGGTGCTCAAAAAATTCAAACAAAATTTTAAAAAAAATCCATATCTCTATTGAAAATTGTTGAATTTACAAAAACCAAACTGGTTTTTAATAAGCAATACTTCGACCATTGAGGATGATTTTTTATGGAATTTCTCCTTCGTTTTTTTTATATTTTTTTCTGCGTTGTTTTTGTTCAGGTACTCAAGAAATTAAAACAAAATTTTAAAAAAATCCATATCTCTATTGAAAATTGTTAAATTTACAAAAACCAAACTGGTTTTTAATAAGCAATACTTTGACCATTGGGGATGATTTTTTATGGAATTTTTCCTTCGTTTTTTTTATATTTTTTTTCTGGGTTGTTTTTGTTCAGGTACTCAAAAATTAAAACAAAATTTAAAAAAAATCCATATCTCTATTGAAAATTGTTGCATTTACAAAAACCAAACTGGTTTTGAATAAGCGATACTTCGACCATTGAGGATGATTTTTTATAGAATTTTTCTTGCGTTTTTTATATTTTTTCTGCGTTGTTTTCGTTCAGGTGCTTAAAAAAATTAAAACAAAATTTAAAAAAAATCCATATCTCTATTGAAAATTGATGAATTTACAAAAACCAAACTGGTCTTTAATAAGCAATACTTCGACCATTGAGGATGATTTTCTATGGAGTTTTTCCTTCGTTTTTTTATTTTTTTTTTCTGCGTTGTTTTTGTTCAGGTACTTAAAAAAATTAAAACAAAATTTAAAAAAAAATCCATATCTCTATTGAAAATTGATGAATCTCTAATGTATACTGCCCCCAAATTCACTATTTTATATTTTGTTCGGTTCTTCGTTTCGTGACCCCTCGTTTACAATCCAATCCTCTTTCGTCTCCTTTCAGCACTTCGATAAATGGCCTTTTCTCCTCTTTCATCTCGTCGTATTCTTTTAACATACACTACATGGTTTCCTTAGCTTCCGCACAAAATCGACACATCTTTCTGTCTTCATTCATCCAAAATTTACATACCCTCTCTTCATTTCCACACCGGAATCTCGCAATCACCTTTATTTCGTGTTTCTTATATTACGTGTTTATCAAGTACGGTGTTTCATTCTCAAAAATTAATTTATAATTAGCATTATACCTGGATTTATTCACCCGCGTTCTTCGTTCTTGCATTAGTACGTCCCTATCTCTCGACATAATTTCGTTCCATAGTTGTCTTCCGTTAAGTCTCATTCTTTCGACTTCTTTAACCGCATAGCTATTCCTCTTATAATAGTTTTCTCTGCTCTCTCTTATTTTTCCGTACTCTTCCTTTATTTTTCCTTACGGGCATTCTTGCAGAGTTTTGCAATCGATTGTTTCCCTCATTCTCTCTTCATATTTGACCGCTCTTTTGCCTGCTTCCACTCTTAGTTTGTCCTTTTTCACTTCCTCGAGTACAATATATGCTGGAGTTTCTCTGTCTAATCCCAGTATCCATCTCCAGTATTTTGCCTGTATGGCTTTCAAATTTTGTGTTCTTTTCAGCCCCAGATTTCTGCCCAGTATAACACCTTACGTTTTTATATTGTCGAACTTTTTTTCACTTATTCTCCACATGTGTGCTACCACCTTATTTGCCTTTCATGCCAAGCTATGGATATGCTCGTTCTCTCTATTGTTCACACTGAAGATGTACCCAAGTTATTTAAAACTTAACTTCCCCTTCCATTTCCAATCTTCAGTTCTAGTCCTCCCTCCTGATTTCCTAAACATGATCATTTTTGTTTTTTCCACGTTTACTTCTAGCCCTTTCTTTCTAAAATATTTTTCCAGGCACATAATCATTTCTTTCATTTCCTTTGCATCTTTTACTATAATTACCATATAGTCAGCACATGCTAACGAACACACTTTTTCTCTGCCTACCACCACTTCACCCGTTTGCGCCCCTCTCAGTTTTTCCTCCATATCTGCAATATATGTCGCAAACATAATGGGGCTTAATGAACATCCTTGTCTCACTCCTTTTGTTGTCCAGAACTTTTCGCCTCTTTTCCCATTCACGTATACACTGCTTATTGTTTGTGCGTAAATTTCTTCTATTTTGTTACCTGGTACTCATTGATCTCTTTCTCCCTCAAACATGACTACAGTTTCTCCCAATCCACACTGCAAAATGCTGCCTTGGGATCCAAGAACATCGAATACAATTTCCCTTTATTCTTTGATATTTTTCTTCCAACAATATGATTCACTATACAGTGTGCCCGTTTTTTTCGAGCGGCACCATGGGGAGTTCAGTTATCTTAAGAGATATGAGGTTGGTTAAATTAGGGCAAAGTTGTGTATTATAACGTTAAAAATAATAATCTGTTAAGAAATGTGAGGTACATTTTTTGTTTTCAAAATTTTTTTCGAAAAAATAAAAATTTTCAATTTTCATTTTTACTTTTTTATTCGGAAACTATTACTATTGCGCATTTTTGCACTGAGACATTATTAGAGCACTTTTTAATGGAGGATCTAAATATGTTATTAGATTTATTGTAGCTTTCAAGATGGCGGAGAAACAAAAGACAACTTTTGTTTTTGTTATGGCCGCCATATTGGATTTTTATATTTTGTAATACATTTAAAATTTATTATTGGGCTAAGAAACCGGTACAAGTAGTTTTGTATTCTCATATATCTTCGTAAATTATTACTGTTTTTAAATAATTAGTTTAACAGTAAAAAGCGCTATTTTTGTAAATAAGATGAAGTACTTTTGCTCTAAAGAAAAAGTACTTAAACTTATCCGGGGCACTTTCTAGACTACAAATGAATGCATGAACTTTTTCTATCCTTTCAGGAATACGTACTGAACATGGTCTTCCATGACTGATACAAGTGACAGCTAATGTCCAAGATTAATTGGAAAACAAAAACAAATCAAGTCTGACTAATTTTAATACCTACAAATGCGTTGGTGGTGCTTCTCCCTTCTCCTGGAGTGGAGGGCTGCGGATGCTCAAGGTCTCCTCTAATTGGTCCTTGCAATTTTGGCGTAGGAACAATAATTTGCCCTGTTGCCGCTAATTTCTTCACGTGGTCACGTAATACCTAGCTTCTTTGTTCTGCAGAAACGTGCCCTTGCTTATATTCTGCTTAATGTTTCCTCGAAGTGGTTTATGACTTCTGTCCATGGTTTTCTAATATCTGGTGAACAATGCACAAACCGGCCTTGCTCTCCCCAGGGTGCTTAGATGCCTGGTGATGATGGGCCACCCCATATCAGGCAAAGGTTTGCGCCCGTCGTCGCTAGACCTTGAATTTCCTAATCGCCAATAAAACGCGATTCAGTGGCAACACTGTGATATATATTTTATTATCCCGATTAATATCCCGCCTTTTGCTCTTCCTCTTCTTTTTTTCTCGTATTGCTGTTTGGAACCCATATATTATTTCGGTAATTTATCTTCAGTCTTCTTCCATGTTTCTTCTTCGATCTATGTCTCTATAATTTGAAAATGTTGGATATGATTCCAAAAGTCGTTGTCCTTGTTCTTTAGTCCTGCTACGTTCCAGAATATGATTTTAATCTTAAATGCCTGTTCTCTGTTTTTCATCTCTCTTTTAGATGTTTGATCCCTCCCAGTCGCATTATTTGCTGCTTTATTGAAATATCTTTTTTATTAGTTTGTTCGCCTGTCTATCCTACTGATACCTTTCTTCATCTATCTTTGCTTACTGAGCCTTCTTTTCTGTTTTTTTTTCTAGCAAAGTGTCTTATTTCTTTTTGTGCGTGTTATATCGTCATCAACATATATTTTCTCCCCTCGCAGTTTCCATTCATTTTTCATAATTGTTATTTTGTCTTCTCGGCTTTGTATTTTAACGAGAATAAGTGAGTCTCCAATTTAATTTTTGTTTTTTTTTCTCTTCAATACTGTACTTTCTGTTACTGTTATTTTGCTTTTTGTTCGAAGAATTCTCTTATTTTCCCGGTTGAGGGGATAATCCCTTTCCAACCTGTTTATTTTAATGTTGTTTTCCCTTGGTTTTTCTCTTTTTCGTGTTGTTCTCTTTCCAATTTCTCTATCCGTTCCCTCATTTTCTCTTTCTCCTTTCTTCATTCCTCTTCCCTTTGTAAGAAATATTCTCTGTCCTTCTTACGATCTTCTCTATTTTTTCAGTTCTTCTTGGATGTTTTTTTTATGGCACTTTATGAATTGTGTCTAATTTATCTTCATCATCGATTGTTTTTCGTTTCAATTTTTCCGCATTGGGAGATCTTCCTACTTTGGGACACTTAAAAAGGGGTACCCCAACTCTACCGTGCTTCTTCCTTGGTTGGCGCAATTATTTTCGTCGTTCCATTGCAATTTATTAGAATTAATGTTCGATATATTACAGAAAATTTATTTTGAAAGAAATAAATAAAAAAATGTCTTCCTTTTTCGGGTATCGAACTGTTACTGCTGAGGAGGGAATTAATTCAGCGCTTTAAATAAATCGACCACGCCGCCGCTGTCTCGTACGCTTGATGTTCGTTTCTTGTAGATAATATTGAAATTTGTTGTTTACCACATGTTTACTTATAATTTGTAGGTTATCGTATCCACAATTAATAAATATACTGAAGGAAAAAAAAAAGTGAAACACTTGAAATTCGTGAAATTTCGACCATTTTCAAACCGCCATAACTCGGCGTATTTTCAATCGATTTTGATGAATCTTTGAGGGCGAAAAAC
Source organism: Ocypus olens (assembly GCA_910593695.2). Classification (NCBI taxonomy): domain Eukaryota; kingdom Metazoa; phylum Arthropoda; class Insecta; order Coleoptera; family Staphylinidae; genus Ocypus; species Ocypus olens. Next base: position 24,911,276 of record OU343059.1, read on the forward strand.
TTTGAAGTGTCTTCTTTAAAGTTATGTATGCGAACTTCAGCGTAACCCTTTCCAACCCCCTCTAGGACCCCTGCGAAAAAAAAAGTTTTTTTCAGGAAACCATGTCCAACTTTGACGATGTATACCGAGTTGGAAAAATTTTGTCGACTCGATCCACCACAAAGGCATTAAGATTTGATTAATTCACTATGCAGAACTCAAAGAACGAAGTTCCTACAATAATTTGGCACCAAGTTATGGGTGTTTGAAAAAACTGCATTTTGAGGTTTTTCGCACATAACTCAGTGACTTTTCCACCAAATTTAATGATTATTTCGAGAAAAAATCTCATTTTGACTCTTCTTCAAGGGGGTAAACTCAGATTGAAATTATCGCTTTTCGAACCCTTCAACCCCCGAACAAAAAAAAACGTCCTACTTTGGCAACGTGTATCGAGTTGGAAAAAATGTGTCGACTCGATCCACCAAAAGGGCATTGAAATGTGTTCAATTATCTGTGCAGGACTCAAAAGTTCACCGGCCTTTTGGCACAAAGTTATGGTTGTTTGAAAAACTACTCCGTAGACATCGTCAAAGTTGGACATGGTTTCCAGAAAAAAACGTTTGTTTTCACATGGGCGCTAGAGAGGGCGGAAAGGGTTACGCTTAAGTTCGCATGCATGACTTTAAAGAATACACTTCAATCTTTTTCGCCCTCAAAGATTCATCAAAATCGATTGAAAATACGCCGAGTTATGGCGGTTTGAAAATGGTTGCAATTTCACGAATTTCAAGTGTTTAATTTTTTCCACCAGTGTATAACGCCAAATTGATACTTTTCACGTACTGACGGGTCTATAACGTTCATGAGTCTTGTGTCCTCGTCTTTTTGTACACTGTTTATTAACTTTGTTAGATTATTATTAACTTTAACTATCCTTAATGAATTGTCGTCTACTCTCTTATTAAAAACAGTTATGAAAAATAGTAATGCAGATTTCGATTAATTTATCCCATACTATTCGAACTACTCACGTTAAAATAATTAAATTATCTATTACTTCAACTGTATTTGTAGTCTATAATGCATCATACACACTTGCGCATTTTCACAAACCGCGCCGCGATTGTGAGACAAAAACTTTGTTCGCGCACAACCTCGGACCGAATGTGTTCCCGCCGGACCCAGTCTTTCCATTATTCAATTTGCGCGGTTGCAGCGTCCAAACCAGTGTACCAGCGCGTATTTCCGCGAGAAAAAACCGACAAGCGACGGATCAACAGCAATCAATCATGTACGCGAACACCGTACACATCTGCGCGGCTTTCGGCGGAAGTGTGTACGAAGCATAACAAGTCGTTTGTTATACATTTTAATTTTGATAGATATTTATTTTCACTACTTTATTAAATCCACCTGCAGTCCTTCATTCAGCTTTATATTTAACATCTCCAATTTAAAGTGTGATGCAGTAGTTTATGCATATGAGTGCGTATAAAAAGGATCTTGCATGTTATCTTTTAATTTCAAAACCATTCCACGACATAACACACGTTTTAATTAATTTCATACTGGAAACTTTCTGTATACATTCCGGACAGGATGATACTGCCGGTGATTTATTCGTCCCGGTTATGCAAATTTCGAGATAATTGCATTGGAATAGAGTGATGAATATTGTAAAAACTACGCCCGCTTATTATTAATATAATTTCGGAAAAAATAATGGACTATGCGTTGATAAATAATACCGGAATAATGCAAATGCGCGAGAGAACATAACAATGGGGGCCCAATGAAAAACCTGATAAATTACTCTCAATTCTAAGCCTCGCAAAAAAATTATTTATTTATTTATTTAGGATAGCTAGGAGGGAGGGTGTTTCAGGGGGGAACACGCCCGCAATATATACGCTTTAACGACTTCGATTCGATAATAAATTCTAGTGTGAAAGCGCATTCGAGGCTTTCGACTTCATCCTGTTTCGTCATAGAGAGGGCTTTCTATAAAGCTTTCTCTAAGTGAACTTTCCGCGTCTCCGAAGTCCATTGTTTCACACCACGCTAAGACAGAACATTAACATGATCACATAATATATTTATTTTTGTAAATATCATCAACTTAGATTAAATTTACATATTCCAGCAGCTTAGATATAATAGACGAGAGGTTCCCAATCTTTTAAATATATTGTTCGTAATAAATTACCTACTTAAATACATTGATATTATACATTTAATTACATCACGGATTTAATAAGATTAAATCTGGAGATTCGTTCAGGCCTGAATATTGAGGAGGCCTAATGTTTCATATTCATGTCATGTTTTACCTGATGTAATTCACCTCGCTAGTGAGCTGATTTATTAGTTATATATTCTTGAGAGGGGGCGGGAAAAGGGGACTTTGATTTATTATATTGTTATTCGAATCAAACGGTGGCCACCGTAATTCCTTAAGAAATTTATGATATCTCTCTCTCTCGGGCGGGCGTACCTCCTTTAAATTTCCATATTGAATTTTTCTGACCGGCAATTTATTGCAAACACAATCGATCAACGAGCAAATTCTAATAACGGCGCTAGACGGTATTATTTTCTGAATTATATAAAATATATCGGATGATCCATTTTATTTCACATATCGCATATCAAGAATTGAAACAAACAACTGAATTATTTTATATTTATATTCTGCGGTGGAATCGAATAGCAGTTTTAACTTCTATAACGTGATATAGTACTGTACTAAAAGCTTAATGCTGGGTTTTAAGGGTATCAGTAAAATGGTGGCGGATTGATTTTTTTCTGGCCAAAAGGACGAGCGCGTGCTCTCGAGGCCGACACTAAATCAAATGATTTATACCAATGTTTTTCATTATATATATGTGTGTGTGTGTGTGTGTGTGTGTAGGTGTAAAATCAATTGGGCGAGCATCAACTGAGCATCATTTAAATAATCAATATTCTTAAATATCGCAAAGTAGACGCTACAACCATTTATAAAATCCTCACTTTTCATAATTACTCTCTAACAATTTTACAGCGAAATTTCCTTAGTTTAGATAGAGCTAAATTCCATTTAAAATTGCTAATTGCAGTAATTATCTCGTATGTAATGAACAATTATCTTTTGGATGGCAATAATATTCTGACTTGGCAATTAAGATTATATTTTACAGCGGACTTTACGTAATAAGAGAAAATAAAATGTTTTCTATCCTATTCTATTTTTACGTGCACTTTATAAATTATTTGCTCTTTTTAACTATTTATATTAGATCCAAATATAAAACCAACGCGTAAGTTTTATTAACTTACATTGTTTTTACACTCATGAGAGCAACATTATGCAAATCCAATTATGTTTTTTTTTTTCATTAAAAGTAACTAAACTTCATGTAAACGTTGGCGGCTTCAGTATGGGCTTTCAGGAGTGGGGTGGCAAAACTTTGTAAACTACAGTTTTTAACACATAAACTACATTTATCTTCTGAAGTTGATCATTTTTAACAACGGCAAATTAAACAATTGTTTTTGTTGTTTTAGTTAATATCACTTTTCCATAAAATAATTTTAGAAAAAGAGAACTACAACACATTTAACACCGTGGTCTGGCGCAGTGGTTGTCAACTTTGGACGTTTCGTCCTAGTCGCGGCATTGACTACCACCGCACTAGATTAAAATTAGGCGACTAGGACGAAACATCCACAGTTCAACTAGAATGGGTACAATTTGTGATTTGTTTATTATCAATTATTAGTAATCCTTTTCAAGATTTAACCGTGAAAAAATTGAAATAAATTTATGACCATACCCGAACCGATTCTCATAAAATTTGTAACAATAACAGACTTTATTCTTACAAAATTACAAAAAGAATGATTGAGAATCTTAAGATGGGTAATAACTGCTGTTCTTCTATCCAAATATTTAGCATATAAAGAAAAAAAAAGGAATTGAGAGAGAAAAAAAATAAAATTTTAACACAATAAAATTTTACAGAAATCCAGTTTAGTTAGGAGTCGAAGCAAATGCGCAATGCTTACTTAAAATTACTTAATGATAAATTCCATATTGACTAATCTAGATGATCGTACGCGAATTTGTTCTTGATTGGCGATTAAAACATTCAAATTCTTGTGTTATAAGATTTATAGATTATAAAAGTGAAGTAGTATGCTTTGGTGGTGATTTACGCCCTCTGAATCTAGTATTGATGTTGTGGACATTGGTTTCATACTGTATATAATTTTATGGTATATTCGTTCAGTTCTCTATATTATTCCAACCAGCATCAAGTTTATGACTGATTCTGTTGAATTTCCTAATACCAAATATAAAACGTAGGCACATATTTAAACCCTTTAAATCTATGGGTACTTTTGTCAATAGTTGGATGGTATAAAGTTGAACAATAGCTCACAAAGCTCGCAAAGAGTAATTTTAGTGACTTCAGTTAGAAATATAAGTTTCTTATATTTAGATAAGCGGCAGATGTGAATCTATTTATTAATTCTTGAATCTTAGAGGCGTTTACTTCGTGGTACATTTTCAATTTCGATATAAAGAAAACACTTAACTTTTTATTACCACTTTTATTTAACTTTACGTGACTAGTTTCAATTACACGGTAATCAAAATACGAAATACAAAGATATAAATAGACCTGTATCTCACCTATCGTCTTCCATAGCTCACTTACGAATTAAGTTAAGATTTCGATATTTTGCAGAATATATTTGTATCCTATGATGCATTTCAAAAAAATATTTTTGATTATACAGGATGTCCCAAAAAAGTGTGACGTCATGATAATATATTTTTTTAAATTACATGCTGTATATTTCATTACTTATTTGGGTAACTTGCATGATTGCTTGCATACTCCTATAATTTTATTGAAATCGATTCAGTGATTCAGACTTGAAAAAATACAATTATATACATGATGGCTCCGAAGCAACAGCAAGATTTAGAAGTGTGTAAACATTGTTCAGTGGGTGTTAAAAAGTATATAACTTGTGTAGATTGTAAACATAAGTAGCATCCAAGCTGTGTACTTAAAATTGTTGGCACTTACGTGGATAATCTATCAAATATACACTGCTGTTCCAATGACATAACCTCCAAGAACGTCACCCTGACTCGAAATGATATGGATGAAGAACTTACAAAAATGGACTACAAACACCTAAAAACACAAGTGAGTACCATAGAAAAGCTAAATTTCCACCTAGAATCGCTGATCTAAATGAAATAATTAAATTGTTAAAATCCGATGACAATTTTAACATTGTGGAGCTATCTACAATTCAAGCTAAAATCCAACAAAATAATAAAAGTATAACTGAAACAAAAGAGGAAGAACTCTGCAATATAAACGCCGATAATATTTTATGGAAGGACACTCGCCCAAAAATAGCGAACAAAAATAATGGATCCAAAAAAGTCAATGATAAAAACAAGACACATACTAACCATGAGTTGAAATCGATCACTGAGTCCATTAAAAAAAACACAAACAACGTCGGAAAGCAAAATCCAAAACAAAACAAACAAAAATTACTTCAAACCTATTATCGGGTCCAGTACTCATAATAACCACGTAAAAGCAGTTACAAAAAATGGCTACCTACACGTATATAGATTGAACGCAAATACCACAGCGGAAAATCTAATAGAACATCTTCTCCATACTGCGCCCAGTATCAAATTCTCGTGCGAAGAACTACGAAAGGATGATAACAGAGTATCGTTTAAAGTTTCATTTCCCATCTGTGACGTCAATAACGTATATGATCCAGACATTTGGCCCCAAGGAGCTGCAGTCCGACGTTTTCGATTTCCAAGAAGAGTCAATTTTCAAAAAACGGCCTCAACTCATCCGCTTCAGGAACCGAGCCAGGAAATTACAAACAAGGAAACCTAATTTCTGAAAAAACATTAAACTCTTCTACATGTAAGATAGCATCCAGTGTCTAACCAACAAAATAAACCTAATTGAATTATTTTTACATTCACCAGAGGTGTTTTGTATTGGTGAGCACTGGATGTCTGAGGAGTAGATAAGTAATTGTAATATTTATGGATGTAGTCTGATATCATCGTCTTGTCGAAATGAGCATATACATGGTGGAACGGCAGTATTTGTTAAGCAAAACATGTCGATATACTGTAAATCAATACAAAAATCTTCAATGGACTTACATTTTGAAACTTCGGTAATATCCATTAGTAACAGTGAGAATATTGCTTGCGTTATATCCATTTACAGATCACCAAATGGTGATTTCTAAATTTTTATAAACGAACTTATTAAACTATTAAACTCATTATGCCAAAAATACTCATCAGTCTTAGGTGGGGATCGTAATGTAAATAACTTAAAAAAATCCTATGAATCAAATACGCTACAAAACATTTTTGATTATTTTAACCTTGTCTCATATAATGTAAGAAATGAACCAACTAGAATCTCTAATTACGGTGATAATTTACCACATAATAATAGATGCGATAACAGAAAATCGATAATTAATGGGGTAGCTTGACATTACAACAATGTTTTGCATTGTCATAATCGATAACATAAAAACGGTAATTAGGTGAGTAGCTTTTAAGGTTATAAAAACATGATGTTCATGACGTTACGTCAGTGTTATTAAGTTTTAATTTTTACAATTACTCTTCTAGCAAACCAAATTATTCAGCTTGTAATAAACCATAACTTTTCCTGATTCTTATTATTATTTCATTCGATAAATTATCTACCCAAATATACCGCGAGCTTGGATGAATTATCAAAAACACATTTTTTTCGTACCTTTTACCTTTTAGTAATTCATCTCGACATAACATTTGTTGTCAACTGGTTATTAACCTCGAGCTGAAGCTCTCGGTTAATAACGACAAAGACGACAAATGTTATTGTCTCGTTAAATTACCAGGTAACAAGGTACTCAAAAAACGATTTTTTGATAATTAACCTCGATCTAGGTATATTACTACCGATAATGGATGCAGTAGTGAAATCGACTATATTGTAACTACAATAATAGACGACGTAACATTTAAAATAATAGAACCAAATGTATCAGATCATACGGCTCAATTTCTAACGTGTAAAAGCATTTTTGGTAAACCTGATGTTAAACGAAACACCATCGTAAAACGTAGAGCATTTCGGGATGTAGATATAGAGACATTTAAAATTCTATATTGTACAACTGTACAAAATTTTTATAACACTCACTTTACTGATATTAATGATACGTACAAACAATTCTGGAACTGTTTTTCAAGCTGTTTCGAAAAGTGTTTTCCCATTAAAAAACAAATATTAAAAGTGATCTGAAACCTAAAATGCTATTACCATGGTACACAAATGAAATCAAAAACCAATCAAATAAATTGAAAGACCTGAATTGGTTACGTAAAATAGCCAATTCGGAAATGATTAACCTTAACTATATAAATCTTAAGGCTGACCATCGCAGGCTGAATACTTATTCAAAAAAGCAATACTATGCCAATATGATATCTAAATCTTCAAATATAGTAAAAACAACATGGAACATAGTAAACAAATACAATAAAAATAAAAAAGAGAAAACAAATAACGTTAATAGCATTAATAAAATAAGTGTAAATGATAGGGAAATCACAGACACTAATCAAATATCAAACGCGTTCGGAAAACATTTTTCGACAAATGCCACAACAGAAAAAAATAAGTACTTTAATAGAACCCTTGCAAATTCCTGCACTTTAAACCCAAATAACTTAATTAACCAGTCCATGTATTTTAAACCTGTGACAGTAGACGAGGTTGTCCGTACAATACACGAATTTAAAAATAAAAAGTCAACTGGCCATGATGATGTACCAATCTCGTTAATAAAAAAATGCAGCGTGGAATTAGCACCTGCACTTGCCAACATTATTAATCAGTCAATAAAACTAGGACAGTTTCCAAATTTCTTAAAACTGGCAACTGTAATACCAATATTAAAAAAGGGGAATCCACAAAACATAGACAATTACAGGCCGATATCCCTGCTATGTACAATCTCAAAAATTATAGAGAAAATTGTTTGTCAAAGAATCATGTAATTTATTGATAAATTCAATATACTTACCGACGCGCAACACGGCTTTCTAAGAAATCACTCAACCGAAACGGCTACTACAAACTTTATCCAACATATCTACGATAAAATGGATAAAAACGACAAAAAAGTGGGTGCATTTTTTGATCTATCTAAAGCCTTTGATAGATATTTCAACTTTACACCATCTAGGAATCCGTGGCCCGGTAAATTACTGGTTCAGATCTTACCTGGAAAACAGGAAAATAATTATCAAACTGGATGACATACTATCGGAGGCCCATGATGTAACTTTAGGGGTACCTCAGGGAAGCGTAGCGGGACCACTGTTATTTTCCACTGTTAGTTTCAGAATATATCGGACGCACATGTGTGTATGTACACAGACGACACGTCTATTGTAGTGAGTGGGCCAGACGCCGACACATGCAACACTCAACTTGATTCAATGATCAATGAATTCGTAACATGGTGTACGGCAAATAATCTAATGATAAACTTTTCAAAAACAGTATGTATTGAATTCCACAATACACACACTCAGCCTTCTGAATATTCAATCAATATTGGAAATGGCTCCATGCCAATCAGCGAAAATACCTCATTTTTAGGCATACAAGTTGATAACAACTTATCACATACTAGTTGGCAAATTAAATAAATCCTACTTCGCGCTGTCTCAACTAAAGTGTATATTGGACGAACACGGCCTAGAAACCGCATACTTTGGAATAGTGCATTCACTGCTAAACTATGGCATTGTGCTCTGGGGGCAGTCTACAGCAGCGAAAAAGGTGTTTATAGTGCAGAAGGGCATAATAAAATTAATTTTTAATTTAAAATACAGTGAGTCATGTAGACCAACATTTAAGTGCAAAAAAATCATGACCATGGCCTCAATATACATTTACAAGTTGCTTAGACACATCCATAATACAAAAGATTCACTCATACGCTATAACAATATACATACTCATAATACACGAAACTCATCTGATATCATTATAAATAAATTTAATTACGAACAGCACAAAAATCTCCAATGCATGCAGGTATCACCTTATATAATAAACTACCCGGAAAAATAAAATCGCTCGATATTACAACTTTCAAAACTAAGATTAAAACTCTTTTTTTTATCACGTGGGATTTGTAAATATTCAAGAAATAAATAGTGTGTTGTATTACTTGCGAAGAGACCTTTCAAACGAGGTCACTTGACATACCTTTCCATTTGAAAAAAAAAAGTCGGAGGTGGCTGGGCTCTTCCGGGAACAGATAAACAAGCAGCATATACATAGAAATGAGGGCAAGAAAAAACAATACTTAGCGTGTTTCGGGATTTTTTGCAAAAATCGCCTATATCGAAGTTATGAATTTTATTCCAGTTAAAGTTTCCACACTGTATGTTGTATTTTATTTTATATGTTTAGTTTTTATTAATAAAAATAATTTATTGTGCATATGACACAACCTATTTTTAATTTGTTTTATATATTGTATATTTTATTATTTATTATATTATAAGTCAGGCACTATTTTAATACTTAAGTCTGATATATTATTTTATCGAAATTGACGAATGTATCTATAAAGTGTATAGAAATAACATAATAAAGATTATTGATATTATTGATTGATATCAGCAAAGAATAAAACTAAAAAAAATCAGATTTGCACTATTGGTTTCAAAAATAAATGCAAATTAAAAATAGTGCCTTGGTAATAAAATCATACAAGGTACTTATAAAATAAGGTCTGATAATCGCGTTAACTAACAAGGGGAGGATCAGATGTGTGACTCACCGATTTGATCCATCTTTGGCACACGTGTAGGTCATAACTAGGAGTGTAACTGGTGCAAGTAATAAGGGCACTATTCAACCGTTGTCGAGAAAAAATGTTTTTTAATTTGTTATTCATTCGTATGTTTATATTCCTTTTGCGTTAACAAACATATAGCGACCTTTTTGCGCATCGATAAAACCTCCTACTCGTAGTCGGAAGGTCGAAGGATCGAACCCCGTTGTTGAAGTTGGGTTTATTCATTTTCTTTTCATAGTTTTTATAAATCCATGTGTATTTAATAATAATAATAATAATAATAATATTTTTTTATTTGTTAACTCAAACTCAAATACAATGCAGCAAAATAATAAACGTTAAATTAAAAAGAATCAACAAAAACGAATCTAGATCAGCTTAGATATCAGAAAAAAAAATCTGATATAGCTGTTACTTCCCCTAGATCGTAATAACCCAAAGGTATAGTGCGGTATGCACTCAAGTTACTTAAATAATAATAACATATCTAAATAAGGTATACAAGTAAGGTAAAAAAAAAATAATAATATTCAACGTTACAATGTTAAATGTTAAATAGAAAATACCATGCTCGTAATAGCAATTAATTAAATTCATTTTGCTCTATTAATAACTTGTTCTTTAAATATTGTTTGAAGGAATACAATGTAGAATGTGCAAAGTTAAATTTATTATAATACAGTGCAACTGTGTAACTGAAGCTTCTTTTAAATAACTCCGTTCTGTGAGAAGGTATAGTTAAAGTATCTTTACGACGAATATTTATATGGTGAATATCTGTGCGAAAACTTAACTTATTATATAGATATGGAGGAGACTTTGCCCATACAATTTTATAAAATTGACAAGCAGTGTGCAATGTTCTGCGGCGCTTCATTGTAAGCCAGTTCAACTCAGAAATCTTATGGCGAATAGTTTGTTTTCTACGAATACCAAAAATTAAATATCCTAATTTCAGAATCAATCATTTTTTTCTCGAAAACGGCTGAATAGTGCGCCCTATTACTTGCACGTGTTACACTCCTAGTCATGACCTACACGTGTGCCAAAGATGGATCAAATCGGTGAGTCACACATCTGATCCTCTCCTTGTAAGTTTGATTGATTTGATTTATACAGAATGTCCAAAATTTGCTGTCAAACATTCCAAACTTTAAAGCACTTTATTTTTCTTATTTTAAATTAGACTCCCTGTATATGTTTATGTCATTTGATGCGGAATTAAAAAACAAACATTTTCCTTATTACCTATCGAAATTCCTAACGCATTAAAAGTTATTTGCATAAAACTCGTTTCATCAACTATTCCAATAGCCATTTTATTAAATAAAAATCGAACGTAGCTTTGAAAAACAATTTATTGACCTTAAAATTTAACAAAGTGACAAGAGACTATTTTGACTTTAGTAATGTAAAAGTTTAAAGCACTGTTTACTGAAGCTCGTTATACTCAAGAATTATATTTTGTCATGGAAAAAATTCTTGAGCATAAATAGCTTAAGTTAACAATGCTTTAAACTTTTACATTACTAAAGTCAAAATAGTCTCTTGTTACTTTGTTAAATTAAGTTTGTAATGTTTGACACTAAATTTTGGACACCCTGAATAATTCATATCAATCATACTTGGGACTATCAAACAAGGAACTATTTTAATTTTTTATTTAGTTTTTAGTTTATATAGTTTTGCAATGGTGCAAATCTGATTTTTTTAGTTTTCATTTTTTGCTGAAGTCACTAAATCGATTTCAATCAAATTATAGGATTATGTAGGCAACCACAAAAGTGTACTTAAATAAGCAATAAAATATACAGCATATAATCTAAAAAAATATATCATGACGTTACACTTTTTTGTATAATAAAAAATATTTTTCTGAAATGCATTCTAGGATGCAAATTTATTCTGCAAAATATAAATTCCAACTTAATTAGTAAATGAGCTATAGAAGACGGGAGGTGAAATGCAGGACCCTGTATATCGTCGGTGAAGCAGCAATACCGCCTATCTGATATTTACCAAATTTGATACGAAAGACAAAAAACTGATTTATGACTTTCTGGGAAAAGATTAGGTACTAAAATCTCAATTTCGGTAAAAATAGCGGCTAGGCGATATTGCCGCTTCGTCGACGATATACTAAGGCCCGTATTCATAAACGTCCGTCAAACTATATAACGATTGATTACACGTAACGTACCGTTAAATGTATCAAATTGGTATTCACAAAGATTGTGTTAAATCTCTGGTTAAATCATCTGTAAACATAACCGGCCATTTTCGACTGATTAAAATTTAACGAGCCGTCAAATAGTCATTTCTACAGGTTATGTTTCACGCTAAAGCCGATAAGAAACTGCTTGATATTAATAACCATTTAATAGTGTTTGAGCAGTGTTTGCAGACTAAAATCGTCAAATATGCAAAATCCATTTGAATTTTTAGATGATGTCGATTTTAAAATCCGATATCGTTTTGATTAGACGACAGTACACGAAATAATAGAAATGAGTGGTCGGTAAATAGATTAACCTACCAGAAGAAATAAAGCGGTTTCAGTCATCAATCAAGTATTAATTGCTTTAAGATTTTACGTTTCTGGTAGCTGCCTTCTCCTTTCTACTGACGGCATCAGTTTTTTTTTTTGTTTTCCAATATTGTTAAATATCTTTCTACTGTGTCTAATAGTAGACCCATTTCTCTTTCGGTGAAATTATTCCCTTTGGTGCGTTTATTTTGCTCCATTTTTATGAACATCACTTGCGATTACTCAGACAATTGCCCTCATTTACTTACTAACCAATGAAATCGAATAATGTTGATGACATGATCCAATAAAATTCTAATTACGATGCCTAACAGACCACGCTGCATGTTATGCATAGCAATCTACCCTGGGTGGTATCTAATCAGATAATCTCTCATGTTGGTATTGCCTAGCAACGCGTTGCTACATGTTCTATACCATATAAAACGTCAGTTATTGCCGGACCATTAAACAGTTTGCTCCTGAATTCGGTCTGTTTGTATTTTCGGGTCAAGTGTTAGTGCTTTCATCAGTAATAGTATTCATAGGCATTTCTCAAAATCTTGGTAAGCTCATTTTTACTACAATTATTGTGGCGCAGATAAATACACGTCTGTCACTTGGTGTCACTAAATTTAATTTTTCAAATTAAGAAGTGTGAACTTTCTGTTCGGCCAATTGTCTTCTCGAATCTAACTCGTGACTGATTTTTCCTTGGCAATTATTAGCGTCTGGATCACTCTTGCTTGTTGCTTCTAGAAAATCGTGATCCTGCCGCTAATAATTGCCGGCAAAATCATAGGCACTCGTTATATTACTGTTGAAAATATCACCTGACGTTTGTTAATCACGAGAAATTTTTAATGAAATTCCCTACATCTCATGTTACGAAATCATACGTTAAATATCTCCTGTTATATTTATGAATACGGTTTTATTTTTAACGATGGTTATATTTTAACGGCCCGTTACGAAATCAAGCGTTATATGAATCTTTATGAATACGGGCCTAAATCTATTTATTAGTCGTTTGTACCGGAACGTGTTATTGCTACACCCAAATTATTAGCTTGTAATTTATAAGGCATACTTACACCAATTAAATGTAAATTAAGTTAGATGCCGATAATATAATATAATAGGAGTATCTTTTTTTTAAAGATTTAACATATTGGAAAAATGTAAAATATTTTGGAGATCGTCATTAATGCATTGTTCAGCGTTAGGAAGTGCGTCTGGTAAGAAGTAGTATAATTGCGTGTCGTCGGCATACATTACATACATTCCAGCGGGTGTAGTAAGCATTCAGAGTATATTGTGAACAGAAATGGTCCAAGAATTGACCCTTGTGGAACGTATCGTGTAATATTTATTAGATCAGATGTTAGATTATCTATTTTCGCACATTGTTTACGATCAGATAAATAGCTACTAATCAGTGATATTGCATCCAATAGTATAAACCCAAGAATTTTCACCAAGGAAAGCGTAAGCAAACATCTTATATTTTCTGAGTATACAGGGTGCAGGGATTTCGTAGGGACAACCTGGGCAACTTCTGCATTTGAAGAGATAGACTAATGGTCAAATTAGCAAAAAATGCAGATTCGAGAGTTCATTAAGCATCCACCTTCAAATCCCATTTGCCTGTGCCCTCTTGTTTAAATTTAAAAAAATCCCAATCTCTCCATTTGTCGCAACTTCCCTGCTACCCAAAATACCGAGATGCGGCTTGCGCCGATTTGCATAACAATTGACAATTAATAAATTAATTTTGTGTTATTCAAATCTTTTGACTACTCAATTCCCGTCTCATCTTTCAAAAATTGACCAATTTTAAACCAGCATTTGGTTACTTTTAAACCAATCAAAAAAATTACCGCGAGTATATCTTGAAGCAAGGTATTCAAGTGAATATATCTTTACGTCATTTTATCCGTCATCTTTCAGGACATGCATGCAGCAGTTTGCATTTCTGCGCTTGCACTCGTAGCATCTCTGTCGCACAGAATTACTCATGGTATTAAGTGAATAGCAGTTTGAAGTGACCCCCCTCCCCTTATAAACTTTCTGGTTCTTCCACTGCGTGTGCCTTCAAGTAGCAGTTTGAATTTCCATTCTCGTAGCAACACTATCGCACTGAACTATAATAATAATAATTCTTTATTTGCGTGAGCCACCATACATAGAATATACTTAAAGTAAAGTATATAAAATTAGTGGATGCAAGCATCAATTATTAATTATTAAGTATTAACTACTCATGGTATTATAAGTGAATATTTGTATCAAGTTCCTCCCGCCCCCTCCTCTCTAGAAACCTAGAGTAAACACACGGAATACATCCCCATTAACAATCACATTTTAACGTCCGAAACAAATATACTTATAAACTTGTATAGATCGCTTTACGCGATGGCTGGAAGATTTTCCTTAAAGGACACCTCTACTGTATCAATTGTTAAATTCTTAACGGATGGCTGAATTTCACGTTTTGGTGAGCCATTAGTTAATGCACCGAACTCCTATTTCAGTTTTTCCCAGTTATTTGAGTTCAAAACTATTAAAACCTACGCTGATGGCATTATCGAACGATTTCATGGACTGCATAAAGTGTTATTTAAAAACACACAAATTCGAATTATTGGCTATTAATCCTTCCTCTACTTGTTATAATGCCACCAACATAAGGGAAATACACAAATAGGTCGATATGTAAATTCGTCCAACTACAGACAGTGCATTCCTCTCGGCGGGGTACTGCGTTAAATTTCCCGGGAGCTCTTCTATTACGACGAGGAAAATTACAATCATTTCCCCTCTTTATCTCTATAATTTATTTGTATCGACACGCGAAATAAAAAAGGAAACTTATAGCTTCATATCTGCTGGCGTTTGCGCGCCGTTAATAAATTCGGATGAAATATGAAAAACGTGACGTCCTTTTATGCCTATATTTTTACGCCCTTTTTTTTCGATGGGCGCCAAACATTTTGATTGAGTGCTTAAGTGAAAACTATGTCTTGTAGACGCATAGTTTTTGGCGCCGATTCGCCGCCAAACAAAAAACGTCAAATGTTATGAGGATGTGTCCTATTTTGTGCGCGATGGAAATGGTGTTTTTCAGATTAAGAGGAGAACGTCATTATGGATAATCGTGAGACGTTGATTAGATCTCGCCGCATTTATATTTTTTAGGGCAGCTAGCAAGCAAGTTTAACCTTAAATTCTGTATAGATTTCTTTCGGCGGTGTTCAGTAATCTAAGCGTGTAAAACGGCAGTTTATAATTTATACTGAGTTTAATTGAACAACTGGCGTTTGCAGCAGTGATGGCTCGCGCGGTGATTCATAGTAAGACCGAAGTAGCAGAGGTAGGTCACGCCGGCAGCCATCTCTGCAACCGGCCCTACCTATCTGTCTTGCCACCTCTGCTACCTCGGCCGTACCATAAGTCACCCCGCAATCCATCACTGGTTTACAGTGAAAATGAAACTGACTTATTGATTTGGTAATACTTGTAAATTTTAAACATCGCTTTCTTGGTTCATAAAAATCGCTAAAATATTAAGCAACATAGATATCCAATTATATCCTAAATTTAGTTTACTTTCATAATTATTTTTGGAAAAAGTCTCCAAAACCAGAATTGAAATATCATCTCAGTTCTGAAGGAGGCAGACTTCTTATAAAAAAATGGGATTGACACATGCAGATAGGCTTGTGCTTGTTGCTACATGTGTTGAAACCAAACAATAAAAAAATATATATATCATGGTCTTACATTATTTATTTAATGTAAATAGTAATTGAATAAACCTTTCTGTAGACTCGTTCGTCTAAATTAAGAAGCAGTAACAAATCCAATTTCATATAGGGTTTCATGCAAATTCATTTAATCATAGAGAACGTATGAATTTTACCTTTTGTGATATTTGCGCAGGGGCACTATTTAAATGAGACGAGAGGAGGGAATTTCATCACGGATCTGCTGGGCAAGTTTGAAGTTTATTACGCATTTATTTAGCGGTCGTTTTTGCTCAAAGGGGAAACCAACTATAAAATAAATCTTTGGCCAACAAAGCTTATATGCATGCGGAGCGTTGATAGAGTTACGAGTAATGCTTGGTATTAAAGAATATTTCAGTGCTCCGCTATCAGCTAAACACGCAGTTAAATCTCTTTCATTGTTTTTATTCCACTGAATTGTTCCAACTTTACAAAAAAAAAAAATGGTTGTCTGCAAGCGGAAAATCCGATTTTTTCTATTGTAGTACTTTACACCTGCATACTGCATTTTTTGCGATTACTTCGTCGATTAACCCATATTATAATATTTATCTACGACCACTACTGTAAATGCCCATTATCGTACAATGCGCGTACTGCGTAAATACACCAAAACACCCACGTATGTTAGAGCCCGCTTGTAAATTAAAGGTACTAGTGAGTTTCGTTTACGAACTTTTGATTGGTTGAGAGTTGCGCGTTTGTTCGTTTTTATTAAATATAGTAGTCCGCGATTGTTAAACGTCACATCACGCACCCCGAAGCTGTCACTTCGCTAAACCGCACATTCTCTTATATAAATTAAGGTGAGAGTGGTCGTAGATAAAGTATACTACATAACGCGAGTTGTAAAGCAATTACGCGCTCGTGAAATTGCGTTACTCGCCGCTACGCGGCTCGTACGCAATTTTTTCACTTGCGCGTAATTTGCTATTTACAACTCTTGTTACGTAATATACTATTATTGTCACAATTATTTTCGATATATGATCAAAAAACTGTTTTTTTTTATTTTGTCTTTATTTTATTATCCAAAAACTATTGAATCTAGACATTTACATCTTTGGTATTATACAGGGTGCGGCAAAATGGTACTATTTGGAATGCCAATAAAAACCAAACCACATAAAGCAAAAAAATTCTTCTTTATTTTTGAAATCTACATTTCATGCCATGCACTCTTATGGGTTTTCACAGAAGGGCGTCATTACCCGATGGATCATTTCTTGCATAATTGCGGCATTTTCTTGTCTTATGGCTGCCTTTAATTCTTCCAAAGTCTGCGGACGATGTGTAAAAACTCTCGATTTGAGGTAACCCCAAAGAAAAAAGAGGCTAGGCGACAAATCAGGCGAACGCGCGACCAGCCGAGATCATCCCGTAAAAACACCATTTTGTTTGGAAACATTTCTTAAAGAAGATTAAGTGAACGACGCGTGGTGTGCGATGTAGCGCCATTCTGCTGGAGCCAAAGATGTTCTCGGTGATTATCGTTCAACTCGTTAACTTTTGGATGCAGGAAATTGTTAAGCATATCAAAATATCGATCTTCGTTGACTGTTACCGTTATTCCATCTTCTTCGAAAAAGTGAGGACCCCACACGCTGAACTCAGATATTGCACACCAGACGGTAACCTTTAGACTGTGAAGTGGTCGCTCATGAAGTTCCGAAGATTATTTGCCCACCAATAACGGAAATTTTGCTTATTTACGGTACCCGATAGGTGAAAGTGAGCTTCATCGCTAGACATGAATACAGCGCCTTGGGAAATGTTTTGAAGAATATCCCGGCATGAATTTATACGGGTTTCAAAATCTCTTTCACTTAATTTCTGCACTACCATCATTTGGAGTGAGTTTTGTAAAATTCTTCGAACACTTCTATCGAAAATTCCCAAAGCAGCTGCATGCTTACAAGCTGAACGCCTTGGAGACTGTTGTACGGAAACTCTTACTGTATTCACATTTTCCGGCGTTCTTACTGTCCTTGGTCGGCCAATAGAGTTTCGTTTAAGCGCAGAACCTGTTTCCCTAAAGTGTAAAACCCACTGACGAATTGCTCTTCCATCCGGAACCACGCCATGCCGACCAACATTACGGAAGGCACGCTGCGTCGTTATCACAGATTTCCCATTTCTAATAAACTCCTCGACAACGAAAGCACGATGCACTCCCATGTCGATAACTGAAAATTGCATATTTTTGTCTACCTAACTCGACCGCGTGCACAGTGTTGCCGGTTTTACAAACCGAGCAACCACTATTTGAAATCCTGCCTACCTTTTTGCCGCACCCTGTACAATCACTTTTTAATCAGGAATCTTATAGCATACTTGATTTTAATATAACCCCAAAATTTTCCCAGATACCATTGCCAAGTTTGATTTTTCTTGTATCTTTTTTCAAAGGTGAAATGTGAATTCAGGTCCACTTTGTAAAAGACGTATATAATGCTAACATTCCAAAGTCGGCATCCTGCAACTAAACCTGTACCAAACATTGTAATTTTTTATGGTACACAACGATTTTGTATCTTCTATTGTGGAGAAGTTGTGCGTTGGGAGCTAACGTTAGCTCTCTCTGGTAGAGGTGGTCAAAATACCATTGTTTGTGAGTCGACTTGTCGAAAGGAGTAGATTCAGGAGTCTTTGTAAGAAGTAAAAAGTATGTCTGGAAAAAAGGTACTCACTTCCAAAAATATTGAAGAGCAAAAAAAAATTCCTCGCCTACAATATTTTGTATTTCATCTGCTGTAAATCTTCTTTACTTGCATAGAGTTGACTCATTCTTAAAACAGTCGATTCTCTTCCCCTAAAAGCGTTGAAGAGCAAAAAATAGCATACAAATCAAAACGGAATATTTTATTGCACCTTGACTTCAATCGGAATGCACATAAATTTTTTAATTGTAATGTATCTAAATATGGATTTTCCTGGATCCTAATTGCAATACTCTCGAAGGAATGTACGAAAAATATTACATTCACCTCAAAAAGTTTCGAAATAACACATTAATAACTCTATAATTTAACAACAGCCAATATACCGAGTTGTATCAAGAATTTTATAACTTGGCTTCCGCCAAACTTCGAGAATGTTTTATCAATTTTTTTTTCTCGACGAGATGATTTTCATTAACTGCTTGCAGGTAGTTGAAGCCTTCCAATCTTCTCTTTATTTCTTTATTCGCGTTCCATTATTTCGACATTCTATTTTACAGACAACATGGATGGCTTGATTCCAACAATGTTCGTTTCTAGAATATGGTATCAATTTTCCAAATGTTGCCTTGAATTTAAATTTTAGTTACAGACATTGAAATACAGGGTGTATTTGAAATAACGAGCAGGCTCGTAACCACAAAGAGATTATATTATTTTTAAACAATATTCGCAATTATTTTGTTTATAACTGTAACAAAAAGCCCGCAATGAATTATTAAAGTTAATGAGTGAAAATAACATGTAACATTTTTCGAATAAATTTTGACGGAAATGGGTTCACAAATATTTTGTGTATGTGCCCTTAAATGCCTGTTCGTTATTTCAAATACACCCTGTATATCACCAATTGGTTCTTAATTTTTAGATTTTTTTTTTTTTGGTTTCGACGTTATGCCTGGCCTTGGTACTATGACCATTAGCCATCATCAATTTATATAAAAATTTTAAGTTATTAATTAAATGAATAAATGAAGAAATGAATAATTAAAGACATATACAAACAACCACGGACCCGAACGAATACTTCTCGGAACCAAAAAAATCTTTCGTCCGGGCTGCGAATCGACCCCACACGGCCGCGGTGCAACCGACACAAGCGCTCGCCTGTACCCACTACACCAACGGACCGCCCTTAATTTTTAAATGGATAAAATAATATATTCGCTTTTTTTTCGATCTTTCTCTAAGATCGAAAAAATCTATGAATTTATTGTAAAAATATAACCCACCAGAGCAACTTGCTTAAAATGCTTAGGAAGTATTATTTCCTTCGTATATTAGATTAATTATTCATGAAGTACGGGAAAATGTTACGATCGTGAAAATTCTTCCAATTTTTTTTTTCATGGAAATACTTATTTTGAGGTCCTTAGGGTCGATTTCTAAGATTTCTGGAAAGTAATAATTTTTGTGTCTGTTGTGCGCGCTTTTTGTTAAAAAATAATACTGGAATTAATATGAAACTTTAAGCATGAGCTTGATTTAATAATCTTACGAGCTGAAAAGCTTATGGTAAAATTTTGTGGGTGGGTTATTTTTGAAATATGAAAAATATTACAAAAACTAAGAAATGAATATCTTTTGTTTATAGATATTTTCATTAAATCATTATACAGGGTGGAAACTTTAACTGGAAAAAATTCGGTATTTATGAAATGAGAAGTTCCAGAAAAGAATCCTCGGACACATCGGTTTTTGTTTTTTTCGCGCACTTTTTAACGTATGGCGTCAGACATTTTTTTAAAATGGAAACCTTTTTTTATTTCTCTAAATTTGTAGCCCTTTTTATTCTTTTTACGACTGTGTAAAAATATTTTTTTTAGTTTTTTTTTTAGAAATTAAAAAAAAATATATTTTTTAATAAACTTATTTAATGTATCAAATGTTCAAAAGGAGCACTGTTCCACCAGAAATGTTTCAAAATGTAAGGAATGGGTTTTATCACCGATTGGCTTTTTGCCAAGAGAGGAACGGTGCTCATTTTGAACATTAGATACAATAAATAAGGTAAAAAAAAAAACATTTCAATTTCTGAAATAAAAAAACAAAATATTTTTACACAGTCGTGAAGAGAATAAAAAGGGCTACAAATTTAGTGAAATAAAAAAAATTGTTTCCATTTAAAAAAGTCTATGAAGTCATACGTGAAAGACTAGTGACGTCATACTATTTTTGAATACGCTAAAAAATGCGGAATAAAAAACAAAAATCGACCTGTCCGAGGATTTTTTTCTGAAACTTCTCATTTCATATATACCGAATTTGTTCCAGTTAAAGTTTCCACCCTGTATTAATTGATAAGGTTGTTATTCGTTGAAAATTCATATTACTTGTTTAAGTGTTAAAGTAAAAACACTTCTTGTAATTTTCAAAAACTTTTCTTGTTGATTGAAATTACACGCAATAATTGTTTCAATTGAAACAATTGTTTCGTCACAATTTTTTTGCTTGAAGAAGATACAGTGTGGCAAAACAATTGTTGTTTGAAATTTCAAAAATCAACAATGAAAGTTTTTTAAAATAAAAAAGTGTTTTTACTTTAATACTTAATACGCACTAATAATTGTTTCTTAAAAAAAATAATAAAGCCCTATAGAACATTTGTGGCCGAAAATATCGAACCTAAACTACGCTTAAC
Organism: Ocypus olens; assembly: GCA_910593695.2. Classification (NCBI taxonomy): domain Eukaryota; kingdom Metazoa; phylum Arthropoda; class Insecta; order Coleoptera; family Staphylinidae; genus Ocypus; species Ocypus olens. The sequence goes on from OU343059.1 coordinate 24,932,867, forward strand.
GATGACTTTTGATTTTTTGAAAATTGACAAAATTTCATTTGTTAAGTTAAATAATTATTTAAAGAAAAATGAAGAATATGTGTCGTTCTTTGAAGACTAAATATTATTATTAAATCCACATAGAACATTTGTGGCCGAAAATATTAAACATAAACTACGCTTAGAGATGACTTTTGATTTTTTGAAAATTGACAAAATTTCATTTGGAAAGTTAAATAATTATTTAAAGAGAAATGAAGAATATGTGTCATTTTTTGAAGACTAAATATTATTATTAAATCCACATAGAACATTTTTGGCCGAAAATATTAAACATAAACTACGCTTAGAGATGACTTTTGATTTTTTGAAAATTGACAAAATTTCATTTGGAAAGTTAAATAATTATTTAAAGAGAAATGAAGAATATGTGTCATTTTTTGAAGACTAAATATTATTATTAAATCCACATAGAACATTTGTGGCCGAAAATATTGAACATAAACTACGCCTAGCGATGACTTTTGATTTTTTGAAAATTGACAAAATTTCATTTGTAAAGTTAAATAATTATTTAAAGAAAAATTAAGATTATGTGTCATTTTTTGAAGACTAAATATTATTATTAAATCCACATAGAACATTTGTGGCCAAAAATATCGAATCTTAACTACGCCTAACGATGGCTTTTGATTTTTTGAAAATTGAGAAAATTACATTTGTTAAGTTAAATAATTATTTAAAGAGAAATGAAGAATATGTGTCATTTTTTTAAGACTAAATATTATTATTAAATCCACATAGAACATTTGTGGCCGAAAATATCGAACCTTAACTACGCCTAACGATGACTTTTGATTTCTTGAAAATTGATAAAATTTCATTTGTTAAGTTTAATAATTATTTAAAGAAAAATGAAGAATATGTGTCGTTCTTTGAAGACTAAATATTATTATTAAATCCACATAGAACATTTGTGATCGAAAATATTGAACATAAACTACGCCTAGCGATGACTTTTGATTTTTTGAAAATTGGCAAAATTTCATTTGTTAAGTTAAATATTTATTTAAGGAAAAATAAAGAATATGTGTCATTTTTTAAAGACCAAATATTATAACTGATTGAGGTTGGCGGCACTTACTTCGTGATACATTTTTAATTAAAAACAGTGTGATATTAACTAAGTAAAAGTGTGTTTTATTTAACTTAACATTATTATAAATCCACTTAGAACATTTGTGGCTAAAAATATTCAACATAAACTACGCCTAGCGATGACTTTTGATTTTTGAAAATTGACAAAATTTCATTTGTTAAGTTAAATAATTATTTAAAGAAAAATGAAGAATATGTGTCATTTTTTGAAGACTAAATATTATTATTAAATCTACATAAAACATTTGTGGCTGAAAATATTGAACATATACTACGCCTAGCGACAACTTTTGATTTTTTGAAAATTGACTCTGTTTCGGTAGATGTTATTGAAAAATCGAGGTAAATCCTAAGTTAAAAGCTTATTGTTATTATTATAGCTTTGCAGCAATTTGATTAATTGTGAATTTTAATTCATTTTCTGTAAATTAGTAGAAATTACTTAGAAATGTAGTAAATGCAAAGAGGGTGGATGCGCCAGATTCGTGGCTGAAATATGGCTAACTTCCAATCGGTAAATTTTGGAGGTGAGGACCTTTTTTGCTCTTCACTATGTTTTCTGGCTAAATTGCAAAATTTCTGAAGTGAGGGCTTTTTTCCAGAGTATGAGTCACTTCAAGAATCTTTGCAGTCGATTTCCTCGACTCACAATAAAGAATCATTTCGCCTACCTTTTTATATAAGATACAATGTGTGTCATTCAACTCCATTTCATAATCATGGTGATGGTTGTGACCGTTACTACGTGGTAATTCATTATAAAATCACTGAATAAAACACTTCCTATGTTTTTTACCACAATTTATTTGATGTATGTACAAATATTTCATATACATACATATCACGACTTAAGTTTCGACGTTTTACTGTCATTATCAAGTGAAACAATTAATGGAAGACGTTACATTTATATCGGTACGAAAATAGGGTGAGGGTAACAAAATGGTTTACAGTGAACAGGTGCAAAAACATAATTAAGAGATTAAAGAATTTTGAAAAGCGGTGAGTACATTAGATCGGTCTGCTCGTTCAACAGATTAACGAGGGGATTATTGCTAAGTCTGAAAATTTCGGCGGATTCAAGGAAGTTAAGCTTTGTACCTTTTGTACAGTTGTGTAAAATTTTCATGTTTTGGATTTCGGGGAATGAATGTTTACATTCTAAAGAATGGTTAGAGAATGAACTGGAATTTTGATTTAATCTAAAGGCGCGGAAATGTTCAGAATATCTTTTTTCAAAACTACGACCGGTTTGTCCTACATATACACTATTGCATTCGGAACAAGAAATTTCGTAAACACCTGATTTCTTTAAGGGATTGATTTTATCTTTTGAATTGAATAATATGTTTGATAATTTGCAGCTAGGTTTAAACGCGATTTGATGGTTTTGTTTGCGGAGAATGTGAGCTATTTTTTCGGTAGTTTCACCATAATATGTTAGGGAAATGAATGGATCTTTGTACGAATTTTCCTCTCTAGGATAAATGTGGGTCATTGTAATTTGATATCGTTTTTTGTTAATTAAATTTTGAATAAGTTTGACTGGATAACCATTACTTTTTGCAATGTCTAAAATTTTGTTCAGTTCTATGGCTTGATTGTTAGGAGATAATGGAATTGAAAAAGCTCGGTGTATCATTGAATGGTAAGCAGCTAATTTATGCGACATTGGGTGATTAGTTATTCAAAAACAAAATTGGGTGATTAATTTTGCGCCACCTTGTATATTTCTTCTCGATTTTGATGTCAATTTAAGATCAAACAAAAAATGGAGCCCCATTGTACGCATATAAGCTCTTGGGTTTTTATTATTTGATGGTACATACAGTAGGGACCAATATAGAGCTTCCATGTCAAGAACAATGTATATTTTTTTAAATAAATTGCTTGTGATTTGGCGAGAAGGTCACACGTGATGAAAGACTATTACAGACAAAGTAAGGCAAATAAATTCAATAAAACGAAATATAGCCTGAATATATCAATATATTTCGTTTTATTGAATTTATTTAATGCTTTGCGACAAGTAAGGTTGTTTCTAATTTATTTAAAGTTGGCAAAGATTTAAAAAATCTGGGAAATCTTATTGCACATATGAGCCCTGTTCATATGTCATAATCGATGAACAATTAGTAGGGTTCGAAGAACGATGTGCTTTTAGATTGTATATTCCATCGAAACCTGATCTATATGAAATTAAAATAATAATAATGAGTGATAATAGCACAACGTATATGATTGGCTCTTGGTAAAGGAAGAGTTCCTGATGATCAACCTACGGGTAACTCATGAGTAGGTCGATTAAAAGAGGCGACTCTTAAAATAAGTCCTGTGTAATTTTCCTGACTCATTGTGCATTTTTTTTACTCTCACTACGTCTTTGGGGTATTTTGTTAAAATGTTGACAAAACCTCTTAAGTGATCAAACCGTAACGTAATAATGGACAATTGGTTTAGTGAAAAATTTGTTAATAAATGGCAAGTTAACTTATTATTGGAAGTATCAAAAAAATAAGAAGGAACTGCCTTCAGAATTTTGCGATACAAAATTTGAAGAAAGAAGAACAGGAAATCTATTTTTGTTTCAATGTATGTGATTCAACTTAAGATAAGATTTGAAAATGAAAATGTTTGCTTAGATATGTGTGGATATTTGTACAGTATTACCGAGCACTCGATACGTGTGGGGATAAAGTTTACGCAGAGTGAGAAAGTCAGCATATCTCCGGAACCAATTGAAGTTAAGATGGTTACTGCGCAACACGCCTCGAGTGCTTGGTACAATTCTAGACAGGTTTCTTTAAAATCTCATTGTATAATATAATAAGCGCGATACATTCACTTTCAAGTAAACTGACAAATTACACAATCAATAAAGGATTTTTTAATCGCTTTTCATTTAATTGTAAAAATAAAAATATTATCAATCAATTTGTACAGTAATATTTTTATAGTATCTGTGCTATGAAATGATTAAATTTTATGTAAATGTCATAGATTATTCGCTAAAATTGTTCTATCGGTAATTCGGAAATGTAATTAATAAGCTAGAAATATGAACACGGTCCACCATTCATTTTTATAGCATATTTTATGGAAAATTCCTGTCCATATTCAATATAATATCGCGTAACATATTCATTAATTATTCAGTCATGTATTGGTCGGATTATCACATTATATACAGGTTGAATCAATAATAATCCCAGGGGATGTATCACTTGCAACATTCAATGTACCGAAATAATTGTTAAAGCAAAAAATAATAAACTGGTATACAATCGCATACAACGGAATTAAATAATGACAATAAGGGCAAATTAATAGGACAACGAAAATATCTATTCAAAACACAGAAGGAAAATAAACAGCTGTTTAAACTGAAATGCTCAAAGACACATGAAGATAAACTGCTAATCCTACTATGAATCAATGAAATAATAGTAATTTACGATACAAGTAACGTTATGAATGCTTTTACATTACCAAAGGGAAGTTTGAAAGCACGAGCGATGTAGGAAATAACGTTACGTGTGCCCTAACACGGTTTATTTTATTTAAATGTTTAATGAAAACCGTCAAAAAGCGATATCATGTTTGTTTGCCAATATCTCTATAGTAACGATTTACGTTAAGATACATATAACAACACTAGTGTTGTTAAAGGTTATTGGCATGTTAATATTGTAGGATAAAATGAAAAGGTATAAACTAGTCGTAGTAGATACATAGTGGTATAAAAAGCAGCAAGAAGTTACCTAGTTATAGTAGCATTACAAGAATCTAAACTACTTAGGGTAGAAATGGAGGACTATTTATTTCTCAACAGTGGAGGAAATTGTAGGAAATGGGTTTTATGGTAAGTAAACATTTAAAAAAGTAAAGCCAATACTAGAAAGAAACCTTTATCAAGGATGACAGGAATATACCAAAAAAATCACACTTTAGAATATATAGGCCCCTTCAGAATAAATATAAATGGGAATAAAGGAAAATTTCTATAATCACCTGGACAGAATATGTCTGCAATCCCGGGCTATTATCAGAAAATGATCTTGGAAAATGCAAACGAAAATGTTGGAAGAGAGGTTTTCAGGCCTACAATAGGAAGATTTAGCAAATATAATGAAAAAAATACGGGAGATTCCTAACTAATTTTGCAATTTAAAAAAAAACATTCACTTTCATAAATTCGTAAATTATTTGAAAGTGTTATCGCGTATTATTTTTGAATTAATCAAAGTGAACATGAACTTTCTACTTTCTAAAGAAAAGAAGTTCATAAAGCGACATGACAATCACCCGACGGAAGGACAGTAGACCAAATTTATCATGTACTCATAGAAATAGATGAGGAAATCTGCACAGATAGTATACTATTACACTGAGGAGTAATACAGGACTTGGCTATTTCTTGATCGGAATCAGAATGAAGCATATAAGTCCATAGCACAAAAAAAAAACAAGTAAAACATAAACAGAAAGCAGCAAGACTTATAAGACTGAAAGTGAACGAAGTACAAATAAATTAAGAGTCAAGTCTAACCGAAAATATCAAAGAGGCTCCAAGAGAAATAAAAATAATGATGAAAAAGTGGAAAAGAAATACAACACAGAGGAAAAAAATGATGTTTGATGCTCACTGTACAAAAGAACTAAAGAAAAGAGATAACATGCGACCTTGGAGAGAAAAATGAAAGAAAAAAATAAACTGGTGCTTCCCCTCTCATACACCTGTTAGATGAAATCTCCCTATCCTTTTCCAACGTTTGGAGAAATTTACCGGTTATATTATTTGTTTGGAATATGGAAATCGGTAATTTTTAACAATAAAAATTGTTAAGTGAAAAATTCTAAGGGGGGTTATTACCCGATTACCCCGCCCCCCCCCCCCTTCCTTTGAAACCGCCACTGGTTTTAATTAGTGATAAACCGGCTTCCAAACTATTTGTTTTAGCGGTGATCGAGGCCACCTTGAGGCCGCTGCACCAGGTGGCGCAGACGTTCTCTTGCGCGAGATCACCCCACTGCGGGGAGATTCCTGGTCTTCCAAGTCGTCCTGCAATAAAAATCGGTTCGGAATATTATTCTACCTAATATTTCGCAAGGAAACATGGGAGCTTTTTTGAATTAGTTGATTTTTACGAAAATGGTGGGCTTCCGAACAAAAAACTCATTGTCAGCCCCAAAAATTCGTCACAAAAACGTGCACCAAAAATCGAATTTTCAAAATATCAAAAATCCGGCCCGTATTTCGTTAGACAATTCAATTCTTAATACAGTCGGCAAAACCGCATCGAAATCTGGTGTAAACTTTCCGAGAATTTTCCCCCGCAGTTTTGATAAATATTGTTTCGAGATAAACGTGTTTAAAGTTTTGTGAAAGTTTAACTCGAGATAACTTTTTCGTTTGTTCAGTTTGTATGACAGCCATCAGGGATTACATGTTTTCGGCATCGATGAATACGAATCTGAGGTTAGATTTCCAAAATTCAAGCTGGCGGATCCAATATGGCGGACCAAACGAAAATTTGTTCCCACCAATTTTGACCAAAATTTGGATATAAGAGTTTTCTCGGTCTCCGAACGTGAATTTATTATTAGATTAGGCAAATTCAAGATGACGGACCAAAAAATGTTGTATTTATCAATTTTAAATATGTCAACTTCACTCGCTTGGCGTCGTCGTTGACGCAAAAATTGTAGCACGTCGGACCGACCTGAAGCTGCGGAACCTGTATTATTTGCATAATGTCGTGAAGTTTATCATTGTAATTTCAGTTCTGTATATAGGACGGAGAGCGTCGAAAATCTCCTTCTTCATCACTGCAACAAAAATCTGCACAACGGATACAGTTACCTACTGGTGAAGGATTTGGTAAAAGCACCCGGTTGTTCTAGAAAATATAAATTGTTTCTACATGAAGATGTAGAAAGAAATGGAAAACTACTGCATTAAAGGCCATTTAGAGCATTCCCTGGACATCGTCCGTTAAGCCTCATCATTTTGGAAAACGAAAAAAAAAGACCTCTAGTCGAAAAATCTTCCGGTTCGAACTAGATAAGTCAACAAAAATAGCGGCATGGAATGCGAAGTCACTAAAAGCTGCAAGTAAACTTTATAACTCAGTAAAACAACATGAAGCAATAATAAAATAGACGTATGTAGAAAGATATAATGTTTTTGGGAACAATTGGAAACCACTTGACCAAAATTAATTTTATTGGACTACTAATACTTGTTGAAGTTTATAAATCAAAACGCGAAGATATGCCAAAAATTTTCGGCAATATTATGAGCCTTACAGGGTTTCAAAGAGAGATTTAATAACGTAAATGCATGAAGTAAGGAAAGATCTTCTAACAAACTACAACCGATTCGTGAGTGTTTCGAAATGTGGAACGATCACCTACCAGACGGATATATTCCAGGTTGGAGTATATCCGCAGATGAACAATTGATAACTTTTAGAAAGCAATATATACCTTCAAAGCCAGGAAGATATGGTATGAAGTTATGAGCAGTTTGTAAGAGCGTCACGTCATATGCATGGAAGCTAGAGATTTACATAAGAAAAAAAAATCCGGACGAAATATAACCTACGGAATTTTTTTTACTCCATAGTCACTTGAAAATTATTTACTTTTCAAAGCTATTGAGAAACTCCAGCAAAATGAAGAACAATCACCAACAAGCTAAGAGATCAAAAGAATGATTACAAATCTTAAGAGTCCTGGTAGCGACTTTATGACAGAAAAAATGTTTAAATATAGAGAAACCTTAATCACACAGTACAAACATTTATAAGCGAAATAGAGACACGAGAACAAATGCTGAAAAAAGTAACAAAAGCAATTATCTGCTCAATATAATACAAAAGGGAGAGTCAAAAGTAACTAGGAATAGCACTTCTAAAAATAGCATATAAGATACTAGCAATAAACATTAAAGACAAACTAGTTGAGAAGATGGAAACTGTAGTGCGGAAGTATAAATGTGGGTTCACAAAAGGTAGATATTTATACTAAGGGAAATATAGGCAAAAAATAACGAGCGTAAAGGACACAATGGTGCTGACTTTAAACAAGCCTAAAACAGGGTGAGATGTAAGGAACTTTATAAAGCTTTAGAGGAGATAGGAATAACCCAGAAGCTAAAATGTGTGTTTGTTTATATGGATTATTTATTTTTTGGTTGATAAAAATCCTGGTCCCCTCAATAAAATCTCATTAAATTGGGCTATAAATAAAAGCTCTAAATGTAGTAACTAAGTGGGCAGAAAAATGACCTTTACACTCTCTTCTGTCTACTGAGTTTATTTATTTATTTATTTATTTCTCAACAGGCATTAAGCCCAATTACAGGAAAAAGTACAAAAGTAATTGAATATACAGGGTGTTACAAAAATGTTGGGCTGGCTATACATAGACGGTTTCTACAACTAAAAATAAGCAAAAAAGTTTAAATAAACATATTTCGATACTGAGTTGAATCATAACAAATGTTCAAAATAACCTCCAAGGGCAGCAACCAGTGACTTTATATGTAGTAGATACCAAATGCTGAATTATTTAGGATGCCAACATTACAACATATGAAATGCATGGTACTTTTATTCACAATTTCACTCAGATAACGTACTTGGGCATAAATCTGTTTTTCTCGCGATCACGAATCCCATGAACCAATAGCAGTACCGGAATATCCCTTCTCAAATCAAACGAAATAAGGCGCTAAAATTAAAAGTTCCAATAAACGAAAGTACTGGAATGACATCGCCAATTAAATTTCTTGGGAAGCACCACAAACAATGCACTTCCGGCCCATTTTGTTAGTATAAAGCGATAATTCAACTGGCATCCATATTCCATTCTACGTTGAAGATCCTCAATATTTTGAATTGGAGTAGAATATACCATAGATTTTAAATTCGTAAAAATCGAGAGGATTTGGAGAGACCGTGCAGGTCACGCTACAGGTCCACCTCAACCAATCTATCTTCTAGGATATACGGCATTTAAAAATTCGCGTGCTGTGTGACTGAAGTAAGCCGATCTCTAACATTTAGTGGAACATCTTCCCACAAACCTGATAAGTCGTTTTCTAAAAAATAACGATAAGTCGTCGGGGAAGTACAAAACGACCAATCAAGAAGTCGTTGACAATTCCTGCCCACATATTTAATGAAAACTGAACTTGATGTCTGGACTGAATAATAGCATGAGGGTTTTCTTCTTGCCACTGGTGTAAATTATGATAATTGACGATACCATCTCTTGCAAAGCCAGCTCCATCACTAAAGAGCACACATGCCAGAACGAGACGCTCGGCGGAGCATGTCTGTAACTACCATACAGTAAGTTTCTCGTGGTGTCACTAAGTCCCTGTACTCTTTGCAGGTGGTACGGATAAAGCTGATTAGTTCTTAAAATCCGCCACACACTCACATGATCGACAACTTCCGCCAATGCAATTCTTCGAGTACTAGCACCTGGATTTTCTTCAACACGATCCAACACACGTTCTTCCAAGTCCAAAGTTCTTGTAGTTCGTGGTCTGCCGCGATCTCGGACTACTGGTTACTGGTTTGAAGGATCCTGTTTCCCTTAATCTAATATGAAGCCTTTTGAATGTTTTTTTTTTTCATTTGGTAAACGTCGGTTTGGGAAATGGTTTGCGTAAAGTCTTCTTGCTTCTGTTGTTACAATGTGCCAAACCATACATTAAATTCATGTCAGACATCTCTTCGAAACAATAATCTGCCATTTTGTACTATTAATAAGAAAACAGTACTAATCACAAATGACTTAATCAACTGTCACAACTGAAAACAAAACTTAATATGGAAACGGCAACGAAACTGTAACAAAGAAATTTTAGTACATATGTTTATATAAACTTTTTTGCTTAGTTTTAGTTGTAGAAACCGTCTATGTATAGCCAGCCTAACATTTTGTATAACTAAAACTAGCAATACAATAAAACTTAATAATATTATCAATAAACTGAGTAATTATTTATATTACAGTACAGCTAGTTACATTACATTTCAAAATATACGATTTCAAGTCAGCCAAAAATTTATTTAAGTCAGAACAAAATAAATCCACAAAATATTAAACATCATGGTAATTTTGAATTATTGTGAAGAGGGGCGAAAATAAATGGTGATTTGTGCGTGGAGTTTTGTGAAAAAAAGTGCACCGATACCGTGGGACGTTGAGTTCTATTAAAGTCATAAAGATTTATCACATTTAAATCATTTGTAGCACTATCTTAGGAAATTGTATCCAACTATTTTTTTTCAGATGCCTTATTAATTTGGCATTATTCAATAACATCATCTTTAAATTGATTGTCACACTGATTCCACTCCACACATTAGATTCCTTAAATGCGCCCCATTAGTAAATATACACAAATTGGGACCAACTTAGATATGTATGGGAAGAGAGGTCTTACTTGGGATACCAATGTATGTAATTGCTTTCTCGTTGTCCTACTGGCATTTCAAAAAAAAAACGAGTGCCATCAAAATTTGAAGAAAGTCCATCTAAAATATTCCTCCAACTCCTATTTATAATCTTTAAATTAAATGTTTTTAATAATCAGCTTTCTTAAGGTACCGGAAACATTCGTGTCTTGTTCTATTACAGTAGATACAAGTAGAAAACAATTTTTGTAGTACAATTGCATTAATCTAATAACATTTTGATCATCGCACAGTGGACCCAAATGCCGAAAATGTGGTCAAAATATGAAGACATTATCGGAATTGAATGAAAATTAGTATATCAGATTTTCTAACGTTGCTGATTAAGAATCTGAAATTAAAAATTTTAAACAAAATGGCGGATCCAATAGGGCGGACAAAAATTATTAAAAATTTTCATGTTTCATAAAAATTCGGACGTAGGGTTTTTAAAGGTCACTGATTAAAAATAACTAATTACAAATTTTAATAACAAAATGGCGGATCCAATAGGGCGGACAAAACTTATAAAAATTATAATTTTTTCATGAAATTTCGGATATAGGGGTTTTTGATGTCGCTGAGTGAGAATCTGAAATTAAAAATTTACGAAACAAAATGGCATATCCAATATAATAAAGTAATTATTTGAAGGGAACCTGATGGAGGATCAGTTATTCTTAATAGATAATTCAATATAAAACAAATAAATTGTCGGTAGTGATATACCTAGATCGAGGTTAATTATCAAAAAATAGTACCTTGTTACCTAGTAATTTAACGAGACAATAACATTTGTTGTCTGGTTATTAACTTCCCTCGAACCCCCAATAATAAGAAAAAAAAATGTCTCGTAGTTAGAAATAATCTCTAACCGCTCGTTTAGCGGCGCTAAATGCGTGTCGCAACCATTTCCGCGCGCTCGGGTCTTGACTTGTCCGACCTATCAAAACATGTCTGAGTCTAGCTCTCAGACAGATACCGCTTGCACGCTACTTGTTCCATTAGCTATCTTTTACTGAAATAAGTAAATAATATGGGAGATAGATCGAAATATGAAGGTCGAAATATGGAGGTGGATGCCGTTATCGACATGTTTCAGCGTTCTAAAAGTTTATATGAAGTAAAATACGGCAGCTATATTGGAGATGGCGATAGCAAAACCTTTACGGGTCTTCTGAAGGCAGAACCGTACGAAAACTTCGCCATGCAAAAGAAAGGATGCATTGACCATGATCAGAAAAGAATGGGAACTAGGCTAAGAAATAAAATAAAAAGGTTTACGGGCTCGGCGAAGCAGGAAAATTAACGAAAAAGCTTATTTATGACTTTACAATTTATTATGGTTTGGCTATTCGCAGAAATTACGATTATGTGCAAAAAAATAGGCGACATTATATCACAAGCTGTCAACGAATAAGAATCCTCAACACAGCAAGTGTCCAGCTGGTGAAAATTCTTGGTGTTCGTGTCAAAAGGCAAGAGACATTGAGTTCTTTCACATATCAGCCGGCTCTACAGAAAACAATCTTCAAAGCGATTGAGCCGATCCATAAAGAGTTGTGCAGTGACGACCTTCTAACTCGTTGCTTAGGTGGTTTTACCCAAAATAGCAACGAAAGTTTGAACGCAACAGGTGTGGTCAATGGCCCCAAATCTACGTCAAGTGGAAAAACTGTTTTAGATATTGCTGGGTATCTTGCCGTTTGCGAATTCAACGATGGAATTTCTTGTGTTATGCAAGCTATAAGACAATTAGACGCAATTGCTACAATTTCTGCGTTGAGGCAGACAAACTTCGCGTCGATTTTTCGAACCGATCGCTGAGTGAGGCTGCAAAAACAGCTCGAATCGCCTCAAAATCAACAAGAAAAGAAGAAGAAAAACTAAAAGTTGATAAAGAAGGCCAACTATACGGTGCAGGTATGGCAGATTGAAGGTATACTAATATTTATCACCATACAATGTTACACAAAACTTTGAACGCGTTTTTCTCGGATTGCCATTTTTTTAATCGGGCGAACCGATAGCGGCTACAAATCTTTATCGATTGTCTTCAAATTTTGGGGATATCTTTGAGCGTATATAATCTAGTGGACTACGTAGGGATTTTCCGATACGTTGTGAACTTTTTTTTATGAACAATTAAACATTTAATTTTTACTTGAAAATATGAATTTTCTGTTCATATGCTCACCATTTTTCGGCAAATTAATATTTTCAAAATCCCATACGTGGTCTTTAGTAGTTTATGATATTTATTGAATACAAATTCTTGGATTTTCGTTCTAGGTTCACATTTGGGGGTTCAGTCGCTTCGCCCGTTTTAGTTCTCCAAGAAAACTCATGTTGAACACCGGATCCTGGAGATACCATTTTTCAGTCAAAAATTGAAATAGTTTTTTTTGTACTTATTAAGATACTTCATGAAAAACTGCAGAAGAAAAATTCGACAGGTTATACCGTACTGCTGAAAAAAAATCCTAAAATAGCTCTTCTGGTTTGACGCGCACGGTGGCCTTACCCCTTAACAGCAGAATCATCTACCTTTGGCAATGCAGGTATTCTTCTGTTTTGACTGTTTACTGCAGTCTGAAAAATATTTCCTGTGTCGCCCAGTTGCTAATGATAATTGCTTAGCCTGTGGAACTTCTTGCATACGTTGCGTGCTGCCACTGTTTTTCAAGAGGTCACATTTTTCTGGGACGTTCTACCAATTTAAATATTTTTCTATAAACCTCAACTTCTGACGGTAGCTCTTTTCCAATATTCCTGCAGTTTTTTTGCAAACGTAGCTGATACGATTTTGCATTTTTTTTTTAATATTTACATTTTCGATGTCGGGAAAGGACTCCATCATCATTAGTAACATGTGGCTAACCTTATCTGCCTCACTCCAAGTTTTAGACAGCCAAATCTCAAACAAATATTAAATGGAGATTTAACAAATATATTATAAATGTTAGTTTACGCTATAGGGCGTTTTTATAGTAGATATAGTTAAGATTCACTCAGAGACCTTAAAAAACCCTATATCCGAAATTAAATTAAAAAAAAAGACAATTTTTATAATTTTCGTCCGCCATCCTTGATCCGCTATTTTGTTTTTGAAAATTTTTAATTTCAGTTTCTTATTCAGCGACCTCAAAAAACCCGATATACAAATTCAAATACAATTCAAATAACGCCGTAATATTTCGGCATTTGTGCTTTGGTGGCACAAAGGCTATGTAAAAAGAGCAGCTGCAACTCGCTGCAGATAAATGTAACAAGTTAATGTTCTACAGGGTCTAAGGAACAAATTGTGATATATTATCAGTAAGGGTGCGTGGGGGAATGTAATTAAAAGTTTACAAAACAAATAAATCAAATCGAAAATTTTAATATTGTTTTTGCAAGTCACACAGCTTATATATTTCGAAATGTGTAGTTTAAAACTGAGTTAAAATAAAATACAAACCTTGTTCTTGGAATTCCATTGTAAAATAATCCTAAAAATCAAGAACAATAGAGAGAAATAATTAAGTTGCTACTGGCGTACTGATAACACAATTGTGCACGAACTGTCACTTCGGATGTCTAAAATCAAAAGACTCTTCTATTTTACAGGTTTAATTTTTATACCTACATTAAGTAAGAGTATTTATCAAGTAGTAAACAAAGTTATATGCAATAACGTTGAAATAAATATTTTTGAATTATGACCGCTGCTGGAACCACTGTGCATCGGTTGTTTGAGAAAAATGTAGTTAAAATTTGCCCAACCTCACTTTTCAATTTATCTTCATTTGAATGAGAATTCGAATTATCCAGTAGAAGCAACACTTTCATCGGGAAACTTTTCTGATTTAGAAAGTAAAGTCAAAAAATGATTTAAGTTTAAGATCTAAAAAGTAAAAAATTGAAACTTACCTATGGTACAAACAAATAATGAAACCAGTGTTTGAAAATAGTAGCTGTCGCCCAAGCTGATTTGGAATGTTCATGATCAAAACGTCGATTGAAATTAATAATTTTGAAATTCAACTGAAATATTCAACTCGCAAGATACTTAAAACAAGTTTCCAATATGGCATTTTCTAATGTAACGAAGAAATAAAATACAAATGTAATTATAAAATATGGCAGTCTGTCTGACCTATCGACAATTGATCTTTCTGTCCAGATTATTACATTATGTATAAAACTAATAGTTTTCCATAAGAATTTTGCAATACGTTAGATCTAATAAATGTTTAGTAAAAGGTATAATCTGGTTACTCATCCTCAACATTCTTTTATGTTTCCTTTTTAACTTTCTTTAGTATAAATAATATTATAACCTACATTTTCTAATAAAATACTGCTAATTAATAAATATCCTAAAACCTCCATACTTAATTCAACAGTTTATAATAAAATCATCTATTGAAGTTACAATGATAAAATTATTAACAACAAAATTATTCTGGATACGCAATTATATTTTTCAATAAATGTATTTCGTTTATATAACATGTACTGTGAAAATCTGAAACCAGCTTTGAAACAGTTTCGGTGAAATGCCATAAATGTGTTGCGTGTTCCATTAAAATATTTATTTAAGTCCTATATTGCATAAATGCATGCGATATGACCGTTAATTTATGATATAATATAATGGAGGAACGCTTTGTATTTGCTTTGGGATAATTTACACGAAAATATTCAATAACATTCGCCCCTGGATATTGACCTCTGCATTGAACAAATAATACAGTGTGTGTCTAGAAACGGGTATACAATTTGTTTTCCATTAGACGAAATAAAACTAACAACGCGCATTAATATAAACAATCCTGTTTTTTTTTCTTTTATATACAGAACTTATTTAGATGCTATCTGCTTATAGCTGTGATTTTTATTGGAATTAACTACCATTTAAATATATATTCCATATTATTAACTATAACTACAAATTTTAGGAAGGTACTACTTTGAAGCCGTTTTTCGTATAATTTGCTTCTGAATTATTCCGCGCTACGGAAATGTTTACGATTCTCCCTAGTCTCATCTTTCGGCTAACTCTCCGTCTTTGACGATGAATAATACATGACCAAAGCAACGAAGTAATCAAATTGCTCCAATAATTCTTGTTTGCCGATTGCCAATTTATCGAGTGTACAGGTAATTCCGCGCAAAGTAGAAAACAAAAACATCTCTCATGGTATTTAATTTTATGTGATTTATTATTGGATAATCAAAACTTATTCATGATATTTATTGAATGTATCAAACATCTTTATTGCAGACACTTTTACAATTTATAAGAAAATAATTACAGTTGGAATTTTTAACAATTGTGAGCTATCTGCCCTGTATTTAAATCAATAAAATGGTTGATTTTGAAACTAATCGAAATGTCCTGATGATACAAACTAATAAACAGATAAAATGTGTTTATGGGATGTTTGAGTTTAAATAAGATTTTCGGATTACGAGGAAAACAATCGATTCAAATTAGGTTACTTAAAGCATATCTAAACGAACACATTAAAAAACTCACACATAACTAAAGACAATACATAAATCCATAAAATTAATAATACAACGGTTACATGAACAAAAGGTTATTCAAGGATGCCAAGTAATGAAATTTAAGATGCGGGATAATAAACAAACAATTTTTACTATCCAAGTTGTATTTGGAATATTGCCTTAACTATAAACTATTTATATAATGTTGTACTTATACTGCTTCACTTGCAGTATTAATAAAATTGTTAGTAAACAAATTTTATATTTTATTTTTATAAAAAAAAACAGACATAGACTCTCCTGCTAGAATAACCTGACACTTGTGTTTTAAAATTGAAAGCCCTTACTTGGTGCAGAAGCATTAAATAAATTCATGAAACACGAAGAAGAATATTTAACCTGTTAACTCTGCAAACTTCTTTTTTTTTGCACTTTGAATGAAACTAATAAATATAAATATATTCAATATGCAACGTGGCATTAGCCAATGAAGTAGTTGTTGCTTTTAGACTTTGTAAAACTTAATTTTGCAGAATTACAAGCAGGTTAAATATTTAAACATTCGGGCTGCTTTTCGTCTTTATTTAATTTGTATTTTAGATCAAATTTTGCTGTTAGTACAACAACTGAACTGGCACCTTGTGATTTTCATAACTTGTAAGTTCCTGTCTTATTTATGTATAATTTTTGAATTTTGGTTTATTTATATTTTATGTACAGGTTATGAAAATTAAGGCTTATTATTATTAATTTTCTGTAAGGCATCCTGTCTAGTCAGCTCTATATTAAAAAATCTCGTTTATGTTAGGTTGTTCTTTTCTGTGTTTTAATTAATTCTCATTTTTATGAACTGAAAATTGTAGTTTTTATCAGTTGAAAATTGAAAGATTTGGCAGATTGAAGTTGCGATTTTTGGCTGTTGCAAATTGTCATTTTTGGCAGTTGAAAATAAGTCTTTAGCTGTTTAAGGTTGTCATATGAGCTAGGTGAAAATGGTTATTATTGGCAGTTAAAAATTGTTATTTTTGGCAGTTGAAAGTTGACGTTTTTAGCTGTTCAAAATTGACATATTTTATAGCTAATGATGATCATCGTTGGTAGTTAAAAAATGGCATATTTGGCTGTTCGATTTGTTATTTTTGGCAGTTGGAAATTGAAGTCATAAGCTGTTCAAAATTGTCATTTTGGCAGTTGAAACTTAGTCATTAGCTATTAAAAATGGTCATATGTGGTAGCTGAAAATGGTCATTATTGGCACTTGAAAATTGTCTTTTTTGGCAGTTGAAAGTTAAAGTCTTCAGCTGTTTAAAATTGTCATATTTGGTAGCTGAAAATGATTATTATTGGCAGTTGAAAATTGTCTTTTTTGGCAGTTGAAAGTTGAAGTCTTTAATTGTTCAAAATTGTCATTTTCGGTAGCTGAAGATGGTCATCGTTGGCAAAATTGGTATTTTTGGCTGTTCCACTTGTTATTTTTGGCAGTTGAAAATTAAAGTCTTTAGCTGTTTAAAGTTGCCATATGCGGTTGATGAAAATGGTTATTATTGGCAGTTAAAAATTGTCATTTTTGGCAGTTGAAAGTTGACGTTTTTAGCTGTTCAAAATTGACATATTTGATAGTTGAAGATGATCATCGTTGGCAGTTTAAAATTGGCATATTTGGCTGTTCCATTTGTTATTTTTGGCAGTTGAAAATTGAAGTCATTAGCTGCTCAAAATTGTCATATATGGTAGCTGAAAATAGTTAATTTTGGCAGTTGTAAATTGTCATTTTTGGCAGTTGAAACTTAGTTATTAGCTATTAAAAATGGTCATATTTGGTAGCTGAAGATGGTCATTATTGGCGGTTGAAAATGATCTTTTTTGGCAGTTGAAAGCTGAAGTCTTTAGCTGTTCAAAATTGTCACATTTGTTAGCTGAAACTGGTCATTATTGGCAGTTGAAAATTGTCTTTTTTGGCAGTTGAAAGTTGAAGTCTTCAACTGTTCAAAATTGTCATTTTCCGTAGCTGAAGATGGTCATCGTTGACAGTTAAAAATTGGTATTTTTGGCTGTTTCACTTGTTATTTTTGGCAGTTGAAAATTTAAGTCTTTAGCTGTTTAAAGTTGTTATATGCGGTAGATAAAAATGGTTATTATTGGCAGTTAAAAATTGTCATTTATGGCAGTTGAAAGTTGACGTTTTTAGCTGTTCAAAATTTTCATATTTTATAGCTGAAGATGATCATAGTTGGCAGTTAAAAATTGGCATATTTGGCTGTTCCATTTGTTATTTTTGGCAGTTGAAAATTGAAGTCATTAGCTGTTCAAAATTGTCATATATGGTAGCTGAAAATAATCATTTTTGGCAGTTAAAATTGTCATTTTGGCAGTTGAAACTTAGTCATTAGCTATTAAAAATGATCATATTTGGTAGCTGAAAATGGTCATTATTGGCAGTTGAAAATTGTTTTTTTTTGCAGTTGAAAGTCGAAGTCTTCAGCTGTTCAAAATTGTCATATTTGTTAGCTGAAACTGGTCATTATTGGTAGTCGAAAATTGCCTTTTGTGGCAGTTGAAAGTTGAAATCTTCAGCTGTTCAAAATTGTCATATTTGGTAGCTGAAAATTGTCATTATTGGCAGTTGAAAATTGTCTTTTTTGGCAGTTGAAGTGGTCAACTGTTCAAAATTGTTATTTTCGGTAGCTGAAGATTGTCATCGTTGGCAGTTAAAAATTGGTATTTTTGGCTGTTCCACTTGTTATTTGTGGCAGTTGAAAATTGAAGTCATTAGCTGTTTTAAATTGTCATATATGGTGGCTGAAAATAGTAATTTTGAGCAGTTGGCAATTTTAATTTTTGGCAGTTAAAAGTTAAAAATTGTCAAATTTGGTCGCTAAAAATGGTCATCGTTGCGAATTCAAAATTGTCATTTTTATTTGTTCCATTTGTCATATGTAGAAATTTGGTCGCTAAAAATCGTCATCATTGGCAATTCAAAATTGTCATTTTTGGCTGTTCCATTTGTTATATGTAGAACATTTACATTTTACTATCTTAGAAATATCTGTAAGGCATATTGTCTAGTTCGCTCTATTTTTTTAAATCTTGTCTATATTAGCTTGTTTTGTCTGTGTTATAATTGCTATTTTTAGCAACTGAAAAATGCAGTTTTTGGCAATTGAAAATA
Source organism: Ocypus olens (assembly GCA_910593695.2). NCBI lineage: Eukaryota > Metazoa > Arthropoda > Insecta > Coleoptera > Staphylinidae > Ocypus > Ocypus olens. Next base: position 24,952,145 of record OU343059.1, read on the forward strand.
ATCATCTTTGGCAGTCAGATATTGCCATTTTTGGCTGTTTGTCATTTTAGGCAGTTGAAAATTGAAGTCTTTGGCTGTTCAAAATTGTTATATGTGGTAGATAAAAATGGTCATTACTGGCAGTTAAAAATTGTCATTTTTGGCAGTTAAAAGTCGTATTTGGTAGCTGATTATGATCATCATTGGCAGTTAAAAATTGGAATCTTTGGCTGTTCCATTTGTTATTTTAGGCAGTTTAAAGTTGGTGTCATTAGCTGTTAAAAATTGTCATATTTGGTGGCTAAAAATGGTCATTATTGGCAGTTCAAAATTGTCTTTTTTGGCAGTTGGAAAATGAACTCTTTGGCTTTCGACATTTCTAGCTGTTCAAAATTATCATATTTGGTAGTTTAACATGGTCATCGTTGGCAGTTAAAAATTGTCATTTTTGGCAGTTAAAAGTTGAAGTCTTTAGCTGTTTAAAATTGTCATATTTGGTAGCTGAAAATGATCATTATTGGCAATTCAAAATTGTCTTTTTTGGTAGTTGGAAGATGAAATCTTTGGCTTTTGACATTTTTAGTTGTTCAAAATGTTCATATTTGGTAGTTGAAAATGGTCAACGTTGGCAGTTAAAAATTGTCATTTTTGGCAGTTGAAAGTCTTTAGCTGTTTGAAATAGTCATATTTGGTAGCTGAAGATGATCAACATTGACAGTTAAAAATTTACATTTTTGGTAACTGAAGATGGTCATCACAGGCAGTTGAAAATTATCATTTCTGGTAGATGAAAATAATCATCATTGTCAGTTTAAAAGTTGTCATTTTAGGCATTTAAAAATTAAAGTCTTGAAATGTTTAAAATTATCATATTTGATAGCTAAAAATGGCCATCGTTGGCACTTGAGAATTGTAATTTTTGGCAGTTAAAAGTTGAAGTCTTTGGCTGTTTAAAATTGTAATTTTTAGTAGCTGAAATGGCTTTCTATTGCAGCTGAAACTTGTTATTTTTTGCACTTGAAAATGAAAGTCTTCAACTGTTCGAAATTGTCGTATTTGGTAGCTAAAAATGGTCATCGTTGGCAGTTAAAAATAGTTGTTTTTAGCTGTTCCATTTGTCTTATTTTATAGTTGAAAATTGAAGTCTTTAGCAGTTCAAAATAGTCATATTTGGTTGAAGAAAATGGTCATAATTGACAATTGAAAATAAATTGTCTTTTTGGCAGTTGAAAGTTGAAATTTCTAGCTTTTCAAAATTGTCATATTTGGTAGCTCCAGATGGTCATCGTTGGCAGTTGAAAATTGTTATTTTTAGCAGTTGAAATTAAAAGTCTTTATTCAAAAAATGTTTAAAGCAAAAGAGGTTAAGAATTAATTTATCTACAAAACCGGAAATGGTGTAATTTCAGACAATACCAACAAGTTGTTTAAATGTTTATATTATATTACTCTATGAAAATATATTTTCTCGCAATTTTCATTATTTCATTATTTTAGTACTAAATAGCTTTAGATAAATGAGACCCCAAGATATTTCATTTTTTCCTTGCTTTTCTTTGCAAACCGGTATTTTTACATATTTTAGATTTACTATCGGATCGTAATTTATAATCTATTTTGAACCAATCTGAGAAGTTTCAAGTGCGTAACAATTGTTTTTATATATTTATTTTTTTGCTCATTTTAGGAAATGAGCAAATTAAAATTGCATTAAATTCTGTTCTCGCGAGATTATTTTGAAATCTAGGGAAGGTATGTTTTGAGATTTCTATTGACACGTAATCTAGAGGTCATTGTCAGTAAATTTGAAAAATTTTAAGTGCGTAGCTATTGTTTTTATATTTTTTGGCCAAATGGGAAATGAGCAAATTCAAAAGTTCTATTGTGGTAAGATTATCTCGAAATCTGTGAAGGGGTGTTTCGAGGTTTTTAATGGATTGTAATCTACAATCGACTTTGAACAAATTTGAGAAGTTTCAAGTGCGTAGCATCTGTTTTTATATTTTTTTCTTGACTGAATGGAGAATGAGCACGTTAAAAGTGCACTAAGTTCTGTTCTTGTGAAATTATCTCGAAATCTAGGGAAGGAATGTTTTGAGATTTCTATTGGCACGTAATGTAGAGTTTTATTATTTTTGTTTTTTTCTTATATTTTTTTGGACAAATGGGAAATGAGCAAATTCAAAATTTCACAAAGTTCTGTTGGTAAGATTATCTCGAAATCTGGAAAGGGGTGTTTCGAGGTTTTTAATGGATCGTAATCTAGAATTGATTTTGAACAAATTTGAGAAGTTTCAAGTGCGTAGCAACTGTTTTTATATTTTATTCTTGACTGAATGGAGAATGAGCACGTTAAAAGTGCACTAAGTTCTGTTCTTGTGAGATTATCTCTAAATATATGGAAGGAGTGTTTTGATGTTTTTATTGGATCGTAATCTGGAATCGATTTATAACAAATTTGAGAAGTTTTAAGTGCGTGGCAATTGTTTTTATAATTCTTTTTTGATCGAATTGGAAATGAGCAAATAAAAATTGCTTTAAGTATAAGTGCTGTTCTCGTGAGATTATCTCGAAATCTATGAAGGGATATTTTAAAGTTTTGATTGGATCGAAATCTAGAATCGATTTTCAACAAATTCGAGAAGTTGTTCAGGTGCAATTCTCATATTTTGTAGCTGAAAATGGTCATCGTTGGCAGTTAAGGTTTGACATTTTTGGCAGATGAATGTTGAAGTCTTCAGCTGTCATATTTGTTAGTAGATAATAGTAATCGTTGGCTGTTAAAAATGTTCATTTTTGACAGTTGAAAGTTATATGTTCAACTGCAAAATATTTGGTAGCTGAAAATGGTCTCAAAAATTGTCATTTTTGGAAGTGGAAAATTGTAAATTTTGGCAGTTTAAAATTGTAGATTTTTGGTTGAAAATGGTCAGTGTTGGCAGGTAAAATGATCAATATTATACACAGTGGGTCAAAAAAGACAGTACAAGTAGTTTTGTACTAATATATCTTCGTGAGTTATTAATATTTTTAAATAATTAATATAACACTGAAAAGCCCATTTTTTATAGAAAAGACAAAGTACTTTTGCTCTAAAGAAATAGTACTTAAACTTGTGCCCAGAGCATCTTTTTCCATAAACTTCTTCTATCCTTTCTGGAATTGGTACTGTACCTGGTCTTCCACTTAATTGTTACCGTAAGTTCTGAGTTTAGTTATTATTCACTGAGGACCTGCAACCGATCAACCCTTTTGTAAGTATTTGTTCACAATCTTTCGTGTAGATAAATTGTCATATTGAAACAAATTTTTATCTTCTTTATTTAGGCAAAATATTTTTGTCACAACAGCTAAAATAACCGATAGAAGTGACGGCTGATAACTGAGATTCATTAGAAAACAAAAACAAATCATGGCCCACTTATATACCTAAAAATGCGAAGCGACGCTGTATTATAAACTCCCATCTTTGCAGAGCCTTTATTAATGTTAAATATCCTCGATAATTCAACTCATGTATAAAAAGGTGCATTTAAAACGGCGGACAAAAAAAATTGCAAATGGTTAAAAATTTATTTACCTTCACCACGACAACGATCTCCATATTAACAATTTTAGTAAACAGCTCACTTTAGTTGTACTCTGACAGTTCGTGTCAGTTCTGAATACCATTGCGGTGAAATATAATTGAAAACCGTTTCGGACACGCTTCTGCGTGAAAAATTGTTCACGATTGTCATTCCGGTTCATGTGCCAGGGAGGTAGATATTGTCTTTTTACCAATTATAGATTTAGTTTTGTACAATTGATATTAAAGCCAGTGACACTGACAGAACTGCATTTCGTACTTCGGCCGCGAGATGTCGCAAGCGTACGGTAACGCTACCACCGATTCGTGAATTATAGAACTGGATTGCATTTAATATCCATCTTGTTCCATCATGTATGTTTCTGATAGTATGAAATAAACATTTATACATACAGGGTGTTTCAGAGCTTTGGGAACGGTCAATCACGTGCTTATTTTTCAAAATTTCGAAAAATGTTTTATACAAAAGTTGTGTATAATAGTGAGCTGCACGCCCTAAAAATATTAAAATGTCTACAGGGTATCTCATAACAAAGTTACGGACCAAACTTATGTTTTTTTTAAATAGATAACCCTGTGTTTTTTGTCATTTTTTTAATTTTATGGAGCAAATAAACGTGAGTTACTTCAATACTTCCTATACCTATTGTTTGCCGTTTTCGAATAATAATTATTCCTAATTTGATAATCGCCGAATACAAGAAAACTATTGAGATTAGGAACAGGGAACCCTTACACAATCTGAAAGATAATTGGATTCTACTTAAGAATACGTTACTAAATACAAGGTGTGCCATTTGAAAAAACGAAGTTATTCAACTTTATAAGTTGGGTTTTTCTACCGCATTTTTTTATTACCCTGTATAATTTTTTGTATGAAATCATGGTTGGCTCTATAGTTGAAACCTTCAACCAAATAATAGAAATGATTTTAATCGTTCAACGTCAATCACTGGGGCAGAAATAAAATTTCACCCAGACCATGTATTTCAACAAATCTTCAAATATTCCGAAAACGGCAAACAAGGTATAGGGAGTTTTGAAGTAACTCACCTTTATTTGCTCCATATAATTCAAAAATGACAAAATATACAGGGTGTTCCATTTAAAAAAAACATAAGTTTGGTCTGTAACTTTGTTATGAGACACCCTGTATAAATTTTAATACTTTGAGGGCATGCAGCTAACAATTATACACAACTTTTATTTAAAACATTTTTCGAAATTTTGAAAAATAAGCACGTGATTGACCGTTCCCAGAGCTCTGAAACACCCTGTATATCCCCCCTAAGGCGGGGTGGGGGGTTAACTTTAAAATCTTAACTAGGTACCCCTATTTTTTATAGCAGATTTGGCTTCTACTCTAAAATATATTAGGTTTTTATTCGAAACATTTTTTTCGATTAGCAAAAAAAAAATATTTTTTTAAGATTTTTTTTTTTATTAAAAAAATCCTGTTTGTCGTTACAAACATTCATACATTACCACAATTTGAGTAAATTTGAAAAATGTATTCATCTCAATTCATTCCCAAAATTTGTATCGATTCAATGGCTCGTGCAAACAAATAAAATTTATCCGGCCAAATTTAACCTCTTGTGGTATTACCCCCGATAAAATACTTTTCAAAAATGCAATTAATCATTTTTGCAATATACAAAGTGTAAATATTTTGTTTTTCAAGGCAAAATGTAATGCGTTAATTAATATTGAAAATATGAATATTTATAATTTGTACCGTTTTTTTGCCCACTGTGTATATTTTACTTGTAATATTGTAATAATTGTATTAAGCAGTCATCCAAATAGTTATCAACATTGTGCCTGTTTAGATGTATTTTTATGTATATAAATCATTGATTTTATGTTTGTTTCAGGTGAGTACCAATCTGTTATTGTATCGCATATAGCTGGTAAGTGTATAATCCTATATTTAAGTAATAAACTTTAATAATTCATCCGAATTGTGTAAATAAGATCGCGATTCTTTCTCGTTGTGTCCATCGGGCAAATCAAAGTTTTTTTAAATTTTTTATCATGTGAAATCATTCATTCTGAGAACTATTTTTCAATAAAATATCCTTGTGGGACTTAAAATCCTAAAATATTCATATTGTTTAAAACGGATATTTTTCAAATTTATCGATTTTATTCAAATACTATTGGGATTGTAAACAAAATCTTATTCCTGATAGGTTTGTAATTCACTACAATTATTATTAATGAGAATTTGATACAACTATTATCATTTCATAATAGATTAGCATCAAACAAAAAATCTTGTTTGAAATGTTTGGTTTTGTTTAGAAATTCTTGCTTTCTTCAACATTTTCAAAGATGTTTTTGTTATAATTTCAATATTTTTGTAATCTGTAATTATAACGATAAAAATTACCTCCAACTATTAAAGTGTAGATATTTCTTAAATAACCGCTTTTTAGATTTTTTAGTGGCCGCATGTATCATCGCTATTAATTAATAAGAAAATTTGCATAAAAGACATTGAATTCCAGTGAAAGCACTCGTTATATTCAAAGCACCGACCGGGGTGACCCGAAAATGTCTCTAAGTGCCATTTTGAGCGTGGCATTTTATATTAGAGCGCACTCGTAAGCTAAAACTGCTATATTTTAATCATTTTTAATGTATATTTATTTGAGGAGCGTTTCTCGCAATAAACTACGTTTAAACTGCAGCGTCGGGCATAAGTATAAGCGGCTCGTACAAAAAGGGGGGAATTGCGAAGACGGTACACAAAGAGAGCGGTGCGAAACGCTAAGACGCAAAAAATGGACGAAAAGGCCCAGGACCAGCACAGGAAAATTTCCCACCCCTGGACGAGGGACAAAAAAAAACTTAATCTCGAGCCGGAAAATGTCACAAGAAACGCTGCAAAGCGAATTAAACTTTATTATTATAAATTAACGTGAATGTCGAATCGTAAGACACGGACTGCAGATTGCTTAAAGAAAAACTTTATAATCATTCATTTTTTTTTGTAAAATTAAATGATTGTTGCTCAACGAGAAATTACAGACCAGTTTAGGATTATTACTTCTCATCTTTGCAGTAATAGTCAGATGATGGAAAATCGGAATCTTTTTTCTTGTGTTGCCTTGTCTGTGTTCAGACGTTGGTTAATTTGATGATATTTATCTCGATCAAAACAGTTCCATAACCATCAGGCCGATCCACTGTCTATTGTAATGCAACCACGATTGTTTGTTACGACCTATCCATCTCTTCCGTTGTATAATTAGACATAACAAATGATATATATGCCCCCTTGTGTCCAACAGTTCTCTTTCGGTGTTTAGTAAAATTTAATTTCCCGGCGCATACACCATGAGCTCAATTAATAAATGAGCTCATTTAAGTTAACTAAAAAGCGATGTTTGCTGCTATTATGGAGTAGCTCGTTAGTCGAGGGTTAAATTGTATGTATATAAAATATATACAAGTATTGAATCATAAAAAAGAAACGGCGTGTTAAGGTTATGAGAAATACTCGTCAATAAAGGTGTTATTATTAAATAGAAAGATACATCAGAAGGAAAATCATCAATTCAACAAAAGAAGCAATATAAATGTCTTCTAACAGCTACACATGTACCGAAAAATAATATCAGCAGTAGAAGTACGATAACGAGGCAATTTTTCACGGGCGCACAATACGCTTGCCTCACTACTCTTACGTTCAGCATACATTAAATTAATGCCTCTGGAGATTAGATGGGTTCTGAAATTTTTCATTATTAGTATAAACGCGCTCATAAATCTGAGAAGGGGTTGATTTATGTGGTTATTTTAAAGTTGCTGGTGCAAAGAGCCGATAATGCACATGTAATATTCGGAAATAAGATTCTTTTGGCGCACATGTTACTCCTCTTGTCCGCATTTCCTGCTCTCTCTCAGCTCAATTAGTGTTGCAATCGTGGCCAGAATCGCAATAATGGAAATGCTGTTAAAGTTGATCCTCCTTATTCCTCCTCTACCCTGTTGCCCGGTGTTAAATACAATTTATGAAAAAGTCCAGACACATTTCGTGGAGCTCTTTTTTTCATATCCGGCCGGAATTCGTAATGACTCGATTCAAATTACTGTGAAGCATTTTATAATAGAACAGAATATGCTCGAATTTACAAAATACATTTTTCAAACCAGAATGAATTGTACTTAACACAGAAGTACTCGTATGTTGTGCTTTTCATTCATTAAACATATTGTTACAGATGCGTTATTATTATGCAAATACTTACAGATACTTCTGCTACTATTTACTAACCAGAACTGTTTACTTCTTGGAGAAATTTTGACTAACATAATAGTTGTTACAATAATTTTCTCACAAACTGTGAATTTTCAAAAATATCGTTTTTAACTGGTGGAGACTCAAGCTTAATAATTGAAAATAAATACGAAACGTAAAGCCAAAATTCTACAAAAATTAATTTTAAATTCACAAAACATCGTTCTTTTGAAATCAATTTGGTTTTTAAAAATGCAATAATTTTCTTGCGAATTGCGAATTTTTGAAAATGTAACTTTTAAATTGCGGCAGACTCGAGCGTTAGATTATAAAATTCATAGCTAAAATTCTACGAAACTCAAATTCAACTCACAAAACATCGTTAATTTGTTTTCTGAAAATACAATCAATTTGCTCGCTAATTGCGAATATTTGAAAATATATAATACTAGAACAAAAGTTATGAGTTTTCAAAAATGGTTCAATTTTTAAGCAGAATTAAAATATTGTAAAATAATTTAAATTCTTGAGCTATTATTTTGAAAATGTTAATAGGTGCTTTTGCATATATTTAGTAACTAAAACAGTTTAGTTTTTAAAAAACTTACTAATACGAAAAAGTTATAAATTTTTAACGTGCCCTGCAGCGAGATTTACATTTTAGCAAGAATTTAGAAATTGTAAAAAAACTAAATCAGTATACAACAGATATTTGCACATATATTTAGTTTAGTTTAATTTACTAAGAGAAAGCTTATAGTTTTTAAATCGGGGGAAACAAGCGTAAAAATTAAAAATAAATACAAAACGTAAATTTACCAAAATAATATAACCAAAATTCTAAAAACAATCAAATTAACACACAGAACCTTGTTCCATTAAAATTAATTTGGATTTTGAAAATATATTACAATAATTTTCTCACAAGCTGTGAATTTTCAAAAATATCGTTTTTAACAGGCGGACACTCAAGCGTAATCATTGAAAATAAATACGAAACGTAAATCCAAAATTCTACAAAAATTAATTTTAAACTCACAAAACATCGTTCTTTTGAAATCAATTTGTTTTTTAAATATATAATGATTTTCCTGCGAATTGCGAATTTTCGAAAATGTAGCTTTTAAATTGCAGGAGACTCGAGCGTAAAAGATGAAAATAAATACACAACTTTAGGCTAAAATTCTACAAAATCTAATTCAACTCACAAAATGTGGTTCTTTTAAAATAAATTTGTTTTCAATAAATAAAATAATTTTCTCGCAAATTGCAAATTTTTGAAAATATAGCTTTTACATTGCGGAAACTAGAGCTGGCCACTTGGACATGCATCCCAGGCCAAAAAAAAAAAAAAACATTGCGGAAAAATCGAGAGTAAACATTGAAAATAAATACAAAACGTAGTTCCAAAATTTGACAAGAATTAAATTTTACTTACAAGACATCGTTGTTTTAAAATCCATGTAGTTTTTGAAAATACATTAATCTTCTCATGAATTGTGAATTTTTGAAAATATAGCTGTTAAATTGCGGGAGGCTCGAGGGTTAACTTTGAAAATAAATATAACATTAGGAGCTAAGATTCTACGAAAATCAAATTGAACTCACAGAACGTGGTTATTCTAATATTCTAAAAGTACAATAATTTTCTGGCGAGTTTCGAATTTTCGAAAATATAGTTTTTAAATTGCGGAAGATTCGAGCGTAAAAATTGAAAATATATACAAAACTTAATTCGGAAATTTGACAAAAATTAAATTTAACGCAAAAATGTCGTTCCTTTGACATACATTTAATTTTTGAAAATATAGTATTTAAATTGAGGGAGACTCGAGCATGAAAGATGTACGTTAGGCTAAGATTCAAAAATCAAATTCAACTTATAACATGTGGTTCTTTTAAAATAAATTAATTTTCAAAAAATAAAATAATTTTCTCGGAAATTACAAATTTTTGAAAATATAGATTTTACATTGCGGAAGAATCGAGCGTAAATATTGAAAATAAATACAGACGTAGTTCCAAAACTTGACAAAAATTAAATTTTACTTACAAAACGTCGTTTTTTTAAACAATTTGGTTTTTGAAAATACATTAATTATCTCATGAATTGTGAATTTTTTAAAATATAGCTGTTAAAGGAAGACTCGAGCATTAACATTGAAAATAAATATAAAATTAGGAGCTAAAATTCTACGAAAATCCCAAACCGTAATTATTTTAATATCAATTTTTTTTTTCTAAAAGTACAATCTATTCTAAATATAGTTTTTAAATTGCGGGAGATTCGAGCGTAAAAATTGAAAATATATACAAAACGTACCTCCAAAATTCGACAAAAATTATTTTAAACGCAAAAGTTTTTGAAAATACAATAATTTTCTCGTGAATTGCAAATTTTTAAAATTTAGTTTTTAAATTGCGGGAAACTCGTGAGTGAAAGATGGAAATAAATACAACACGTTAGGCTAAAATTTTACAAAAATCAAATTCAACTCAAAATGTGGATCTTCAAAATAAATTTATTTTCAAAAAATAAAATAATTTTCTCACAAATTGCAAGTTTTTAAAAATATAGATTTTATATTGCGGCAGAATCGAACGTAAACATTGAAAATATATACAAAACGTAGCTCCAAAATTTAAGAAAAATTAAATTTAAACAAAACGTGTTGAAAATATAATAATAATAATAATACAATATATTTATTTGCAGACAGTACAATGAAGTTAAGAAATGTAATACTTACAATACTAAAATTTTACAATATTATTTTTGCTAAGCGGAACGGCTATCGACCCGCTGTCTTTCAGCCTGAATCTGTCATAAAAACATCATGATTGCTAATGTATTTTATAATTTTATAATATGAGAGAGAGAGAGAACATATTTATTCAATAACTATATAAATATATGTACATTAAAGTTCTTATATCTAAAAAGTTTTATTTAATATATTAAATTATTATTGAATGGTCTATCGACCAAGGTCTTTCCGCCCTTATAATATGATTTTCTCGCGAAATTCAAATATTTGAAAATATAGCTTTTAAAATTTTAAAATTGAAAATATTGGTACATGAAATGCAAGGCTAAAATTCTACAACAATTAAATTTAACTCACAAAACGACTTGCTTTTGAAATAAACTGGTGTTCTAAAAATATAATAATTTTCTCGCGAATTTAGAATAATTGAAAATATAGTTTTTTAAATTTCGGGGAGCTGGAGCGTAAAAATTGTAAATAAATACAAAACGTAATTCCAAAGTTCGAGAAAAATTTAACTTTACTTTATGTGGGGGTTGCGTTGCGTAGTTCGTTGGATCCAAGAGAATTCGATGTGGTCCTAACAGTTTATTTACAGAATACGAATATATACAGGTACAGACTAGTTTTTCAAGCTTAAGTTGCTGTATGTGAAATTGTATTCTTTATGTGAAATAGTGAAATATAAAATTAAGAAAATTAACTGGTGGCCTATTAAATTTGAGCAAAGTTATCGGTGACGAACGACGGCTCCGCAGCGCTGCTCCATCGTCTTTGCGTATCCCTTTAAAATTGAGCAAAGTAACTGGTGACGAACGACAAAAAAAAAGTTAAAACTGAAGGCATGAAGACTTCCGACTCCTAAGCTAAACCCGCGAGTTTAAGCATGTCATGTCAATGTCATTAAATCTGAAAATTTTCAATCTGACAGAAACTTGAAAACAGGTGGAAACAATGAGGTCAATCTTTGAAAAATCGTGTCCCGTTAAGGGAGCAACAGATCAAAAAAAAATCCAACATAAATATTGTAGGGGAACACGTTGCGAATACACCTGAGCTTTGACTGACTCTTTAGAGTCAAAACTAAAGGCATGAAGACTCCCGAAAAATAATCTTGAATCGTTCACTTATAAAGCCGGGGCCCCGGAACGGGAGCCCCCAGAGATGAAATACTTGTCACGTGGTGTCCCTTCAGTCAAAAGGTATCTTTGGTGAAAATTTCAGCCGAATCCGTGTCATGCGAATTTCACTCAAATTTCCGATAGTTTATTCATGAAAAATGAAAAATGTAGTGCCTTGACACATAAAAAAAATCATAACTCGCGAACGATTAGAAAAATAAAAAAATAATGAGAATAACTGTTGTAGAGTGGTCTTTTGCGGAGAGGATAGAATAGTTTTAAATTGTCCAGGATGTACAAGAAAGGCTTTGAGAAGGGCTTTCCGGTGGTAATCAGATTTCCGATCGGAGAAAAAAAATGTTGTACCCGCTGTTCAATTTCGCTTTTCCCTTCCGTATACATCGTCATCAAACTAAAAATCGTATCGAAAAAAACTTTATTGGGATTAAATCGACGACTGATTTGCCGTCGTCAGATTTTTAATTTCCGAAAAAAAAAATCGCAAAATTCTTGGAAAAAATCCCGGAAAATCTTTCGGGAAGACGTTCATAACATTAATACTCGTTTTAGGGGTCGCCTGTCACCACCTAAGCATCCCACCTTGCTTTTTGAAAGGTCCTTCTATCAAATTTATAAAATGTATAATGCAATACCTAACAATTTTAAACATTACAATTTAAGAAAATTTAAAGCGGTAATTAAAAAATGTACTATATTTCTATACCTTCGGATGTATAATACTTTTGTTATATTCTCATACTGTTAGGTTTGGATGGAAGAGCAGCATTAAAAATGTACTCAAAGCTGAATCCGACCTTAGGATTTGCATACTTTCATCTTTCTCGCATCATATTTATTTATGTATCTACTTAAGTTACTTTGTTATTGATGCTATTACTTTTTTTGTCTTTGGTTTCTGCAAATAAAGCAATTTATTATTATTATTATTATTATATTGTGGTAGTTTATCGTATACCAGAATACACGAGTTTCGAATTTTTTTGAAAATATAGCTTTTAAATTGCTGGAGAATTGAGCGAGAAAATTGAAAATAAACACAAAACGTAGCTTAAATTGTGTTACAACACTAAAAGAAAGGTAGGCTATTCTATCATTTCTTCAACAGCTATGCTGCTGTTAGGCCAATAAATGTATAACAATGGATGCAATATAATCGTAATATTGGCAACGGTCTATTTTTAGAGCATCTGCAACAATTCTATTCATGGCATGATTGTTGTTGACATGCTTTAAACCAATTTAGTGATTAAAATGCTGCAATTGTGGCGACATAAACTTCGAAAATTTACGTCCAAAGGCGCGGAGTTAATAAATAAATGTAACGTAGCAGTGCAAAAAAAGCGAAACGTGCTCACTTATAGTACGAAGTATGAAAGAAGTTGTTGAGACCAGCACCTGCCGCAAAACGACAAAGATGCCGAGAGAATTCCTGCAGCGCCAGTTAACGATAACACGTTACTCCCAGTGTTTAATGCCGTCCGGTCCGTTTGATCGAGTGCTCTACACGCGACTTCCACCAATGAAAAGACTGCTACCAGCTACAGCTCTCTTTGCGCACAGTTTCTTCTGGTGCTGTAAGATGGGAAACCGAAGTGGTTAACCTTCGCGACCTCCTTCATTGATGCCCGCCGAACAGCCGCCTGTTTCTCGTGTATAAGATCATACCTACCCGCCTCGGGAGATGCCAATGCGAACAACCTGAATTCCTCTTTAATTAATTTGAACAGTAAATCAAGTTTTATAAATGGCCTGCGTCGATTTGTTACGTGCCAGTATAGTAATTACCGGTTGTTCCGGTAAATTCAATGGATAGTCATATTGCGATTAAATTTGTTATGGAATATTATTATTTTAATTTAGCACTAAATTGTATACAACTATTTTGTATGCCCTCTTAATTCTACATTCATGTAAAAAATAAGTTTAGAATATCATTTCAGTAACCACGTTTTTTTCTGTTTAAAGCATTCAAAAAACGGACACAGATTTAAAAGTGATATCGTGTATGTGCCTCTGAAAATGTAGCCTGTAGGCCGGAACGGATTCATTTCGTTTATAATCATTCTTATAAACACATTTAATGTGATTTTTTTTTTGTAATTTGGCAGCAGGGATGCTTGGCATCCTCGGGTAATTTGTTTTAAATCTATTATCTAAATAATGTGTGTTCATATTTTCAACGCTAAACTCGTTCTTTTAAATTTATTTAATTTATTTTGATCCTCTGTTGTGGTGCACTCTCTGCGGCTTTGGACAAATGAGACAACGCGTTCCCATTGCGGCTATTACTTTAGCCGCGTTATATGAAATTTACAGTAGGTATCAGAAATCATACCATAGCAACTAATAGAATCATTTTGATTCAGTTAACTTGCAAAAATACAAGTGTCTTGAATATAACCTTAGAGAGCGTGAAAGTAATAAATGACGTATTGCATAAGTGTTGTCATCTATTGCCCGAAACTCGTATTACAAGGTTGTCAATATTTTCCCAACATGGAAAATATGTATTCGAACGTAACATTATACATAGGAAAATAATATGGATTTTTTTGTTCCCAAACGGGCACATAATGAAATAGGGAATTTGCCGAGATTGTGGTATTTGAAAGGAAACTGTTCATTTCAAGGCAGGAAGTAAATGCAGCGCATATCCGGCGGTTTAACACATATATCAGAATTATCTTGGGGCATCGTCATTTTTAGTAAATGATCGGTGGGGCATTAAGCTTCACAGTGTGGATAATGATCGTCCTAATTCTGTACCGGTAGAATAAGCGAATTAAAGCATTGTTTCAGAATTTCCCCGGGATTAACATGCATTGCAAAGGAGAGAGAGACGGAACGAGATTTGAAACAGTCATTCGGTCCGGTGAACTTTTATGCTATTGCCCTTTCCTGCCGTGCCTGAACCGTGCGCGATTACTGATTGCCATTCTTTTATTCTCTCCAGTCTCTATCCCCTTTCCAAAATCTCGAATAATTGATTTTGAAGTGCATAAAACTGCTCCGATTGTGCCCACTTATTTTATTAAATGCGCCCCCGATTGAAGTTTCAACAAGGGAGTGAGGGTTCCACTAAACTCAATTTAATGCCAACAAAGAGTCGCAAAAAGTTTTTCAGGAATAGTTTTTTAAGGTATTAATTTCGTAACGTTGAAATGTAAATTTAAAGCAAGCAGGAGTGTTTTCTTCTCTCGGAATCTGTGCACTGCTCGAAAAGATTAACTGGCCAGTTAAACCTTTCGCTTAGGCAATTTAATCCTTACAAACAGCAACAACAATGTACAGATCGGAATAAATTTAACTTTTTGCACGAGATTTTATCTGTATAACGATGCGACCTGAAAATAACATTTCCATTTTATACTTTAATTAGCTGGTTCCCTATAACTTCACCGCATACTCGCTATTAAAAGCTAGTTTTAATTAGTTATGTTTAAGTTTTGTTATTAGTAAATTGCTTTTGCCAAATAAATGTTATCTTAAATTAGTTTTCGAGGGTGTATTTTTAGCCTCGGGGTATTCATTTATTATTATTTAAATTCTAAATACCAGTACTGGCTTATTTCATGACCCGGGTTGTTTTATGGTTCAAGATTTATTAATTAATTAACTACATATAAAATATAAACTTTTCATAATGTTAGAAACTTGTAAAGTCTGAATATGTAGTAAACACATACCGTGTGTTCGATAAAAAACGCCCAACGCCATAACCCTGTTATTTATTGACCAATTTGAATGAAGTAAAAAATAAAGTAAATGGCTGTTTAAATACTACAAAATGACGGTAATTATATATTTAAAAAAAATCAACTTCATTGCCAAATGATAGTCAACTTCTAATTTTTAAATGGCTGCATATACTTTTCTAATTTTATAATATTAGACATTGTTTTTCTGAATCCAATTATGCCCGTTATGTTTTAAGTTAATATTTATGCCAAAAACAGATAATAATAAATCTTGTTCACATGATTTTTTTGGTAATAAATGTAGTGTGCCTTGGAAAAAATTCGAATCGACAAATGTAATTTATTGTATAAGTATGTCAACCATTTGTTATTAGTGTGTGTTTCAGCAATTATCATGATAATAGCGAATTAATAGACATGTTACAAGTTTATTTTCGGTAGTAATATACCTAGATCAAGGTTAATTATCAAAAAATAGTTTTTTGAGTACCTTGTTACCTAGTAATTTAACGAGACAATAACCAATTGACAACAAATGTTATGTCGAGATGAATTACTAAAAGGTAAAAGGTACGAAAAAAATTTGTTTTTGATAATTCATCCAAGCTCGCGGTATATTTGGGTAGATAATTTATCGAATGAAATAATAATAAGGATCAGGAAAAGTTATGGTTTATTACAAGCTGAATAGTTTGGTTTGCTACAAGAGTAATTGTAAAAATTAAAACTTAATGACAGTGACGTAACGTCATGAACATCATGTTTTTATAACCTTAAAAGCTACTCACCTAATTACCGTTTTTCTGTTATCGATTATGACAATGCAAAACATTGTTGTAATGTCAAGCTACCCCATTAATTATCGATTTTCTGTTATCGCATCTATTATTATGTGGTAAATTATCTATGTAATAGAAATCGAAGAGCTGCGGCACGAATTTATCATCTACGGTTTCCAGAACGGCGAATACCAGAACCTAAATTTAGAAGGTTAGAAGGTTTGAGACGATAAGGAGCCTTTAAAAAGTCGAAGCCAGTGTATCGACAATTTCGTGGACTTGCAGAGTTCGACGTTCTACTTAGTGTTTACAATAATCACAGAACATCTAAATCGCAAGTGAATTAATACTTGCACTACTTATTTATTCTATTCTACATTGAGTTGTAACGTAGATACTTATTTACTGGGTCCTTATTATTAATGTTTGACATAACCTTACAAAAAATGACATTTGTCATTTTTTCCAAGGCACGCTAATTATAATTTTTGAAAAATATAATTTTAAATGGAAGATTTATTTTAATTTTTTTCGACCAAAATTTTGAACGAAACACAACATATTGGGCATTATTGGATTTAGAAAATAAATGTCGTATGTAAACAAATTAAAACATTATATGCTGCCATTTAAAAAATTTAAGTTGGCTATCATTTGACAATGAAGTTATTATTGAAAAAAATCAATATTGATGCCATTTGGTAATATTTGAACGGCCATTGAATTTGTTTTTTTAGTCCGTTCACTTCAGTCAATAAATAACCGAGTTATGGCGTTGGGCGTTTTTTATTGAACACAAGGTATATTGTTATAGTCCTTTAGTAGTCCTTATTGATACATGATAAAATTTGTTATTAGTCTTATTTATATTACAGAATTACAATCATACATAGAATAACTTCAAAGATAGATGTTAAAATTGTGCGATGCGCTGAATTCCGCCGTTTTCTCCCTGAATAATATGGCGGGCTCAAAATTTTCAATTTCCACATTTCTTAATTAGTCGATCTGAAGAAACTGCAGAAACCTTAAAACTTTTTGATCGTTTTAAACTTGTCCGTTGAAGCAGATTCATCATTGTGGCCAGAAAATGTTTATAAATAAAAAAATATATATTTAAAATTTTTCCAGTAGCAAACGACGCCACAGAAAGAGCTCAACGTAACCAAAATGTTAAGACAAATCAAAATATTTTACGTAACGTAGAAGAAAATAGAAAACAATTTCCTGGGTGTACAAAATAAAATTTGATAACACATGAAGAACCATGAAACAACATATAATTTATTTGTGTGATGTAATCTTTACTTTTTAACTGTATTTAATGATGAAATAAATTGTAGGGTTATTTCAAAATTAGTTGTTTATTCTGTTTTTTCGATCGTAGCCATTTTTGCCACTTCAAAACTAGGAATTTTCCTTAAACACTTATAAAGGCTCAATATTTAAGATTATTTTATCAAAATTTTCCAGATTTATCGAATACATCGTTATATTATACAAAATTGTTGTGTCAATATTTTAAACATCTGTCGAAATAAATGTGGTTTTTCCAGTTCAATATCTGGAAAAAGTTAATATTTTGTCTTCAACATTTGCTTTCAATCGCGGCTATTTTTGCCACTGCAACGTTGGTAATTTTCGTAAAATAGTTATAAAGACACAATATTCAAGATTATTCTGTCAAAATGTTTTATTTGAATTATTTAAAATATATCACGAAGTGAAAGCCTCCACAATTACTTATTTTACAGATCTGTCGAATGCATTGTAAATTTCACGGAGAAATTTTTGGAAAAAGTTAATTTTTTGTCATCAAAATTTGTCTTCTTCTGGCGTTTTTGTTACTGCACATTTCGGATAATATTTTCTAGACACGTTATTTAAAATTAATGTGTCAAAATTTTAACCATCTGCCGAAATTAAAATGGAATGAGTCATTTCTATTAAAAAAATATTTTGGTCATTAAAATGTGTTCTTGCAGCTCCTTTTGTTACTGTAAAATTCATATAATTTTCTCTAGGCATCGTAAAGACAGGTGACTGAAGCTTAGTTTGTCAAAATTTCAAGAACGACTCCAAAGCAAAGTACATTTTTCAGAGAAATTTCTGAAGGAAATTCATATTCAGAAAATTGGCATTTCAGCGCAGCTATTTACGTTACTGCACAGTTCAGACAATTTTGCTTAAGCAATTACAGAGCCACACCATTTGAGATTATTTTGTCAAAATTTTAAATATCTGTTGAAATAAATGTGAATTTTGCAAAGCAATTTCTCGAATTTATTTTCTTGGATTGTTTGGAAATTATAGAGACACCTAATTTAAGGTTAATTTGTCATGGTTTTAAATATTCATAGAAGTAAATGTGAGTTTCCAGAGCAATTTTAATTTTTCGTTATCACAATTCTATTCCTATCGCAGCCATTTTTTTTCATACAGCAAAGTTCGGATAATTCTATTTTAGGATTTGTAAAGACATATTATTCAAGATTAGTCTGTCAAAATTTAAGCTACTGAAATAAATCTGGAATTTCCAGAGCAATTTTTGGAAAAAGTTCATTTAGGGCCTGAAAATTATATTTCTAGCGCAGCCATTTTTATTACAGCAAAGTTCGGATGATTTTGGTTTACAATTTGCAAAGACATATCATTCAAGAATAATCTTTTAAAATTTTAAGCTTCTGCAGAAATAACTGCGGAATTTCCTGAGCAATTTTTGGAAAAAGTTAATTTTTGTGTCAGAATATTTGATTTCTAGCGCAGCCATTTTAGTTACTGCAAAGTTCGGATAATTTTGTTTTGGGTTTTATAAAGACATCTCATTCAAGAGTAGTCTGTCAAAATTTTAAGTTTCTGTGGAAATAAATGCGGAATTTCAAGAGCAATTTTTGGAAACAGTTAATTTTTGTGTCAGAAAATTAGATTTCCAGCACAGGCAATTTTTGTTACAGCAAAGTTTGGATAAATCTGCTTCAGGATTTGTAAAGACATATCATTTAAGATTAATCTGTTAAAATATGAAGCATCTGCGGAAATAAATGCGGAATTTCTGGAACAATTTTTTGAAAAAGTTAATTTTTGTGTCAAAAAATTATATTTCTCGCGAAGCCATTCTTGTTACTGCAAAGTTTGGATTTTTTTTTTTTTAGGATTTGTGAAGACATATCAATCAAGATTTATCTGTTACAATTTTAAACATTTGCGGAAAGAAATACGGAATTTCCAGAGCAATTTTTGGAAAAAGTTAATTTTTGTGTCAGAAAATTAGATTTCTAACGCAGCCATTTTTGTAACAGCAAAGTTCGTATAATTTTGCTTTAGGATTTGTAAAGACATATCATTCAAGATTAATCTGTCAAAATTTGAAGCATCTGCGGAAATAAATGCGGAATTTCCAGAGCAATTTTTGGAAAAAGTTAATTTTTGTGTCAGAAAATTAGATTTCTAGCGCAGCCATTTTTGTTACTGCAAAGTTCGGATAATTTTGCTTTAGGGTTTGTAAAGAGATATCATTAAGATTAATCTGTCAAAATTTAAAGCTTCTGCGGAAATAAATGCGGAATTTCCAGAGCAATTTTAGAAAAAAGTTAATTTTTGTGTCAGAAAATTAGATTTCTCGGAAAATCATTTTTGTTACTGCAAAGTTCGGATAATTTTGCTTTAGGATTTGTGAAGACAAATCAAGATTCATCTGTCAAAATTTTAAACATCTGCGGAAATAAATGCGGAATTTCCAGAGCAATTTTCGGAAAAAGTAAATTTTTGTTTCAGAAAATTAGATTTCTAGAGCAGCCATTTTTGTTATTGCAAAGTTCGGATAATTTTGTTTCAGGATTTATAAAGATATATAATTCAAGAATAATTTATCCAAATTTTAAGCATCTGCGGGAATAAATGCGGAATTTCCAGAGCAATTTTTGGAAAAAGTTAATTTTGGGCCAGAGAATTATATTTCTAGCGCAGCCATTTTTATTACAGCAAAGTTCGGATAATTTTGTTTTACGATTTGTAAATACATATCATTCAAGATTAATCTTTCAAAATTTTAAGCATCTACGGAAATAATTGCGGAATTTCCTGAGCAATTTTAGGAAAAGTTAATTTTTGTGTCAGAATATTTGATTTCTGGCGCAGACATTTTCATTACTGCAATGTTCGGATAATTTTGTTTTAGGATTTGTAAAGACATATCATTCAAGATTAATCTGTCCAAATTTCAAGCATCTACGGAAATAAATGCGGAATTTCTAGAGTAATTTTTGGAAAAAGTTAATTTTTGTGTCAGAAAATTAGATTTCTCGGGAAGTCATTTTTGTTACTGCAAAGTTTGGATAATATTGCTTTAGGGTTTGTAAACACATATCATTAAGATTAATCTGTCAAAATTTTAAGCATCTGCGGGAATAAATGCGGAATTTCCAGAGTAATTTTTGAAAAAAGTTAATTTTTGCGTCAGAAAATTAGATTTCTATCGCAACCATTTTTTCCACTGCAAAGTTTGGATAATTTTGCTTTAGGGTTTATAAAGACATATCTTTAAGATTTATCTGTCAAAATTTTAAGCATCTGCGGGAATAAATGCGGAATTTCCAGAGCAATTTTTGGAAAAAGTTAAGTTTTGCGTCAGAAAATTAGATTTCTGGGGCAGCCATTTTTGTTACTGCAAAGTTCGGATAATTTTGCTTTAGAATTTGTAAAGATGTGTCATTCAAGATTAATCTGTCAAAATTTTAAGCATCTGCGGAAATATTTCCAGAGCAATTTTTGGAAAAAGTTAATTTTTGTGTCAGAAAATTAGATTTCTAGCGCAGCAATTTTTGTTAGTGCAAAGTTCGGATAATTTTGCTTGAGGATTTGTAAAGATATATTATTCAAGATTAATCTGTTAAAATTTTAAGCATCTGCGGAAATATTTCCAGAGCAATTTTTGGAAAAAGTTAATTTTTGTGTCAGAAAATTAGATTTCTAGCGCAGCAATTTTTGTTAGTGCAAAGTTCGGATAATTTTGCTTGAGGATTTGTAAAGATATATCATTCAAGATTAATCTGTTAAAATTTTAAGCATCTGCGGAAATATTTCCAGAGCAATTTTTGGAAAAAGTTAATTTTTGTTTCAGAAAATTAGATTTCTAGCACAGCCATTTTTGTTACTGCAAAGTTCGGATAATTTTGCTTCAGGATTTGTAAAGATATATAATTCAAGATTAATCTGTCAAAATTTTAAGCATCTGCGGAAATGAATACGGAATTACCAGGGCAATATTTGGAAAAAGTTAATTTTTGTGTCAGAAAATTAGATTTCTAGCGCAGCCATTTTTGTTACTGCAAAGTTCGGATAATTTTCCTCAAGGATTTGTGAAGACATATCATTCAAGATTCATCTGTCCAAATTTTAAACATCTGCGGAAATAAATGCGGAATTTCCAGAGCAATTTTCGGAAAAAGTAAATTTTTGTGTCAGAAAATTAGATTTCTAGGGCAGCCATTTTTGCCACTGCAAAGTTCAGATAATTTTGCTTTAGGGTTTGTAAAGACATATCATTAAGATTAATGTGTCAAAATTTTAAACATCTGCGGGAATAAATGCGGAATTTACAGAAAAATTTTTGGAAAAAGTTAATTTTTGTGTCAGAAAATTAGATTTCTAACGTAGCCATTTTTGTTACGGCAAAGTTCGTATAATTTTGCTTTTGGATTTGTAAAGATATATCTTTCAAGATTCATCTGTCAAAATATCAAGCATCTGTGGAAATAAATGCGGAATTTCCGGAGCAATTTTTTGAAAAAGTTAATTTTTATGTCAAAAAATTATATTTCTAGCGCAGCCATTTTTGTTATTGCAAAGTTCGGATAATTTTGCTTCAGGATTTGTAAAGACATGTGATTCAAGATTAATCCGTGAAAATTTCAAACATCTACGGAAATAAATGCGGAATTTCTAGAGCAATTTTTGGAAGAAGTTAATTTTTGTGTCAGAAAATTAGATTTCTGGGGCAGCCATTTTTGTTACTGCAAGTATTTAAAAAACACATATCATTCAAGATTTGCTGGATTTCTATATCCGAAGGAAACATTTTCAAGTGTAAGTGATGCTAAGATCAAGGAAGGAGTTTTGTGGATCTCTAAAGAAGAGCTTTGATTGGAAATGTAAAATTCAAAAATCTGTTAAGCAAAGTTGAAAGAAAAATCAGTGTGGACATCACTGATTTTTTTTTAGGAAATCGTAAAGCGTCCAACTACGGTGAGATTCTTGGTGAACTGTAATATGCCCCTTAGATTACATTTATTGGACTACCACCTGATTTTTTTGGCAGTCTTGGTACCGTCAGTGATGAACATGGTGAGCGCTTGGAAAAGAGGTACTAGAATCAGTGGAGTGCAAATATGCTTGCTTATTATTATTGAACACTGAAAAGTGACGTTCCAGGGCACAAGGAAATCAACAACTCTCACAGTTTAGGTAAGTTGAATGAAAATTGCGTTCAATCTAAACTAAGGCATCACAAAAAAAATGGTGATGTGGCCATCATGTTACTTTCTCCGACTTTATATTAACGTTTTCAGGGGTTTATTTTCAATTGAAATCATATTTTAAATGTACATCGAGTGTTGCGTAAACTCGGATTAAACTGACGTTTAAAACGTCAAAATCATAAAAGATGGAAAAATTATAATTCAAATTCAAAAACTCGGTTTACTCAAAAACTAACGAGATTTCGAAAAAAACTTATTCTTTAGAAGTTGTTCATTTTGGTATTTTCTACAATTATTATTCACATAAATTTGCTGTAACTACTATAGTTTCATAATTATAAACCAAAAATTAAAAACAATTAATAAATTTTTTCTCGAATAAAAATGATTTTATGAAAAATATTTTCAAGGAAAAGATGTTCATTTCTTTGTTGTCTTCGATGTTTGTTTAAAAGTTTTTCGATATTTTTCATATTTAAGAAAATATTGACAAAAAACAAAAAACAGTCAAGGTAAACACCCACTTCCGGTGTACGAAATTTTACCAAAAGCTTTTCAGTTCTTCGGATTATGAAATAAGAGGTATGTTCAAAGTTTCATATCAATTGCTCTATTAGTTTTTGAGATACAGCGCACACAGACAGACACACACACACACACACACACACACACAGACACAAAAAATTTTTTCCAGAAATTGTTGAAATGGGACCCCAAAACGGATATTTCCGTAAAAAAAATTTTTGAAAAAAAAATCACGATCACAATACTTTCTCGTACTTCGTAACGGAGAAAGTAAAAAACTGTGGGTGATGTTGGAAATCCACGTACATTTTTGACCTCAGTGTGAAGTTCTATTAGGATCTGGTATTCTCCATCATGCGTCAAAAAAAAGTTGAATTTTGTTCCCTAGTGTCATGGATACACTACGCTATGCTGAAATGGTACAATAAAGCAATCGAGCACTTCATCAAAGTAGTGACACTTTACCGCACTAGTGTGGTAAATCATATCATTACGACATTAAACATAATATTGTAATGTTTAAAATTACGTATTGATAGTAGATAGAATTAAAATATGCGTAAATATATATTTTTTAATTCACCTTTTAAGAAAAATAATTCTCAGTGTGTAAATGTAATTTCAAGGGCAGAAAGACCGACTGGTCGATAGCCCTAATAAAATCATTTTACTACTACTGTAACTTCAAAATATGCCTCAAAATAGCACGCCAAACAGAGACACAACTTATATATTTGATATATTAGATATTGTCAGTATTTATTTGTTTAAATAAATGTAAATAAACAACTACTCTTCTAATAAAAAAAGTAATTATATTAAATATTATTAATAAAATTAGTCTCATTACTATACATCAGCAGAATCGAATGGTAAATTATCCATCCTTCATAATATTATTTTCACAATCATATCTTTCTCGCACTGATTCACATGAAATAAGGTTTTAATCTTGGTAATGTGGTAATATAAGTATATTTAATTAATTCCTTTGTGATGATTTTCTTAATGTTATGAAAAGGGTTAGAGTTCTTTCAAATAATGAACGGATTAATAGTGTGTAAGCGCGCAGGATGAAAAGCACGGCTTCATTTCAATTCAAGAGGAAACAAAATTAAAACCGAAATGCCTCTTTTTTCTTCCACGACTTATTAAGGAGACTTTCATTATACAAATTTATATAATTAAAAAGTTTTAAAGGGACTTTTGCAATTTGCATTTTCAAATCATTTTATTCCCATCGTTCCATTAAATGCAGCAGCATATTTTCTGACGCATCGACCGGATTATAAAAAGGGTATCACGCTTGTGGTTTCTTAGATATATCTGGAGGACTAAATAAGAGGGTAGATGTATACTTACAAACACATACATAGCTTTACATACAGTTTTAAATTATAGACTATTAAACAATGTGTTAGTGCATAGGGTTTTTCTCCCTTTCACTGTAGTTTTAAGAAAGAAGATACATCAACTGTCAGGATGATAAGAGGGAATCCTAAAGTCGGCACCAATTTATTAATTTTGAGTGGAACACATCATCTAATTTTTTTACTGAAAAATTCTTACAATAACAAGATAAATTTGTAATTAAAAGCATACAATTAAAGCAGAACCAAGTGCTTTTAATTACAAATGTTTCACCGAGTGATGGACAAACTAACAGTTCATATTGCTATAATGCTATATCTAGATATTTATGAGACTCCTTTCGCTATTTGTTTAAATTATCTCTTAATAAGGTGAACAATGTTGCTTTGTTCACCGAAAATATAATCCATCTTTATTAACAGAAACAATACTGTATATAATTAACAGATACATAAAAAGGTGATGTTAGTTTGTTAATCTGTCAATCTATAACCGGAGGTCTTCTGCCTGCCAAAAATATTTAAATGTGGATTTCTTTAAGAAATAGGTCGTGACTGAATGGCGAAAGCTTGTCATTAAAAAAAAGTGGATTTCTTTAAATTACACAATGTGTGCTCTTTTGAGTATTTCCGTTGATTTCAGAGGAACGCAAAGACGAGCAATTGAGTTGCAAGTAAATACATTCGTAATTACATGTTCGTCTGCATTCTTATTTCTCGTAGATATCTAGCAATTTAATTTGTGAAAATTGACTTAAATTTTACGTTTTCCCCTCGTTAATTAACGTATATAATGTTCACTTAATTTGGTGTCACTGATTAAATATTCACGCTTTAGGTAATACTTCACGGTTATAGTATCATCAAAAAACCACTTTGCATAATTCCAGAAGTTAACAAGACTTAAATGAGTGTCCAATTTTGGTTTGAAGGAAATTCATTCCAATTAAGAAATCTTTCGGCGATTTTATCTCTCACCGACAGCTTATAATTAGCAGTGCGAAGTGTCTTCAAGGACAACAAATTTATGTACATATTTCAAGTTGACGTACAGCTTCCTAATTATGTTAATGCCAAGAAACCGACGATCGGGTTTTGCATTCATTTATTACATTCTTATTCATTTTACCTCCGGCAAATACTGTCCTACTAGAGCATGTGAAAATTCTGGAAATGAAATGTTATTGTCTATAAAACGATACATTTCTCATATTTTTTTGTTCCTTGTAAACAGTTGTGCATTTCCTTTATTAAAGCCGGTTGATGGATTACATTTATCTCTTCATGTTATAGATGGTATAAACTCGCGATGGCTACACTTTTTCTCCCATTTATTATACTTATTTATAGAAGTGAGTGGCATTGCGATTTAATTAACTTTGCTGTTTGTTGGGTTTTATTTCATATGGCATTAAATTCGAAATTCATGCGACAATAATGGTGATGGCATTTCTATTATTAAAGATTAATTTTATATGATTGATTAGAAGTCAAGAAAATATTTCTAGTGATATATAGAAATAACACACTTTCGTGTTTCAGCTCGAGTTAAATGAGAACCTAATTCAATAAATACTTCTAATATTTTAATTTTTTTAACTCTTTATTGACGAAGTTTTAACACGTTATCGATTTTTGTGTGACTTTATAATAGGCGGTACGGGTCATATAAACCCCGTTTTTTTTTTAATTGTGTTAGTATAGACCGAATGGAGTTAATCGATACCACAGATTATTATTAATACCAAAAAACTTTTAATTCTGTAAAATTACGTTCGATGAAATTAAGGTCGATGAAATTCTGGTCCACGACGGGACACATATGCCCCGTAATGTAAATATGTTAAGCATTTTTCTTTATTAAATTATTATTATTATAAATGCATCCCTACATTATACGTATCTGCATCCATATTCAGTGAAAATATGAAATAGTTTCGTATGTAAATTGCACATTCACAATATTCAGGGGTGTGTTAATCACTCCAAGTAATAATGCAGTGAGGGCGAGTGAGACGTATAGTGATTTCTTGGAGATGATCGGTGGCTGGTCTTATAACAAGACCCTCGGGAGCTGTACGCGAGAACTGCTGCAATTACACAATGACATGTATATTGGTTCGAGTTAGGCCATCCTAAGATATCCTCAGGCATCCCCAAACTTCGCATGCTCATTTTATTCCACAGTAATAACTAAACTATTCACGACGACATTAACATCAACCCCATCACCCACCAAACCCTACTGTATACAGTGTGTTTAAATAGGTTTCAACTTAAATACAACGCAATATCTTTGACAAACCGCAATATTTTGTACTATGCTTAAAGTTGCAAATTGTTTCAAACACTTTTTGCGAAGTTTAAATATAATTTTAAATAATTTAATTTGCAAATTTAAATATTTCGAACTAAATTGTATAAATTGGATTAAACATGCTTAATAATTAATTTGAGCATGTGCATGTGATCTGGTGAGACCAAAACGGTGTGGCTTCAAATGGCAGCGCCACAGTTTAACAATCTGGAGGTTGCAGGTTCGATCCCCGTTGAATCGAACCTGCAACCTCCAGATTGTTAAACTGTGGCACTTGTCATTTTATTATTTTTAATATATTTATTATTTTAATATGTTTGTTTATCTCGGCAATTTTAAACTTAAGATTTTTAACTGTATTACACTAAGATTTATTTTATAACATTATTACATTACTCTCTGTGACTTGTGTAAGCGACTGTAGTAGCACCAATAAATTTTGATTGATTGATTGAAGTATGTTTAACATTTTTAATCCAATCTATACGATTTTATTCCAAAATTTGTTTCTTGACTTAAAATTTCGCCATTCAGTCACAACCGGATATATTCCTTAAAACCTCTAAATATTTACTTTTATGAATTATATTAAAATATAAGTTGGGTCAAAACAAAAGTGGATTTCAAATCATTATTGCTTGTATATTTTATTTCTTGGATATCAAATTTTAATTAATACATTTTATTTAACCCGCCATTGGTGACGCAAACTTAATGGTGACGCCGGTCTCATCCACCGGGTTTTTCAACTGAAGATTTTTCGAAACGTGTTACTAATACTGCCGTCATTAGGAAGAGCGCAGTAACTACAAAACATTGAATCTAAGTAAAACTTATCTGAATAAAATCTTCTTGTTCCAGTAAAGCTTACAGTCAAAGAAGCAGTCACTATTTTTGACTTACAATTTGTACAGGATACTTTTATATTGCTTTTTTAACTGTAAACTCATAAAGGAAACTTAGACGAATCCAATGATACTCATATCTCAATTTTCAATTTTTTGCAGTTACTGCTTTCTTCTTAAACACGGCAGAATAGTTTATATTTTCTTTAAAATGTATGCTCTTTGACAATAGAACAAAGATATTGAATCAATTTAAGCTCTGCAATGGGGCAGCTACTCTAAATTGCAACAGAAAGCAATAACGGATAATAAAGTTATTCGACACACCCGGTCTCACAGACCAGTAGGGTCACCATTGGCGGGTTAACTACAATTAGCCACTAAGTATCCTAGATAATTTTAGATGATATTATCTACTGTAATCTTTGTACGATCTACAATTTATATAATTCGTTTGATCTTAAAAAAGTCCTCTTTTTATATCACCGTTTCAATGAAGATATTTTTCGTGCCAAGGGGTCAAACCGAGAGAAATTTCAGTAACAACTCTTTATACACCGGACTTGTAATATTTGTACTTTCTCCGTTACGTACGAGAAAGTGTTGTGATAGTGAACATTTTTCAACCATTTTTTTACGGAAATATCCGTTTTGAGGTCCCTATAGGCGATTTCAGATTTCAGAAAAAAAAATTGTCTGTGTGTGTGTCTGCAATTGATATGAAAGTTTGAACAAGTTTGAACAATTTGAAGTTATTTGATAATTCGAAGAACCGAAAAGCTTTTGGTAAAATTTCGTACACTTTCGTTAACTGTTTTTTCCAACATTTCTTTAAATATGAAAAATATCCAAAAACATTCAAAAATATATTAAAATTAACAAAGGATTGATCATTTTTTGTTTGAAAATATTTTTCATAAAATCATTGTCATTCGAGAAAAAAGTATTTATTTTTTTTTTAGTTTCTAAATCCGCAGATCGTGTGGTTGGATAATGGATATCTGTTGTTCGTAGATATTTTCTCTCCTACTTACACAAGCATTTATGTTTTCAGGGTCACCATATATGGTGTTATCACGTGTTTAAATTTTCGCGCCATTTCATTGAATCATGATTTAAATTCAATAAAACGAAATGTAGCCTGAATATATGAATATGCAACCTGTTCGTAACTCATGTTCGTATCATGATTTTTTTTTAAACCAGCTGTGTGGTCGACCTATGCTTCATAGATTCCTCCTGAGGTTGGGATTTTCAAGAAATTTTCGAAATGCACAGTTTTGAAAAATAATAGTTTTTATCACATTCTACCGGGTGTGGCACTTAAGACGCCTCGGACCATAGCTCCTTTACGATAAAAGCTATCGTCCGAGGCGTCTTAAGTGCCACACCCGGTATATCGAATTGTCTCACTTTGATTAATTTCTATTGGAGCGCCCATCATCCGTGTTTTGATGCCTTATTAATTTGACGGCAGATTTTAACTTTATTTTTTGGATGTAAGAAGTTTCTTTCAGCTTGTGTAATTTGCATAATTTAATGCAATCATTTTTTCGGAGAGGATGTGATTGATAATGACTGAGAAAAACTTTGGAACAGTTAATTGCTTCCCTTATGCTAAAGAATTGGTCAGGAATCGCTGCTTATCCACAGATTAAATTCTGGAAATTTGCCCATATTTAAGGTTTTTTTCCGTTTTTGGTAACAATTTAGGCTCTAAAATCCGAGTACTTGATCTTAAACCCAAAACCTTGGACTGCTAATTCTAATTTAAAACTTTGAAATTTGGTCAGTGCAATCCAAAATTTAAATAGTAAAATCTAAAGCTCTTTCAATTCTAAAATTTCGTCCCTAAAATCCGAAATTTATTTACGAAACTTTAAAATTTCCAGCAAAATTTAACACTTAAAATTCTAACATCTAAAATTTGGATGCAAACATCCGACCATATACAGGGTGTATTTGAAATTACGAACAGGCATTTAAGGGCACATACACAAAATATTTGTGAACCCATTTTCATCAAAGTTTATTCGAAAAAAAAAATTTTAATTTTCCTAATTTTTCGAGGTTTTTTAAACATTTTGAGAACCGATACTTTTCTCATTTAATTAGGTCTGCATGGAATGTGTGTTTGTTTATTTAAAACGCGAGATACGATTTCTTGCCTCCGAAATTTGAAATGTTATCGCAACGTTTTTTTTTTTATTTTTTGTAAAAGATAAACAGTCCTCATGTTCATTGACGCTTAAAGAGCACTGAGATATTTCCTACGAGCTTGTTGTAATTCGATATCTAAAGCCGATGCCGTTTAAAAATGAGGTCACATAACCACTGCCCCCAAACATGTTTCGTATTTTCACGCATTAACTTTAATAATTAATTGCGGGCTTTATGTTACAGTTATAAACAAAATAATTACGAATATTGTTTAAAAATAATATAATCTCTTTGTGGTTACGAACCTGTTCGTTATTTCAAATACACCCTGTATTTCAAAGTTTAATATATTTGTCTCTACAAATTTATTTATTTATCACAAAAACCCAACAGACATTGTGTCCAATTAAGGGATCTACAAATATATAGGGTGTTTACGCTAAACCGATCGTTCAAAGTTTACGGGGTTGCCGTTGAACTAAAACTTTGGAAAAAAAACTCATCACATGATTAAATCAGTTCTCCTCAGGTGAAATATCTTCCTATCACTTCCGGTTCCACCGTAAGTAGCACCAAATTTGTTATGTTAAATGGAACACCCTATATATTATTTTATTTTTGGATTCCTTTTGGATAAACTAATAAACACGTATTCTATAATAAATCAAATCAAACTTTTGTGCCCTAAAAAGCAAAATTTGAGATAAAGGTAGAAACGCCAAAGTGGGGAATCTATTGCCTTCTGATGGAGAAACAATATTTATTGTTCACATTATTATTGTTATATAACAATGGTTATATTTGCCGCCGCTGGCAATGTCCATATCTTGTCGGTGTTAAAGCCACCCGGATTTGGTTCAGTACAGCATTCAGGCAATAGATTCCGCCACTTTGGCGTTTCTACCTTTAACGGTGTTTGGAATATTCATATTCCAATAGTAATCTTCGTTTCCCCATCAGCAACTAACTACACTGATGAGACCTGAAAGGTCGAAACCGGTCTGTAGATTAGGATGGGGAAACAATATTTATTGTTCAAAATTTGAGACTCAAAATTTGAAATTTGGCCGAAAAAAATTCGAAACCAAAATAATCGTAAATTTGGACCTGAAATTGTACAATGTAATGCAAATATTGGATATACATTTTAAAATTTAGGTCAAACTTTCCCATTCTATAGCCTACATATAGGGATGAAGTCTATTTTTCAAAGTTAAGGTCTAGGATTTTAAATTTTAGGATCCAAATTTCTTAATTCAGGTCAAACCTGAAATTTAGATTCTAATATCCGAAAATTTAGATATTAAATTTTAAAATTTGGTAAGCGAATCCGTTGAAATTACAAAATTGGGGACGCGAACGTACGAAAAAAATTAAATCAAAATTCGAAAAAAAAAATTTATTAAGAATATTTTCATTTTATTTCTTTATTATCTATATTTTTTAAGTGTTTTCGTAAAATTTTTCATATTTAAAAATTTATCGGAAAAAATTTAAAAAAAAAACGATTACGGTAAACCCAGTTCTGATGTACAAAATTTTACCAAAAGATTTGTTTAGGATTATCAAATAAAATTTAGGTTCAAAGTTTCATGTCAATTCCTCTATTAGTTTTTGAGATATAGCGCGCACTTTTATCTGCAACATTTTTTTGAATCATTGATAGTTTCAGAGAAAATCTATATTATACTCCACCCTGAATTTTTTATTTTTGATAGAATCTCAAAAGTTTTCCCCAGACTTTTCCGTGGGCTAATAAAAAGGTTTTTCACATCTTATTAAATAATGTCGGTAAATCGTTTTTGATTGAGAAAGTTGTCCATTATTCGATCGAATCATTTTCTCCACAGGTGACGTCCAATCAAATGATTACGGTTTCATTGCCCAACAGGTTTCAGCCAATGACATGACGACGATTTTACTTTCTCGACAGTTTAGTTGTTACTATGGTTACGATTTGTTTTTTGTCAACGAACTGCCGCAATTTCCAAATAGAAAAAGTATTCCTAATATTTATTTAATATGATGCGAAAAAGTATAGTATTAAACTCGTGTGCAAGTTGACCATTGACACGAGGATGAAGTTTGCAACACGAGCCGTGGCGAGTGTTGCAATTCACCCGAGTGAATAATATACTATTTTCTCATTGCGGCGTTAGGTAAAAAACGGGTTTCCTTAACATTGTCCTTTAGACGCTAAAATTTCAAATCTGAATTAAGGACATTCAATTAAAAGAATAAATTTGGTCCATAAACGAAATTTTCTCGCAAAATTAACACAAAATGCAAAAATTGCACTTTATTTAAAATCCTGAGATTTTTAAATCGCGATTTTGATTTTTTAAGTTACACAACTACCGAACGTGTTATCTGATTTTGATTATTTTAACGTCACAATATGAAGAATTTAGAGAAAATTTCAAAACTGGTCAAGAAATGTTTGCCTGAGATCAACGCAAAACGTCCATATTGCACGTTTTCAAACCTCGAAGGTTCAAAAATTGAGATTTTGATTTTTGTAATTGCACGACTGCCAAACGCATTATTCGATTTTGATGATTCAGACGTCAAAATTTGGCGAATTTAGGGAAATTTTTAAACGTATTGAGAGATTTTCTATTATCGAACGGCCTTGTAAAGGTTGAAACAATAGTCACGTAATAAATCCTGCGAGTGATAACAAAGTATAGTTTCCTTTAAAGTTCCCTATTTAAGATGTGTCACAAAATAATGGCCTCAGGCATAATGCAACATTTCATAAAAATTCCTTGTATATCGTTAAAGCGGAGAATGTAACACGATGGCCGCATCACCATTTTTTTTGGTAATAAGTCCAGAACGAATAAAGATATCGATATTCTTCAAATGTGGAGTAAAATATCGTTTAAATTTTTTTTTCTTTTTTTGAGAAAATCGACAAGTTTGGTTGAGTTACAAAATAGCGCTAGCTAGCGGCCACTTCCATAATTGCAATGACGTAATTAATGTTCAGTAAAGTAGAGCACAAAACGAAACCAAGTTTGTACAAGTCATGTCAAAATTATCAATTTTTGAAAAGACATAAATTTAAATTAATTAATTAAATTACTGCGGATTGAGCAATGGCAATCGCAAAATGTTTGTCGCCAAAAATATCGAACCTAAACTAGGCCTAACAATGATTTAGATTTTTTGAAAATTGACTAAATATAAAAAAGTGTCAAGTTAAAAAAATATTTAAATGAATTTGAAAAATATGTGTTCTATTTTTTATAATATTACTTAATATTAAGAACATTTTTGGCCGAAAACATCGAACCTAAACCAGGCCGAACAATGACTTTCGATTTTTTCTAAATTGACCATATTTTCTAATAGTGCTAAGATAAAAATGTATTTAAACAAAAATGAAAAATATGTGTCCTCTATTTATTAATTAATATTATTAATAAAACCCGTTAGAACATTTGTGGACAAACCTGAATTAGGCCTGACAATGACTTTTAATTTTGTGAAAATTTATTTTATAAAGTGTTAAGTTAAGATAAGATACGAGTTTATTGGTCTTGTGCATTGAATTGACAATATGAGACACGTTAAAATAAAAAGTAACTTAGATCAACTAACAATTAGATAAACAAATATTTATTGGATTGATGAGGCTGTTACTTGGTGAAATTCCATAATATATGTGGTAAGTAAAACACGTGTGTTGAGAATTTTCACAAATTTTTAATGTAGAAACACTGCGACATATGTTTCGACACGCAGTGGCTTCATCAGGCAGATGATTAATTAATCATCCTTGATCACCACATAAAAAAATATTTAAAGGAAAATGAAAAATGTGTGGCCTTTTTCTATTACTTAATGTTATTAACAAAGTCCGTTGGAACATTTGTGGCTAGACACATCGAAACTTAAGTAAGCCGTACAAAGACTTTTAAATTTTTTGAAAATTGACCATATTTCCCAATTGTAGGCAAAAAAAATATTTAAACAAAAATGAAGAATATGTCTACTTAATATCAATAACAAAGTGTGTTAGAACATTTGTGGGCAAAAATTCCAATTCTAAACTACGCCTAACAATGAGTTTTTTTTTTAATTGACTAGAGATTTATCAAAAAATTCGGGTAAATCCTAAGGTAAAAGCTTATTGTGATTACTATAGTATTAATTATGAATTTTTATTTAACTTCTGTAAATTCCTAGAAATTATTTACAAATTTAGTAAATGCAAAATGGTTGATGCGCCGGATTCGTGGCTGAAATTTACGGCTAACTTCCAATCGGTAGTTAAAACTACTTACATACTTTCATATGCAGAAAGCACCGCACATTGGACATTCATGGCGGCCTCTAAATGTCATATTCAAAACTTCGGCGCCGACCTCACCGCGAAACTTTTAATAGTAAACTTTATAGATAACGCAGTAACTATTATTTTCGAGTAAACTGTAATTTCCATTTATGTGTCAACAGTAAGTTAATTACGAAAGTTAGCAGAATAAGTGCATTCTTGTGTAAGTCGAGGAAACTTCCGCGCACGGACGCCCCTGTCCTGTAAAGAGATTTAGATTAAGAATTTGCAGCCTATTTTTGAAATTAAATGAAGTTTAATTCTCCTCAAATGATTTTATACGTTGAAAAATATATTAGCTACTGTATGTAGCAACTGCGTTATTTTTGAATATACGGAATGACTCAAATTTAGGCAAATTTATTTTTTTAGTAACAATACTTGTCATTCTTGGAGAGTACAGAATACTAGAGTATTCTGAATTCTTTGAGAATAACGACTCTTAAAGAGTACATAATAACTCTTTGAGAAAAACAAGTAATTGTCGAAATACGTGCAATGCAACTAAACACAACAATATTTTATTTGGCATATCCTTTAATTCGTTTAAGAAACATTATATTCAATTAATTTATATTTATTCTCTTAACTTTAGCACTAATTTTTATTTTTATTGTTATTTGCTGTTTTCACAGTGTTTATTTTATGTTTATTTTTATTGTGAAAGGTGTACCGTATAAATAAATAAATAAAATATAATGTCACCTTTATTACGTTAATGATTTTATAAGTTAATAGCTTCAACAGCATTAAGAAAATTACTGTATCAAATATGGTACACAGAATGAGATAGTATTTCACGTAGATTACTTTATTTATAGAATAAGCCAGCGAATGCATTTTTTCGTAACGTTCGAATCCATCTTATTAAACGAATTTTATATTGTTTTCCATTATAATTCAATAATTAATAAACTATAATACTAGTCAAATATTGTTCAGAAACATAAAGCAAGATCCCATTATAATGCTTTACCGGCGTATTTGTGGTTAACTAAATCTTAGATTTAAAGAAATTCGATTCGGTCGTCTCCCGGCGCATTCACCATAAATACTCTCATCCGTGATTATGATTCAATTCAGAACGAGCCGCAAAGGTTAATGGGAATTTAATTTAAAAGTCAGGTTATTCATCGAGTTTTGCGTTGTATTTCCGCGAACGTAAATAATTCCCCTCGGAGACATTGTTAGTTGAATCACGTACAGCTTTTTGACTTCGTATTTGAAAATGGACAGCTTCGTTGAAAAACGTTATACATGTTCCCCATAACAAATCACGTTTCAGAAGACGCCATTTACGTACTACACATGCTCGCCCATAAAAAAACCTACACGGTTAAGGATCACAAACACCCTATAATGTATAACTTAAATAAAAAAATAACTACGTTTCGTGCAAAAGATAGGAAAAATTATGCAAAGTACAGAATTCAAATATAAGACATAAGTCTTGTGTAATTCTCTATGGTATCATCAAAGACAGTCATATTGAAGGCATCCGAGTTTATTTTTAAGACCAATAGATTAATATTTTTTAATAATAATAATTAATGTATACATTATAATTAACAAGTAGTAAAATGAGCAGTAAAAATTAATTGCAACCATATCTTAAACATTAATCATTACTGTTGTTTAACCTTCTAACGGCATATTCGCCTCCTACTAAACTTCACTGT
The DNA here is from genome assembly GCA_910593695.2 of Ocypus olens. Lineage (NCBI taxonomy): Eukaryota > Metazoa > Arthropoda > Insecta > Coleoptera > Staphylinidae > Ocypus > Ocypus olens. The sequence goes on from OU343059.1 coordinate 24,988,063, forward strand.
TGGTGAATTTAGTTCAAACTCGGTAACACCTTCGGTAATTTTATATACACGTTGGGTTTGATCCCAAAATGCCGCATTGTATTGTTATACATATAAAACTCAAACCACACACTACTGTAAAAACAAATATGTTACATATATAAAACTCATACCATTTACAAATGCAACATCAAATACGTTATAAATAGCTGTGAAGCTAAATGTAGTAGATTTATATATGAAACGGAACACATTTGAATAATTGCAGAAAAAAATACCTATGCGAATTGCGCGTCCTCTGGTGGGCAGCCATTGGAAGTAAAGGCAGCGGCCCTGTACGAACAGGAAGACTGGCAGAAAGAAAGATAAATGAAACATGGGAAGGTAAATTATGGTCCGCTCGTAGCAGGAAATTAGTCCCCACGACAAAAGTCAACCGCTAGATCTATTCCGCAGCGAATAAAGAAAAGTCGCCCATAATAAAAGCCCCCATTATTCACCTATTAACTAAATTGCCATTATATTTCTTAAAATTGAACCGACCGATTTCGGAGTGGAGCATTTTAAACCGCGCGTTTGGGTAACAGGAACGAATTTATCAAATCCGACGATTAATAATTTCGCACACTTTAATGGGAAACGCTTTATATTTAGTCCGTCCGCGACTAAAATTTAGTTACGTCGTGAATAATGAATTCCCCTAATTGAGTTACACTTCTCATTCAGTGAAGTAAGTTAGCACACGGCGTTTGCTTTTTTTCTGTCTGTCTTTACTCTGATGCACAAAGCATTTACGGAGTATTGGAATGTTCTAAGCAGATAGTTCTAAAATTTAACATAAAGAATACGAAACGTTTTACGTGTCTACTTTAAATATTTTAGAACTAATGTGCAACAGCATTGGGATAAAGGAGTGTTTAAGAATTTTTACATTGGTTTTATTTATTTGCTTGCGATATCCATGAATATATCGGGTGTGTTACAAACTAATAATATCAGTTTATACTAAATTAAAACAGAGGTTATTAACATTGCAATGTTATGTGAAATTGAACAGCGCTATTAAAAACTGTATTCTGAACAACTCGATGTACACAAATTGGCAAGAGTGCAACGACCAACATGTATATTATGATAGACGATTAATAATAAGTTTCAGACCAAAATACATCGACGTAGTGCATTGAATTTTATATTTATAAGGTTTAAGTCTACTGTTATTCATTTTAGGCAGTCAAAAAAACGAAAAAGAAAACCTGCCATGAATAATATGGATTAAATATTGGATTGATGAGGCTGTTACTTGGTTAAATTCGATAATGTATGTGGTAAGTAAAACACGTGTGTTTGAGAATTTTCACAAATTTTTAATGTCGAACACTGCGACATATGTTTCGCCACACAGTGGCTTCATCAGGCAGATGATCAATGGAATTTACTTACCATCTGCCTGATGAAGCCACTGTGTGGCGAAACATATGTCGCAGTGTTCGACATTAAAAATTTGTGAAAATTCTCAAACACACGTGTTTTACTTACCACATATAATATGGATTATATATATACAACATCTTTATTTAAAGAAATAAAACTACAACTGAGTAACAGAATGATAGACAGTATAACAATTTTATTTTTCCTGTTCATTGGCTATCGACCCGCGCTCTTTTAGCCTAATGGATTATATTTACTGGAAATGGAAAACAATTACGTACTTCGTAGTAGAATCAATAATCCGACTTTAGGCGCTAATTACATTCCAAACAAATGGAAGTTGATGTGTGAAAAATTCAATTGTACGTGAACTGGTTCACAATAATTAGGAGCTGAGTGGAAGAAGGTAATTTGTTATTATAATTAATAAGTAGCTTGGTTAATTGTACATTTTTAGGGGATCAAAGACTGGAAAAATTCTACTCGGGCAAAATATCGTAAAATTAAAAATAGCAGAAACGCAACAGGCGGAGATCCTCAAATTAATATTAAATTAACTTCACTAGAAGAATATTATTTTATTTAACGAGCATATAATGTAGGCTATATTACACGAGGATGAAGTTGTAATCATCAGAGCGTAATGTAGCCATTATATGCGAGTCAAATACTATACTTTATCTACAACTATTTAAGTAATAATTGAAATAATAAGGTTCTATGTTAACTAATTGAGGTTGGCGGCACTTACTTCGTGATACATTTTTAATAAAATAAAACACACTTTTACTTACAAGGGGAGGATCTGATGTGTGATTCACCGATTTGATCCATCTTTGGCACACGTGTAGGTCATGACTGGGAGTGTAACAGGTGCAAGTAATAGGGCGCACTATTCAGACGTTTTCGAGAAAAAAAGGGTTTTTTATTTGCTCTGTGTTTATGTACTATTTACGTTAATAAAACAATATCGACCCCGTGGCGTATTGGTAAGATCTCCGGTTTGTAATCGCAAGGTCGATGGTTCAAATTCTTTTGGTCAAGTTCTTAATAGTCTTCTTTTTTGTACTTTTTTTATAAATCCGTGAATATTTAAAAATGTTAATTTTAGAATAAATTATATTAATTTCATTTTTGGGAGAAGGATTAATAAAATAAACAAATTAAACAGGAGATTGAAAAATCAATATTTTTATTTCCAGTATTTTGTTCTAAATGAATTATCCTAGTTCGTCCCAGGGGCGGCTCGTTATATAGAGCCAAGGAGCCATGGTACTACCTGTAGTTTCAAGCTCAGCAAGAATTTTTAATTAAATCTTAAAACACTTTTTTGCCAGTTACTTTGGTAAATTGTTCTTTCTATTTGGGGGGAGTATTTTGTATATATGGCTCTACCATCAATACCCAGTTAGCTCAGTTTGAGCTTGCTCAGATATGTTACGGATACAAGTTTGCTAACTGGGTATGTTCTACGAGCCGCCACTGATGTTAGGCAGGATTATTGGATTATGATAAAATATTTCTAAGATATCTGCTCTGTATGTCCGTTTTTTTTTTATTCAAGCCCTGATATTGATAAGTGATTTTGAGTGACAGGCCGTTATTATTTCTCTTTTTCCCAATATTTGTTACAAAAAACTGATATTTTCTACTTTTCAGTTGAATAACTCAAAATCAATCTGCAGAATCTTTTGATCTTCTGCAAAAATATTAAAGCCTTGATAACGATAAGTGATTTTAGGTGACAGATCATTGTCCTTTGCTTTGATTTTAATTGATATTTCACTTTTCCTCAATGTGTGTATTTAGTTGAATAACTCTAAAACCACCGGAACCACCAACCGGAATGTTTTGATCTTTTGTTTGAATATTAGAGTCTTGATAATAATAAATAATTTTATTAGTGAGTGACAGTTCGTTGTGATTTGCTTAGATTTTAACCGAAATTGTAGCTTTTCCAAATATTTGTTTCCAAATATTTTCGAGTTTTCAGTTGAATAACTCAAAAACCATCTACAGAATCCTTGATTATTTTGCATAAATATTGAAGCTTTGATACTAACAAGTGATTTTGAGTGACAGTTCATTGTGATTTGCTTTGATTTTAAACAAAATTTCAATTTTTTTCAAGATTTGTTACAAAAAAGAAACCATTTTCTGGTTTCTAGTCGAATAACTCAAAATCAATCTGTAGAATATTGTGATTTTCTACATAAATATTAAAGCCCTGATATTGATAAGTGATTTTGAGTAACAGTTCATTGTGATTTCCTTTAATTTTAACCGAAATTTCACTTTTTCCAAATATTTGTTACAAAAATTGACATTTTCGCGTTTGTAGTGAAATAACTCAAAAACCATCTTCAGAATGTTTTAATATTTTACATGGATATTAAAGTTCTGATATTAGTAGGTAATGTGATAGTATTTGTTTTGATTTTAGCCGAAATTTCACTTTTTCACAATATGTGTTCTAAAAAAAATATATTTTCGAGTTGTTAGTTGAATAACTCAAAAACCATCTGCAGAATGTTTTGATATTTTGCTTGAATATTAAAGTCTTGATATTAATAAGTAATGTTAAGTGATAGTCCGTTGTGATTTGTTTTTGATTTTAGCCGAAATTTCACTTTTCCCAATATTTGTTCCAAAAAATTTATATTTTCGAATTTCAGTTGAATAACTCAAAAACCATGTGCAGAATGATTAATAAATGATTTTAAGTGACAGTTCATTGTGAATTGTTAAATTTTAAACGAAATTTCACTTGTTCTCAATATTTGTTGCAAAAAACTGATATTTTCGAGTTTTTGGTTGAATAATTCAAAAAGCATCTCCAGAATGTTTTGATATTTTGTTTAAATATTAAAGTCCAGATAATGATAAGGTTTGAGTGATAGTCCGTTGTCATTTGCTTTGATTTTAAGCGAAATTTGAGCTTTTCCAAATATTTTATTTAAAAAATTGACATTCTCGAGTTTTCAGTTGAATAACTCAAAAACCATTTCCAGAATATATTAATTTTTTACCTAAATATTAAAGTCCTGATAATTGATTGATTTTAAGTGACAGTCCGCTGTGATTTACTTCGATTTTAGCTGAATTTCATGTAATTTCGTATTTTCTATTTTAAAGGTGAAATGGGGATGTTTCGAGTGAGGTATCATAAATGTTTTTAACTTTTATGTTAGGCAGAGGCGGCTCGTTAAACAAAGCCAAGGAGCCATGGCGCTACCTGTAGTTTCAAGCTCAGCAAGAATTTTTAATTAACCCCTAAAACACTTTTTCTCCAGGTCTAGGGAGATAAATCGTTTTTTCTTTCTTCAATAAAGGGCGGGGGGGAGGTATATTGTATATGTGGCTTCATCAATATGTTACACAAGCCGCCACTGGTTTGTGCAGTCCTTCATCGCCCGAAAAGCACAACAGCACATAGAAAATAATATCGAACAAGGATTTATAAAAAAATAGTCTGGAAATACAATTATTGATTTTTCAATCTCCTGTTTAATTTGTTTAACCACAATCTTTTAGATTTTAAATTTTATATTTTACACTCCTATTTTAGATTTTAAATTTCCATTTTAGAATTAAAATGCGCTTTAGTTGCTAATATTTGTCAATATTTTTAAAATTTTTAATTGTTTATTTTCATTTATTATGTTTTAATATGGATGTTATGTATACTTTAACATTTTCTCCCCAATCAGTGCATACTTCTCTTTTTTTTGTTGTTTGCTCTTTAACCTCTTCACGCCCAAGTCGCCACATGTGGCAACAAGCAAAAAAAGAATATTTTACAAATAAAAAAAAATTACCGCTTTAGCGCCATCTATGGATTATTTTTTCATATTTTTTTGCATAAATGAGTTTATGACAGTAGAATAATATTTCGTAGAAAACAGTAACAACAACAAAAAAAGTAATTTTTGAATAAACCTGGGATTATGCTATAACCAAATCAAAGCAGCATGGGCGCGAAGTGGTTAAATAAATAATATTTGGAATAATATTATTATCCATTTAAGTTTTTTCTTGACGAAAAACACAAACCACAAAATAACCTCAAAATATATCACCATTAACAATCTCGTAACATTCAACGTTTTGACAAGTGTTGCTTAACATCGAAAATGTTAATATACATCGATGTTAGTTGACAGACATTGTGTACAGAATCATATATTCACATCATCTGTCGATGTTAGCTAATAACATCGCTGTCAACACTAACATTTTTCTTCAGAATAACGCAATAAAAATAAAGTACTTTAAAGTTTGGAAAGTTTGGAAAGTTTACATTAAATTTTTGACACCCTGTATAATTCAAACTTGGTTAACGAGACTGTCATATTTTATTTAATAAGTACCCTGTATGATTTTATTAATGAGGCACCATTTTATTTTTTTATAAATTTCTTAAATTGTGCAAAACTGATTTGAAAAGTTTGACACTAAATTTTAGACATCCGGTATAATTCATATCAATCAAACTTGGTTAACGAGACTGTTAGATCTTGTTTAATAAGTATCCTCTGTAATTTTATTCAAAAGCTACTATTTTTACTAATTTTTTAAATCAATGGTGCAAAACTGCTTTTTTGGTTTTTATTTTGTTGTGCTGATATCATTAAACCGATTTCAATCAAATTTGAGCGGTATGTAGATAGCCATAAAAGGCACCCAAACAAGCAACAAAATATGTAGCATGTAACCTAAAACGATGTATCATCATGACGTCACACTTTTTTGGGATACCCTGTATAATCAAAAATATTTTCCTGAAATGCGTTCTAGAATGCAAGTGGAGTCTGCAAAATATCAAAATGCTAACTTAATTATTAACTGAGCTCTAGAAGAAGGAAGGTGAAATAAAGGACACTGCGCAGTGATTCTGGTGGCTACGCCGGGTAATTTTAATAAATATTCAAAAGTATAATAATAATCATAATTACAAAATATGTTATGCCAAGAATGATTTTTTAAATCCACCTTCGATTTTTATTCATTAAACAAATAACTTCTAATGTGTTAGGAATTGCGATTAGGAAAAATGTTTGTTTTTTAATACCGCATGGATTAACATAAAAATATACAGGGACTACAATTAAAAATAAGAAAAATAAAGTGCTTTAAACTATTTCTATTTTTTATTAATTTTTTTAAATCAATCGTGCCAAATTGATATTTATTTTTTTGTGCTGATATTACTGAACCAATTGCAATAAAATTTTAGATACATATAGGTAACCATAAAAAGCACACAAATAAGCAATACAATATACAGCATGCAATCTAAAAATATATATCTTTATGGGACACCCTGTATAATCAAAAATATTTTTCTGAAACACGTTCTAGGATGCAAATATAGTCTACACAATATCAAAATTCTAACTTAATTAGTAACTAAGCTATGGAAGAAGGGAAGTTAGAATTGCTGGAATCTGTTTAGTAATTCGGGTGAATTCGCCGGGAATCACATTTTTATTTTAATAACTATTCACAAGTATATTGTTGAAATAAAAATATATATGTGTAAATTACATATTCAGTTTTTGTGTTTATAAGCTTATTTTCACATGTAATAAAAAAAAGTTACCGCAGAGAGAAACAAAAACAGCACTGTAGAAAGCAGATGACACGCCAGTCTAATGGCTAATCCAATCATGGATCCTGTTAGCAAACATGTATGTTACCCTTTTGAATATTCATATCCGGCAAATTGCAAGTGTGTGGTTATAGTGATGCCATTAAAATTCTGATAAATGTAATTATAGATTTTAAAGGGACGAGCAGTTCCCTTAAGGGGAAAATGTAAACGAGTTAATACCGCAGGATTAAAGATAGCGGCAGGCAGACATCTCTTGCCCTCGGGCGGATCATATTCCCTTTGTCTCGTCACGAAATCATCTCTTTTTGTTGAAGGGATTAGATGAGCTAAACTGTATACTACTTGGTTATTACCGATAAAATAAATAATTTCCAGTAATTGTGATATCAATTATCGAACGTAATAAGCCAAGTTAACTTGAGAATAGGACTAAAAGTATCAGTAAGAACCAGTGGCGGTTGTAATCGGGTAATTATCCCCCCCCCCCCCCAAGAATTTTTCGCTTAACGATTTTTATTCTTAAACATTACCGATATTCCATATTCCAAACAAATAATATAACCGGTAAATTTTATTCGAGAGATTTCACGGAACAGGTGTATGAGAGCGGAAGCAGCAGTTTATTTATCTTTTTATTTTAATTACCCCTCCCCCCCTAGACTAGTTGCTTGGAAACGTCCTTGGTAAGAACTACCCCCGATGAGTTGTGAGAAGGAGACATCGACACTTAAATAGGCGGGTACTATAAGAAGCAGTCCAGTTGACTATAATTCTTACACTTTTGTATTATAAAAAAAAATTGTAAAATTGTGCTGACAGTAAGCGTAAAGAAATCTCTAATTAAACGCGCATTATTAGTTCTATCAGCCATCATGGCTAGCAAGATTTTCCAAGTATTGTTGTGGTTTGTTATTGTTTGCAAAAAAATATAAACGAATGGAGCACAGAAACTGCCAATCCTATCAAATGCAATAATTGGTATTAATGATTATTTTTGAGCTACGCCTATACTTTAGTCAATTCTTCATATCGGTTTGTATTATTAAATTAAATCCGCTTACCTCAGAACTAGAAAATGTTGATAATATCAGCATATTTATGAGGCTGCTGATAAACATTTGACAACTTTAATTCTCAATAAACTGTTAATGAATATTTGTTTCAATACCGTTACATGAATAAATATTAACTTTTGCCATTCGCTCCCGCGTTTGTTTATTTTAAAATGCCGAATTTTAATTAATCTTTACCGAGCTATTTCGTGCTGGAATATTTTGTATGATATTTGTATGATTTATGATATATGAACACTCACTCGACTGCAGACGCTATGTATTCCCTAACAATATTATGACACATGATTAACGATAAGGACGTTCTTTGAGAATTTATTTCTCTACACATTAAATCTGGGAATGCCAAAAAAATTGTACTTTTCATTGCTTGCAACAAAATTGCAAAAGCACCAATTGTAATGAATAGTATTGCATATGGTACTACTTTCTCTCTAAATAAATGTTTGGGTGGACTTAGAATTACCTTTTTATGACAGGCTTTGCTAAACAATATAAACTTAATTGACGCACAGCGTAACTTCAAAATAAGCCAAAAAAATAGAACTTTTCATTACTTGCAACAAAAAGTGGTAATAAATAGTATTTCATAGCAACAGATAAATTTTTTATATCAATGAGGAAAACCTTGATGACCGATGACGGTATTGAAATAAATTAATTGGAGAAATAATGATTATGTCTTAAGTTTTGTTTTTCTTAGAACACTCATTTTTTAATACGAAAACTGAAGTGCTCGAGATGAAGTAATTACACGGTTTTGTAATATGCAATAGCGATTTCAATCTGCATACGATTTAGTTATAATTACATATTTAGCATATATGGCCCTTTGTAATAAATTGAATCTGTCAGTCTCCGTCTCAAGTTGCAATTATAACGCACGGAAGAAGTAAGGGATGCCTTCAAAATAAATCTCGCCTGTCAGTTTGACAACTGTTTTCGAGCCCCCTGTATAGAGTTGCGTATATTTGTTTTAAAGGTTATTTACTCGAGTCGAACTTGGAGAGTAAAATATTCCGCGTGCGTTTTTACAACGTTCGTATTGAGTTAGCAAAGTAACCGACGGTTGCGACGATATTTCATCGGTTTTCGTCTCGACTACTAACCAAACTCACACAATTTCATACACGCATCGCACTTTCTCAATTTCTATTCAACGATACTGTGTCTAAGTCAATTACTTTCACATGCAAAGCCTGTATAGAGAACAGGTTCTCGGCACTTATCGTCCAGAAATGTACTTTTTTTTATTTTTTCATCCATGGAGCTATTTGGGTTGGTTCCTTATTTAAAAAATACCCAGTATACTAAACAACCGTTTTATGATTAAAGCTGAGCATAAGAAAATTTATTTAAATATCCTTAGCAAAATCAAATTTAGAACCTTCTGCATTTCAAATGAAGGCACGTTCCGTGCAGTTAATGCACATTAGTATGTACTGCATTCGCGTCCAGAGCGCTCAAAATTTATTTTCAAAAGCATTCACATGAAAATTAGTCCACTTCGGGCGAAACGTTTCAGCGTTTACAGCATTCTTTAATTCTCTTTGTAACTAGTGAAGTTTCATAATTAAAAGAACGCGTTTAATCCCAATTATCCTAATTCTAGCAGTGGCAATGTTTTACGGGAAATGTTAACCAAGTATATAATTTCTTAAACGAGCTTCAAAATGATTTACATAAATTATCTGTACGTTGGCAGGCGTCATTCACCCGCCATTGGTGACGCAAATTTGACTTTGATCAATGGTGCCGCCGGTCTCACTCACCGGGGTTTTCAACTGAAGATTTTTCGAAACGTGTTACTAATAGTTCATGTTTTTTTTTTAATTTAAGCTCTTTGACAATAAAACAAAGAAATACTCGAAATAGCAACAAAAAACAATAACGGAGAATAAAGTTATTTGAATTTTTTTACACACCCGGTCTCACAGACCGGTAGAGTCACTATTGGCGGGTTAATGAAAGGGCTAATTGTATTATTCAATACGCTCAAACTGGATATTAATCTCGTGGTGCCATTGCTTCGCAACCGTATTTGTAATCCTTGGAGAATCGCTTTGACACTCTAAAGCACAAGTAATTATATCCTAGTGGTGAATAGTGCCGACTATCATTTTTACAATTTTCGGCCCCGTAACGACGCATCTGCATTTAAAATAATACTTATTTACGTCACTAGTTCGGTAAGTATATTTTAAAGTACGAATTAGATCTTTACGGATGAGGCGACGCAGGAACAGAGTCTAAAAATCTTAAAAGAGTGCTGTAACATCACCTAACGGACGTGTAACATTTACATCTGACATTTGAAATATCAAAAATTGGATGATAAACCATGATTTTCAATGAAATTTTACAAGAAGCTACAGAAGCAACTGAAACATTAATTTCCAAAAAATCTTCAGGTTTTTACAATAAAGAACGTCGACTTTGTGGAGAATGTAGAATCTATTGATTTTTTATGGCGATGTTTTCAAAATTTTGTAATAACTTATAACGTTAATTATATTTTAACTAAATTTGAGAAAAAGGTAGCATTTTAACGTTCTTATTCGTCTAATAGCCTGGTTGGTTGGTTAGCAAACTTTTACCAGCTCTGAGACTGTAATATCCCACTTACTGAACTGAAATATGTCTTGGAAACAAATAATATGAGAGTATGAAATAAAATATTTAAAGTTATTCAATAATTAGTGTATTTTTAAGCAGAATGAAAAAAATATTGAGATATTTTTAAAGGGAACGGAATTGGGGTTAAGGAGGCACAGTTGATTAGGGTTGATTTATTAATAATTCATCATATTATGAAAAAAAAGGGATTTCGCTATATATCCTTGTATCCACGAATGGAATTCGAACCCTCGACCCCGAGGGTTGTTAGCAGGAATGCTACCCACTAGACTAGGTTAATTTAATATATAAAAAAAATAATAAGCTGTAGGAAGATAATAATCTGTGTGAAGTTATCAATGAATCCAGTAATACAAATTTATGGAAAGCGAATCGAAAAATAAACTTGAACCATAGAATTAAAAAAGGTCACATTTTTCCAAATTTAATCCATAAAGAAAAAAATAATTGGGCAGAGAATAACGGGTGTGAAGTTACCAATAGATCCAGCAATAAAAAAATATATCTCCAAGAAAAAGAACCGTGAATCATACAATTAAAAAAAGTCAAATTTTTCCAAATTTAATTAATAAAAATAAATAAGTTAGGCAGATAATAACGGGTGTGAAGTTTGATCCAGCAATAAAAATTTATATCTCAAAAAAAAGTGAATAAAAAAAAATTTGAACCATGCAATTAAAAAAGGTCCAATTTCTCCAAATGTAATTCATAAAAAATAAGTTGGGCAGATAATAATGAGTGTGAAGTTAGCAATATATCCAGCAATAAAAAATATATCTCTAAGAAAAAAACGTGAATCATACAGTTAAAAACAGTCCAACTTTTCCAAATTTAATTCATAACAAAAAAAATAAGTTGGACAGATAATTATGGGTGTAAAGTTAGCAATAGATCCAGCATAAATAAAATATATCTCTAAGAAACGTGAATCATAGAATTAAAAAGAAGTCCAATTTCTCCAAATTTAATTAATAAAAAAAAATTATTTGGGCAGATAATTATGGGCAACAGATCCTGCAATAAAAATTTATATTTCAAAGAAAAGAAAAGCCAATCGAAAAAAAAAACGTGAACCATACAATTAAAAAAGCTCCAATTTTTTCAAATTTAATTCATAAAAAAATAAGTTGGGCAGATAATAATGGGTGTGAAATTAGCAATAGATCCAGCAAAATATATATATATCTCTAAACAAAAAACGTAAATCATACAATTAAAAAAAGTCCAATTTTTCCAAATTTAATTCATAACAAAAAAAATAAGTTGGACAGATAATTATGGGTGTGAAGTTAGTAACAGATCCTGCAATAAAAATCTATATTTCAAATAAAAGGAAAGCTAATTGAAAAAAAAAACGTGAACTATACAATTAAAAAACGTCCAATTTTTTCAAATTTAATTCTTAAAAAAATGGTGATGTGGCCATCATGTTACTTTCTCCGACTTGATGGTATCATTTATATTTACGCTTTCGTGGTTTATTTTCAATTAAAATCATATTTTAAATGTACATCGAATGTTTCGTAGACTCGGATGAAACTGACGTTTAAAACGTCAAAATTATGAAAGATGGGAAAATTATGCTTCAAATTCAAAAACTCGGTTTACTCAAAAACTAACGAGATTTCGAAAAAAACTTATTCTTTAGAAATTGTTCATTTTGGGATTCTCTACAATTATTATTCACATAAATTTGCTGTAACCATCATCGTTTCATAATTATACACCAAAAATTAAAAAAAAATTAATAAATTTTTTTCTTGAATAGCAATGATTTTATGAAAAATATTTTTAAGCAAAAGATGTTAATTTCTTTGTTGTCTTTAATGTTTGTATAAATGTTTTTGTGATATTTTTTATATTTAAGAAAATATTGGCAAAAAACAAAAAACAGTTGAGGTAAACACCCACTTCCGGTGTACGAAATTTTACCAAAAGCTTTTCAGTTCTTCAGATTATCAAATAAGACGTATGTTCAAAGTTTCATATCAATTGCTCTTTTAGTTTTTGAGATACAGCGCACACAGACAGACACACACACAGACAGACACACACACACACAGACACAAAAAAAATTTTTCCAGAAATTGTTGAAATGGTATCTAGGGACCCCAAAACGGATATTTCCGCAAAAAAAATTTTTGAAAAAAAAATCACGATCACAATACTTTCTCGTACTTCGTAACGGAGAAAGTAAAAATAAGTTATGCAAATAATAATGGGTGAGAAGTTAGCAACAGATCCAGCTATAAAAATTATATCTCAAGAAAAAGAAAGCGAATTGAAGAAGAAACGTGAACCCTACGATTAAAAAAGGTCCAATTTTTTCGAATTTAATTCATAATAAAAATTAGTTGGGCCAATAATAATAGGTGTGAAGTTATAGGTGTGAATCATGCAATTAAAAAAAAGTCCAATTTTTCCAAATTTCATTCATAATAAAAAAATGAGTTGGACAGATAATTATAGTTGTGAAGTTAGTTAGTTAGATCCTGCAATAAAAATTTGTATTTCAAAGGTAAGGAAAGCGAATCGAAAAAAAAAACGTGAACCATACCTGCAATTAAAAAGAAGGTCCTATTTTTCAAATTTAATTCATAAATAAAATTAGTAGAGTAAATAATAATGGGCGCAAAATTAGCAATAGATCCAGCAATAAAAATTATATAAAACGTGAATCGTACAATAAGAAAAAAAATCCAATTTATAAAAAAAACAGTTTGGCAGATAATTATGGGTGTGAAGTTAGCAACAGATCCAGCAATTAAAATCTATATCTCAAAGAAAAGGAAAGCCAAAAAAACGTGAACCATACAATTAAAAAAGGTCAATTTTTTCAAATTTAATTCATAAAAAAAATAAGTTGGAGAGATAATAATGGGTGTGAAGTTAGCAATGGGTCTAGCAATAAAAAAATATGTATAGTTGTAGGTTTGATCCATGGTTACTGGGTGAATATGTAAGGGAAGTGTGTTGGACAAACGTACGTCCTGTATTAAAATATTAATTCTTGACGTACGTTTGTCCAACACACTCCACCTTAAAAAAAATTGTCTCTAAGAGAAAAAAAAACGTGAATCATGCAATTAAAAAAAGTAAAATTTTTCCAAATTTAATTCATAAAAAAAATAAGTTGGGCAGATAATTATGATTGTGAAGTTAGCAACAGATCCAGCAATAAAAAAATGTATTTCTAAGTAAAAAAACGTGAACCATACAATTAAAAAAGGTGATATTTTTTCAAATTTAATTGATACAAAAAAATTGTGGGGCAAATTATAATGGGTGTGAAGTTAGCAATAGATCCAGGAATAAAAATTATATCTCTAAGTAAAAAAAAACGTGAATCATGCAATTAAAAGAAACGTCCAATTTTTCCAAATTTAATTCATAACAAAAAAATAGATTGGACAGATAATTATGGGTGTGAAGTTAGCAACAGATCCTGCAATAAAACTTTATATTTCAAAGAAAAGGAAAGCAAATAAAAAAAACGTGAACCATACAATTAAAAAAGGATCAATTTTTTCAAATTTAATTCTTAAAAAAAAATAAGTTGGAAAAATAATAATAAGTATGAAGTTAGCAATCGATCCAGCAATGAAAATTATATCCCTAGGAAAAAAAATGTGAATCATACAATTAAAAAAAGTCCAATTTTTCCAAACTTAATTCATAAAAAAAGTCCAGCAGATAATTATGGGTGTGAAGTTAGCAACAGATCCAGCAATATAAATTTATATCTCAAAGAAAAGGAAAGCGATTTGAAATAAAACGTGAACCATTCAAAAAAGGTCAAATTTTTCCAAATTTATTTAATAAAAAAAAATAAGTTGGGCAGATAATAATGGGTGTGAAGTTAGCAATAGATCCAGTAAAAAAAATATATCTCTAAACAAAAAACGTGGATCATACAATTAAAAAAAGTTCAAGTTTTCTAAATTTAATTCATAAAAAAAAATAAGTCGGGCAGATAATTATAGATGTAAAGTTAGCAATAGATCCAGCAATGAAAAACTAATCTCTAAGAAAAAAAAACGTGAATCCAACAATTAAAAAAAGTCAAATTTTTCCAAATTTAATTCCTAGAAAAAATAAGTTGGGCAGATAATAATGGTTGTGAAGTTAGCAACAGATCCAGCAATAAAAAAATATATCTCAAAGAAAAGGAAAGCGAATCGAAAAGAAACGTGAACCATACAATTAAAAAAGGTCCAAGTTTTCCAATTTTAATTATTGAAAAAAATAAGTTGGGCAGATAATTACGGTTGTGAAGTCAGCAACAGATCCAGCAATAAAAATGTGTATCTTAAATAAAAGGAAAGCGAATCAAAAAAGAAAAGTGAACTATATAATTAGAAAAAGGTCAAATTTTTCTAAATTTATTTAATAAAAAAATATAACTTGGCCAGATAACATTGGGTGCGAAGTTAGCAATAAGAATTGTGCAATTAAAGGTCACTCCTTAAAAAAATCTATTTTTTTTAAGTTTTCAATCACTCGTTACTAAATAAAACTTCCTATTCTCATCATTAATACAAGAACTTTAATAATTAAAAGTCAAAAATACATTATGAACACCCTTTCATCCCCTAAAAAAATGGGTCCCCGACACGCGCAGAAATCCTTACGTAGCGATATAAATCTCGAAGCTTGACAAAGTTTGCAATCAACTATTGCAGAACTATATAAAAATTCTTATTCTTATATTCTTATCACTAATGCGGGTACTTAATAGAGGGTAATAAACAGAAGTCGATATAATATTGCGGGTACTCCTTCAACCCAAAAAAAAAATATTTCTCTCGTCACCCGCTGAAATTTCTATACCTCGCAAAATCTCGATTTTGGACAAAATTTTCATTCAGTCATAACTGAATCAAAATTTTTATTCTTATCAACAATAAAAGTAATTTAATAATCAGAAGTCAAAAGTACGTAACGGGAACCCTTTCATCCCAAAAAAAATAATTTCCCATATCACTCGCATAAATCCTTACTTCGCGATATAAATCTCAATTTTTAAGAAAGTTTTCAGTCAGACATAACTAAAAGGGCGGCACGTTGGTGTAGTGGGTACAGGCGAGCGCTTGTGCCGGTTGCACCGCGTGCAGTGGGGTTCGAATCCCTGCCCGGGCGAAAGATTTCGGGGCCGCGGAATATTCGCTTGGGACCATGGTCATTGTGTTTGTATCATTTTTCATTTATTCATTTAATTAATTTAATTTTCAGTACATTTTCTGTATTAGTTATTGAGATAAAGCCTCATCAGTGGCGGTTTTAAAGGGGGGTAATCGGGTAATTACCCCCCCCCCTCCCTAAGAATTTTTCGCTTATCAATTTTTATTGTTAAAAATTAAACGGATATTCCATATTCCAAACAAAAAATATAACCTGTAAATTTTTCCAACACTTGAAAATGTTGGCAAAGGATAGGGAGATTTCACGGAACAGGTGTATGAGAGCGGAAGAACCAGTTTATTTACCTTTTTTTTCAAATACCCCCCAGAGTAGTTGGCTGGAAACGCCCTTGAACCTCATAGACACAGGTATAATCTTTTCTTCCATAAATTGTTCGAATCAACTCGAGAGACATCAAAATAAAACAACAAAACGACCCAAAAACGGCGCAACATTAAGCATCAATCTAAAAGATTGATATCATCCGAGCCAATGAAACTCTCATTAAATGGCATTTCATCTACATTAACTTTATCTTCCCCACCTTCTTATAAAATCTTTTTCCGTCGAGAATTAACGAGAATAAAAACATTAATTTTTAGAACTAAATTTCGTAATAAAAACTAAAAGGCGACAAAGTAATATTATAAGAGAATATAAACCACGTTAAAACATATTCCTGTATGATTTATAAACGAGAAATGTACGTAAATTTGTGAGTAGTAATAATATTTCAACTATAAACTAAATGAACAGTATAAACATACATGCGAAAATAACGTACATTTTTATAAATTTAAAACAGTAAACAAACTCACGTGGCACAAACACATTATAAAATGTTAAATGTTTACTTAGAGCTCTAAAATTTCTTTCGTAGTTCACCTGCTATTTACTCGAGAGCTTACATGCACACATTTTTTCTATATTACGACTGCATTTCATGCCATAAATTTTAATGTAAGTGGACCATCACCCGATACTGCGTGTAATTTGATGGTGTAATATCTAAACCATTGCTACCAAAAGAGTTAAAACTGATTTCTGATAAAGTAACTTACGTAAATTAAATAATACTTAATTCAGTACATTAATTTAAAATTACTTCTTCCCTCGTCTCCCTTTATCGTGGCATCCTCTACTTCCCTGGCTTATGTCACACCGAATATTGAATTATACAGAAGAAATGTACATGCTATAACTACTCTTTTTTTTATTTAAACTTATTATTATAGTGAGAAAAGTAGAAAATATTTTAACTAAAATTATATAATGCCAGATATATTTAATTTGCAACGAAAATCGATTCGTGTGCTAACTGGTCTTGGTTACAGGGAAGACTGTAGGCATCAATTTATGAAACTTGGCATAATGACTGTACCCTGCATTTATATTATGGAATGTTTAACACACATTAAGATTAACATAAATGACTATACCTGCAACAGTGCGTATCATTCTCATGACACTCGAAGGCTAAATGATATACGTACAAAACAGTATCGCTTATCAAAATCCAGAACGGGCACCAGATACTACTGTATTAAATTCTATAACCTGTTACCCAGCAATATTCAGCAGCTGCCTACGAAACAGTACAAACACTGGTGCAAAAACTACCTATTAAAACAAGCGTTCTACTCTTTTGACGAATATGTAAAAAGCTTTTAAATATAAGTCTCAAAATGTAAAAATTCGATGTATCTTCTTTTGTTATTATTGCATAACTTAGATTTAATGTATGCATATATTATTTGATTTATATCCATTACTCTATCCTAAATGTTGTAAATTTTCGCTTTGTATATATTGTATATTTAATTTGTATCTTTATCGTTCTATATACGATTTGGAAGCATTTGATGTAACCATTGTATTGACTTGTGTAAGGACATATGTCTTATAGCACTAAATAAATATTATTTATAGTGCTTTCGGATCACAAATGTGATTTAAAAATTGAAAATTTAAATCAACTAAATAATATAAATTAAGTCATTGCTATATACAGGGTGTTACAAATTCGATGCATTCATTAATATACAGGGTCTATTTTTTAACTCAGAACATATGATTGTTAATGTTATAATAATCACATCAATGCATTGCAATGTATTGACAATGTAGGCAACCATTCTTACACTCAGTTTTATTTAATTGTCAAAATTGTGTTATTAATAAAAATGTGTTACACCACCGAAGAAAGAATACATATAATTAATTGGTACAAGAGTGGGAACAGCATTCGACGTGTTCGGGATTTGTTTTCGGTTGAGTATCCGAGCAGACAAGTTCCATCCATCTCAACAATTTGTAATATTGTCCATCATTTTGACAATACTGGCTGCGTGAGTAATTTTCACATTAAAAGGGCTAAAGGAAATCACAATTTAGTGTTATCGCAGCACAGTTTCAAATAAGTTTAGCTTCCGTTTACAAGACATTAAAAGAATTTAAATACAATGCTTACAAGTTTGCAAATCATCAGCAACTATCAAATGAGGCCAAAGGCAAACCAACAGAATTCTGTGAAATCGTATTCAATTAAATTAATAATGATCAAGATATTTTACGCAGAATAATATTTACTGATGAGGCATCATTTTCCTTAAATGGTGAAGTTAATCCATAAAATTATAGGTTAGTATTCTTCATTCCTTATCGATACCCATTCCTTACACCCATTCCTTCACCTTTTAGATTTTAGGCGTGCAATAACCCTCGCTTACAAAATTGGACCACACACAATACAATGCGAGAGTTAATGTGTGGGCTGGACTAATTAATGATACCCTTATTGGTCCTTTTTTTATTAATGGAAATCTAAACAATGTTTACTTAGATCTTCTGCGAACTCGTATAATCCCAGAAATTCATACACTAAACATTGCTGCTCCTTATTATCAGATGGATGGAGCGCCTCAACATTCTACAACTGCCATTAATCATTATTTAAGTGAATTACTTCCTGAGCGCTGGATAGGTAGAGGTGGATTTGGCCCAATATCTTGGCCACCCCGGTCGCCTGATTTGTCTCCAAACGACTTTTTTTGTGGGGGTATCTAAAAAGCAATGTTTATAATAACATTATTATAAACAATACTTCAGAGTTAAAAGATCGTATAATTACTGTTTGCGATGAATTAAGAAGAAATCCGCAACACATTAGAAATGCTATTCAAGGATTTTTTAATCGACTTGGCTACTGCGTAATAGTGTTAAGCTTTCACTGTACCCTGACAGGTCGACGGGGCCGAGAAAAGAAGAAGCATTCACTGGCACCTTTGTGTACTTGGTTGTCAATACATTGCAATGCGTTGATGTGGTTATTATAACATAGAACATAGACATTAACAATCATATGTTCTGAGTTAAAAATATACCCTGTATACTAAAAGTTCAAGGCCCAAATCACGTTTTCTCAAAATATTTTAAAAACTCTTATAGATAGCGATTTGAAAATTTCATGAAAAATCACAAATAAATCAAGAAATATACCATTAAAATTTCAACCTCCTCCGACTACCCCTTGTGTTGCCAACCCCTCAAAAAAATTCGCAATTTTCCATCTGACCCAGTAACCCCGGGGTGAATTTTTGAAAATCGATTTATTGCGATGCAGAGGTTCACGCCAAAACTTTCACACCCCTGGATTTTTGAGCTGAAAAACTGGGACCAGGCTCAAAAAATCCCCAATGCATTGGGGCACAAAGGTTACTATAGAACATTGGGGTGCGACCTGCGGTTGCTATCCCTCGGCCATTTTTCTAAATAATCACATATCGGACGCTTCCGGAAAAAAGGGCGCGCTTGCCGTTACGATTGCGACTTTAATTTTTATAGAGTTTTATAGAAATAGCTTTTCTCCACATTTTATGTCTCTTACGAATTTTCGATATCTCCAACCCTTGAAGAGGTATTCAAAGAAAACCACCCCGATTTCAATAAAAAAATTCCAGAGCGGCCATTTTTAACCCGATACAAAAAAATTTAGCGGCACGCCATTTGGAATTTCATTTTGCGTCGAAAAAGTAGGGGCTATATTTTTCGTGGGGCGCACCGTTTACGATCTACGGCCTATTTTAGATTGTTTTCCGGCAATTTTTCAAAGAATTTTACGATTTTTTTTTTCTAAAATTAAAAATCTGCATCAAAGATCCCCCTAAAGTTTTTTTATCTACGACCACTACTGTAAATGCCCATTATCGTACAATGCGCGTACTGCGTAAATACACCAAAACACCCACGTATGTTAGAGCCCGCTTGTAAATTAAAGGTACGTGTGTGTTTGCCATAACATACTAGTGAGTTTCGTTTACGAACTTTTGATTGGTTGAGAGTTGCGCGTTTGTTCGTTTTTATTAAATATAGTAGTCCGCGATTGTTAAACGTCACATCACGCACCCCGAAGCTGTCACTTCGCTATTCCGCACATTCTCTTATATAAATTAAGGTGAGAGTGGTCGTAGATAAAGTATACTACATAACGCGAGTTGTAAAGCAATTACGCGCTCGTGAAATTGCGTTACTCGCCGCTACGCGGCTCGTACGCAATTTTTTCACTTGCGCGTAATTTGCTATTTACAACTCTTGTTACGTAATATACTATTTTCGATCCGATTTTTAGTTTTCGAGAAATGACGTTGTATACAGAACGGGGAAGCGAAAGTGACCAGCGGGTCACAACATTTTTTTTCGCATCTTATTAAATAATATAAACGTTGTTAAATCGTTTTTGATTGAGAAAGTTGTCCATTATTCCACCGAATCATTTTTTCCACAGGTGACATCCAATCAAATGATAGCAGTTTCATTGCCCAACAGTTTAGTTGTTACTATGGTTACGATTCGTTTTTTGTCAGCGAACTGCCGTAATTTCCAAATTATTCATTATAGTTGAATACAAACAGAAAAATCTTTAGGTGATTATTTAATATGATGCGAAAATAGTTATTTATGCAACAAGTGAGTAAAGTTGCTTTACTCTCGAGTTTCATACAAAATTTTTTCTACGTCCGTAACTTTAAATACATTCGATAAAACCTTAATCAATTTTTATTATAAGTAATAATACTTTGTTTAAATGAAGAAAATAATAATCATTAGGTTTTATTGATCGGAAACAAATATTTGACATTTATCGGCGGAAATTGCGACGTGTTGTGAATCGTTCATGACACACTTTGCGCAAACAAGTTTATAGTAGCGTTAAAAAATGAACCGCTGCGGCACTTTTTTTCACGCAAAAGAGTGAAAAAATGAACCGTTATGGCACTTTTTTTCACGCTGTTTGTAGGGTTTAGGAATCACATATTTTATGAACCCAAATTAATGAAAAAAACTGTACATTTTATAACGGACGTAGAAAAAGTATAGTATTAAACTCGTGTTGCTTCACGACTTCACCCTCGTGGCAATGGCCAACTTTCTCACTCGTTTAATAATATACTATTGTCCGATCGAAAATCCACACCACCGGAAAGCCCTTCTCAAGCTCAACAGAAAATCCAAATCAAATTTCTCGATCCGACCCCTCCTTCTAATTTTAAAAATTCATTAAACTTCTATTTATTTTGCCGATAAATATTTTCGATCGTTTCAAAATGAATTTTTCTATTCCTTCTTAAATCACGAATCCAACGACGGATTATCATTGTGGTATTGCGGGTACGTAAAACAAACTTTGAATTTTTTAAATTGCCCCGTTATTAACCGAGATATGGATATTTGAATTATTGTCGTTTTTGAAGGTTGAACATTTTTCCCGGAAAATCAATTTCGAAAAAAAATATTTCCGGGAGGGTAAGAACAATGAAACTTTGGGAAATCATTAAGAGTTCCATTTGAAGCAGACCACCAAAATTTGGTAACATTTCGGTCACCCCGTCAGCCGCATCGGCCGCAACGGGGTGCCAAAGACCGAAACAGCCCCTATAAGTACCGCCCTAAATTCTGTTTGTATGTCGGTTTGTAATGTGTATACGCTTCTCAGACGCTCACCAAATAATTTTTAGTGGCCCAAAGTTGATGAAAAAAAATAAGCTTCTTGCTCTGTTAACGTCCAAGTGCTCTCCAAACAGCAAATTAAGAAATGCATTGACAATGCATTGTCACATTTAACAGGTGTCAGATTCAGAAACTGGGGTTACCGCCAGATTACATTCTGGAAGTTCCTCAACGGGGTTTGAGCGAAACGATTAAAATTTTTTTTTTCACCCCCTTCTGCACGGATGAGAGAGGTGCCGCTTTTGGGTAATGTGGTGTGTATCAATTGTCATCGAATGAGCAAATTTCATCGTCCCCATGATCCTCCCGGTGGCCGTCGGGGCCTTCTCAAGAAATTATGCAAGAAAATTCGGCCCGGCCTTCCGGGTACATCCTGGACAATTTCAAACTATTCTATCCTCTCCACAAAAGACCCCTCTACAACAGTTATTCTCATTATTTTTTTATTTTTCTAATCGTTCGCGAGCTACGAATTTTTTTATGTGTCAAGGCACCAAATTTTTAATTTTTCATGAGTAAACCATCGGAAATTTGAGTGAAAATCGCATGACACGGATTCGGCTGAAATTTTCACCAGATACCTATCGCCTGAAGGGGCACCACGTGACAAGTATTTCATCTCCGGGGGCCCCCGTTCCGCTGGCCCCGGCCTTAAAAGTGAGCGATTCAAGATTATTTTTCGGGAGTCTTCGTGCCTTCAGTTTTGACTTGAAGAGTCTGTTAAAACTCCAGTATATTTGCAAAGCTTTCCTCTACAATATTTATGTTGGAACATTTTTTGATTTGTTGTTCCCTTAATGGGATTCGATTTTTCAAATATTGACTAAATTGTTTCTAACTTTTTTCAAGTTTCTTTCAGGGACGTATATTTTTCCCTATTCAATTTTTTTTTTCAAGTCGAAAAGCTTAAACTTTTAGAGATCGCAGAGGATACAACTGGCTTTCAAAAAAATAGAAAATTAAAATAAAAAATTCAAAATATAAAATGTAAAATGTAAAATGAAAAATGAAAAATTAAAAATTAAAAATGGAAAAAAAACGTGCGTCAGACATGACATTCATACATATCTGTAACAAGGTAATGATTGCACACAATTTTTAGATTTATTGACATTGACAGACATGACATTCACTGACATATCTGGAACAAGGTTATGATTGCACACAATTTTCAGATTTAATGACATTGACATGACATGCTTAAAGTCGCGGGTTTAGGTTAGGAACCCATCAGCTGTGCGTCAGACATGACATTCACTGACATATCTGAAACAAGGTTATGATTGCACACAATTTTCAGATTTAATGACATTGACATGACATGGTTAAAGTCGCGGGTTTAGGTTAGGAACCTATCAGCTGTGCGTCAGACATGACATTTACTGATATATCTGAAACAAGATTATGATTGCATACAATGTCGCTGATTCTTGACAACTTCTGTTACACTGGCCATAACGGGACTTAAAAATTGTTATTTTCAATTCAAGTGAACGAAAGCGGCCTTACTCACGAGTTCTGTATTTCGATTTGTTCGGTACTGTTTGTAATCGCATTATAAATTCTTACTTATTTTATGTTTTTATTAGCCATTACTGTATTTCCAGCAATTTTATTATTTCTAAAGGTGCTCTATTAGTTTATTGCCATATTTACATTTCTGGAGATTATATATTTCTTCGATTTATGAGTGTATTGTCTACAAACGTGTAAATTCCAGAAATGTTCACAATAGACAGGGATTAAGGGAAATTTCAGCAATTATCCATCTGCGATGATGTCTTGCTGCAAGTTCCGCTACCCTAATTTACATAAGGTTTTTTCTCTACCTAGACCTCTGGGTCTAGGGTTACCACCCGCGCTAGTAAAGGTGTTCCCTGCGCCCCTCGGCGAAATGCGCATGTCGCCACCCGTCGCCCCCACTTAGTTTGTAGTTTTCTTTAATTGTAAATATTTTGAGTTGAGAGAGTTTCATTTTATCACTGAAAGTGCTCAGTTGCACAGAGATTGTATATATTTGTAAATTGTTGGAGTGTGTGTGAATAGACGAGTTAAACTCAACTTCGTTGTTTAATTTACCACAAAACGAAAATTACGGACGTATCCTTAAGAACCAGGAGGAAAACACGTACGCCCAAACAGGTACCTCTCCAAAAAGTTTGTAACTTTGTATTCCAAATCGTCCGGCACCAGTTACTTTAGTCAATTTTAACAGGCTACGCTTTAACAGGCTCGTCACCAGTTACTTTGGTGAATTTTAATGGGATACGCTCAGACGACGCACAGTGGGACAGAACGGCCAGAAAAATGATCATTAGACTGAATCATATAATGTTGGAAATATTAATGAAAATGGCCTAATACAATTCTAAAACATATTTTTAATAATTTTTAGTAAAAATATGTTACTTAGTAACCGTAATTGCGTTACTAAGTAACGAAAACGTCGAAAAATGAATTCGAGAGTTTTTCAAAAAATTGTATTACATGCAGTTAACGTTAAACTTTTGGGTTGCATGATACTGTAAACATTCCTAAGGATGTAAATTTTACTTTTTGACCATCGGCGCCTTTTTGTAGCCAATCACAAACATAAATTCGATTTTTTTTTTTGAACTACGAAATCTAAAAAGTGGTATAAAATGGTATTGAATAACTTTCAGAAATTAAAGAGAATTTAATATAGTTTCGTTTTTTGATATTGTTGGCTGCGACCGCCTGCGACCACGTGACTTAGACAATAAAATGTATAGTGCGAATTCCGCTGCCCAAATCAGAAAAGAATAATAAAAGTCCCTAATCTAGCGCAAACATGTAGTATATTAATTCCAAAATGATAAAATTTCTGTTTTTCCTATTTTTTTTTTGACATCTAAAGAAATCGAATCGAAAATTATTGTTTGTCTAAATCGCTTAATTCCCCATAATTAACTTCATATTTTCGTACAATTGGAAGTAATAATAATTATTTTAACAATTTCTTATGATTTTCATGCAATGTGAATCGTTTCCGCCCTTGGTGACAACGAAAACCTCGATGATCACTTTTTTGGCCGTTCTGTCCCACTGTGCGACGGCGCAGCGCAGCGGAGCCGTCGTTCGTCAGCGGTTACTTTGGTCAATTTTAATAGGGGACGCACGGACGACGGCGCAGTGCAGCAGAGCCGCCGTTCGTCGCCATTTAAAATATTTTTAAAAAAATTAAAAAAAAATTAAAATTATATAAAAAAAAATTAAAAATTATTTTTTTTTTAATTAAAAATAAAAAGAACACAATTTTACCTATTTTCACTTTAGCTTGAAAAAACTTGTTAGCATTGCTATCTCGGTAACCATAAGAGACAGAGAGTTGGTTAAATTAAGGCGAAGCTGTGTATTTTAATGCTGAATAATGTGTTAAAAATAAATTTAAAATATTCCCACTACTTTCCGAGATATTTGATAAAAACAAAACCGAAAAAGTCGATTTTGGTAGTCGGAATATTTTAAATCTATTTAACAAATTATTCAGCATTAAAATACGCAACTTTGCATTAATTTAACTCTTATGGTTACCGAGATAGCAATGCTAATGCATCGAATTTGTAACACCCTGTATAGACGCGTTTCGATGTTTTTTCCTTCTTATTGTTGATATAATTAAATTAATTTTAAAAGAACGCAATACACCTAACACCCCACTAATGGAATTGTGAATTTATGTGGCCTTTTTATACCTGCGGGGTAGGCAATTAGGGATTAGTGCAGGTACATAGAAATAATTATGTTGTTTATGTTCAAGAAACTACCTGATGGTCTGAGTAACAATTTCAAATGGGAACACTTCATTTGTCGCAGATGCATTAAATAAATGTAAAATAAAATAAATAAAGCGCGAATGTTCGTGAATCTACAAAATAAGTCTTACAAAGACTACTCGAGGGCATGAAGATTAAGAAAGCAATTAGGAAGGGCCAACGCCTGCTCAACAATCAGAACGAGCTGCTTGAAAATACAAATGTCTTAATCGCCGGGCTTTCAGATCATTAGAACCTGAATATAATTGGAATAATCATTTGTAATTAGTATTTATTGTGTCCTTAATTGATAATGGTCATAACTTACAAGGCCCTAAAATCCATACCTTCCCAAATAATACTCATGCGGGTTAATAAGTAAATTTCGTAAGTTTTGGTTCCTGGGCTCAAATGTTTGTTTTGTTTGATTTCATTCCTACATAATCTATATGAGTTATTTACCTTGATAAACATTAGTTTTGTTTCTATGAACTTTTAGCTTTTGTATATGATATTAAGCAGATACTTAATTAACTTGAGACAACCTCACTTATTGCATTATTATTTGATAAAATTATTTATTTGACGAAAAATAGCCTGAATATATGAAAATTCAGCCTGTTCGTGACATGTAATATTTACAGTTTAAAGTTTCAAATTGGGCGGCCCGTTGGTGTAGTGGGTACAGGCGAGCGCTTATGCCGGTTACACCGCGTGCCGTGTGGGTTCGAATCCCAGCCCGGACAAAAGATTTTTCGGGGATCGAGAAGTATTCGGTCGGGTCCATGGTTGTTGTGTATACGGGGTCCGGGACAAAGTGCCGAATGCCCAAAGTGCCGAATCGAAATTTTGCCCAAAGTGCCGAATTTCATACTACCGACCATGCCCAAAGTGCCAAATCTCATCCGTGACTGGTGCCCAAAGTGCCGAACGACGCTAAGCGACGTCGCATCGTTCGGAAACAAGGCGTCGGACCCGAATGCGAATCGGCAGTTTAGGCATTCGGCACTTTGTCCTCGCACCGACATTGGAGTATGGACCAAAATGTCGAACGCATGCTGGTTCGGCACTTTGGTCATTCGCCAAAACATCCCCGAACGCACCTACGAACAAGGCCCAAAATGCCGAATGTGTTAAATTATCAACTAAAAGTTGCCGAAAAAGTGCCCAAAATGGATTTACTAGAATCTCTCGAGGTACACAAAGCAAAACGTAATCCTGGTATTTCCTTACTTAACGAACAAACTGACCTAGTATATTCCCCACTGTTTCTCGCTGTATAAATGTGTGTGTGTTTTTCGTTTGTTTAAAGTACTTTTAGTTTGATAATGATCAGTACGTGATCGAAACTATAGTCGCTATTAATAAATCGAGTGATATTAACAAAGAAAGTGTTTTATTTATAATTCAAAATGTATCATGAAGTAAACTCCTCCAGTGTCAATCAATTAAATATCTGAGAATCTGTAAGTATAAATAATATGTATAAGTAAATACGAACACCTTTTAAAATGTAAATAATAGCAAAATATATCGACAATATATTTCCCTGGGAATAGGGTAGCATTTAAACGGAATAACAAAACAGTGGTTTATATTTAGAGAAAAATTTTATTGCAAATTATGTTGCCACAATTTTGACATATTACTTAATTGGCTCTCTGTCGATCGGGCACCTGGAATAATCTACGATTGCATCGTACGCTTCATCTTCTGGGCTTGATGTCAAAGATTTAAATGGTTTATTCTCCTCAGAGCATTCAGCACGTAGCCCGAAATGCTTGCAGGGCAACAAAACTGTGGTTGTAGGTGCAGTTTGGCTGCTTTTATTTACATTTTAAAAAGGTACCAGTAAAATTAACTGCTTGAGTATACGAGGTATTATAAAAAAAAAATTCATATTATTTATACTTACAGATTTTCAGATATTTTGTAGCTCAAATAAACAATATTAGTTAATTACATTTGAACTTTATGTTATTAAGTTGGACTCATAGAAAAACGTTTTATTAATTTCTCAGAAAATTTTATTTTTGCAAAAAAATTCTACAATATTTCAAACCTACGAATCAATCACTGAAGTAAAATGATCTTCCGTATACGTGGTGTTATAAAACATAGTAAAACGTTTTAAGAGTAAACTGATCTTGTTATTAAAGCGATGAAAAAATATTACTTGGAAAAGTTATTTAGAACTGACAGAAGGTTTAAATTACTGTTAATTGGTTTAAATTGGATTTGTTTAAAATATTGTTATTTGAATCAATCAAATCATTTGAGATTTTGGGCTTTATGCAAATAATTTATTTAAATTATTTGCATAAAGCCCAACACTACTTATTATTAAATTATATTTGGCGTAACTATTATAGTTTCATAATTATTAACCAAAAAGGGAAAACGTTTTCAATTTTTTTTTCTTTGAAAAAGCCCACAGGCAGACATCCCCACATCTAATTACGACGCATAATGTAAAATAAAATATCATGTTACTTTCTCCGATTTAGATGGTATAATAGTTATTTATATTTGTACTTTCAATTGAAATCATATTTTAAATGTACATCAAGTGTTTTGCAAGAACGGATGATATTGACGTTTGAAACATCAAAATTATGAAAGATGAAAATAAAAAATTATACATTAAATTCTAAAAATCTTTACCACCAGTTTACTCAAAAACTAAGGGATTTCGTAAAAAATCATTCTTATAAGTTATTTATTTCGGCAATACCTACAATTATTATTAATATAAATTTTATGTAACGATTATCGTTTTATAATTATAAACCAAAAATAACAAACATTTTCGAACAAAAGATTTTTTTGCTGTCAATATTTATTTCAATGTTTTTGTAATATTTGTCATATGTAAACAATTATTGGACAAAAAAATAAAAATTCACTTCCGATGCACGAAATTTTGTCAAAAGCTTCGGATTGTCAAAAAAGACAAAGTTTCATGTTAATTCCTTTATTCATTTTTAAGATACAGCGCGCACAGACACACACACGGTAAAGGAGAAAGTAATAGTTATTTATTATACGAATGTGAAATGTACGTAATTAGTCCCGCCTGAAAAAGTTTACCCCTGAGCTTGAAGAGCGAACGGGTAATTTTCTTAGGGGGACTAATGACTAATTCAACATGAGTATAATATAACATTTTATCCAAAATCATCCGTAATTGCATTAAATATTGAAATAATGTTTATAAAATTTTGACAAGAAATTTTGACGTACGTGGTGTCAATTTGAATTATTTCAAAAATTCTACGAAGGATCCGTGTGCGAGTTTTTTTCTCACTAGTGGGTAATGAATAACATTACTTCTCTTAAATGACTGCAGTAATTCGCTTATTTTTATCCAAAATCTGGTGTAATTTTGGATAAAAATCTATTCGTGTCTACATGTTTAAAATAAACACGTTTAAAACATGTGTTTAAGAACAAAAAGTTTATTGTTTTTATTTTCAACCCTGGTATCATCTACCTTTTTCGCATCTTATTAATTAATATAAACATTCTTTTAATCAATTAATTAAACATTGACGCAGTATAAGGATTCAAAATGATTTTTTTTACATTTTTGGACCTTGTATAAAGTTATCAAAACTTTAATTTCGTCCCAAATACGCAGTTCCATATTTCATAATTAGAATTTGGAATGTTGAAATTCCAGCTAATTGGTCCCTTATATTATATGATCGCAATAATAAATACTTACCACTAATGGCACAAATCCTATTATTACGGCAAAAATCCTTTTATTCTTTGGGTATGCACAAAGTTACACTTTACACTTTAACGATCAGTTTTACCAACAAACAGAGGGATTATCAATGGGTAATCCGTTAAGTCCATTGCTCGCTGAAATATTCATGCCATATTAAGAAATCCACAACCGAAAGCAGTGTTTATTTAAAAATTGTTTATATTGGTATCGATATATAGTTGGTATATTGGTGTGCTTCATATGCACCAACAGACTTTTGCAAACTTTTCTAAAATGTATCAACAAAATTCACAAATTCACCTTCGAAGTAGAATAATATTATTCAATAAATATTTTAGATTTAGTCGAACAAGAAATAGGCATAAATTTAATATTTTTCATAAACACACATTGTCACAACCATATATATGCAATCCTTTCATCCTTTGCATTTAAAACCTGAAAAATATGCAACAAATAATGAATTTGAAATATGCATGTAATTAATTGAAACATGTCATTGAAAAAATACAAGTTTGTTTATATACATTTTTGTTGTTGTAGATTAAAAAAATGAATTACCGGATATTTAAGAGGACACTTAGGTATTGACATTTTAGGAACACTTATTGTCAAAATTGACGGTTTCCATTTTCTTGAAAACTAAAATAGATAAGTGTACAAATGTTCCCACAAAATATATTTAAATTTAAAAGAGAAATGCTAAAATATAATAATGTATAGGGTGTTCCATTTAAAATTACAAATTTCGTGCTACTTACGGTGGAATCGGAAATGATAAAAAGTTAAAAATATGTCACATGAGGAGAACTGAATCAATGGAGTGATGTTTTTTTTCAATACAACGGCAACCCCGTAAACTTCTAATGAACGGTTTAACGAAGACACCCCATATTTGTATATATTCTTCTCTATGTATTTCGTAATCAACATGTTGTATCATATATATTATATTCTGCTTCTAATTTTATATTGTTATTTTTTATATTCTAGAGCACCGGATCGATGTGCATTCGGCATTTTGGGCCTTGCTCGTAGGTGCGTGCGGAGACGTTCTGGCGAATGACCAAAGTGCCGAACCGGCGTGCGTTCGGCATTTTGGTCCTTACTCCTATGTCGGTGTGAAGACAAAGTGCCGAATGTCCAAACTGCCGATTCGCATTCGGGTCCGACGCCTTGTTTCCGAACGATGCGACGTCGCTTAGCGTCGTTCGGCACTTTGGGCACGAGTAACGGATCAGATTCGGAACTTTGGGCATGGTCGGTAGTATGAAATTCGGCACTTTGGGCAAAATTTCGATTCGGCACTTTGGGCAGGCCCCTGTATACGTCTGAGATTATTCATTTATTCATTTGTTCAGTTATTCGTCCAAAAATTAAAAATACATAATTAAAATAGTCGATGTGACTGAAGTCAAAAAGAAAAAAAAAGTTTCAAATTTAATTTTAGAATAATTTTCAAGTTACGCCTGTACGTAGAAATAAACGATCTTAAACCAATGTTATTATTTAGTAGTACTAGTAATAACATGCACATTTCTTTTGTATCATTCAATATCCGGCGTGGCACTAGCCAGGGAAGTAGTTGTTTCAATAAGTTATTTGTTTGTAGTCTTAGTAAGACTTAATGTTACAGAGTTACGAACAGGCTGAATATTCGTATATTCAGGCTATTTTTCGTCTTTGTTACTTGAATTTTTTTTGTGTTACTTTGGTTAGTAACCAAGTTGGCCATTATAAACCTTTGCCTTTTAAACATGCGAACTGTACCAGGTGGCCCAAACTCGAGGTTTTTATAGGCTACCTAGGTAGCCCTAAGAGTTAGAAAAATCTGATATACACGTTATAGCCTAAAATACATCGAATTTGGGGCTCTCGTCGAAAATTTGAATTGGGTAGTAGGAAAATTATAAGGAGCCTTAATCGGCGAATTATTAAACGATTTGCGATTTTGAAATGATCTAATATAAGGCCGTCTTGTTCGTGTATTTTATCGTTTTATCGAGGAAAAGAGAGGAAGATGGGAACGTGGAAAGACGAGAAGAGGCGTGTGAGGGCAAACTAGGTTATGCTCTATCGGGGAATATAATGTGCCATTGCACTGATGGTCTAATTAAGTTTTAGTGGGAATAATCCGTGCCGTTAGTCAGAACTTGGCCACATGACTGTGCCGCGATCACCTCTCCTTGTAATTGATAAATGAAAAAGGTGCACCCTCTGCGTGAACTTAATGGACAAGCGATGAAATATAAAATCGGCGTAAACATAAAAATCCCGTCGGGTCTGCAGCGGGAGAGAATGGATAATTAAGTTTTGAGGGGTCGTAAACGCAGTTATTACGAAATGCAGGGCTGAATATGGAATGACGTAGGTCCAATTAGCTGGAAAAGTCAAATTTATACGAACGAACGTTTTGTTTCAACGCTACAATTCTCATTTATTACATGAATTGAATATTTTATTGGGTGGAATTTTGGTAGATGTGTTGCTAATTAAATTTACCGCACAATTTACAATTAAATTACGCATCCTTGTACCGTATTATCCCTTTCACTATGTATAACGTTATATAATTTAGGAATAGTCATGGCCCCATCCTTCGCGTGTTTGAATCACATGAAAGGGAATTATTTTATTAGCCACGAGATTCATGATGATAACGAATGTAACTATTACTTTTAAAAATTCGCAAAAAACTACACCCAGTGTATTGAACAATAAAAGTAAAATGTATCATCAGACAGTTTGAATGCTTTAAACAGTCGTAACATTTATACATCTATTACTATGACATTATAAAAATTTAATTGTTTCATATTGCATTATTTATAACTACGATACACCAACAAAGTTACAACTTTTTACTAGGGCAGCGTGTATATGTTTTGCTTGACGCATAAAATAAGTTGTAATTAAATTAAATGATAAGCAGTTTAAAATATTCTTTCTGCTGTACAAACGTTCTCATTTCGCCTGGCATGATTTCGTCGCCAGGTTATTTAATGACTCCTTTGTGCCTGAAAAATGAACAGGAAATCGTTAACCGAGACGAGCATAGTGTTTTAAAATTGTGTTACTGCTTTAATTTCAAGAAGGCTGACAAAAAATTTTACGTTTATAAATTGATAAGTTTCGAACATATACAGGGTGTTTCAGACCACCCGTCCCAGGCCTTTTTCTCGAGAACGTGACGTCATAGAGCTTCTAGAAAAAAAATAGCACCGCCAATGCCTGCCTGAAGAATTTAAAGGAGGTAGTTTCGACTTCCGGAAGTTACCGGAAGTAGGTGTAACTACACTCAACTTTAGAATTTCAAATGGGATTTTCAAGTGGGGTATCATGGGATAGGTATTTTAAAAAGAAATAACTTTTGTTTGAAAATTTATTTCTAAATATTAGGCGTAATGAAATAAAAATTAATGTTTCAAATAACCATTCCCGGACAGATTGGCCAGATTTTACAATTAAATTTTTATCAAGTTGACTTGTTGCAAAATTTTAAAACGACGTGCACATATCACGAAAACAGCTGATTTAGCTTTATTTTCTTATAAACGTAACGATACTTACCTGTAGCCAGTTCATAATTTTCATTTCATCGACCATGTATTTATAAGATTAGTTAATTAGTTGATGCACACAAAATCATTGATTAATTACCATAGGCATTAATAATTCATAATATTATAATTGTTTGTGGGTTGCTAACGACGCTACCCGCAATCAAATTTATTATTTGACAGTAATATTTGTTTGTAAATATGGTGTTTTCAAATTTAGAAGGGTTTGATATGCTGATGGTTTTGGGTGAGTGTCATCAAAATTATCATGCGGCTGAGCGATAACCTCAACGAACTCGTTAATCAAGAAAGGTATTTCGTCGCCTAGCCCATCGACTTAAGACGTCTGGTGAAATACAACCAAGCCATAATAAAAACCAGCATGTTAAGCAACGTGTGCAGAACGAAAGAGCACCTGATATCATTGCTACTATTAGTATTGACCCATATACATCCACTAGAAGACTCTCAATCGATGCTGGGATTAGTCCACACAACAACGTGGAGAATCATAAACAAAAACAAATTCCATCCTTTTCATATTCATTTACACCAAGAACTTTGAGCACGCGATATTCAGGACCGATTGGATTTTTGTGGATGGTTGTTGAACAAAAATCAGAGCTTCCACCGTCGAATTCTTTGGTCAGATGAGGCAACATTCAAGAATAATGGAAATGTTAATATTCACAACGCGCATTACTGGTCTCGCGAAAACCCTCACTGGCTACGCGAAGAAAACAACCAACATATTTGGAGCCTTAATATCTGGTGTGGCATCTTAAGAGACCAAATACTTGGACCACATTTTTTCGAAGAGTCTTTAAACGGTATAATGTATAAAGATATCATAGAGAACATACTTTAAGAGATGTTCCATTGGCAACCCGTTTAAGAATGTGGCTGCAACAAGACGGTTGTCCAGCTCATTATTCGAGAGTGGCTCGCGAAACTCTTAATAGTATCTTTCCTGGCCGTTGGATTAGAAGAGGAGGTCTGGTTTCATAGCCAGCTCGTTCGCCTGACCTAACACCTCTTGATTTATTCTTGTGGGCACGTATTAAAGACCTGGTATATAAAGAACATCCAACCACGAGGGACAACATGAAGAATAGGATCCGGAATGCCTGCCGTACAATAAGTGGAAATGAGGTTTTACGGGCTGTCAACCATGTCCGAGTACGGTTACAAAAATGCTCCGATCAAGCAGGAAGACACTTTGAGCATTTATTATTAAAAAAAAAACACTTTTTGGTATTTAAATGTTTTGTGTTTATTTTGTTTTCATATTGCGGTTTTGGGCAACTTTAAGTTTTTAATGTTTAATTCGTTTATTTGCAAAAAATGTTATCTGTTATCTTTAAAATACGTCAAAGCCAAAGATACCATACATGATCTAGGTTCGCATTTAAAATGTTGAAGTTGCGCCTACTTCCGGTAACATCCGGATGTCGAAACTACCTCCATTAAATTATTAAAGTAGGCTTATGACATGTAATTTTGTTTTATGAACCTCTATGGCGTAATACATTGAGAAATGGCCAGGGACTGGTTATTTGAAACAATAATTTTTATTTCGTTATGCATATGTTTTAGAAATAAATTTTTCAAACAAAACATTTCTTTTTAAAATACTTATCCAATGATACCCCACTTGATCTAGGAAAATTGAAATTTGAAATTCTAAAATTGAGTGTAGTTACGCCTACTTCCGGTAACTTCCGGAAGTCGAAACTACCTCCATTAAATTCTTCGGGTAGGCATTGGTATTGCTATTTTTTCTCGAAGCTCTATGACGTCACGTTCTCGAGAAAAAGGCCTGGGACGGGTGGTCTGAAACACCCGGTATAAATAGTGAAGTTCAACAGAGCATTTGTGAAAATGCAGATACGATTTTAAGTACTGCACTGTTGGATAGATAGAAAATTATTGAAAATATTTATCATTAAGCTTTACTTTAACTCTTTCTCGGTATTGCCCGCATTTCAATGGATTTGTCTATATATATTCATTCAGATATGGCTCTTATAGATACCCCCCATTTATTGCAAACTCTTTTATTTAGGAAATATTTCTAGGAAATTGCTCTTTGACTGCATTATTGATGAAACATAAAATACTGAGTATTAATCTATACTCCTTTGAAAATAACAACCAATTTTCGAAGCAAGTGTTAGGAAACTGAAAATAGAATATTGAAATAAGTGTTTCATATTGTATATTGAAATTTTCTATCAATAGAGTAATATTCATTTTGTAATATACAAATAGTTTAAATATCCATCAGAGCGTACCCCAAGTAATAAATCAAAAGCTTTAGCTTATTTTTCATTTCAATAAAGCGAGACCAAAGCTAATAGATATGCTAATTTAATAACCAATCATTTGCAACTAGCAATTTACGCTTCAATATAAAATTAATTACGCAGTGATTGTGAACGAAAACCAATTTATATACAAGTGGAACACACACGCACACACACACACTTGCACACATGTATTTCATATGTATAAATCCCAATATCAATTCATCAATTAAAATCATATTAACAAAAACCTAGCTAGAACACACACACACACACACGCACATACACCTTATTAGTTTATAATTAATATTAAGTGGGCGTGGATAATTGTAACACTATATCGAACATTGATCATTTGCTGCTGTAAAACATTGCATTGTTGCATTTAAATACAGCTTGCGGCCATTAAACTAGACACATTAATAAAAGACCCAGCCGGTATTTCATTTTGTAAATTGATAAATTGGTTTTGGTCTGCCATAAAAATTGGGATTTGCATATATTAATATTTCATCAGGTGTACTGAGGAGCAAATTCCGGCAACTAAAAGCTTCCAAATAGACAATTTATGGCTAAGGAATCCCATCATTATTGTACAAAAAGTCGTAATTAATAATAAGTCATAGGTCGTGACTAAATGTCGAAAGCTTAAGTAAAAAAAAATAGATGGTGTGGCCATCATGTTACATTTTCCAAATTGAAGGTATTTATTTATTTCATATTGTTCACTTAAGATAGTATGTTACGAAAACTATACTCCATCTAGTCATACATTAGACTTTTGTGACATCTTTAGTGACAAACACTAGAAAATGAAAAGTACCAAAAATAATTACATTTTTCTCATAACCGTGTTGGTACAGCAAGTTAGGTTGGTACCGGTATTCTTCTTATATATTCATATAAGCGAAATGATGCGACGAACCAACTATACACCTACGCGTTAGAATTCTTAAGTGCGATTTTCGTAATAAATTAAGTACTACCTTTTGTGACGAGAGTTGTTCGGTAACCTAGCGGAATTTCTGTCACTCAAGATGTCAAAAAAGTCTAATCTATGAATAGACCTAGTATAGTTATTTATATTTTTCCTTTCATGGTTTATTTTTAATTTAAAAGTAATTTTAATATACGTCTAGCGTTTTGCAGGATCGCGTAAAAAGAAGTTTTTCTATAAGTTATTAAGACTTGGTTTTGAAATGTTATGAACAAGTTAAATATTCACATATTCCGGTTACTTTTCGCCTTTATTTAAATTATTTAATGCTTCTATGGCTTCTATGATTCTAGGAACCCTTACTTGTTGCAGAGTAAGGGTTCCTAGAATCCTAGCTTTCAAACAAATTATATTTTAGCCAACTAAAATGTTAGAATTTCCTGAAATCCTGAACAAATGCCCAGAAGAAATGCTAAAAAATAGTTAGGAAAAATATTTAAAAAGATATGAAAAAAAAAATGTTGAAAAGTTCTGAAAAACGTGTCCTGAAAAGATCCTAAAAAAGTCCCGAAGAAAGCCATTAATAAGTTTTGAAAAAAATCCTAAAAAAAGTCTTGAAAAAAAAATCTCGAAAAAAAAAATTCTGAAAAAATCCTGATAAAAGGACAAAAGGACAAAAGAATTGAATCCATTTTATTTCAATTTATTTATTTCCAAGAAGAACATATTTAGTACATTTACGGGTTGGTCGCTTACATAAAATTAGTGCTGAAGTAACACATAATTATAGGCCAATATCCATCTTACCGATATTTTCTAAAATATTCGAAAGAGTAATTTATAATAGATTGTTAGATTACTTAAAATCAAAACAAATCCTATGTAAACAGCAGTTTGGCTTTAGACAGGGCCTCACAACCACGAATGCCATATATAACTTTTTAAATTTTGTCCTTGACAACCTTGATAAGAACAATAAAGTTTTCTCAATATTCATAGACTTAACAAAAGCTTTTGATTGCGTCCCGCATAATTTATTACTGAATAAATTAGCCGCATATGGTATACGAGGAAACTGTTACGATCTTATAGCATCTTACCTCTCTGACAGGAAACATATAACTAGTACCTATATAAAAAGTAAATCATATGAATCGCAGTTTGCTTACCCAGCTGTCGGTGTGCCCCAAGGAAGCATATTAGGTCCACTATTGTTTCTTGTATTTATCAATGACATGCCACTCGCCATAAATGCACAGTTAACGATGTTTGCCGATGACACGACCATTTCAATGAAAGACAAATGCATAAATAATATTAACGTCGCAGCTAATCAAACACTAAATGAATTAAGTTCCTGGCTAAACATGAACAACTTAACCATAAATACATCAAAAACATCGATAATGAACTATAGAGCAATAATGGGTCAAACTAACGTCAGCATAAACAATCAAATCATTAATGAAACAGACCAGTTACGATTTTTAGGGGTGATACTACAAAATGACCTTAAATGGGGTGGACATATCCAGCAAGTATGCACGAATCTAGCTCGTTACTCATATCTTATTTATTCAACAAGGGAGGACATCCATGAAAATGCTGCACGAATCATATATATGGCATATTGTCAGCCTCAATTAACTTACGGCTTACTGTTTTGGGGAAACACAACTGAAGCAAACATTCAAAAGGTCTTTATAACCCAAAAAAGATTAATTAGAGCTATCTGTAATAAAAAACCTAATACAAGATGCAGGGATCTATTCAAAAAACTAAAAATCATGCCCATAGCAAGCTTATTTATATATGAGACACTTAAGTTTGTACAAAATAATCTTCATCTATTTGATAAATACAAAACACCACACGAACATAACACAAGAACAAATGTACTTAAACTGCCAAAACACCACCACAGTTTCTATCATAATTCCTGTACAATCACAAGTATTAAATTATACAATAAAATGCCCAACAGTATCAAAAACCTACCTGTCAAACTTTTTAATAAGAAAATCAAAAATATATTTGAATTAAATTGTTTCTATTCAATTGATGAATTTAACAACTTCTGTGATAATATGGCGCTTTAATTGTACTTATCACTTATTGTTTATATTTACTTTGTTTTTATTTTATTTGTACTTTATCTGTATTTAACATTTATCGTATTTATTACCGGTATTACTATTTTTATTTTTATTTTTGTTTTTCATCTATTTTAATTTAATTACATTTCTTATCTTGTTTGACCAATATTTTAAATTGTATTTTTATATATGTCTTTTTATTGTAATGATGTCTCCATTATTCAGTAGATTTTAGATTTTACTCAGTAGATTTTAAGTTTTTATTTGTAGATATTGTTTTACAAGTAAGCATGCAAACATTTTATAAATGTAACATAATTTATATATTTAAGTATCAACTAATACCACATTTATTACTATACCTGACTAACCCATGGATGCTGTAATCATTCTTTCTTGGAAATTAAATAAATTAAATTAAATTAAATTAAATGAAATGGCTTCCGTTAATAAATACCAAATACCAAATAACATGTGCCGAAAAGAAAAATCCTGAGGAAAGTCTTAAAATAAATCCTGGAAAAGTCCCGAGAAAGTCAAGATGAATCGTCCAGAAAAAAGTCCTGAAAAAAATCATAACAAGATTCTTAAAAAGTACTGAAAATAAATCCCGAAAAAGTCTTGAAAAAAACTCTAGACAAAAAAGTTCTGTAAAACGGCCAAATATAGTCCTGAAGAAACAAGTGCTGAACAAAAAAATCCTGATAATAATCATAAAAAAAGTACTGGGAAAGCCATGATGAAAAGTCCATAGAAAAAGTCCTAAAAAAAGCCTAAACAAATACTAAAAAGTCCTGAAGAAAGCCCATAAAAAGTTCTGAAAATAAATCCCGAAAAAGTCTTGGAAAAATCCAGAAAAAAAGTCCTGAGAAACAATCCTGAAGAAACAAGTGCCAAAATAAAAATCCTGAAGAAAGTCCTAAATCAATTCCTGAAAAAAGTCCTGAAAAAGTTTTAAACAAAAGTCCATAAAAAAGAATTTTAAGAAAATCCATTAAACAACCTAAGAAAGTCCTAAAGAAAGCCATTAACAGGTTTTGAAAAAAATCTCGAAAAAAATATTCTGAAAAAATCCTGATAAAAGGACAAAAGAAGTGAATCCATTCCAATTCAATTTATTTATTTCCAAGAAGAACATATTTGGTACATTTATGGGTTGATCGCTTTACATAAAATTTGTGCTGAAGTAACCTGTGGCGAAAAGAAAATCCTGAAGAAAGTCTAAAAATAAATCCTGGAAAAGTCACGAGAAAGTCTAGGTGAATCGTCCAGAAAAAAAGTCCTGAAAAAAGTACTAAAAAAAATCCAAACAAGATTCTTAAAAAGTACTGAAAATAAATCTCGAAGAAGTCTTGAAAAAAATTCGAGAAAAAAAAAGTCCTGTAAAAAGGCCAAATAAAGTCCTGAAGAAATAAGTTGCGAATAGAAAAATCCTGATAATAATCATATAAAAAATACTGAGAAAGTCATGATGAAAAGTCCAGAGAAAAAGTCCTGAAAAAAGCCTAAACAAATACTGAAGAAAGCCCATAAAAAGTTCTGAAAATAAATCCCGAAGAAGTCTAGGAAAAAATCCAGAAAAAAAGTCCTGAAAAAGGCCAAACAGTCCTGAAGAAACAAGTGCCAAAAAGAAAAATCCTGAAGAAAGTCCTAAATAAATTCCTGAAAAAAAAAGATGAAAAGTCCATAAAAAAATAGTTTTAAGAAAATCCATTAAACAACCTACAAAAGTCGTGAAGAAAGCTCTTAAGAAAGCCCTTAAGAATTTTGAAAGTAAATCCCGATAAAGTCAGAAGAAGTGCCGAAGAAACAAGTGCCAAAAAGAAGAATCCTGAAGCAAGTCCAGAAAAAGTCCCGAAAAATACAAAAAGAAGTCCTGAAAAAACGAATGCAGAAAAGAAAAATCCCGAAGAAAGTCTTTAAAAAATCCTGAAATAGTCATGATGTAAAATCCTGAAAAAGTCCGAAGAAAGTCCCGAAAGAAATAACTGAAAAAAGACTTTTAAAAAAAACCTGAAAGTCCTGAAGACAAAATCGTGACAGAAGTCCTGAATTTTCTTTTCATCCTGAAAAAAATCCGGAAGAAAAGGTCTTGAAAAAATGTCATAATAAAGACCTGAAAAGAAAGTCCTGAGCAAATGTTCTAAAAAAAATGGCTCAAAAAATGTCCTAAAAAAGCAAGTGTTCTGAAAAAAAGTGCTGAATAAAGTCCTAAATAAATTCCTTCAAAAAAATCCTAAAAAACTCCCACAAAAAAGTACTAAGGAAAACAGTTCTGAAAAAATAGTGTTGAACAAAAGTTCCGAATAGCAGTCCTGAAGAAGTCCTAAAAAAAGTCTTGAAAGAAGTCCTGAATTGTTTTTAATCCTTCAAAAAGTCCTGAAGGAAGTGTCCTGAAAAAATTTCATAGTAAAAGTCTTGAAATGGCCCAAAAAATGTCCCAAAAAAAGTTCTAAAAAAGCAAGTGCGGAATTTTTTTTTTCAATAAACTCGTGAAAATGTCCTTCAAAAAAATCCTGAAAGAAGCCCCGAATAAAAGCCCTAAGGAAAGAAGTTCTGAAAAAATGGTATTGGACAAAAGTCCCGAAAAAAATCCTTAAAACGTCTCGAAAAAGTCCTGAAAACAGGCTTGAATAGGAGTCCTGTAAAACATTATGAAAAAAGTCCCACAGGAAGAAAGTTCTGAAAAAATTCTGCTGAACAAAAGTCTCGAAGAAAGTCCTGAAACAGTCTTGAAAATGTCCTGAAAATAAGGCCTAAAAAATCCTGTAAAAATACCCGAAACAGACCCTGTTAGAAATAGCGTTGAACAAAAGTCCGAAAGAAAGTCCTAAAAATGTCTTGAAGAAAAGGTCTTGAAAAAATGTCATAATAAAGACCTGAAAAGAAACTCCTGAGCAAATGTTCTAATAAATATGGCTCAAAAATGTCCTGCTGAATAAAGTCCTTAATAAATTCCTTAAAAAAAAATCTAAAAAAGTCCCACAAAAAAAGTGCCAAGGAAAATAGTTCCGAAAAAAATAATGTTGAACAAAAGTCCCGAATAGAAGTCCTGAAAAAAGTCCTGATTTTTTTTTAGTCCTTAGTAATCCTGTAGAAAGAGTCCCGAAAAAATGTCATAATAAAAGTCCAGAAAAAATGTCCTTAGAAAATGTTCTAATCAAAATGGCCCAAAAAATGTTCCGAAAAAGTTCTAAAAAGCAAGTGCTGAAATTTTTTTTTTAATAAAGTCGTGAAAAAAGTCCTTAAAAAAATCCTGAAAGAAACCCCGAATAAAACCTCCAAGGAAAAAAGTTCTGAAAAAAATGGTATTGAACAAAAGTCCCGAAAAAACTCCTTAAAACGTCTCGAACAAGTCCTGAAAAAAGGCTTGAATTGCAGTACAAAATTATGAAAAAAGTCCCAGAGGAAGAAAGTTCTGAAAAAAATTGTGCTGAATAAAAGTCTAAAAAAAAGTCCTGAAACGGTCTTGAAAAGGTCCTGAAAATAAGGCCTAAAAAAATCCTGTAAAAAGACCCGAAACAGACCCTGTTAAAAATAGCGTTGAACAAAAGTCCCAAAAAAAGTCCTTAGAAAGTTTGGCAAGAGGTCTGAAAGAAAGGCCTGAAGAAGATTCCTGAAAAATATC
Organism: Ocypus olens; assembly: GCA_910593695.2. Classification (NCBI taxonomy): domain Eukaryota; kingdom Metazoa; phylum Arthropoda; class Insecta; order Coleoptera; family Staphylinidae; genus Ocypus; species Ocypus olens. Next base: position 25,030,026 of record OU343059.1, read on the forward strand.
TCGACAAAAAGTCCCGAGGGTAAAAGTTCTGTTAAAAATGGTGATGAACAAAAGTCTCGAAAAAAGTTCTGTTAAAATTAGTGTTGAACAAAAGTCCCGAAAAAAAGTCCTAAAAAAGTCTTGAAATAGTCCTGAAAAAAGGCTTAAAAATTTTCTGTTAAAAAATCCTTAAAATAGTCCCGAAGAAAGTCTGAGGATAAAAGTTCTGTTAAAAGTGGTAATAAACAAAAGTCTCGATAATAAGTTCTAAGGAGAAAGTGTCTGTTAAAAATAGTGTTGAACAAAAATCCCGAAAAAGTCCTGAAAATTTTACTCGACTTAATATGTTTATAGTAATCTTGACTTCACCGGTCACCGGTGACCCCATGGCAGTCATCGTATTAATTTTATATTATACGTTGATTCCTATGTCGGACTATACGAATATTTAGAAACGTTTACACACTGCGCGCCTAAAGTATGGAATATTTTCAGTAAAACCGAAATAAAATATTTTTGGAAGAAATCGTCGAACAAGTCGATTTTCTTTTATAAAAAAACACATTTTTGCATAAAAGTCGACTTTCAGTCGTCATTTATTATTGAGTTACGTCGTCATCCATTTTGTTTTTAAATAATGGCAACCCCCTATTTTTGTTTTTAATTTTGAGAGATCTTTTCATTGTCGAACTGGCAGTATAAAAATGTTCCCATTTTACATAAGAAATTTTTCGAGTAAATGGCAATTGAAAATGACCTAATTCCAGCATTTCTTTTTTGCAAACAAATATAATTTTGACCTTCCATATAATACAATATGGTGTTAGCAAGACGGTTCACTCCCCCCCCACTATGAGCGTTATTTGACAATTGCTTTACGAATAGGTGGATTGGCAGCCCGCGAGAGAAATGAACGCGCAGAATTAGCCTGGAAAATATTCAATATGTTCAAGAAAAATTTCTACATAACCGGAAAAAAAACGCGCCTAGTGCTGGGATGCGACGTCTTGCTAAAACCATGAAACCATATTGTATTATACGAACGGTCAAGATCATTTTTGTTTGGAAAAATTCCTACAAGCGCTGGAACAAGATCATTTTGTAAAAACTTGTAATATCGGGTTCTCACCTTTAATGTCATTTACTCGAAAAATTCCTTATGTAAGATGGCAACATTTTTGTAAGGCCGGTTCGACAATGAAAATATCTCTCAAAATCAAGAGCAAAAATAGGGGGTTGTCGTTTAAAAACAAAATTACTCGATAACAAATGACGACTGAAAATCGACTTTCATGCAAATATGTGTATTTTTATACAAGAAAATCGACCCATTCGAGGATTTTTTCCAAAGAAAAATTATTTCGGTTTTACTAAACATATTCCATACTTTAGGCGCGCACTGTATGTGATGAAAAATAGGTCTATTATTTATGAAATATAGTTTTCTTTCTATGTGGTAATGTTTTCTTTTAAATATTGTTAGTGGCTGAACGGTTAAAAGTCTACGCAAAAAAATAGTTTTCTAACGACTAATATATTAAATAAATAAATGCTTTATTCTAAAGATGATACAAATATAAAATAATAATAATAATAATAATATTTTTTCACAAACGGGATTTCTCAGCCCTAGAAATCGTGAGAGTAATGACATTTCTCTCCTTAGGGAGAGAAGTAATCATTTTTCGTCCTACGAGGTTCCATTATTTATTTTAACTGTCGTTTTTTCTAGGTTATGTTGTAGAAATAAATGTTTAACTCTTAAAATATCCCGTTTGTGAAAAAAATTGTATATTCACCTCGGGCGAGAATGCTATTTTTCCCTCGATGCGTTGTAGCCCTCAGGCTTTCGCCCTCGGGATACAAATTTGCACCTCAGGAAAAATCACGTAATTCTCTCCCTTGATATATAATCTACTATTATTGTCCAGATAAGGTGTGAGCCACAGAATTTTGTTTCTGTTGGCCATGACAGAGAGAGAAACATAGCAGTCATGTCTGAGATTAATCCTTTTTTAAAATCTAATTCAATTGAACTCATCTAGTCTCATGACGTAATAATATGCAACATACGTCATTTATCTGACGGCCAACTCTGAAACAAAATTTTGTAGCTCACACGATATGTATCACCAATAAAGTCGCATAAAAAAACGTACTCAATCATTAAACGTATATTACACGTAATTACACCAAAAATCAACGCTTATTGAACGTAACTATGCTGAATCTGATTATATTGTTATAATTGAAAATGCTTAAGACGGGCTAGTGTGCGTTGAACATTCGTGCCTTTAATGAATATCGTCCATAAATTCAATAATGCCAAATGATTACGGCGAAATATAAATCAAAACTTTTCCATGGCCAGATAAGGAATGGGGAGTGTCGGCGTTTCAGAATTTAAAAGTGGGCCGAATATTGCTATCTGCTTTGTTGTGTGCTGTGTGATATATTGAATTTAGGAGGGGTCGCTAAAAAGTGTAGAATTAAAATATTTATGCGCGTTATTGGGGGACGAAAATCATATGAATCTGATATATGTGTACGGCTTCACGGGCCAAATTTATTATCGCCCTCCTTTTTTATTTTTTGCTGCCCGGATATTCCCCAGACGAAAATATAAAGAAAAATTCACCCTCGGACTAACCTAATTATGTGAATTGTAAGGGAAAAGAACACGATTACATCCCGCAAAATTATGAAAAATAAGATTTTTCTAGCGAAAAAAAAAGAATTATCCGGCGTAACTTTTTAGCGAGATTACACTTTTCTAACTTAAGAGAATCAATTTATCTCCTATATGTTATATGTTTGTTTATGATACACATCTTTATTATTACGGTTATCAATAGATTATGGTCCGAGGGAATTTATTTTTAATGCCCTGTCTTGGTCATCCAAAATTCATTACTTCCCCAACACATGAGTTTTTAGGACGATTTTTTGCCTATAATGACTGGCCTCAAAAGAAACCAATGCACAGTGGTCCCACCATAGGTTATAGCTTGAATATTTTCATGTTTAAATTAAGATGTCATACTTCGTTCAGCATGTTATCAATATGCATACTAAATGGAGGTATAAAAAAAATCTTGATACGTGCATAAAATTCAGTTCCTGTTGACATCCTAAGTGGACGCATCTCGTCAATACTCCGTTGTGTTATCGGTGCGCTAATTTTCACTTCCTTGACAACGGCCAAATACTCTGAATTTATTAATTTGTGCAAGAGTGGTTGTAATGGAATTTGAAAATGAAGGTATGTACAATATTTTAAACATATTTTTATATAAAATATAATCTTTTACATAAAGTTACAAGAGCGCTACGCCTCTTCATATTTTTTGTTTAGTTTACAGTTTTATTAAAATTCATCTAAACTTTTAACTACTTTACGCAGCAATCCGCGAAATGATAAGCACTTCTTATTGTTCAATTAAGTGTGTACTTTTACAAGATACAAGCGATTATCTGCGTAAATTTGTGCAGGTGTCTCATTTATGCCTTCTAAGCTATAGTAGCATTTCCTTAGTACACCTTAATTTAAAAAAATATGATGAGGCCATCATGTTACTTTCTCCTACTTGATGGTATCATAGTCATTTATATTTACGCTTTCATGGTTTATTTTGAATTTAAATCATATTTTAAATGTACATCGAGCGTTTTGTAGACTCGGATGAAACGTTTAAAACGTCAAAATTATGAAAGATGGAAAAATTAACTATGGTCGACGGCAAGCTGTGTAGTGCTCTTACTGAAACATCTTCGAGTAGGTGTTACATATGTGGTGCAACACCAAAAGAAATGAATGGTATTAAGAATTGTTTAAATAAGCCGATCGATGTCACTAAATTACAGTTTGGGCTATCACCCCTTCATGCACGGATTCGATTTTTCGAATATTTTATTCATGTATCTTATAGACTTCAGTTTAAAAAATGGCAAGCCAGATCTCAGGAAGAAAAGTCTCTTCTTGCTGAAAAAAAGCAATGAGTCCAAAAATAGTTTAAAGAAAAATTAAGTTTAAATGTAGACAAACCGCATAGTGGAGGAAGTGGTACATCAAATGATGGAAATACGGCACGAAAATTTTTCTTACATTCAGACATTTCAGCTATGATAACGGGAATAAATAAGGTACTGATTGACAGGTGTTGCAACTTGTTGAATTGTTTGTCATCAGGCTATAATCTAAATAAAGATAAATTTAAAGATTACGCATTAGAGACCGCTCAGCAACTAATTCAAAATTATCCTTGGTATAATTTACCAGCATCTGTACATAAAGTTTTATTTCATGGAGCTGAAGCAATTGATCAAGCTTTATTGTCCATCGGAGAGCTCTCTGAGGAGGCTGCAGAATCGTCAAATAAAAATATTAAACGTTTTAGGCGCGACAACACTAGAAAAATGTCTCGCGAAAAGACAAACGTTGACCTTTTACATAGACTTCTCCTTCACTCAGATCCTCTTATATCTAGCCTAAGAAAATTGCCGGAAAAACGGTGTATTTTCGAGAGAAGTGTTAGAATTATTAATCGTTTAATATTTTTATGTAACTGATCATGAGTACTTTCAAATATTAGGATATTTCTTATTCTATTAAAAATAATAACAATATTTTATATTTTGTCTTACGTTGTTTAGAAAGCTGTAAATGGTCTAATTATAGAGTATTAGTGTAAACAAATTGTTATTACCTCGTTAGATGTGAATTCCTAATTTGTAATTTTTTGATAAGTTTTCATGTCATATCTAGTAATAAAAACGGGTCTTAATAAAGTTATAATAAGAATTCTATTCATTAATTCTCTTCTTCAATAATGGATTTAATTTTAATTATAACAGCGTATAATTTGAGTAATTATTAAATAGCGTCATCTCTATAACCGCCTTTCTAAGGTGGGATGCACCGAACCAAATAATTGTACGTAACGTTCAAAAAATACAATAAATATTCTCATCAATAATAAAGCTTGACTGAGAATCAAATAATGTGGTTTGATTCTCAGTCAAACAGTTGGAAAGTTTTAGGTGTGTGACAAATGTTTTCCTATTTTTGTTTTGCCTCTGAAAAACGCATCTTTTGAAAGATGATTTACTCTGTTCTCGAAGGATTATTTTGAACTAAAAGCATTAACCAATAGAGATATGGATTTTTGAAGATTTTTGTTTTAATTTTTTTTAACACGAACAAAAACGTCGCGGAAAAAAATATAAAACAAGCAGGCAAAATTTCATAAGAAGTCATCCTCAATGGCCCAAGTATCGCTAACTCAAAATCAATTTGGTTTTTATAAATTCAACAATTTTCAATGGAGATAAAGATTTTTGAAGATTTTCGTTATAATTTTTGGAGCACTTGAAAACATCACACAAAAAATATAAAACGCGCAGACAAAATTAAAAAAAAAAACATACTCAACGGCCGAAGTATCGCTTATTCAAAATCAATTTGGTTTTTGTAAATTCAACAATTTTTAATGGAGATATGGATTTTTAAAAATTTTAGTTTGAATTTTTTGAGCACTTGAATGAAAACATGGCAGAAAAAGAAAAATAAAACGCGCAGACAAAATTCTATAAGAAAATATCCTCAATGGCCGAAGTATCACTTATTCAAAATCAATTTGTTTTTTGTCAATTCAACAATTTTTAATGGAGATATGGATTTTTTGAAAATTTTGGTTTTAATTTTTTTGAACACTTGAATGAAAACATGTCAGAAAAAAATAAAACGTGCAGATAAAATTCCATGAAATAATATCCTCAATGGCCAAAGTATTGCTTATTCAAAATCAATTTGGGGCTTAAGAATTAAACAATTTTCGATTGAGCACCTGAACAAGGAGGAGCATTTGGAGATTTTCGCAGTTTGTTTGTTTTTATTTATTTTTTCAGTTCCTGAAGTTTGCAATTTCAAAATTGATTTCGTGGTATTATTTCAAAACGTATGTTTAGATATTCGATTTTTTTTTATAAAATTTGTTTGTTATTGATATTAAAAAAAAAGTAAAGGGTACATTATGCGTGCATTATGAAAATGAAAATCTTTAAAACAATTATTTTGTTGATTGATTGTTGAGGCAGTCAGGAGTTGAAAATCCATATTTAATTTTGCGGTAAACACGTTTGTTTGATTTTCAAAATGTAATTTATTTAAACCACTACATATGTTTCGCCACACTGTGGCTTCTTCAGGTGAAGAAAATATACAAATAAAAAACACAGTACTTCTTAAATATTAAGTGATTGTAGTTGGCGGGGGAGAGAACATTTTTAAGAGGGGGGAGTTTGATAAATCTGTCTGTTCGTTGAGTAGATGGCCGGTTTGAAAATGTCTATTAATTTCCAAATTTTCTAATAAATTTAGTTTTTGTCCTTTTCTTTCGGTGTGTAAAATCTCGAAGTTCGGGTTAAATGAATGCTTCTCTTGCAAACCACCTTCTGGAAGAGAAGCATTCATTTAACCCGAACTTCGAGATTTTACACACCGAAAGAAAAGGACAAAAACTAAATTTATTAGAAAATTTGGAAATTAATAGACATTTTCAAACCGGCCATCTACTCAACGAACAGACAGATTTATCAAACTCCCCCCTCTTAAAAATGTTCTCTCCCCCGCCAACTACAATCACTTAATATTTAAGAAGTACAGTGTTTTTTATTTGTATATTTTCTTCACCTGAAGAAGCCACAGTGTGGCGAAACATATGTAGTGGTTTAAATAAATTACATTTTGAAAATCAAACAAACGTGTTTACCGCAAAATTAATTATTTTGTTTATTGAGGCATATTATGTTTAATTTTCCTTTGCAGTTGTTTTTTGCATCTCTTCCTGTTATCTGTGTGAGAAGGCCTATGACCAAAATGGTCTCCTCAAAAGGTATTTTTTGGCATCTGGACATCTTTTATTTGGTTCAGTATGGACGTAATTTTATCAGTATTTTTGGCAGCAACACAATTACCAAAAAATGAAGAAAGCGTTTAGGTTCTTCAAACGTGTTTAAAGGCGTAACATTAGCAATTTGAACCATTCTGGTTTTAGCGGCCCAGTATCTGCTTGAGAAATATTGTCTGATGAGAGACATCCAAATAAATATTCTTATGAATTTCTCCATTTCCTTAGAGTTGTTTTATTTTTTTCTGTGTATTGTACGAATATGTTTGCTCTAACATTTAAGAAATAAAGAAAAAAATTGAATATAATTAAATTGTAATAAATTTTGTTCATGTTCGGTGCAAATAGGAATTGAGAGGAATTGATAGTTTGTTTGAATGCATTTATTTGCCATTTCATTCCATCCTTTGTGCACAATTTTTCCTGTTTTTTGTTAACCCTCACCCAGAATTAGCCGATTTGAACAATTGAGTGCGGAGAGAGTCGTCCAAGAAACCGTGCGACTAATACGTATTTGTGCTTCGCTTATCGCGTCGCTCTTCGCAAAATCGTCCATCGCCAAATGCAATCATTGTACGAAGTGTCGGGCATTTAGTATTTCCTGGGAAGGAGACGGATGCCGAGGAACCACATCCCCAGGTTAGTCAGCTGATTTTTCAGTGCTCCCATTTTTCCCGACATAAGTGCATTTAATTGATCACCACACGCAGTCGGTAGATCTCGCGAAAATACTTTTAGTCCACTGTTGTTACCGAAGCCTCAGCACCCTGCAGTTCAAGCTCTCTTACAGTTTTCGAATCGTTTTTAAATTTATTTTAGTAATGATTTATTTCGCAAGATGGCAGAAGTTTGCCTAACAAAAATTATGTTCCTATTTGGAAACAGTATGCAATAGAAGGTTTCATTTAAACAAATTTTTAGTAATTTTGGGTTTATTAAGTCGTCGGACTCATCACTTTTTATCACAACGGGTTTGTGATTCGATTCCATGCTGGGCTAGATATTTTTTTCGTTCTTGTAAAATCCCAATTGATTAATTAATAATTGTTAGTACATAAGCTGTCATTTATTTCATTTTATATGGTATACTGTGGCACTTTTATAATAAATATTTGTCTTTTTTATTAAACATTTATTCAAAATTTAAATACAATATCCTGCACAAATGCGAGAATAAAGTAATGAATATTAAATAACATTTAAAAATGCCACCTTGTACTCTCTTACAATTATGTTTTAAGTAACAGTCACAGTTTAAGTAGCAATCACAGTTTAAATAGCAGTAATTTTAAGTAGCAATGATTTTAAGTACCAGTGATTTTAAGGAGCAGTGATTTTAAGTAACGGTAATTTTAAGTAGCAGTGATTTTAAGTAGCAGTGATATTAAGTAGCAGTGATTTTAAGTAGCCGTGATTTTAAGTAGCAGTGATATTAAGTAACGGTGATTTTAAGTAGCAGTGAAATTCGCCTATTAGTAACAGTAGCGACCTGTGATTTTTCAATGCCGGTGAAAAATCACAGGTATGTCGAATATCGCCCATCCCTACTAAATATGACATTTTCCTATTAAATGCATTTTCCCAACGATTTTCCTAACTGTACTTTTTACGCAGCTGTAACTCGGAAACTATTCCTCTCACAAATAAAGTTTCAGACAAAAGTTGTAGAGACGTTCTTTCTCTACAGGGTGTTTCAAATTCGAGGCTCACCATGAGGATCTGGCTTATTAGAAGAGATAGAGGGCATATTTAAATTTGGCACTTTTGCAGAATTTTATGCTGATTAATAATCCACTGGAAAAAATCACTTAAATTCTTTTGTTTTCGAGTAAAGTAATAAAAACCGAAAAAAATAATTTCGTTTTTTCTTTATATCTTCGTTATTTGAGGAGATATTTAAAAATGGCAAAGACATTCTTATAGCACTTTTTTATTATCTAATAGGTGGCATAAGATTTTTAGTTGTAACATGTTTCGTTTCTTTTAAACCATCATCAACTTTCTTATTTCTTATGGACGCCATATTTATTTTTTGTCACATCTGAAAGCTTAATTTTTTGTGATGACAACAATATACCACAACATACATTTACTTTAATAAATAAACATATAATCTTCTAAATCACTTTTATTGGCAATCTCTGTAGTGCTTACTAAAAATCATCGGTGCCATGGCATTAAAAACAATGAAACACCTGAATAGCTCTTTGTTTGTCAAACATTATTATTTTTTATGAATAAAAATGTCTTTCGATAATTTAGTAAATAGAAATACGGTATTAGCCAGTGAAAAATATTTACAAATGTATCCAAAAAGAAGGTAACCTCATCGAACATTTTTTTCTACGGATAGACAGACATTTAGGAGAGTTTGGATCATTGATTCAACATCACAAAGCATACGGTAGTAAAATTACCCAAGAAGATAGCAATTATATTGTGGAAATGGTAATACTAAATGTATCTTAATTCTTTAATGTTAGAGCTAGTTTAAAAAAAATGCTTTTTTGGGATTTTCTGCAAATGGAAACATTTTAGAGAAATTCTGGGGGCGGGAATGGATTCCTTGGATAATTTTACATCGATTATAGGTACTCTCAAATTTTTCCAGCGTACGATGTATTTCTGGTAACGTTTTGGAGAAAATTTGTTATCGAAAACAGAAAACGCGAAAAAAACGAAAATTGGCCGTAAAAAAACGCTAGGAGTAATATTTTTGGCTGAAAATTTGGGATAATACTTGTAATCAAACCTACAATAGAATGAAATAGTTTTGTTTGGGAAAAAAATTATGACGCACCAACCTCACGACAGTTGACATGGAATCGCCCTTATAATTAATAATCTCCATATTTGTCTTATAGTTATTAGTATTGTATATTATTTTATTTAAGTACTTTTAATTTTGTATCGTCTATATCGACCAAAATAATTGTTCATTTGCATAAAAAAATTGTTCGATTGCCTTCTTTCTGTATACATTTGTAAATAATTTTGACTAGCAAATTCTGTATTTCGAAAACGAAAATCAGTTTTTTCACTTTTTTGGACTTTACTCGAAAACAAAAGAATTTAAGTAATTTTTTCAGTGGATTATTAATCAGCATAAAATTCTGCAAAAGTGCCAAATTTAAATATACCGTCTATCTCTTCTAATAAGCGAGATCCCCATGGTTAGCCTCGAATTTGAAACACCCTGTATAAGATTGATAATAACTATTTTTAACGAAAAATCAAGCAAAAACCGTTTTCAGCCCCCTAAAAAATAAAATGGCGCCTTGTCCCGACCCCCTTTTTAATGGATCTCATCGGATTCATGACTAGAGATGCCATCTTTATGAATCATTCAAAATTGATTACTACCCCAACAAATGTTATTTATAAGTCTTAAATGACTGGCCTATTTGGGTTTAACGCGCATCGACAGTCATTGATTTCTTAAACTAGCCCCAAACTTAATGTTTACCATTTACAGAATGTTAATATAACAAGATGTGAGTGTCTGCGATAAATATGTATGTTTATAAAAATGGTGTATCTATGTGCGAGGTGTGCATTCTGGAGTTCAATTGCTTGCGAATTTATTAAACGAGTACCTTGAACTGCGGTATAATGTTTTAATTGATTGCTGAATCAGTTTCGGTCATTTTTACAGTAACAATACAAATTATTAAAAAATAATGATAATTTAACGTGGCTGTTGAATAATTATTGCAATAATATGTTTGTAGCGATCTCTAGGGTTTTCAAATCAGTTACAGGTAAATCTGATTTTAATAAGTAATCATATTTTGTCGTTAGAATTTCCGTTTTGCTTAGCACATTCATCATCTAATTGAGTACGTGTAATAATTTTCATCGCTGGAATATTGGCATTGAACACGTGCGCGAACTTTGTCTGCACTATTTGCTTCATGTGGGGTGAGTTAATTGAGTGCAGCGGTCTTTTGGTTTGGTTGCTTGCGTTATCGCTTGTGTCTTGCAGTTGCATAATTCCTGGTTCCTTTGAGAGTGTGAATTCGCTCACGTGCATGAGCTTGATAGATGCGCCATTAAGGTCGGTGCGGATGTTAGTTCTTCTTGTAGCTGGCACCATCCTTCTCTATCTGGAGATAAGTTTTTTCGGACGACCACATTTTCTTGGTCCTATTACGATATATTCGTGGAATTATAATACACTGCAAACATGTCGTCGTTAGCCCTTGTGTAAGCTAGGCAGAGAAAACTAGGTACGTGGCTTAGCGTTACCTAATAGCGTCGGAAGCCGAAGAGGTTATGGGAGACCGAAGAGGTGACCAAGGCAGGCCTACGGTACAAAGAGGGAAGCGAATCTACGAAAGAGGCTACCACTGTAAACAGTAATAGTTTTTGTATAGCGCCGGAATACATTAGTGATAAAACCACCGTATCGCCACTTTTATCTGTTTATTACCATTAAATGGATTACTGTGGGGTATTCATTGATGGTTGCATACTTTTCCCCTACACTACGATAAGGTGCATTCCCTTGTAGGGGTAGAAATAGTAATAAGTTTTCTAATTCAGTACAATTCAAGCAACTTTGACTGTGGCGCATTTATAATTTATTTTTCTAGGGCGGCCCGTTGGTGTAGTGGGTACAGGCGAGCGCTTATTCCAGTTGCATCGCGTGCCGTGTGGGTTCGAATCCCAGCCCGCGCGAAAGATTTTTCGGGGATCGAGAAGTATTCGGTCGGGTCCATGGTTGTTGTGTATACGTCTGACATTATTCATTTATTCATCCCAAAATTAAAAATTCAAATTAAATACACGATGTGACTGAATGGTTCATGCCTAAGTCAAAAAAAAAATAATAATTTATTTTGTTTAAATTCAATATTACAATTATTTAATTAGTTAGTGGTCCGCGAAATTTTAAATTACGAATTACTTGGTCCGCAATATCTGAAATGTTGCCGAGTATTCACTTTGGAAATTTACAAAATGTATTAAAGTAAACAATTATTGAAGTCAAATTAATTGTCTACGATGAATAGAATAAATAATTGTATATATCGGTGCCTCGCCCTAGAGGCCCGACGTCGGGCCGGACCGGGCCGGGCCGTATTTTTCAAACTACGGGCCGAGCTTTTCGATTGATAATTCAGACCGGGCCGGGCCGGGTTTAGATATATTTAATTTTATTATAGTTTGAAAAGTAACAACTTAGTGCACTGCAAATTGGGTTATTTTTATTAACATGAATTCAATGTATTTTAAGAATTGTAAGGAGTACATGGGCACAGTAATTTTATTTATTTAATTTATGGTGTTATTCTGAACTGTTATCAACAGCGATGTTATTAACATCGATGTTACTAACATTGCAATGTTATGACATTAGACAGCGCTGTTAAAAACTGTATTCTGAACAGCTAGATATACACAAATTGGCAACAGTGCAACGTCTACAGCTTGACCAACTTCATATATATTATAATAGATGATTAATAATACCTTTTTGAGGATATTTTTAGAAATAAAATTGGTGTTTCATAAAGCATGTATATGAATATTGGAACGTTACCACCCATTTGAGTGTTTTATTGACGAAAAACACAAACCACTAAATAACCTCAAAATATCGTCGGCTTTCTTTAGAAACATTGTAAGTCCGATTTTGACTGAACTTTATTTTTAATCGGTTTTTTAAACTAAAATTAGGATCTGCAAAACCTCGTATGTGTAATAGCTTAAGTGGCACCACTGTGCTTGATTTTAAAAACCGTGCAAGTATTACGAGGTTTATATTCGTTTAAAAACAGTGTATGTCTGACTTACACGGTTTTTAACATAGTTACAGTGGCGCTACTATGCTTGATTTTAAAAACCGTGCAAGTATCTAGCAGGCTCATATTAATTTAAAAACAGTGCATGTCTGACTTACACGGTATTTATGTTGACAGGAAAATGCTAGCCAATTGACATACAAGGTTCTTAGTGAATTGTTGTGTACGTTAATGAAAGTTTCGTTGTGTTTATTATACAATAAAGTTTACAAATATAAAATACTATTGGCTGAAAGTCGTGGAAAACTTCTGTTGAAATTGGCGTTGGAACAGAATACCGGTATTTATAATTTTAAGTTCCAAATATTATGGATAATACCTTACTTTGTATTTTAATCCAAATGTATCTAATAATACTGCAATACCTGTAGCTGGAAATCAAATCGAAGCCAGAGTCGGAGGATCAAATGATGTCATATTGTTGTTAGATAGAGAATTACAAGGTGAGTTGAAAAGATTCATTGTTGTTATAGATAGGTAACAATAATGTCACTCTATTTGTAGAACAAAATTTAAGTTTGGATCAATCGCAATCTAAACTGACTTCTACTTCTGGGGAGGATTATAATATTGTTCAACCTGCAGTTGTACAAACAGAAATTAATGACAAAAATGAAGAAACATTATTCGATGATCAATTATTGCAAACTTAGTTGGATAATTTTGAGAACATGATAAACCTGCAAGAAAAAATCATCGATACTAATGGAAATAGAATTAAAGAAAATTGTGAAGCAAAGATAAATTCGGCTAGCAGTGATAATTCAAACGTGAATCTAGATGAGTCAGATAGATCCAATTTTGAAAAAGAATTATCCTACTTCGACTATAGCCCATGCAATAGCGATGAGTATGTATTAGAGGGACAAGAAAAAAACAATCAAAAAGATGTGTTACCTGCAGAAGAAGAATCTGTAAAATAAAAGCCAATCCGAATGAATGGGTAATTGCAAAAATCAAGAAAAAATAGAAAAAGGTAAAGCTTATAAAGGGCTTAGAAAAGACGATTCCGGCAAATGGAAATACAGAATTCCTCGACCCGCACGCAAATTGAATCCTCCCTGTAACTGTGCACTAAGTCGGAAAAAGTCGGAATTTAGTGAAGATATAAGACAAAGTATTTTCAATGAGTTTTGGCAGCTTAAATGGCATCAAAAGAAAGTTTATGTAAATATGTTAGCAGATGTAAAAAAACCAAAAGGACCAAAAAAATAAATAAAATGAAATATCTGGACGACAATGTCTTTATTTTTTATTTATTTTTTCTTAAAAAAGAGGGAACCAGAAGTCGAGTATGCAAGAAAATGTTTCTTGCCACATTGGGCTTGAAGCAGTGGACTGTACTTCACTGGGTAGAAAGACAAAGTAATGGAAATGCTATTATAGAAAAAATTGAGACAAAGAACAAAAAAGGCATAAAGGCCGGCAACAATTACGAGAATATTTTAATATATCGTCGAATCCCATTATTGCCGATCATCTACTACTAAGCTATATTTAGAACCGATTTGGAGAACTAAAACAAATGTACTTCGAGAATATGAAAAGTACTGCCTTGAGAAAGGTATTAAATCTCTTAAGTATAAAGTTTTTGAAGATGTCTTTAATTAACTCAACCTGAGTAATTTTATGTCAAAAATGCGATGTCTGCATTGGCTTTAACACAAATAATGTGTCTGAAGAGGAATACTCCCTTCACCAAAAAAAGGAAACCGAGGCCAGGCAACAAAAAAATCAAGATAAATTGAACGAAAAATTTGTATTTACCATGGACTTACAGTTCTGCTTTGCCCTGTACTAAAAGCTTCCGCAATTTACTACAAAACAAAGCTAATAGTGCATAATTTCACTATTTATAACTTAAAAAATCGTGAAGGATACTGCTATTTCTGGGATGAAACAGAAGGTTCACTGAATGTCAATGAATTTGCATCGATTATTTGCCACCTTATATCAACTGAGGTACCATTCCAAGCTGATGATGAAATTATCCTATATAGCGATGGCTGTGGATATCAAAATAGGAATACCACTTTATCCAATGCATATTGCAATTCAGTGCAACATAATCATTAAACAGAAGATTCTCGAAAAAGGTCATACCCATATGGAGTGTGATGCGATGCACTCTACCACAGAGAGACGACGGCGAAATCAAGATGTTTATATTCTATCGGGTTATATAGATGCTTGCAAACATGCTAGACTTAAACCATTTCCATACCACGTTCAATATCTTTACCATGAGTTTTTCAAAAACTACAGCTTGCACGTTTTATAAATCTATTCGACCCGGAAGCAAGGCTGGAGATCCTGTTACAACTGATATCCGAGCAATTCGCTGCAATCCAGGCTGCCAAAAATTGTGAATTTTTACAATCAAAGAACGGCATTTTTTATATTAAAAAAAAATGACAATTTTGAATTATCAAAAATTCTGTATTTCTGCCACCATAAACGACACGATTCAACGGTAAATATAGAAATTAGTAGCTGCCAAAAATTGTGGATTGTTTTTGAAACCATAGATTACAAATGAAACCATTCTGATTAATGGCAAATTCTACCGCAACGAAAAAATAGAAAGGCTCAGAGTTGTCCAAATAATGAAGTACCTGTAGAACACCAGGAGCGACTATAATTAAAAAGGAAAAATGGGACGATCTTCAAAATTTAAAAAGTGTTCTCGAATCTGAGCATCACTATTTTTATAACTCACTTCCAAGTTAACTTAATTATATATTATAAATAATAAGTATTTTCATGAACAAAAATCATTTTATTCTGTTAACATCCTGGATTTAAAATGCATGTAAGTCTTAAAATACGAAATATAATATTAATAGAAACCTTGTAAGTCCAAAAATGTATTAACTAACAAGTTCCTGTTGCGATTAACATACACTTTTTATAAAATACGATTAATATATTAAATTACAAGTTATTAAAACTTTACTGCAAAAAGTTACAAGCAAATTGAGTATTTAAGACAGTTTTATGTGTTTTTTGCAAATGTTTGCTAATTGGATATACAGGGTTTCTAAAGAAAGCCGACGATATGTATATCACCATTAACAATCTCGTAACGTCGACCGTTTTGACAAGTGTTATTTAACATCGAAAATGTTAATATTACATCGATGTTAGTTGACAGACATTGTGTATAGAATCGTACATTCATAACATCTGTCGATGTAAGCAAATAACACCGCTGTTAACGCTAACATTTTTGTTCAGAATAACACCATTAACCTTTTTCGGAGCCAGGCCGGGCCGGGCCGAGCTTTGAATACTCATCTCCGGGCCGGGCCCGCAACTCATTTTGGTTTCATCGGGCCGGGCCGAGCCGGGCTTTAAATTTTCATTACATTTCGTTTTATTGAATTTTTTTTAATGCTTTCTGCAGCAAGTAATGTTGTTTCTCATTTATTTATTATTTATTCGTGTATTCGGTTCTAACTGAAAACAAGATCTTTTATTTCTTCACATATGTACTTTCACTAATCCCCTCGAACTCAGGTATAAAACTCGTTCAAACTTTCCATAATCTCCTCAGTCGTTTATGACTTCTTCACGTTCACGATCACCTTCACGAAAGTGTATTTTATTATTTAACATTCAATTTAAATGAGAAGCTGCACTGATGAGAGATTAATCTCGAAACGCGCCTGCAGATGGCTTTTTACTAAATTTTTACATATTTTAGGGTTCAGTTTTATAGTTTAAAGTTTTCAAATTCAATTTAGTTTTATTTTTCAAGTTAGTCCTGTGGGTAGAAATAAACGATCTTAAACCAATGTTATTTCGCTAATAGTACTAGTAATAACATGCAAATGTATTTTGCATCATTCAATATCCGGCGTGGCACTAGCCAGGGAAATAGTTGTTTCAATAGGTTATTTGTTTATAGTCTTAGTAAGACTTAATTTTGCTTGCAGAGTTACGAACAGGTTGAATATTCATATATTCAGGCTACATTTCGTTTTATTTAATTTATAAATAATGCTTTAAAATGAAAAATGTGCGCTTCAAAAGGCATCTTGTAAACAATGTAAATTTTAGAGGGACAAGAAAAAAACAATCAAAAAGATGTGTTACCTGCAGAAGAAGAATCTGTAAAAGAAAAGCCAATCCGAATGAATGGGTAATTGCAAAAAATCAAGAAAAAATAGAAAAAGGTAAAGCTTATAAAGGGCTTAGAAAAGACGATTCCGGCAAATGGAAATACAGAATTCCTCGACCACGCAAATTGAATCCTCCCTGTAACTGTGCACTAAGTCGGAAAAAGTCGGAATTTAGTGAAGATATAAGACAAAGTATTTTCAATGAGTTTTGACAGCTTAAATGGCATCAAAAGAAAGTTTATGTAAATATGTTAGTAGATGTAAAAAAACCAAAAGGACCAAAAAAATAAATAAAATGAAATATCTGGACGACAATGTCTGTGTTTTTTATTTTTTTTTTCTTAAAAAAAGAGGAAACCAGAAGTCGAGTTTGCAAGAAAATGTTTCTTGCCACATTAGGCTTGAAGCAGTGAACTGTACTTCACTGGGTAGAAAGACAAAGTAATGGAAATGCTATTACAGAAAAAATTGAGACAAAGAACAAAAAAGGCATAAAGGCCGGCAGCAATTACGAGAATATTTTAATATATCATCGAATCCCATTATTGCCGATCATCTACTACTAAGCTATATTTAGAACCGATTTGGAGAACTAAAACAAATGTACTTCGAGAATATGAAAAGTACTGCCTTGAGAAAGGTATTAAATCTCTTAAGTATAAAGTTTTTGAAGATGTCTTTAATTAACTCAACCTGAGTAATTTTATGTCAAAAATGCGATGTCTGCATTGGCTTTAACACAAATAATGTGTCTGAAGAGGAATACTCCCTTCACCAAAAAAAGGAAACCGAGGCCAGGCAACAAAAAAATCAAGATAAATTGAACGAAAAATTTGTATTTACCATGGACTTACAATCAGTTCTACTTTGCCTTGTACTAAAAGCTTCCGCAATTTACTACAAAACAAAGCTAATAGTGCATAATTTCACTATTTATAACTTAAAAAATCGTGAAGGATACTGCTATTTCTGGGATGAAACAGAAGATTCACTGAATGCCAATGAATTTGCATCGATTATTTGCCACCTTATATCAACTGAGGTACCATTCCAAGCTGATGATGAAATCATCCTATATAGCGATGGCTGTGGATATCAAAATAGGAATACCACTTTATCCAATGCATATTGCAATTCAGTGCAATATAATCATTAAACAGAAGATTCTCGAAAAAGGTCATACCCACTAGCCAGGGAAATAGTTGTTTCAATAGGTTATTTGTTTATAGTCTTAGTAAGACTTAATTTTGCTTGCAGAGTTACGAACAGGTTGAATATTCATATATTCAGGCTACATTTCGTTTTATTTAATTTATAAATAATGCTTTAAAATGAAAAATGTGCGCTTCAAAAGGCATCTTGTAAACAATGTAAATTTTAGCTTACTTTTTTACACCAAGAATCTTAATTTAAAAGGTCGGATTTTAATATAATTTGCTTTGGCTCCTGCCCTATCGATTTTATCACCAGTATTTATATCGTGTGTAAAACGATGAGTCAATATATTTTCCTTTTAACTTGTATCATGTGACGGAAATCCCGCGAGGCAACTAACCGTATATCTATAAAGCACATCTGTGCCTATGTCTACACAAAATTCCCAGGATAAACTAATTATTTCATATTATGTACAGTCTATGTCAAAAACATTATTTTTCTTCAATCGTCAGTTTAACTTTTTATCACTGAGTTCATGACGTTAAAGTCGAATTTTATTGTCGGGCTTTAAAAGTAGGGCTGGAATTTTTCTTCAAAGGTTCGAAGCTTCGAAGATTCGAAGACTCGTAGAAAATCTTCGAAGATTGAAATTTCGAAGTTTCGAAGACTCGAATCTTCGAAGATTAAAGTTTCCAAGATTAGAAGCTTTGAATTTTAAAACGGGTTTGACAGTTTATATACATTATTAAGCGCATCGTGTAGAAAAATAATTGATTTATACAAGGTGTCTAAAAAAGACACCACCAAAATGATATGGTGTATTCCTGAGACAAAAAAAGAGCAAATTAACTAAATTTATTTATATGAAAAATTACATACTTTCCAAGATACAGCAAGTCAAAGTTTAAGATTTTTAAAATATTTTAATCTATATCTCGAAAATGGCAGATGAGAATGATTTGTTTATTTTTTGCTGACAACTACATTAGGTGTACTACATTGTTTAAAAATTTCAAGAAATTTCTTCAAGTAAAAAGGTGCTCCAGAGGACATGCTGTTTACATTATTACATAGAACTTTTTTGTTCTTCACATTTTTTACGATTTAATATTTTTTTCAATGCAACTCATCACTTTTAAAGAATTTATAACTCTTAAAGTTTTTTTTGTTTACGCCTTATTTTTAACAAAAATAAATAAAAAAGAACTTATTGTTCATTGTTTAATTGCGCTCGTCCTGCAAGAAAAGTCTTAAAAATAACTATAATCCAAAAACTGCTTTTATTTTAACATCTCAAATTATTTAACAAATTACAAAAATTGTTCAAAATTACCCCCATAAAAAAAGAGAATTTTTTGTGGATCAAAATATTGGCGAGTGTTTCCTTCGCAGAAACCGTAAACTTCATGCATGTCAGCATACTCTTCATTTTAACACGTTGGGTGCTGGTGTAAAATAAGCAGTTGCCCGCCGCGGTTAACGACGCGAGCTTTGATGGCACACACGGATCACAGTACACATTGTATGCGCGTGCGCGCGTCGCATCGATGCGCGTCAGCCACCGGCGATACTTCGGTCACCACCACTCAACGTGTTATCCAGTTTTACTTAAACTGAAAGTTTTAATTGTGCTGACACACGTTTTCAACGAATTGATATCCGCCTACTTAGATTATTTCATTTTTGAACACGAAATTTTCCAAAAACAATAAGTTCTTTTTTATTTATTTTTGTTAAAAATAAGGCGTAAACAAAGAAACTTTAAGAGTTGTAAATTCCTTAAAAGTGACGAGTTGCATTGAAAAAAATATTGAATCGTAAAAAATGTGAAGAACAAAAAAGTTCTATGTAATAATGTAAACAGCATGTCCTCTGGAGCACCTTTGTACTTAAAGAAATTTCTTAATTTTTAAACAATGTAGTACACCTAATGTAGTTGTCAGAAAAAAATAAACAAATCGTTCTCATCTGCCATTTTCGAGATATAGATTAAAACATTTTAAAAATCTTAAACTTTGACTTGCTGTTTCTTGGAAAGTATGTAATTTTTCATATAGATAAATTTAGTTAATTTGCTTGTTTTTTGTCTCAGGAATACACCATATCATTTTGGTGGTGTCTTTTTTAGACACCTTGTATTATTCACTAAAGTTTGGTTCAAAATTGTATGATCAAATATACATTAACACAAGGTATAATTTTCAGCATATAAAATCCTATGGCCCACGATAAAAAATGGTGATGTGACCATCATATTACTTTCTCCGACTTTATATTTACGTTTTCATGGGTTTATTTTCAATTGAAATCATATTTAAATGTACATCGTTGCGTAAACTCGGATGATACTGACGTTTAAAACGTCAAAATCATGAAAGATGGAAAAATTATACTTCAAATTCAAAACCTCGGTTTACTCAAAAACTAACAAGATTTCTTTAGAAGTTGTTCATTTTGGCATTCTCTACAATTATTATTAACATAAATTTGCTGTAACTATTATCGTTTCATAATTATAAACCAAAAATTAAAAAAAAAATAATATTTTTTTTTTCTCGAATAGCAATGATTTTATGAAAAATATTTTCAAGCAAAAGATGTTCATTTCTTTTTTGTCTTTGATGTTTGTTTAAATGTTTTTGTGATATTTTTCATATTTAAGAAAATATTGGCAAAAAACAAAAAATAGTTAAGGTAAACACCCACTTCCGGTGTACGAAATTTTACCAAAAGCTTTTTAGTTCTTCAGATTATCAAATAAGACGTATGTTGAAAGTTTCATATCAATTTCTCTGTTAATTTTTAAGATACAGCGCACACACCCAGCCAGACACACACACACACACACACACACACACACACACAGACACAAAAAAAAATTCCAGAAATTGTTGAAATGGCATCTAGGGACCCCAAAACGGATATTTCCGTAAAAAAAAAATTTTGAAAAAAAAATCACGATCACAATACTTTCTCGTACTTCGTAACGGAGAAAGTAAAAATTTCAGAAAATTGTATAAGTTCTTTCTGCTTCTTACTATGGAAATAATATCTTCGATGTTGCAATAATTAGGCTCCATATATTTGATGAATACCAGACGATTTGAGTTTAGAATTGTGTCGCTGCCAGCTGCTAAGCAAGTTCCCAAATTCAATAGAACTTTGCACTCGAGGCATTTTTCGCTCGGGCGAACCAGCAACTCGAGATGAGCTGCTGGTTCGCCCGAGACAAGTTACGGGTACTTTAAAATCATTGGGTTAGGTTAGGTAGGGTTGGGTAAGGTTGGTTTAGGCGTGGTTAGGATGCACCACACTTCCCGGGCGCCGTAGCATTTAGATTTCCAATTATACTTTCCAAAAGCTTTTCACGAGGTTAGCAAATAAAGCGGGCATTTTCAGTAAACTCTATATTTTTAAATTCATTTCAATTTATAGTTTCTTCAAATTTTTGTTCATAAAATCCTTTCCCTTCCTTCAGCATTTTAAAAAGTTTGATTGTTCGAATTATCAAATTTTCAGCTTTTAACAAATTGATGTTTTATTGTTGTAATGCATTTGACAATAAAGAAATTTCGCTTAAAATATCCATCACAAGTAACAAATCTTTAAGAAAATGTTTATTTTCTATCCGTTTTTTGCATACGCGAAAGCTTTACGACCGATTTTAAAAACTTTTGTAATGATGTATATGCTCGCAAAACTTGGTCCAAATACTCTTCCAATTTTAATGATTTCATATCCAAGATTTTTTGTTTTTTTAAAAGGTACCTGATAATTTTTAGTTGATTGATGAAAAATCACATAAAGTGATTTATAATAATAGTATATTACGTAACAAGAGTTGTAAATAGCAAATTACGCGCAAGTGAAAAAATTGCGTACGAGCCGCGTAGCGGCGAGTAACGCAATTTCACGAGCGCGTAATTGCTTTACAACTCGCGTTATGTAGTATACTTTATCTACGACCACTCTCACCTTAATTTATATAAGAGAATGTGCGGAATAGCGAAGTGACAGCTTCGGGGTGCGTGATGTGACGTTTAACAATCGCGGACTACTATATTTAATAAAAACGAACAAACGCGCAACTCTCAACCAATCAAAAGTTCGTAAACGAAACTCACTAGTATGTTATGGCAAACACACACGTACCTTTAATTTACAAGCGGGCTCTAACATACGTGGGTGTTTTGGTGTATTTACGCAGTACGCGCATTGTACGATAATGGGCATTTACAGTAGTGGTCGTAGATAAAACACTTTTACTTTGTTGGTATAACACAAATTTTATTTTATTGCTGACTATAGTTTCGGCAACTCAACTTGCCATTAACAAAACATAAAGTTCAGTTGCCGAAACTATAGTTAACAATAAAATAAAATTTGTGTTATACCAACAAAGTAAAAGTGTTTTATTATATTTACAACATGTATAACGAAGTAGAAGCCTCCTCCATAAACAATATTAAAGTGATTTACTTGCTTAACGTCTTTGATTCGTCCAAAACAAGCGGAAGAGGATGATTTAAACAAACTCCAGATTTTCTACCAAGCATTACACTTGCTCCTTCGCAGCAGAAATCTATGACATTTTTCTTCGATATTATTTAAACAATTCATCAAATCATTGAATATCGATTTGGGATTTTTCTTCTCTAATTTAACTAACTTAACTGAAATGAATGTAGACATTTCAGAATCTTCCATCTTGACGAAAACTACCATTACGGGTTTCATTGACACTGAAGACGCTTAATCAATAATAACACAAATTTTGAGTTTTTTTTAATATTTCCTTCGCTTTCGCGATAAAATCAACTAGTTTCACAGCAGTTTCACGCGAATGTAAACTTATGGCCATATTTAATCAATTTTTGATTTGCAATTCAATTAAATCTTCAAAATCTGAAAATGGACGGCTCCGCTTTCATTAAACTATAAACTGTTTTAAATACTTTTCAGGATCACTGAAGATGTCTTTCATTTAAAGTATCAACGAAGTTAGGTATCGGATTTAATTTTAAAATATCCCGATTTTATAATAATAATAATAATAACTTGTCTTTATTAATGCAAAAGTAATTACAAATATTAAATTTACAAGTGTAGGCGAAGTTCAGTTAGTTTATTCAACTATTAACTGCTCTTCCACTTAACCTACTTTATCAATTAAATTATAGTTAATATTAAAATTAAACATTTTAATTTATAAAAAATGGTGATGTGGCCATCATGTTACTTTCTCCGGCTTGATGGTATCATAGCCATTTATATTTACATTTTCATGGTTTACTGAAATCATATTTTAAATGTACATCGAGCGTTGCGTAAACTCGGATGAAACTGACGTTTAAAACGTCAAAACGATTAAACATGGAAAAATTATACTTCAAATTCAAAAACTCGGTTTACTCAAAAACTAACGAGATTTCGAAAAAAACTTATTCTTTATAAGTTGTTCATTTTGGAATTCTCTACAATTATTATTGACATAAATTTGCAGTAACTATTCTCGTTTCATAATTATAAACCAAAACTTAAAAAAATATTAATTTTTTTTTTTTCGAATAGCAATGATTTTATGAAAAATATTTTCAAGCAAAAGATGTTAATTTCTTTGTCGTCTTCAAAGTTTGTTTAAATGTTTTTGTGATATTTTTCATATTTAAGAAAATATTGGCAAAAAACAAAAAACAGTTAAAGTAAACACCCACTTCCGGTGTACGAAATTTTACCAAAAGCTTTTCATTTCTTCAGATTATCAAATAAAAGTTATGTTCAAAGTTTCATATCAATTGCTCTATTAGTTTTTGAGATACAGCGCACACAGACAGACACACACACACACACACACACACACACACACACACACGCGCGCACACAGACAGACAGACACACACACACAGACACAATTTTTTTTTTCCAGAAATTGTTGAAATGGCGTCTAGGGACCCCAAAACGGATATTTCCGTAAAAAAAATTTTTGGAAAAAAAATCACGATCACAATACTTTCTCGTACTTCGTAACGGAGAAAGTAAAAAACATACTGTATAATACATATACTTGCAGAAACGCATAAGTGCATAAATAAAATTTTTAAAAATATCGCGGCGCACTTTTGGTGGGGGAAATCTGTGGTTCTAAATTCATAGCTAACTTCTCGTCGATTTAATAATAAATTTAATGAATAAGGTTACGAAAGTTTATCAAGAAACTTTATTACATATTTAACGAAGATAATAGTACACGTCCGATCTAATCGAATAGAAACTTTTTTTTTTAAACGCATTAATTCTTTCGAAATTTTCATGGGGCGAGGGTGGATTAATACCGCAAGAAAGACGTTTTGACATATTGCACGATCGCAGAGATATGGTCAGTAAGTTTACGCACCCTTTTTTGCGAGTGCCCGTTATGTCCATCCCCGCTTCCATTTTTCTTGTTAACCCTTATCAAACGCTCCCATCTTTATCTTATACTTTAGCGCGTGTAACGAAAATTTCAATACCCTTTTTGTTGAACTTAAGTAAACTGATTTAATATTTCCGTGAATTAAAAGCGTTTAATAGTTATTATACTAAAATGAATCTAAAATAAGATTAAATATACTAATTGTAAAAAACATTAATTAAACAGTCTCAAATTGGAATAATTATTATTTCTACAAAATGGCGAGAAGAAAGAAATTTTGAATCTTAAGATAAACAAGTAATTGTGGAGGCTTTCACTTCGTGATACATTTTGAATAATTCAAATAAAAACGAATAACTTTGTTAGTATCACTTTATTATTATACTAAAATAATAACTTTGTTGGTATCACTTTATTATTATACTAAAATAAAGTGATACCAACAAAGTTATTCGTTTTTATTTAAGATAAACATCTTTATATTTTTTTTTATTGATTATTCATTTATTCTTGTGTTAAATAAAAGGCAGTTAAAATACCAAAAATCACTCTTGACTGGAAAATATTTAATAGCAAGTATATTGCAATTTTAACGGCTCCATTGTTGAATATATTTATGATATTACAATAAATATAGTTATCTACCTTAGAAATATTCCGGGATTCCGTGCGGGTAAAACGGAATGGAATATAAGGGAAATAAAGTCAGCGCGATTCAGTGTTTTTTTTTTTTTATTGAATAGAAAAGTCGTCGTTGCGTAGAGGAAATCCTAAGATCTAAAATTCTATTTAAAAAAGTAGGGCAGGGTACGGTGAAATCCAGGTACAAGCGAACTATCGATTAGGATAAGATTCGAATTCATTTGGTGAGGGCACCTGAGGAGCAATCTGCGAAGGCCCACACATCCCGAGGGTATACCCTGGATTTAATGTACAAGCGAGGGCCAAACTATGAAAAATTAACTAATTTATCGACCTAACTACCTATGAAATATTGATGCTAAAACCTTATACGCATTTACCTGGTAAATTTTATAGAGGTTACAGCATATTGTAACTTGAATGGTGCAGAAACTTACAAGTAAAATTTGTAATCAATTAATTTTGGATTTACTTATGGCTTCTCGTTGGAAATTATTATTACTTTTTAGGTTACGAAGTATGAGAAAGTATTGTGATCGTTAAAATTTTTTCAAATTTTTTTTTTAAGGAAATATCCGTTTTGGGGTCCCTAGATGCCATTTTAATAATTTCTGAAAAAAATAATTGTGTCTGCTTGTGTGTTCATGCGGGCTGTATCTCAAAAAGTAATAGAGCAATTGATATGTAACTTTGAACATAAGTCTTATTTGATAATCCCAAAAAAAGAAACGCTTTTGGTAAAATTTCGTACATCGGGTGTTTACCTTAAATGTTTTTTGTTATTTTCCAATATTTTTGTAAATATAAAAAATATCAAAAATGCATTTAAATAAATATTGAAGACAACAAAGAAATGAACATCTTTCGTTTGAAAATGTTTTTCATAAAATCATTGTTATTCGAGAAAAACATTTTTTTATTTTTTTTTATTTTTGGTTTATAATTATGAAACGATAATATTGTTATGTATTTGTGAGTTATGTGAAGTTGCGTAATAAAATAATTAAACACAGTTATATTCCTTACTTCACTCGTTTATTTATAACACTAAATGTACATTTCGAACACGATGTGTTCATTTTCAATAGTTAACTGATAAACGATAATAGTTACAGCAAATTTATTCTAATAATAATTGTGGCAAGAGAATGCCAAAATGAACAACTCATAAATAATTTTTTTTTTCAAAATCTCTTTATTTTTTGAGTAAACGGAGTTTTTAAATTGCAGTATAATTATTCCATCTTTTATAATTTTAAACGTCAGTTTCATCTAAGTCTACAAAACGTTCGATTTACATTTAAAATATTATTTAAATTGAAAATAAACCACGAAAGCGTAAATATAAATGATACCATCAAGTCCGAGAAAGTAACATGATAGCCACATCACCAGTTTTACTTTCTCCGTTACGAAGTACGAGAAAGTATTGTGATCGTGATTTTTTTCAAATTTTTTTTTTTACGTATCCGTTTTGAGGTCCCTAGATGCCATTTCAACAATTTCTGTGTCTGTGTGTGTGTGTGTGTGTGTGTCTGTCTGTCTGTCTGTGCGTGTGTGTCTGTCTGTCTGTCTGTGCGTGTGTGTCTGTCTGTCAGTCTGTGCGCGCTGTATCTCAAAAACTAATTGAGCAATTCATATGAAACTTTGAACATACATCTTATTTGATAATCTGAAGAACTGAAAAGCTTCTGGTAAAATTTCGTACACCCTAAGTGGGCGTTTACCTTAACTGTTTTTTTTTGTTTTTTTGCCAATATTTTCTTCAATATGAAAAATATCACAAAAACATTTAAACAAACTTTGAAGACAACAAAGAAATGAACATCTTTTGCTAGAAAACATTTTTCATAAAATCATTTTTATTCGAGAAAAATGTATAATTTCTTTTAAACTTTTTGGTTTATAATTATAAAAAGATAATAGTTGCAGCAAATTTATGTTAATAATAATTGTAGAGAATGCTAAAATGAACAACTTATAAAGAATAATTTTTTTTCGAAATCTCTTTAGTTTTTGAGTAAACTGAGTTTTTGAATTTGAAGTATAATTTTTCCATCTTTTATAATTTTGTCGTTTTAAACGTCAGTTTCGTCCGAGTTTACACAACGCTCGATGTACGTTTAAAATATGATTTAAATTGAAAATAAATCATGAAAGCGTAAATATAAATGATACCATCAAGTCGGAGAAAGTAACATGATGGCCACATCACCATTTTTTCAATATGCATTCCTGTCTGTCTGTGCGCGCTGTATCTCGAAAACTAATAAACCAAGTAATATGGAACTTTGAACATAAGTCTTGTTTGATAATCCAAAAAGCTGAAAAGCTTTTGATAAAATTTCGTACACCGAAATTGGGTGTTTACCTTAACTGTCTTTTGTTTTTTCCAATAATGTTTTAAATGTTATTACAAAATCATTTAAACAAATATTGAAGACAACAAATAAATAAACATCTTTTGTTTGAAAATATTTTTCATAAAAATGTTTGTCGTTTTTCAATTCTAATTATATTAATAATAATTGTAAAGAATGCAAAAAAGAGCAACTTATAATGAATATGTATTTTTTCGAAATCTCTTCAGTTTTCGAGTAAATTGACGATAAAGATTATTATTATTAAAGAATTTTAAGTATACATACAGCGCCTATAAACAGATACATACAGATAGAAAAAAGTCTGTTGCATGGAATTTTCCGGTGAATGAATTTTTGTATTATAGAAAATTTGAATTAACGTTCTCACGCGAGAAATCGAATCAAATTATTTTCCAAAGGGATAAAATTATACAAAAATATAAAATTTCGACCGCCATCTTTGGAAATGCGTTTAGCTTTTCAAAATAAGTCGATTTTCATGAGATAACATTATACAAAGATTAAATACAGTTCACTAAATGCTGTACTTTGGTTTCTTCAAAATGTGTGGGCTTATGAATTTTGGTATTGCGTAAAAATATTAAACATTTTATGCACAATTTTACAAGAAGAGTATAGAGACTCACCTATCTGATCATGTTGGTTGGCATTTCAGTATCACTTGCAATTCCAGAAATACCAACAAAGAGCTCCTCCACTCGAATTCACAGACCCACGACCCTGCAGGGAAGAATGAAATTACTTGCGGATGCAGATTGGTCATTCATGTACGATAACCTTGATATAAACACAAAGTCAAATGTGTTCCAAAACAAACTAACTTATTTGATCGCATTAGCATTCCCTGAATGGAAAATCTCTCTTAATAACGATCAATTGGTTTAATAATAAATTACGTAATATGAGAAACACCTTTGAGTTACTTTCGGAAAAATTTAAATGTACGCCACATCTTGAAAATAAGCACCTTCGAGACCAGTTCCGGCAAGTTTATAGGAATGCTATTAAAACTGAAAAAGTCAAAGCACACGAAGATTATATCATGCGTTCTAGCAATAAACAAAAAGCGACTTGGGGTATTATAAATGGGATAAGAACGTCAAATCCGGATCAGAAGGCTTCTTTTAATTATTTAATAAAACACTAACACAGTGTATGGTTTCAAATTATCTTTATTGTTCTACAACAATTGTTTCACCACACAGTGGCTTCATCAGGTAGATGAAAAATAATGGTTATACATTTTACAATTACCGCTTATATACTAAAAAATTGGGAACAAACGTTGAGGGTGGGGGGGGGGGGGGTGTTGTATTAATGCGTTGAAATCAGAATTAAAATTAAAATTTGCGTTATAATAAATGAATTATTGTAGAGTTGACTAAAAACATGATAAAAAACGGAAACTAAACTACAAATACACGCTACATACACACATATACATATACATATTATTCACTTATGTGATGTGCTTCTTTTAATGTAACGTGCGATGGCTTGAATTATCATTTTTCCACCATCGCGGATGATATTCTAAACGTCATCCCTCACTCGAAATAAATCCTTTGATGTCAATCCTATGCGAAAATTCAGTTTCCAAATGGTATCGCTAACGAAGGTGCGGGACGCTTTTAATACTTTAAAAAATAGTACGGCTCTTGATGTCTATGGAGTATCATCTGATATACTAAAACCAGTAATAGATCTCCTTACCATTCCTATAACTGCACTAATTAATGGTATTATCACCAGCAATAACTTCCCGGATAATATGAAATGTGCAAAATTAATTCCAATATATAAGAAAGGGGACAAATCGGTCTTGAATAACTAGGCCTATCACTCTATTGCCAATTATATGTAAGATCATTGAAAAAATCCTGAACGAGCAAATTCTTATGTATCTTGATGAAAACAGGTTACTCACAGATTCGCAGTTTGGTTTCCGTGCAGGAATGTCTACCACCTCTGCTATTCATTCCTTCGTGGAACACACAATCGAATGCTTTGAGAATGGTTCACTATCCATGGAAACATTCCTGGATCTCAGCAAGGCATTCGATTGTGTGAATCACGAACTATTACTTCGCAAACTGGTAAAATATGGGTTTTGTGAGCACAGTATTAAACTTGTCACTTCATATTTAGTTGAAAGAATACAGAAAGTCTGTTTAAAGGATAGAGAATCCGGCTATTTCATTATCAAGCACGGTGTGCCACAGGGCTCAATTTTGGGCCCAGTCTTATTCCTGTTGTTTATCAACGACTATCCCCAAGCATTACCAGCTAATAGCAGTATTTTATTTGCCGACGACACCACTCTTTTAAGTAAAGGACATGACTTGAATAAGGTTAGCTCAATAAAGTTGTCATCTCGAGCAAAGGCGTCAGAATGGTTTAATGCGAATAAATTAGTCCTAAATCCTAAAGTACTATTTACTCTCAAAAACGTTGACTCCGAACATCGAGGAACCGTTTGCTTCCTAGGTATTCAGCTAGATTAAAAACTAAATTGGAATAGTCATGGTGATTATGTATTTGGAAAGCTAATGAAAGCCATATGCAGTCTAAGAGCACTTTCCAGCATGGTTTCTCAGCAGGTGCTAATAATCACTTATTTTGCCACATTTCACTGCCACACACATTACGGTACCGCAACTTGCAGACACCGACTTTTTGGTCTGCAAAGAAGAGCAGTTAGAATAATAGCTACTCTTGGGTACCAGGAAGATTGCAAACATGCTTTTAGATATCTTGGCACACTGACTTTTCCTTCTTTGTATATAATTGTGTGCCTTGTTTAATCTTACCCCAATGAAGACTAGACAAAGCACAAACAGGATGTGGTTTTTATGGTTTGAAATATTTCAATGCCTTAAGTCCTACAACTAAAAACCTGACTCTTGCCAATTTAAGAGAGTGGTCAAAGACTTTCTTGTTAATCCTATAGTGATAATGAATTCCTTGAGAAGATGTGTATCTAGATCAACTATGAATAGTAATTATAGCTCTACTTTTCATATTCATGTTTTGTACCTACCTGAGGCCTTAAATCTTTAGATTCATTTTTTAAAGTTCAAGCTCTTAAATTCTTAAATTTTAGCCTTAAAATGTTATACTTTTAACGCGTGGATGTGTACCCGTGTACCTTTATATTTTATATCTATAATTCATGTTTCATTGTCTAATTTTAAGGAAGTTTTAGTTATAGTCTATACTTATAAAAGGTTTTTACTATTTCAAGGTCATATTTCACGAGAACTGTTAGGAGTGGGAGGATCTGACCAGTTGTAATCGTGAGCGTGTCTCTCGCAATTTTAGTAACAATGGAGCGATACACGGGGCCGCAGCTCGCTTTTTGTGTAAAAGTATTTTATCAAAACAACAATTCTTACGTCCAAGTTCGTTGCCTTTATCGTGCACATTTTAATTTACACGACATAAATCAAGCTACGACGCGTCCTTTAATCCGATATTGGGTTACAAAATTCGAAGCAGAAGGCACAACAGTGAGTAACAATCATATCGGCCGGCCCAGAGCCGGTAGGAGTAGGGAAAACATCGAGCGTGTTCGTGCAGCAATAAGGCGAACGCCTCGTAGTTCAATAAGAAAACACGAATTTTGATGGCTTCAACCAAGACACTTGGTTTCAACAGGATGGGGCGACTGCTCACACTGCGAATCTTACCATGCAGGTGGTTCGAAAGATGTTTCCAGGAAAGGTCATATCAAAAAATGGCGATATCAATTATCCTCCCAGAAGTCCCGATTTAACTGTCATGAATTTTTTTTGTGGGGGTTCTTTAAATCAAAGATTTACACTAAGATTCCTGCAAATCTAAATCAGCTGAAGCAAAGAATTCGCGATGAAATTCGAGCAATTCCACAAGAAGTCTGTGTCCGCGTGTTCGCCAATTTCAGAGAGCGTTTGGTGGAGACGGTGCGCGTGGGGGGACACCATCTCGACGGCATAATTTTTCACAAATAAATTTCCACATTTTGTAGCAAATTTTAAAAATAAAAAATGCTAATGCAATTTAAAACTGAATGAGTTATAATTTTTTTAAATAGTAAAAACCTTTTTGGACACCCGTTATTTATGTACTAATGTCTCATTCCTGTTTTCTTGACATGTGTAAAAATGTATATTATATTTTAACACCATTAAATTGATTGATTGATTGATTGATTAATGTAAAACAATGTAGAAAGGAGTATATTTTAAAGCTCATCAAACCCAATCATTTTCCAAAGCGATAAAATAAGCCAAAAACATAAAGTTTCTCGTCATCTTTGGAAATTCGTTCAGGTTTTCAAAATAAGTCAATTTTCACGAGATAAAATTATACAAAAATTAAATACACTTCACTAAATGCTGTAATTTGATTTTTTTAATGTATTATGCATTTTGAAATTTTTTGGTATTGCGGAAAAATATGAAACATTTTATGTACAACAATTTAAAAGAACGTAGAAATGCCTATTTTTTTTTTAAAGCTAGATGCTATTTTTTGTCATCGGCAAGGGCCTAATTAACCTATTTTGTGGCACAATAAATGGACCTCACTAAAATACTTCCAAAAAAATTAGGAGTAGAACAACAAAAAACGTAAACCTTAATTGAAATATTACAGTAAAACATTGCCCTCGGCAGCCTAAATTAATCTCAAAAATCAGTCTATTGCTCGATTTCAATTTATTTCGAAAATTTAGACAAAATATCGAAAGCTAAAGATGAAAAATCAAAAATATCAAGAAACAATTCGAACATTTTGGGCAAAATAAAGAATGTTTATTTATAGATTTATCCTAATAATTTGTTATCAGTTAATATGTCTGTAATTATGTGTTGGGTCCTAATGCCTCATGTACACTTCTGTGCAATAAAATTAAATACAAGTCCTATGAGTATTTTTTACAATATTCTAGTTGTATAATTCGGGTCTGCAACATTTTCAATAAATGATAAAACACCATAACTTGAAAATAACAACCCAAAATCAAGACTAAGACTAAAAACCATCTTCTATTTAAGTTATAATTCGAATTTTTGAATTGTTGTCCAAGTCGTACGGCATTTTGACATTAAGGAAATTGACAAATTTACATATTTTCGTAACCAGTCCACTTTAAACTATAACATATTTTGTGTGCTTAATTTTATGTTTAAATGAAATAAATGTTTTCTTTGTTTTTCTTTTAATTTAAAAATATCTACCATATTTATTATTAATGTGTTATAATTTATAATATGACGTATATAAAAAAATATGTTAATGTTTTAATAAAGAATCGAAAATGTAGAGATCTAAAATATGAGACAAAAAATCAAGAATCCTGGTCTAAACATAATATAATACTTTTGATGAAATTAAATTGGAATTATGTAAGAAACCTGCACACTCAAAATGCAATACTTTTGACTCGTTTCTTCCTCTTAATCAAAAATTAAAGCATTCTAAATTCCTCTTTCGAAAGGAACGTTTAATAACTGATTAAAGCTAATTAAAAAAAACATTGGCTTTCCCGTAAAAGTTATTTAAAAATTAATTAACACGTTGACCGCTTTGTCAGTCACCAGTGACTGACAGTATTCCAATGGGACCTTATCAGTCACCGATGACTGACAGTGAGTACCTACTTTAAACTTTATATTTAGCGCTGTCAGTCACAAAAATGAATGAAACAAGCATATTCTTACTCATTTTATTAAATAAAACTTAAAAACAAATTCTGGGAAATATCCAACAAAATCGCTCATATTTTTAGAAAACAAAATTTCAAAACCAGTAATATTATTTATAACAGAAAAGACAAAATTTCGACACTTGTTCACTCTGGAATTTATAAACTAAATTGTTCAGATTGTAATAGTGTCTATTGGAAAAACTGCAATTTGTTTTAGAGTATTTCGATTAAATATAAGTTCTAGTACATTCTCATGGCATATTTTAGAGGAACACCACACTTTTCCAAATTTAGATAACATTAAAATATGATTAGTGTCTCACTTAACTCGTGGTGAAACATTTCTGTATTAGTTGATTGATTAAAACCCTTTGTTTAGTTTCACTGTTTTTATTATTTTGCCAATAATAAAAACAGTGAAACTAAACCAAGTATTTAAATCAATATATAAAACATTACAATAGCAAAATAAATAGATTTGGTAGAAGCAAACCAATATAATTTAAAACCAAACGATCAACAAATTAATTTGTTGATATATTATATTCCCCACTATTTAAATTACTTTAGAATTACAAGAATTGTTCATCTTAATATTAATGATTCGACCATTATTTTCTTTCATTTCGTCTTTCAATTATTTTTGTTAATTGAATTTATAAACACTGTTCTGTACTATCAGTTTTATATATATATATATTTTTAAATTGTGATCAATATGTTATTTTTATTTTTTGATATTCATATTGTTCACTAATTTCAGTTTAATTTTAATGCATTTCTTCCACCACGTATACATTTTAGGGGTGAAATGCACCTTACGGTCTTAACGTAAAAAGACGTTTGAAATAGTTTTTTGGATAGGGTAAGTCCAGCACATCAAGATCCCCCCATTTTTTTTGTCCGAAAAAGCGCATTGGACCGTAAAGAGTAATTTTAGTATTTAGTATTTAAGTCGAAATTGTTAAATAGCGAAAACAATAGTTCATCTGCCTGATTGCAGCAATTTCTCTACAAATAAAGAAATTAAATTCTAATCTTTGGATTGTATTTTGCTGTTTAAATGATTAAAATCATTCAATACAATCGAACATTAAGCACTTGAGACAATATAAAATATTAAGGGGTCCAGTATGTGATAAATGTTCACTGTTATTCAACTTACCTTCGTGAAATAATATCCATATCATGACACTCGTCCGTCATCCATCCTTCAAATTTTACTGGCCACGAATTTAAAAACAGAAATTTGAAAACAACCACTGTACTGCACTGATCAATCTTTTAACACCGAACTCACCGATGGAACTGGATATCGCCAGGTGCGATTTGCCTAATCTCTCCCGTGTCCGGTTAGAGGTCGCAAAAAACGCATTCTTTCGACGCCTGTTATTAATGCTTATCTCCGATGCAGCTCCGATTAGAATTAAATTCATTACAATTCGTACATAAGATAGACGAAGAAGCAGATACACCTCATCAGTGAAAATTGTTCGCTCTGGCAATTATCTTCCACCTAGCAAGTGTTCATGTATTTTACAGTGCAGAGTATTGAAAACTCGACTTTTTAATCGTTGAAAATTATTTGATCCGGTAGTTTATCTTCCACCGTGAGTGTGCAGAATGGTGAAAATTGGATTGATGAAAATTTATTTTAAGAGTAATCTCATTAAGTCAATTAATTAAAACCGAAATTTGGAATTGATACATTTGGACAAGAACATTGAAACTAACTAGATAATTCTAAATAAAAATATTGTTTTAATAAAAATATCTGAATTTCTGCAAGAGTTGTTTTATGTTTAAAGTTTCATATTAAAAAAGTTTTAATTTTTTTTTTTATGTAACAGAATGTATCATTACTTTAATTGTTATTATTTGTCTTATTCTATAGTGAAATCCACGTTCTATTACCAGGAAAAATAAAAATTATTATTATTAATTCTGTTTCATAAAAATTCTTTGATTTCTCCGAAAGTTATATTTTTAGGTCACCGCAATATCAAGTTAGTATAAACCGTAAGAATTGATTAAGGCATTTTTATAATATATTAAATTTTAATTAAAAATTTTGAAGAAATTACTGCCACTTTCCTAAAGAAATTCTTTAGTAAAAAATCTTTTCTTGGTTTCCTCAAAAATATTTTATTTTTAAGGCAATAATGCGCTCAAGTTAGTTAGAAAAACGAAATTCAAATATAAAACCATAAAATAAATTTAAATTAAATTAATAATTATTTTTCTGCAGCCGTCCCGAAAATAAAACTTTCGGTATGATTTATTAAATCGAAAGTACCACTTTACATAAATCGTACGGAAAGTAGTTATTTTCGGGACGATTTTGTTTCACTTTCGGAACGATTTCTATACTTTCGGGACGATTTTGCGTTTATATGTAGGTGGCCTTGACAAAAACATCAACTTCGTATTTAATTATGACAGCGCTTGTCATATAACATTCGTGTGTGTTTTTGCTTTTTTAACATACAAAACGGCTGCAGAAAAAATATTGTACGTAACTCGTTCCAAAAGTGATTTTACGGGACTTCCTACTCATCCCGTAAAATATCACTTTCGGAACTTGTTACGTAAATTACTATTTTTTTTCGTAAACATATCTTATTTTCTCTAAGATTTATCATATTTTTAAGTTAACATCGCGATATCGAATTAGTTGCAACCTAAAAAAATGATTCCGAACCCTTTCTAAAAATTAAAGTTTAATTCAAATTTTTGAAAAAATTACTGCCATTTTACCAAAGATAATTCTGTAGGAAAATGTTTTTTTTTAAATAAAGATATCTCTTTACTTAAGGGCTATTTCATGGTTAAGGCAACAATCCAAGTTAAAGAGAAAAAATATGAATAGATTATTAAAATCAAACGTAAAATTCTTTAAAAAAATACGAAGTTAATTTTTCAATTCAAAGTTTGTTTCATAAACATATATTGATTTCTCCAACAATTATTTGAATATCGTGTTAGCTAAAACCTGATTGTTTAAAAATTTAGAAAAAACATTTTAATTAGATTAAAAAAAAATTAAAAATAAACGACTGTCCTCTAGAAGATAATTCCCTAATAAATCGTTTGCTTTGTGCAGATATCTTTATTTCTCCAAACAGTGTCTTATTTTGCAAAAAATTTGATATATTATTCAAATTAAATTTAAAATTTTTAAAAATAATACATATTTGATTATTTTTTTAAAGAACGTAGTTTAATTTATTTAATTTTCAAGGCAAAGCCTCCCTCGAATCAATTAAAATGCGCAAAAATTTGGAAAAAATAATAAAAATAAATTTGAAATTTTGAAAAGTAAACATATTTGGATTTTTTTGGATATCTTATTACTTTTTCCGTTACGAAGTACGAGAAAGTATTGTGATCGTAATTTTTTTTCAAATTTTTTTTTACGGAAATATCCGTTTTGGTGCCATTTCAACAATTTGTGGAATTTTTTTGTTGTGTCTGTGTGTCTGTGTGGCTGTTTATCTGTGCGCGCCGTATCTCAAAAACGAATAGAACAATTTATATGAAACTTTGAACATAAGCTTTATTTGACAATTCGAAGAACTGAAAAGCTTTTGGTAAAATTCTGTATGCCGGAAGTGGGTGTTTACCTTAACAGTTTTTTTGTTTTTTCCAATATTTTTTTAAATACGGAAAATTTTACGAAAGCATTCAAATAAATTTTGAAGACAACGAAAAAATGAACATGTTTTGTTTAAAAATATTTTTCATAAAATCAGAAAGAAATTTATTATTTTTTTTTTCATTTTTGGTTTATAATTATAAAACGATAATAGTTACAGCAAATTTACATGATTAATAATTGAAAGAAATGCCAAATTGAACAACTTACAAAGAATAAGTTTTTTCGAAATCTCTTCGGTTTCTGAGTAAACTGAGTATTAAACTCAACTTACTTGCCACAATTTTAGGTTTTGTCGCAGACGAGCGATATAAATTAAAATGCGCAAAAACTTGTACATCAATTAATATCAAACTTTGAACA
This sequence comes from Ocypus olens, assembly GCA_910593695.2. Taxonomy (NCBI): domain Eukaryota; kingdom Metazoa; phylum Arthropoda; class Insecta; order Coleoptera; family Staphylinidae; genus Ocypus; species Ocypus olens. Next base: position 25,067,147 of record OU343059.1, read on the forward strand.
TAAGCCTTATTTGATAATCCAAAGAACTGAGAAGCTTTTGGTAAAATTTCGTACACCGGAAGTGAGTGTTTACCTTAACCGTTTTTTGTTTTTCTCCGATATTTTTTTAAATATGAAAAATACTATATAATCACTTTAACCAAACTTGAAGAAAACAAAGAAATTAACTTTTTTTTTGAAAAATAATAGTTATTAAATAGTTATTATTTTTTGTCATTTTTGGTTTATAATTATGAAACAATAATAGTTACAGCAAATTTATTTTGATAATAATTGCAAAATGAACAACTTATAAAGAATAAGTATTTTTCGAAATCTCTTTGGTTTTTAAGTAAACTGACTATTAGAATTTAAAGTACAATTTGTCATTTTCATCTTAAAATTGACGTTTTAAAAGTCAGTTTCATCCGATTTTGCAAAACGCTGTAAGTGAATTTAAAACATGATTTGAATTAAAAATAAACCATGAAAGCGTAAATATAAATGATACCACCAAGTGGTAACATGATGGCCACATCACCATTTTTTACTTTCTCCGTTACGAAGTACGAGAAAGTATTGTGATCGTGTTTTTTTTTCAAAAATTTTTTTTACGGAAATATCCGTTTTGGGGTCCCTAGATGCCATTTCAACAATTTCTGGGAAAAAAAATTGTGTCTGTGTGTGTGTGTGTGTGTGTGTGTGTGTGTGTGTGTGTGTGTGTGTGTGTCTGTGTGTGTGTGTCTGTCTGTGCGCGCTGTATCTCAAAAACTAATAGAGCAATTGATATCAAACTTTGAACATACGTTTTATTTGAAAATCTGAAGAACTGAAAAGCTTTTGGTAAAATTTCGTACACCGGAAGTGGGTGTAAACCTTAACTGTTTTTTGTTTTTTGCCAATATTTGCCTAAATATGAAAAATATCACAAAAATATTAAATAATAAACAAACATTGAAGACAACAAACAAATGCACATCTTTTGCTTGAAATTTTTTTTCATAAAATCATTGATATTCGAGAAAAAAATTTATATTTTTTTTAATATTTGGTTTATAATTATGAAACGATAATAGTTACAGCAAATGTATGTGAATAATAATTGTAGAGAATATCAAAATGAATAGCTTCTAAAGAATAAGTTTTTTTCGAAATTTTTCAAGTAAACCGAGTTTTTGAATTTGAAGTATAATTTTTCCATCTTTCATAATTTTGACGTTCTAAACGTCAGCTTCATCCGAGTTTGCGCAACGCTCGATGTACATTTAAAATATGATTTCAATTGAAAATAAACCATGAAAACCTAAATATAGATGGCTATGATACCAGTCGGAGAAAGTAACATGATGGCCACATCACCATTTTTTTCAGTCACCGCCTTGCTTAAGTGAATTGAAACACAATATTAGAATTGAAAAAAAATATTTTTCTACGTCCGTTATAAAATGTACTGTTTTTTTCATTCATTTGCGTCCATAAAAATATGTGATTCTCGAAGCGTGCAAAAAGCGTTCAAAAAGTGCCATAGGCTACGGCCATACGGGCGTGAATTCACGCCGCGTTTGAGCAGGAAAAAACTGGCGGAAAATCACGCCGTAACCTATTTGTCCTACCATCTTCTGTTTTTTTTTTATTTCGTCGTGGAATTCTTTGATAATTATGGAAGTGCAGAAGCACCTTTGTCTTTGTGATTTAAAACATATATAATAGTTTGTTAAAACAGGGATTTGAAGACGGATTGCTGGATTTCTGTTACTAATAATGGATAAATCCAGTATTTTCTTCGACATCGATGACGTAAACGGCAAATAACAACAGCAGTACAAAGTGGAACAACTGCATTTTTATTTAAAGAAATTCGGACCATTTTTCACAAATCTTCCAAGGAGTCCGACGCTCTTGTGGGAATTTCGGCCAGCGTGAAAAAACGCGAAATAAAGAGCGTGAATTCACGGCCGTGTGGCTGTAGCCTAACGGTTCATTTTGTCACGCTTTTGTGTGAAAAAAGTGCCGTAGCGGTTCATTTTTTAGCGCAACTAAAAAATTGTTTGCGCAAAGTGTGTCATGAACGCTTCGCAACGCCGCGAGTTCCGCCGAAAAACGTCAAACATTCGTTTCCGATCAAGAAGACCTGATGTTTATTGTTATTGTTATAAGAAGTATTACTTATAAATATTGATTAAGGTTTTATCGAATTTATTTAAAATTACGGACGTAGAAAAAAAATTGTATGAAACTCGAGAGTAAAGCAACTTTTCTTCACTTGTAGGAATAACCGCACTCGTTTTCGACTCGGGCTGCAATCTTTCCGACGCAAAGTGTGTCATGAACGCTTCACAACACGTCGCGAGTTCCGCCGAAAAACGTCAAACATTCGTTTCCGATCAAGAAGACCTGATGTTTATTGTTATTGTTATAAGAAGTATTACTTATAAATATTGATTAAGGTTTTATCGAATTTATTTAAAATTACGGACGTAGAAAAAAAATTGTATGAAACTCGAGAGTAAAGCAACTTTTCTTCACTTGTAGGAATAACCGCACTCGTTTTCGACTCGGGCTGCAATCTTTCCGACGCAAAGTGTGTCATGAACGCTTCACAACACGTCGCGAGTTCCGCCGAAAAACGTCAAACATTCGTTTCCGATCAAAAAAACCTGATGTTTATTGTTAATAATAATAAACGTTTATTGTACTTACTAAATACATAATAAATAATAAATACAATGGCCATCGACCGAAGTCCTTCAGCCAGTTTATTGTTATTTTCTTCATTTAAAAGAAGTATTACTTATAATTATTGATTAAGGTTTTATCGAATTTATTTAAAGTTACGGACGTAGAAAAAAAATTGTATGAAACTCGAGAGTAAAGCAACTTTTTTCACTTGTAGGAATTACCGCACTCGTTTTTGACTCGGGCTGCAATCTTTCCGACTCGTGAATAAAAGTATTACTTTGCTCACTTGTTGCATAAATAACTATTAATTTTTTTTTTAATTACGGCCGTTTTCTTGGAAATAATTCTTAAATAGAATGCTTGCTTAATGGAGATACCTCCATTTTCCCAAAGGTTCTTTTATTTTTAGGGCAACGCCGCGCGGCCGCGCGCTCTAGTTAATTGAAAACCGAAATCTGCAAAAATTTGTAAAAAAAAAACATTAGTTTTCTTTAGTTTTCGAGTAAACTGACGATAAAGATCAAATACAGTCAAAATGAGATAGGAGAAAGTAACATGGTGGCCACATCACTTTTTTTTTAAGTTGCTTTGATTTTATAGAAACAAGGCACATAAACAACTTTTTTTCTAATATCATGAAATGATAATGGTTACATCAAATTTATAGTAAAAATAATTGTACCGAATATATTATTACAAATTTACGGATGGTAAAGGAAACCCCTTTTGAATGCGATGTTTAGGGGGATGAAAGTTTTTTGAATTAAAGAAAACGGGATGAGAGTACAAGAACTTTTAAATGAAATTCTTAGGACGATCGAACTACATACTTGAATAACATTTTTTATGAGCGATCGGAAAGGTCAATTTAAAATTAGAACCCTATGCCCCACCCGATTAATTTAATTTTGTAGTTTGCTTTTTTGCGTGCGCATTTCCCCGTTGTAATTCCACATTCTGTTTTTAAACGCTACGTGCACTCGAGGGCAAACAAAGAGCCCTGATAAATAAAACGTAACAACCGCAGAGAGAGGACACACCAGAAAGAAAATAAAGGGACGATATAAGGTAGAACTGGTGACGGGGTGGGTGAAGGTTCGATGCGAACTATGTTTGTAAAGTTTACAAAAACAATGGGAATTAAAAGGGTCCGCTATTTATCGGCAAGTGTTGCAAAAAACCGACATAATGGAAAGCAGTAAAGTCATTAGACACTAAATGTCCTGGGCAGGATTCCTCGTTATCGGTTAAGAGCAGCATTAACCTCCAATGCTGCCACCTACAGCCCACTAACCTATATCCCTCTTTATTAACGCCAATCTTTCCGCTCGCTCTTTAAAGTAATGTTCCTATTTTTTTTTCTCTAGCCTAAAACCAGCAATAATTTCCAAAGAGAATAAATGGCATTTAGAACTTCTGAAAATGTTACCAATTAGTTATGCTCAGGATGGTGTCGACGTGTGAAGATCATTATCACTTGATAATATCGGAAAATATATTCTTTATTTCTTTATCCCCTTCCATTTGTCCTTTTGAGCATTAGATTTAGGTGTTTCCGTTCACCCATCTTTTCCATTATTTTCCATTTCTTGTCTTTATTTTTATCTCGAAAAAATATACCAAAAACATAGTTAAACTTTACTGTACAAATGAGTATTTATTGAAAACTCGGCCGGACAAAGGTGGGCATATATTATACTCCTGATGTAAAGGAGATTGAAGCTACTGACCCAATTCCTCTTAAGACCCATTAGCGAGCATGTTTTTCGTCAAAAAGTTACAGTCAATGCGCTTTATTAAATTTTAAAGTTTATTTCCTGTTATATGTTTACGCCGCCTGTAGACACGATTCCCTTCCTATTAAAGAGTCGGAATAAAGGCATATTTTATTCTTAATTTAGTATTTAAAAAAAACATTATATTTGATGAGAAATCCAGAAAGCATTTGATATTTGTCTAGTTCCCGGGCGTACATGTTGGACCGCTCAAGCCTTTTCCGTCTTATTGCTTATTCCATAAGTTATTAGAAATTCCGGTCTTCCCGAGATCAGATTTATTGCAATAGTTTTGCTCAGATATCGTAAAGTAGATCCCCGACGTGGCTACGATTTTCCTTTTATGGACCTTTTACGGCCTCCCCCAACACTTTGCACATGTCCCCATATCAATAATATTAAAACCTATATTTACCATTACTTCTCAAACCAAAATATTTGCACGTTTTTTCAAATTGTCACACATATTTGACTAGAGCACATATTTAACAGGATAATATAATTGTGGATTTTATTTTTGGATATTGTGCTGTATTAAATATACATTACATAGAGAGCTTTCAAATATTGATCTCCAATTTAATTTCATCCAGCTCGCATGTCAAATTTTCTGCGGGGTATTTATGAACGAATTTTAAGCAATTAAATTTTCAACGATTTTTTAATATTTGTTAACTCAGTAACAAACGATATCACAACGAATGGCATTCGCCAGGAAAGAAGTTATTCAATAAACGATTTATTTTATTGTCTTTTTACATGCACGGAATGAAGCTAGGAATTCTTGGGATTAATCGATTTCATTTTTGCTCGGCGCATGTTATGCGTTACGCGTCGAACAAAGATGAAATAAATTTGACCCTGGAATTCCTAACGTTATTCCGTTTAGGATTTTAAACTGTATTAAACTAATAGTGTTATTCTGAACAACTGTTATTAACAGCGATGTTATTAACATTGCAATGTTATGTAAAATTGAACAGCGCTGTTAAAAGCTGTATTCTAAACAACCGATGTACACACATTGGCAAAAGTGCAACGTCTACGGCGCGACCAACTTCATGTATATTATAATTGACGATTAATAATAGGTTTTTGGGAAATTTTTAGAAAAAAAATCAGGGTTTCCATTTGAGTTTTTTTGTTGATGAAAAACACAAACCACGAAATAATCCCAAAATATATCACCATTAACAATCTCGTAACTTCGACCATTTTGACAAGTGTTGCTTAACATCGAAAATGTTCACATCTGTGACTATATAAACATGGACTGATAGTACCCCTTTATTTTCCATATGATTACTGCACAGCCTATCTTACCGGAGGGTTAGAGCGTGCAAGGCACCTGCGAAGCGGACCACCAATAGAGGGTCCACGGCGTCCGAAATCTGTAAATTTTAGTCCGAGCGCCCTGAAATAGCGGCCGGTTACCTGGACCCCCGTAGGAAGTGAAGGGTCGCGGCGAAAAACGAACATAGTCCGTTGCAGTAATTTCTGAGTAAATGCATTTTTAAACCTACAAGTTGAATAGCATAATCCCAAACCACAGGGTAAAATAACAGACAAGAGATTTACACTTAAAAAACATTGACTTGCTACTAACTATCAAAAAATCAAAATATTAGAACATAAAGAAATAAAATAAAGAAATAGCAAAAAAAGTTCTGGACTTTGATCGGTATTAGCCGTTAAGGTGGCGAGATGTCATCGTCGATTGATGGATCATCTACGAATTAAATATCGCCTTTTCATTCGCAGTGGCGCTGTCTTTTTTCAAAGCAGAGTAAAATTCTTTTGATGCATCTGAAATGAATCGAGTAAGATGCATAAGGTCTTGATACTTCGCTGATTTGATGGGAAGCGGTCCGATGTACAATTTTCGTAGACCTGGTCATCATACGTATAAAACACAGAGGTGGCGTTCGAAAGCAAATGAACATTGAACGAAATAAAATTCAGTTGTCTACGATAGGATACATCATTTGTTGATATATTTGGAGTTGGAAGGTTTTCTTGGTAGTCCATCGCGATTGCTGCGGCATCAGCTCTGTTTCTTACTTCTTTCCTGTACTTCTTGTTTAAAGTGTAGAACTGTTCCGCTTTCTTCAGGTGAAATTTTTGTTCATTCAGCTGCTTAGCCAACTCTACGTTAAGCGTTATCTTCAAATCACTATCCGTACATTTGGCTACTTTGTCTTCGATACCTTTAATATCAGTTTTGTATGTATCGCATGTACTACAAGTATCTTTCCGAGGATACCCGAAGGATATGTTAAAGTTTTCTTCAAATATCTCCCGGAAAGTTGTATAAGCTACGTGCTTTTCTGGGCTAGATGTTTCTGTTAAGTACATTTGATGTAGCTTTGCTATGTTCAAATCATCCGGTAGGTATATTTTTGAAGTGTCCTTTAGTGAATAGTGTGATTTTCTGCCTCGCAAAGATCCAATAAAGTCCATCACCATTTTTCGAGTATCAGCAGAAAGCCTGTGAGGTCTGTTATTATGCTTACCTCGCCCATCTTCCTCAACCATTCCAAATTCCAAGATTTTGTTTCAATGTTTGTAGTCGGTGAGGTGTAACTCCGTGCAATGATGCAAATGCTTTAAAACAGACTCTAACTCGGTAGGAGTAGGAAGAGTGATAACAATTTGCCCTAGCAAGTGGTTTCCTACTCCGTCGCCGCTCGACTGGGAGAACTGTTATAAGACCGCCGAGATGTATGTTTTGTTTATTGTAATCACAAATCATATTGAAATGACAAATTAACCGTTTTCTCTGTTCCTCCGTGATCACTTCAAAGCATTTAAGACGCGTACAGTGACAATCATCACCACTTTCATGTGTCGTAGCTCGTAATTTTTTCATTGCATCACTCAGCTTACCAATCTTTTTTCGTTTCTTTGTACTGTTCATCACCACAGGTTCATCACTTGACACACTAAAGTCACTATCCATTATTAAAAATTTCGAAACACTTGGTCCCTGATCACTTTTTGATGTATCACGGTGGACTCTGATCATTCTTTCACGACACCTAAATCCTGTCACATTGAATTTCTCGTGACCGCGATTTTTGTTTCCGGTAGCGATTCACATCGCGAAAGCTTCTGACATAAGCCGCTGGATGGCGTTATCAGCTTGATTTTCGTCAAAAGTGGACTATGTTCGTTTTTCGCCGCGACCCTTCAAGTGTATTCGATTTCTAACCGTGATTTTGCTAAAGAAACATAAGAAGTGTCGCAAAGCATTTGAAGTTCGTATAAGAAAATAAAAGCGCTGGTGAAAGTATTTTGGTTCCTAGAGAAAAATTTAGAATTCACTTTTCTTTTGAAATTTTGCGCATCGCTATTAATTTGATATCGGAACGTTCTAAACTGTTAGAAAATTGCTACACCTTGTTTAAATTTTTATTGGTATTTCATTCTGCCGAGTCCGAATATTTAAAAATGTTGTTGGATTTAGATATTAAATTACAGATAACGGAAAATTGACCAAAGATTTAGATGGAATTGAACTTTTAGAGAACTATTTCCTAATTAGTCCCAAATAAAACCATTAAAAATTTTAAATCATTTAATTACCAAAACTTAGTTCCTTGTTTTCCAAATTTCGGTATTAGTATAAGACTATTTTTAACAAAACTGTGGCTTCCGGCGAAAGGAGTTTTTCCAAATTAAAATGAATTTGAACGGTCAACTATATCACAAAAGTGGTTTGCTAATTTAGCCATAATTTCTATTGAAAATTAGATATTTCAAATGTAATTGATGGATTTGCATCAAAAAAAACGCGAAAAGTATTGTTTTACAATTTAGATCATCACTGAGTGGCATTCGAATAGTCGATGTTCTTACTACTGAACTGAAGGTTTGATCATAATCTACTCCTCTTCTTTGCGAAAATTCTTTGATCATCAATCTGACCTTAAATTTGTAGATCGATCCATCGGCGTTTGTTTTTACTGTTGTGTCGTTGTAGTTGTTGTCTGTTTCCTCGAAGGTGGTCGAGCATCACATAATCCTGGAATCCTGACACTGTCATCGGGTTTCCAGAATTCTATTTCTTCGTCTTCTTCACTCCAGGATTTGCTGTCATTCAGGTTAGTAGGTTTCGTCTCTTTAGCTTCGTTGCTTCCTCGGAGTATACTAGCCCAGACGCACATGAATTGGACCAACGGATTATTCAATTAGTTTTTATTTTTCTTAAAGAAAATGCATTAAATTTAAATGACTTATAGAAATGCAAATAAGTACATTAGATACACTATACTTTTAAGTAGCAATCAGCAATAAATAATAAGTATTCGAATTTCAAGAGTTATAAAAAACAAAATAAAAACAACATTTTGTCTGGCTCATATGAATTGGCCCGTACCTCGAAACGCAAAGATAAATGTTTATTTCTGGATCAAAACATCATAGTTTTTTTGTGCAAATTTCTTATCGAGAGTGCATTGAGTAAAAAAATAAAAATGTTATTTTTCATATGTTTAAGTAGTACTTAATGGTTCGCGGTAAGTCGTTGTCTTGTGATATGCGAAATTCTATTGTTGCTGCCCATCAAAATGGCCTTTCCGGTCATGAAATAGCAAAAATGTATATATTCCACAAAGTACGGTGAGGAACATAATTATTCAGTACAAAAATAACGGAAATGTTATTCCGAAAGTTAAAACTGGCCGTCGATCGATGGTTACAAAAAGGGATAAACGTTCTCTCCGTGCACTTATTAAAGAACATCGCCGAGCATCCTCCCGAGAATTGGCTACTAAATGGGTAGATGCAATTGGCAGACTTATCTCCAAAGATACCTGCTTGAGAACCATGAAAAAAATGGGATATTATTTCTACAAGGCAAGTTTTAATCAACATGAAAACACAAAAACTATTATTTTTTACTTTAGGCAAAAGAAAAGCCCCTTCTCACGAAAAAACCAATACGGGCCAGATTTTTATGGACAAAAGACACAAGGAGTGGGTTCAACATCAATGGAACTCAATTAGATGGAGTGACGAATCCAAATTTGAGGTGTGTGTTGGTGATTCACGCAGTAGAATTATTCGAATGCCAGGGGAGGAATATCTCAGAGACTGTCTCAAAAGAAAGGTCAAATTTCCGGCATCTGTGATGGTTTGTCTTCCCAAGGTGTTGGACTTCTGTATTTTATTGACGGTACCGTTAATGCTGTAAAGTACAAAACCATTTTGTAAGAAGAGATGTTGCCTTCAATTAATCATATTCAATTGCCAGAAGGAGGATTTATATTCCAACAAAACAGTGCAGCTTGCCATACAGCTAAAACTGTAATGTCTTGGTTACGAGAAATGGACATTACCATATTAAAATGGCCTTCAAGCAGCCCTGATCTATCACCGATCGAAACCTTATGGCATGAAATGAAGAAAGTGCTTCGAACCACCCCCGTTTGCACTATACCAGAATTAAAGGCAAGCATTCAAGAAATTTGTAACAATTTCACTCCAGAGTACTGCAAAACATTAGTTGATACCATACCAAAGCGAATTGATGCTGTTATAAAACACAAGGGTGGCTGCACTCAGTGGTAGCTGATAAATTATTTGATTTTGAAATAGTCCAATTGACATATATTTTTAATTTGTTTTTTATTACTATTGCATTTGATATAAGTGCTACATATTTTTGATTGATGCCTAAAAGTATAGAGAATGTAATGCGTTTATTTGTTTTTCAGTAACTAATATAAATTTAATAATTTATAATTAATAAAAATAACAAAATATTGAATATTCCGTTGGTCCAATTCATGTGCGTCTGGGCTCGTATTAACCCCGTTTTTCCACCAATATTTCTCCGAAGATGGCGTCCTTGGATCCGTAGAGCTAGTTGTCGTCTCCACTGTAGATACTGGATCCGTCTTCATTATCATAGCCGATGAGGATTTCTTTAGTGGGCTTTGGATCCATTTTCGACCTTTGCTCCTTCGATATGAATATACATGAATACAGCAATTTGAACCAATGGTTTTTTAAGACGTTGAATAATACCTTTATTGTGTAGACTGGTCCTGATCTGTTTGTTGTCGAACTCCCTGCCATTATCACTCAGCAGCTCCCGACTGTTTCTGTCTCAGCTAGGAACTGACACAGTTTTTCAGCAACTCCGGATTTTTGCCGTAGAAAATAAACTAGAATCACTGAATAATAACACTTACTAAGTTTTTTACCACAATTAAGTCGCGATATGTATGTATATGTAATATTTGTACATCAAATAAATTGTGGTAAAAAACTTAGTAAGTGTTTTTAGTCAGTGATTCTATAATGAATTACCACGTAGTAACGGTCGCAACCATCACCATGAGAAAATAAACTGTCCTGAATTTTGTGAAATCATCCTTAAAAAGCATAAAATATCAATATCCAGACCTCGATTCTTGAAATGGACCGCAAACATCCGTGTGAATTCGCTCGCCTAGTTTTGTTGTTCTGGACCTAGTGCCCAACGGTAGGCGATGAGCTTTATCATAAATGCAACCTTCACACAGTTCACTATGCATTTCTACGTTCATGTCAAGCTCCCTACTCAGTAGCGATTTTACATGGCGCTTCTTCTGATGTCTGAATCGTCACTGCATTGACCTCATCTGATAGGGTTCAAACTTCTCATGGCCAACTTGAATAGTCCTCCGTGACGAGCTCCCTCCAATTGTTAACTAGGAAGTTACAGACTTCAGGTGATGAAGATGGATTGGCTGTCCTAGTACTTATCCTGAACTGAAAGCATGGAGCACAGATTCTTCTTGATCCGGGTACACATCAAGTAGCAGCCATGGTAATTTTGTACCATTTTCCTTGGATTGCTACCCCAACCTGTGCTTCGCGTATTCAAATTCTCACCATTTCCTGTGGTCACTATGTGCTCAGCTAACAGTGACGTGTATCATATTTGTGTCGGACTCCGGTTTACTAGGCTTCGGAGGACGCCTATCAGCAATCCATTTCCTGTACACTCTAACTATGTAATTGCGCTTCCTGAAGTAGTTGTATCAGTTGTTTTTTTCTTATTCTTCGCATCAACTTCGTTGCTGTGATAACTTTTTCGATGATTGCAGGCGAGTTTCCTGCTTGGTATATCCAGCTCCCTTGGTCATTAAGGCCCTTTTATATGAACATGGTTGATTGATTAAACTATCAACTGTTCTATCACTTTTTGCTGGATCACCAGCATCCATCTGGATTTAATAGAAAAACACTCCTCGGCAATGTATCCAGAATTTTACAAATCAAAAATACCTCTGGCAGTCCCGGATTACTTGCAGATTCTTTAGTCATTTCTTCTTTCAATTCAGACCAAACATATTTCAAATTTAAAATATGTGTAAATGCTCTGACATTATATTTTTCTGCTTTAAAACTTTACAAAAATATCACAGAGGATTTTTAAATTTTTCGAATTTAAAAATAAAATCCACCCACCCCAAGAAATGTTTTACTGCACGTGAGGGGGAGGCCAACTCATCATTTGTACGCGGGCGGCCAAGGGTCTAGGATCGGCCCTCAATTACTGCTCAAATATATGTCCGCGAGCTAGAACCCGATATGAGTCCCGCCCAGTGGCGGGTAATTTAAAATCTGGAAAACTGAATCCTTACAATTTATAAAGATCTTATAAATTGATCTTACAATTCAGAAAATACAGTGAAATTATTTTAAGGTTATACAACGGGATGTAAAGAAATCGGGTAATATAGGAATAGTTTTATTTATTCACCTTTAAACAATTTTGTTTTCGTTAGGTTGGCAGCATTTTTGGTTAAAAATTAACTTACCCGTACATCGGTCAACGAGTTTTATTATCGCGTCGGTGGCATACATAATCGCCTTCAACAAAGCAATATATCGCCATGGTGTTAAGGGGTGGTGCCTTCTCGAAAACTAAACAAGACAGGTAAAAGGTGAGTTTATTAGTCATATATTGGTCAACAAAATCAATTTTTTTCATATTCGCTGGAGGTCCTGGGTTCCCGCTGCGCACCTCCCAGCAGAAGACCTTTTAAAAGAGGCCTTTTGCGGTGACACCTCCTGAAGTCGCAGAAATCATCTGAAATCAAAAATACGATGCGGGTTGCATTAAGAATGAGTAAAAGCTGTTGTTGATGGTTCGGTTTTGGAAAAAAAAATTGTCAAAATGGCGGCCTCATACTTAAAAAAAAAGTATTTTTTCGGGTCTAAAAATCTGTCTTTCGACGGCTGTGAAAAATGGAATTTAAATAATAGGCGAAATCCGAACGATCAATGACTAGAAAAAAATGTTTCGGATAAGAGTCGCAAAGAATCGGCCAAATTGAATGAAAACTCGCTGTCACCGACTTTGAAAATGTGGTTTCGAGATAATCGCGTTTAAAGATTTGATACTCCTTCCTCGTTGATTAAGCCTTCCAGGAACTTGATTTACCGCTGTCTGCAAAGCATTCGGGCCTCCCGGATGTTTTCGTGCGCCCGCTGCCCAGAGACGTTGATTCGCGCGATGTCCTCTTTCTTGATGTAGCTGTGCATGTTGCGTCCTCAGTTGACTCCTATCGCCTCAAACATCTTCAGAAGTCCAGTATGTCCCTCGTTGAACATCGTGGAGGCTGCGTATGCTGCAATCTCTACGTTCAGCTTGCCGGATGACGAGATTTTGGGACTGATTTTCCAAACCAGTTGGTTCAGACTTTCGTTGCGGTTTTGATCAAATCCTCCGACGCACCGCTCCAAGAGATCGTCCTTGCTGAGGTCTGCATATATAGGTTTGATGACTTTCAAAACGTCGGCTGGCAAAGGATTGTAATCGTGATGGAAGGTGTCCAGTGTTCTCTCGGCATGCGCGCGTTGCCACGAGCACCACGACTTGGATCCGGTTGGACAATTGTCGTGAAATGGATATTGGTCAGTGGATCGATAATGATGAAACGTAGCCCAAATATCATTCTTCATTTTGTCGGCGGAGTCAGTTACGTTTAATAGCCAAGCCGTAATAAACAGTCAACTTGTCTATCAGTTTTGCAGTAAGCTTACCCTTACCACCGACCCCCTTGTTGTTCTTCTTACAAGCGCGAAGTCTGCTGCCCATTCTCTTCTTCACGTGTCCGACGCACTCCTTCTTGACCACAGCTGCATCTGCATACGGATTCGATTTCACGATTTGAGAGTCAGTCTTAGAATCGCCGTCTCCTACGTAGAATTTGCACTGCGCACCATAAAATCCCTCAAACCGTTGAAACATTTCGACCATGGCATCTGCCTCCATTTTTCCAGACGATCCCGTGTGATTTATTTGACATTTAGCTCCATGCGTGTCCATCTACTCTTCGTGTTCGACCGTGCCCTCCTTTTTTCTCCAAAACTCGCATTGATTACAAAACTAACGTTTGGTGAGCACATGCAGAACTTTGCCAGTGTAAAACCCAATAATGGAAGAAACGCCGAACAAGGAAGTGAAGCCTCGTTTGATCCAAGTTCCATCCCCAGAAACGACTAAATCGATTGATTGTGAATCGCCAGTTTCCTTCCGGGTCTCGTTAATTTATTCTTTGGCAGCTTCACGGAAAAAAAACCTTCTGCAACGAACTTCACCGCGCCATGGACACTTTTGATTATCATATCGTACGTACTGTGGTAGAAAATCGTTGAGCTCCTTTCAAGCCTAGTCCCAGCAACCGCATCGTGAAAATGAATCGCCGGTTCACCTCGTAGGTATTTTTGATGAGAGAGCAGGAGTGAACGAATCGCGTCGGACAAGTGTCACACGATATGGACATTTTGAATCCGAGTCCTCGAGTGCTGGGGTTCCAAACTCCACATTTTTCCCACAGTCCTTGTACTTGATGAAAGTCACAATTGCAGCAAAAACGGGGATGAAATTGATGACTCGACACTCCACAGAGGCATTCTCCGGTACATCAGAGTCCAGATTCAATTTCTTCGCTGACGCACTGAAACTCGCAGGATCACTTTCCATCAACTGCGGCTTTATTGGGTGCCTTTTCCGAGGTTGAATTTTTCGAAAACCTTTACGCTTAGAACACCCAGGACTCATTATTTTAGCCCAAAACAACACTAAAATGTAACCTCGTTTCGCGCGCGGCCAACAGAGTTTTTGAGGTTATGGCATTCAACGTAAACACGATCGTGCGCATCCCGGTGCGCACGTGAAGTATGCCGATGTCTCTTTTCATTTGGGCAGCAGTCGGAGCGCTTTGTTCCGCGCGCAACTGGCGTGCGCTACCTGCTCCGGTACGGTAGCGCGCGGTATTTGACACGATACTCTTCAAACGCTCATAACTTTGGCAATTTTCAACTGATCGACTTGAAACTTCGATGAAAAAAAATGTAAATGTTCAGACTTTCTATTTCTGCAATAAAACGATTTTTTGAACCTATGCAGGTAGGCATCACCCCTTAATAAATTTCGCAGTATCACAATATCAAAGCGACTAAAACACAACAAACTACACTACCAAGTCGCGAGCTCATCGAGTCGTACGTCATTGACACAAAGGGCTACCAATTTAGTAACATATTTCAACCACAGCCTCGCCGCGCCACCGTTGCTTGGAGACACACATGAAGTTGGCGTTACCCCTCCATATTTATATAGTCAAAGGTTAATATATATCAATTATATTTTCGGAGAGCACTTTTGGTTTTTTAAAAAACTTTATTTTAATTCTACACGAAAATATTTAATTATTAAATAATATTTTACATTGATTATGACATTAATTACAGCGTTAACTTTACGGCACGAATTATAATTATAGAATGTGTGGAATAATATTTACTCCTACTATTTATATTAAATAAAATTATAAACTAAGCATTTTAACATCTGGCGATAACTGCGCATTAATTCTAAATATAAATATATTAACAATAAATTCAATTAATACCTAACAATAACATATCTATTGTGGACTACAGGTAACTCTTCCCCCCTTAGATTCGACATTCCTGAGGCGAATCATTGTCTTTGTGAGTGGTGCAAATCCTTCTTCTTTTTAAACACTTATAACCTAAGATAACAATACTAATTAAACCTAATAAATACAAAAGGAGTGTCCATGCACTTGGTTTCAGGGGTATAGTCATTTCACTCACTAGGGGTACTTGATTATATACGGGAATACTGTCTAATTTTAGTCTTTTCAATCTTATAGTGAAGTCACTCATATTATAGTTTGTTGATAGGAATTTCGAAGCACTTATTAACACTGGTGTTCCTGTAACAGCTTCAATTTTTGGCACCTTGTAGTTTGGGAATACAAGGTCACATTGGTCCAGTTGAATTAAGTAGATTCCTTGGAGATCCTGAGTTTCTTCATGGTCTGGGCAGATGATTTTTATTTGTTCCTTACTAACGAAGACAGCAAGGAATTTGTTTGTGTATGGCAATTTTTCCAAATGGTTTTTCCTAATTTCTAATTGAGTATATTGACAATTTTTAACATTTCCTTCAATTAACAATTTAGTTTCACATTCATCTTTATAATTTAAAAGTAGATTACTACTACACTGAAATTGTTTGTCACCACCAAAGCATATATCATTTAGAGGCCAAATTTTTGAGTCAATTTTCGACTTTAATAAAAATTTAATATTCGGAATTATCGTAGCATATTCTGATTTATATTTAGTAGGAATGGGATTTATTGCATAAAGATCAAAAGGGTGTTCATAATTAATAGGAAGTGAAATTAAATAATGAATCATTGATTTATCAATTTTACAGTTAACAGTCATAACGGATTCAAAGTTCAAAATATTTTCTAATTTTACTTCAAAAGGTAATTCTTCTTGATAGTGAGTAGAAATTTTTAATAATTCATCGTATAAGTCTAGAGGTCCAATTATATCTGGATTCAGAACCTTTAATCTACAGAACGTTAAAGAATTTATAATTTTTTGAAGAATACTTCTAATTGTACCAAACAATAAGATAAGCTGATTGTATAGATCTTTCGTGAATAAAACATGTTGGTGATCAATTTCTTCTTTATAAATTGCATGTAATTGCATAATTCTAGATTGTAATATGTTTTGATTATGCGTAATATCCTTGATGGTGTCATTAAAGTTTTTAATAAGTTTAGTATTAACACTATAGCCGAATTTTATTTGATTTTGAAGGTTATTCTGATTTTTTCCTAAATGTTTTAATATTGTATTAATTCTTTTTTCGTCACGGGCATCCATATTTCCGCTAATTGATTTAATTATTGTGCCTAGTCCATCTATCAAACCTCTTTTTACTCTTTTTGGTTTAACATTCAGTTGAATAATCTTAATTTTGTCAATAATATCATTTCTAGAATAATTTACCAATTTGTCATAATTTTGAAATTCATTCTTAAATTTAGATATATTAATCATGGTATTCCTCAGGAATCCGTATTGATACTCCAATTTTCTAAATTCATTATAAAGGGGCTCGAGATTATAGTGATGCACCAAAGTATGTTCACTTCTTTCTAATTTAGCTGTACCCAAATTAACAGGTAACAATCCTATATTTTCTGTAATATTTTTAATCTCGAATGTAATCACAGGCGTGATGAACAACCTGAAATTAATTAAATTTAATTACTTAATTTGAATTATTATTTTTGGAAATAATTTTCAAAAATTGATTTCCTCTGTTGAACTAGATTATCAGAAGTTGTTGAAGGACCTGGTATTGAATCGTCTAATTCAGTTTTACCAAGGTAAATATTTATTTGTAAATTGAAATTTTGAAAAATATAATCTATCATTGGTTTTACCATTTCATATTCTAATTTATCAAGGCCACAACCTATTTTAGGGATTGCTACTTTAGTAATTTGTTTATCTAAGCAGAACTGTTTCAAATTAATTAATGTTTTAAACAAACATTCTAACGTGGGTTTATCATCATAATATCTTTTTGTGATTAGATATATTATAAATCTGTCATCTTCTTTTAAATGACATAAGGAATATAATTGTGGATTTTGCTTACTCAACTCTCTAACTCTACCAAATCTTAATTTAAAATCTTTTGCTATACCTGCTCCCATTTTTAGGTCTTGACTCACACAGTGAGCAAGTGAGAAGTTCAATGGAGCATAAAATAAATCATCTTCTATTTCTACTACATTCTTATTTACAATATTTCTTTTAGTATTTAAACAATTAATAAAATTCTCAAAAGTCGGAATACCTTCAAAATTTGATTTCATAACTCTGGGTCTTTTTACATTTGATAAGTGAATTTTACTTACTTGATTATGATGTCTAGTTTCTATTTCTGCCGTTTTACGGTTAAAGTTTACTTTCTTAACTTTTTCTTTTTTATATTTATTTTTTGTTTTTGATTGCTTCTGCTTATTTTGAATAAATACATCCTCTGGAATTTGAGGAGCTTCTTTCCGGGTCACATTACGCTTTTCAACAGCATTAGTTTTATTTACATCTATAGTTTCATTAATTTTCTGATATAGTAATTTCACTGTACTTTTATGCATTTGAACGTAATTATTTGTGTTACTTGGCGATCCTGTCTCGTCAAGATTATATAACATTAGCCTTGTATTATGCGTTGTTGAGATTGACATTGGCGTGGGGTTTGGTAATGGAACTGCACTTTGTTGAGGCAACGGATTAAAATTTCTATTATAATTTGGATTAAAATTATTTCGATTATTATAATTTGAATTTTGATTTGAGTTATTATTATTATTATTATTATTGCGAGGTCGCTTATTTGACTTGTAATTATTATTATTATTGTTATTGTTAAAAGGCCTGTTATTAAACTGATTAAATTGATTTGGAGGTCTCCCAAATACCTGCCTGTTAGTTGGAAATTGACGGGGATTTTGTTGCCGAAATTGCAAATTAATAGGTTGACTCGGAAATTGACGATTAGAAAAATTTGAATTAAAAAATGGATTTTGATTTTTATTATTAAAATTGAAATTAGCATTATTTGGTACATCTAATGTACTCTGGAAGTTATTTTCTTCAATGACATAATTTATCGCCTCCTCGAGTGTGTCAGGTTCACGTAAGCGAACAATACTTTGCATATTTCCTTTTAAACCACGCAGATAAGTTTTTAGTGCTAACTCATCATAACTGCGTTGGTGTATACGTTTAGCGGCATCAGTCATTTCTGCTGCTGATAAAGAGTTAATTTTACTTGAAAGTAACATTTTCGAGTGAACTCACCGTGAACAGGTCATAAACAATCTAAAGTGTTGGATCTCGGTGAATAATTGCATCATTGCTTAATAACCTCTGCTATAGTAACTGTAGTGACTACTTCGTATATCAGTACATATAAATAGTAAGTAATTATACTCTATTTAAAATAATTCACTATTAACCTCAAATAGATTACCCGCACCTATTTGATTTAGAGGTTAATCGCACGAGGAATTTTTAATTGTCTTCACCTTTGTTTACATTTCTTGTCACCTTTCCGTGGTCTATTCTTCCTTGTTCGTCTCTTTATTAGTCACCACGAAAGACCGCGTGGGTGTGAAGAGTGTATCCCTGTGCAATCATTTCCCCATTGTTATTATAATTACATATATTTAGTAAAATTTTTTTTTTTATATACTAAATTAAATAACCAAAATGGTTAATTTGTGCGGAATTTGTGATAAAGCGGTCACTCCTAACACACCATACATTAAATGTAACGGTATATGTTGCAAACATATTCATAGTAAATGCACCGAGTTGAGCGCATCGGAATTCTCCAATATTATTTTTTCCAAATCTAAATGGTGTTGCAAAAAATGTACTCCGGGCTCAACGGCCGAGCCGTCCGTATCGATTGATTCTTTGTATAAGTTAATAACTGATCAATTTAATATATTTAGAGCTGAATTAAATGAATTAAAAATATCCATCACAAGCAGATTTGATAACATCGAATCGCGTCTAATAGTCCTCGAAAGCAGGCATACTGATTATGAATCGCAGTTATCTGCAATAAAAAGTGGGCCCGTGGAGAATCACGAAGACATTTTGGCGGAATTAGAAGATAGGCGTATCAGATTGTTTAATACTATCCTCTTTGATCTTGTTGAATCTTCGTCTTCAGATAAACACGAATGCATTAATCACGATTTTAAGGCAGTCAGCAACATACTTGTGTCGCGCAATATAGACACTAAACCGATTAAAATGATCAGATTAGGGAAAAAGTTAAATGTTAAGAGTCCTAGGCCATTAAAAATCATCTTTAATTCGCAAGAGGAAGCGAAGGAAGTTCTTAGAAGCAACTCTACTAAAGGACCCGAGGATCGTTACTTATTTCAATCTGATCGCACTAAAAAACAGGTGGAATACTACAAAAATCTCAAAAGTGAACTGGATAGAAGGAAGAGCGAAGGAGAAACTAATTTGCGAATTGCATATCGCAACGGAGCACCTTATATAACTGTAACCAGCAACTCTAATCAACTCCAAAAAAACTGAGCATTTACTTTCAGAACTGCAGCGGTATTAGAACTAAATTGAAAGAATTTGTAAATAATGTTAATACTTCAGACTACGATTTAATTATTATTATTGAAACATGGCTGTACGAAAATATCTTAAATAGTCAACTTCAACTTTCTAATTATAACATTTATAGATGCGAACGTTCCATAAGCGGCGATATCAGAGGTGGTGGAATCTTGATTGCAATTAAAAAATGCTTTACATCTTCTCTTATTTCATCTGATAATACTATTGAAAACTTGTTTGTTTCGTTAAAACTTAATAATATTTTATACATTGTGGGCGGTGTTTATATTCCTCCAGCTTCGTCATTTGATAAATACCAACGTCATTGTAATCAGTTAGAAGATCTATGCGAGCATTATAATTGTAGCAATCTCTTAATTTGTGGTGATTATAATTTACCTCACATAAAATGGGACAATATGACTAATGTAACCCCATGCGCTATCACCAATGTTCTGCTTAACTGTTATAATTTTTTAAATGCTCATCAGATTAACACTATTCCTAATTCACGCGGCGTTTTTTTGGATTTATGTTTTACCACTATAACTAATGCATCTATTTCTATTAATGATGATCCGCTTTTGTCAACTAGCGTGCATCACTGTTCATATGTTATTATGTTTTCGCTTACTTGCTTAAAAACCATTTCTACTTTTGAAAAAAAATATATGTTTCATTTAGCTAATTATGATATTATCAACTCATACCTGAACGCTGTTAACTGGGATCTTGTTTTATCAAATGATGATATTAATCACGATGTGGACTCATTTTATTCGATCATCCACACTGTTATGGAAGAGTTTATTCCTTTTAAATTTGTATGTACCAATAATAATAACACGTATCCCCGTTGGATGACGAATGAACTGAAATCTTTGATAAAGGAGAAGAAATTAGCTCACGCGAATTTTAAATCTAGTGGTTTGCAGACTGATTATTATCATTTTTCTAATATTCGTAAACAATGCAAAAGCTTATCTAGTTTGAATTATAGTAATTACGTATCACAGGTTAATTGTTCCCTTAAATTGAATCCGAAGTTTTTCTGGAGATATATAAAAGATCTTAAAAAAGAAGACGGTTATCCTGCCGAAATGTTGTATAATAATATTAGTGCGAATACAGGTGCCGATATTGTTGACTTATTTTCGGATTATTTTTCGTCAGTTTACACCAACTTAGATTACAATTCCTACTCAAATGAGGCATGCACTTTTGAATATCCAGTTGAAGACGATATATTAACAGTTAGCATCGAGGAAGCTTTCAACTCTATTTTAAAACTTAAGCCATCACACAGCCATGGTCCTGACGGTATATCTAGCTATTTCCTTCAAAATTGCATATATTCATTATGTCGCCCTATTCACTCATTATTCGTTAAATCACTTAAGTCTGGCATTATACCACTAAACTGGAAATCTAGCTATGTTGTACCTATCCACAAAAAAGGTCCAAAGAATGTCATTGATAATTACAGAGGGGTGGCCATCCAGTCCGTAATACCTAAACTTCTTGACGAATTGGTGGCGTGTCAATTACAATGGCATTCCCGTCAAATCATAATTAATAAACAACATGGGTTTATGGCTAACCGTTCCATTACTTCAAATCTTCTTGAATACAAACAGTTTATATCGAGTGCCTTGGAATTACAATCGCAAGTGGATACAATTTACACTGATTTTTCCAAGGCCTTTGATCGAGTTGACTGTAATCTTCTGTTGGACAAATTGAAGGTTATTGGCTTTAATCATGGCACTATAAAATGGCTGTCTTCTTTTTTGTCAGACAGGGTGCAATATGTTCGAATAAATAATTTCAAATCAAAAGCAATAAATGTTACTTCTGGTGTTCCACAAGGGTCCCACTGTGGACCCATACTATTCATTCTGTTTATTAATGATATACATGACACTCTCAAGCATTGTAATTTTCTAATGTACGCTGATGATTTGAAATTATTTAAAATTGTTAATAGTGCCAGTGACTGCCAATTGATTCAGGAAGATTTGAACCGGCTCAATGAATGGTGTTCAAAAAACAATTTATATCTAAATGTTCAAAAATGTTATTCGATGTCCACCACTACACGTCGATCGAAAGTAGATTTCGACTACAGAATTGGTAACTCTTCAATCAATCGTGTTGACACAATGAAAGATTTAGGGATCACTTTTGATACCAAACTATCTTTCACCTCTCATATTACTACAATAACTAATAAGGCGTTAAAAATGTGGGGTTTTGTATGGCGTAGTGGCAAAGATTTGGACATTGAATGCTTGAAAACATTGTACTGTTCGTTAGTGCGTTGCCACCTTGAATTTGGTTCTTGTATTTGGACACCATCAACAGCAACTAATATAAATTCAATTGAATCAGTTCAGAAAAAATTTCTTCGATGCATGGAATTTAAACAAGGTGTGCGACACGATAAGGGAAATTATGACACAATTATGCAGGATCTTAATATAATATCTCTGGAGAATCGTCGAAAAATAGCTGATTTATGCACTCTCCATGGAATTATAAATGCGTCCTTGAATTCACCCTTACTACTTGGAGATTTATCATTTTCCGTACCTAGTAGAAGAACTCGCCAAAATCAGCTATTTTACTTAGATACACATAAAACGTCCCTTTGTTTCCAAAACTCGTTGTCACGTCTAATGTCCCTCTGGAACGAATATTGCTCTAACGGAAAAATAGATATGTTTAATGTTAACCTAAACCAGCTAAGGCGCAAACTAACCGGCATATTCGCTACTCAAATGTAAATATTTCAATAATTATACATATTTTCGCAGTTACTTTAGTTAGTTATTAAGACATGGTTTTATATATGAAATTTAATGTTACTTGAATTATTACAACAATTGATTATTTTGTAAAAAGGTGTTGTACCGTTTATTTAATAAATAAATAAATAAATAAATAAAGTTTACTACGCAAAATCTGTAACTTTTCACCAAAATCTAGAAAACTTTCATTTTTTACAGGTTTTAAATTAATAAATTGTTGTACAATACAATCATAATTTCTTAGATCACCGAACCGTTGTCTAATATGATCTCTAATTTGCGGCCAAGTATTTAATTCTATTCTCGAACCTATAGCAATCAAAGCTTTATCTCTTAATTTACCAATAATTGCATTTATTAAATAATTATCTATTCTGTCATTATTTAAAGCTCTGAACTGACTCAACACAGCCTCACAACGTGAAATAAAAATTTCCGTCAACTCATTATTTCCATCAAACAAAGGAATAGTGTCTACGTTTAATTTTAGAAGTTGATAATCTACGTTTTCCATGGTTATATCTAACAACTCGTCAACTATAAATTGAACAGGGGAACGTGAACGGAAAGGAGAATTAATTTTAGGTGGAGAGTCTAAATCAGAATCCGTTTTATCTTCATACATAAATTATTCGCGTAATAAAAGAAAAAGAAAAGCCTCTAAAAAAATATTGCTCACCAAAAAATCACTCTGTCCATTTGGTCCTTAGTGTTCATCCAGGGAGATTATGAAGCGGGTGATGTTATCCTCTGCGTGCTGCTGTCCTTGGAGCTGGTTCCTCGAAGTTTGGAGAACTCTTCGGATCGGAAGCGACGTGGAAGATGATTAGGTGTTTCCAGTAAATCGTTGAAACGAACGGCCACTGGTATGCATTCAATGTACCTCTGGAACAATCCTACCGACTGCGCCAATTATATTTTCGGAGAGCACTTTTGGTTTTTTTAAAAACTTTATTTTAATTCTACATGAAAATATTTAATTATTAAATAATATTTTACATTGATTACGACATTCATTACAGCTTTAACTTTACGGCACGAATTATAATTATAGAATGTGTGGAATAATATTTACTCCTACTATTTATATTAAATAAAATTATAAACTAAGCATTTTAACATCTGGCGATAACTGCGCATTAATTCTAAATATAAATGTATTAACAATAAATTCAATTAATACCTAACAATAACATATCTATTGTGGACTACAGGTAACTTATCTATGTTAGTTGACAGATATTGTGTACAAAATCGTATATTCATAAGATCTGTCGATGTTAGCAAATAACAATGCTAATAGAATAACACCATATGATTTACTTTATAACATATATAATATTATGTGTGACTTGTGTAAACAATAAATTTGATTTGATTTAATTTGATTAGAAATCAAACCAGGTCTTAGTACCTGAGAGTCAAACCAAAATTAATTTCGTCATCAGCAAAAAGAAGATATACTGAATGGTGGAAGAAAAACATTTAAAAATTCTGGCAAAAACATGAAAAACTACCTACGAGTCCCGCCTTGTTACTTTTGCTCAAAAATTGTATGTAAAATGATTTCTTGAAAAAAACACTAATCACCCATCATAATACGTACTTGCAAAACAAATGCTAATTTGAAGCCCGTGGCGCATTAGCAAAGAAAACTGGAAAATTAATTTTTTTTTTTAAACTATTTTAAGGCTGAAAGACCTCTGGTCAATTGCCTGTTGAGGTCATTTGTAAAAGTGTCTCAATAAATGTATTGTCTCTCTCTCAACTATTTCAATAATCATCCTGAACCAGTGTTTCTCAGCCGCCTATTTTTGTCAGGTCCACTTCTTAATTCGCCCCCTTAAAATTTTAATAGCTTAAAATAAAGTTTAAAGTTTTTTTTTATTATGATTATGGTATTAAGAAATATTCACGTCAACATTTGATTTTATAGAATTGCTAAGATATTGAACGTGCTTTTGATGATAAATTATTTGTTAACGGGGTGACTTCCTCAAAAAATGAAAAAGAACGTATTTTTATCGTCGATTCTGTTTCGACACTCAATTCTGCCCAGAAAAAAAATTACATTTTTCAAACTAGAAAAGTGATCGAAATAAATTTGTAAGCTCTTGTATGGACTATTTAGACTCTTCTGAAAAATTTACTTTTGAAGTTTAGGTACACTTTTCTTTAAAACTATAAAAGATATAAACACAATTTTTTGTTTTGTTTTAAAGGTATCGATACCTACCAATATGGCTGAAATTATTTCCGGTTGAGTAGCGGGTTCTCTGGATTTTAAGGGGGTCAATTCCTCATTCGTTTTCCATTAGAAAAATTAGAAAAACGTGGTTTTTGGATACACATATCTTGAAAACTACTGGACCGATTTCTTACATCCAAAACGAACATTTGTGGCTAATGAATTAAAAAATTATTAAATGGATTCAGAATTACGACATGATTTTTTTTTTTTAATTTTCATGTTTTTTTTTCATGGCATAATTCTGAAATGAAAATTTTTCGAGATTATAAATACCTCGAAAAATGTTCATGTCATAATTCTTTATCCAATTCATATTTTTTTTAATTCCTCAGCCACAAATGCTAATTTTTGATGTAAGAAATCGGTCCAGTAGTTTTCTAGATAAATGTATCTAAAAATCATGTTTTTCTAATGGAAAACAAATGAGGAAGTGACCCCCTTAAACAGTGGAGAATTTATTTTATTTTAAAAATTATTATGAAATATTAATAATGGATTAACAAAAACTGTTAAAATCCTCCAAGTTCAAAGGAAACAAATTCATGATTTCGATTTTGCAAAATTGAGGTGTTAAAAGCATTTCTTGATAATGATAATTTATATGCTAAAAGTATAAAACCATATTCATGTCAAAGTAATGAAAATTGACAATCAAATTTATCAACATCGATATCAACAAAATCGCGTTTTTGTTTTTGAAAAATTGTTAAACTTCTTAACGTCTTACTTAAATTCCAAAATGTAGTGAATTTAGTGTGTTTTAAAAAAAATATAAAGAAATATACATATCATTTAAATAAAGTTGCCAAAATCAGTTGTTTTCAAGTTGAAAGTCAACAAAATCGGGTTTTGATTTTGAAAAATTGTTTAACTTCCGAATACCTTGGTTGATTTTGATGATTTAAATTCCTAAATGTATCAAATTTAATGTGTTTAAAAAAAATATAAAGAAATATACATATCGTTTAAAGAAAGTTGCCAAAATCTGTTGTTTTCCAAGTTAAAAGTCAACTAAATCGGGTTTTGATTTTGAAAAATTGCTTAACATCCGAACGCCTTGCTTGATTTTGGTGATTTAAATTCCTAAATGTAGCGTATTCAGTATGCTTTAAAAAAATATAAAAAAATGTACATATCGTTCAAAAAAAGTTGCCAAAATCTGTTGTTTTCCGAGTTAAAAGTCAACAAGATCGCGTTTTTGATTTTGAAAAATTGTTTGACATACGAACACCTTCCTTGATTTTGATGATTTAATTTCCAAAATATAGCGAATTTAGTGTGTTTTAAATTAAAACACATAAAGAAATATACATATCGTTCTAAGAAAGTTGCCAAAATTTGTTATCAACAAAATCGCGTTTTTGTTTTTGAAAAATTGTTAAACTTCTTAACGTCTTACTTAAATTCCAAAATGTAGTGAATTTAGTGTGTTTTAAAAAAATATAAAGAAATATACATATCGTTTAAATAAAGTTGCCAAAATCAGTTGTTTTCTGAGTTCAAAGTCAACAAAATCGCATTTTTGATTTTGAAAAATTGCATAAAATTCGAACGTGTTACTTGATTTTGATGATTTAAATTCCAAAATGTAGCGAATTTAGTTTGCTTTAAAAAATATAAAAAAATATACACTTCATTTAAAGAAAGTTGCAAAAATCTGTTGTTTTCCATGTTAACAGTCAACGAAATCGCGTTTTTGATTTTGAAAAATTGATTGACATCCGAACGCCTTGCTTGATTTTGATGATTTAAATTCCTAAATATAGCGTATTCAGTATGTTTTAAAAAAGTATAAATAAATATACATATCGTTCAAAGATATTTTGCGAATTTAGTGTGTTTTAAAAAGATTATTAAGAAATATACATATAGTTCTAATAAAGTTACCAAAATCTTTTGTTTTCCAAGTTCAAAGTCAACAAAATAGCGTTTTTTTTTTTTAATTTTAAAACATTTCGAAACTTCGAAACGCCTTATTGGATTTTAATGATTTAAATTCCAAAATGTAGCATTTAGTGTGTTTAAAAAAATATAAAGAAATATACATATCGTTCAAAGAAAGTTGCCAAAATCTTTTGTTTTCCAAGTTCAAATTCAACAAAAACGCGTTTTTGATTTTTAAAAATTTCGAAACTTCAGAACGCCTTCCTTGATTTTGATGATTTAAATTCCAAAATGTAGCGAATTTGGTGTATTTTAAAAAATATATAAAGAAATATAGATATCGTTTAAAGAAAGTTGCCAAAATCTGTTGTCTTCCAAGTTCAAAGTCAACAAAATCGCCTTTTTGATTTTAAAAAATTGCTTAACACGTTGACGGCTTTGTCAGTCATCGGCGACTGACACTGAAGTATTCCAATGGAGCCCCGTCAGTCATAGATGACTGACCCCGTCATTCATATATGACTGACAGTGAGTACATACTTTTAACTTATTGTTTAGCGCTGTCAGTCACGAGTTTGATTGGTCGTTGAATTTGTTGGAGAGAATGTTTGTGAGAGTGAGACACGTGACTGACACATTGGCTGGTGGCGCGAAACGCATGATTTTTTGCCATTCGAGCTTTCTCAGTCACCTATGACTGACACATAAAAAAACCCGTGATTTCGTCTAAAAAATGCGTCAAAATGAATTAAATACGCATATTTTTACTCATTTTATAAAATGAAACTTAAAAACAAAGAAAACTTTTTGTAACTTCCGAACGCCTTATTTGATTTTGATGATTTAAATTCCAAAACATAGCGAATTTAGTGTGTTTTAATGACAGGAATTTAAAATGCATTCGCCACTGCAACTTGACCATCCCTCCACAAATGCGGTTTGTCGGAAAAACGCCCAATTAAAACGCCGATCGCCCACCAGGAGGCGATATCGCCTACGTTGAGAAATACTGTCCTGGACCATTAAGGTTTCCATTCTTCTTCATCAGAAGAGATGAATCGATTGCCGTTATAAAAATTTCATACCAGATTTACCACTTTACGATAAACTTGCCGTCTGGTTGCTGCATGACACACAAAAACGATGCAGTAAACATGTCCTCCATTTAAATTTAA
This sequence comes from Ocypus olens, assembly GCA_910593695.2. Taxonomy (NCBI): domain Eukaryota; kingdom Metazoa; phylum Arthropoda; class Insecta; order Coleoptera; family Staphylinidae; genus Ocypus; species Ocypus olens. The sequence goes on from OU343059.1 coordinate 25,095,207, forward strand.
TTACATTTTTATTAATTGTATCTTTATGTAAATACCTCTCGGGCTGTAATTTCTTCATTAGCGAAATTGAACTTAATGAATGCTGAATCACTTGCCGGCAATTTTATTGATTAGCATATCAAGAGAACATCAGATAATCATGAATTTATTTAATGAGAAGTGATTTATATAATCCATTAAGTAAATAAAGTCATTACACAAAGAGGCTGGATATCAACCTGGAATTTCTGAGAATATTGATCTAATATATTCGTTTTTAATAAGCAAGTATTGAAGATACAAAGAAAGATTTAAATTGAAAATTATTACACCATTACATAACCAACTTGTAGTATAAACTTTCGATATAACGTCGAATATTCGAAATTGTCGTCATAGTAAGAGTACCAAAGCATGCAAATATTAAATTTAATTTCGTACAAAACCGAAGTACACTGCTACATTAAAATCCCGATAATATTAATTTTATAATTAACTCCCCGGCGCTTTTATACATGCTGCAATTCTTACTAAATTATTAAACGTTCATCAGTTTTAACAATTTACAAGCACTCAAGGCATCCCCATTCACGAAAATGTTTGCACACGCTTTTAATCTGTATTCCACTGATTGTGAAAAGAGAGCAGCTACTTATATTAATGAGTCCAGAGTGTGAATCCCGGGTGTGACTGGGGCGGGATGGAAAAAGATAATCCTCACCTCAGCTAAACTAGAAGGAGAATTATGAAGTGACACGTACTCGGGAATGAACACCACTGCGTGATAAATTACTTCTTAAGGACCGATTCTTATATTATTTACTAGACACCATAAACACACACGTATGTGGTAAGAGATTTAATTAAAAATGAAGTAAAACTTTGGTTTTGTGAATACCAAATTGATACTTTACATGTAATCAGCCGTAATATGGTTTTATGGACGTTTATGAATACGGGCCCAAGTATTTAAATACATTTGAGTAGTGCATTAAAATGTGCACCCACACAGAACAACGGAACTTCTTCTAATTTAAATATAGACGCAATATTTATTCAAACTTTAGACATTAAGAATAATTGAATGAAACAGGGGCGAGTTAAATTAATTCGAATAAAAATAAGGTGTATGGAGCGCACCTCTCTCTAAACTTTAGAAATATATTTTCAAATATAACGTCTCGCTTTAATCCCAAAGTAAACGTTTTCCATTTGTATTCGCGAACAAAGAGGACACGGAATTCGACCAAATTAAACAAATAATTCCCCTCTATAGATGCAGCTTAAATAATAGCGTTATTGTAATTAATTGAACAATCTCAGTGTCCGGAACTTTGAAATTGCTGAACTTATTTATTTTGGGGAATAAAGACCTTTTCCCAGTACAGATTTACCACTTAGTATAATAAAGTCAATATTATATGACAATAATATTATACAGGGTGTTTCAGAGCTCTGGTATCGGTCAATCACGTGCTTATTTGTCAAAATTATGAAAAATGTTTTTTACAAAAGTTGTGCAGAATAGTGAGCTGCATGCCCTAAAAATATTTAAATTTATACAGGGTGTCTCATAACAAAGTTACAGACCAAACTTCTGTTTTTTTAAATGGAACACCCTGTATATTTTAGCATTTTTGGATTCCTCGTTACTTGGAGATTAAAATCACCTAGGTTATGGGGGTTGAAACCGGGCCGTTTTTGTGTTATTCTGTTGTTTATTCAAAAAATTGAACAAAATTGTTAAAGTGCTCCCCTGAAACTAATAAAGATAATTCATTCTAATTTAGTGGTAAAGTTTAGTTGAACTTTAGTCTTCAAAATTACTCTATTAACCAAAACATAACTCAGCGTATTATACAGGGCGATAGCTATTCGCAAACTGCACAGTTTCTCTTTTTCTTCAAATGGCACACCCTATATATTATTTCATAATTTGAAAGTTCATTAAGTAAACTTTCGTTTCATATAAGGTTTCGTATATCTGAAGTTGATGGTTACTCTAATATTTCAAAATTAGTTGGTGATTTGCATGTGTTAATTGTTAGTTTTAAAATCTAGGTACCAATCTTTTTAAATAAAAAAAACAGGTGATGCGTAATGCAGAACACCATGTCCTTAATATAGCCCATAGAGAAAAATATAATTCAGTGAGGTCCCGAGACCTAGGTGGCCACAGTATTGGTCCGCCGCGACCTATCCATTTATCAGGGTAGCGGTCGTTCAAAAATTGTTGTACACTGCGAGCAAACTGTGGTGGTGCACCATCCAATTGGATCTACATATCTCTTATTACGTTGAGTGGTACATCAAGTAGGTACTCATATAAATGATTCCTAGATTAAGATCTGAACTTATTCCTAATAAATTGTTCAAACACTTCCCCATTCAGGCTGCCTTCAAAGAAGCACCCCATACATCTCCATCTCCATCTCCATCGTTTTTGATTATTTAGTGTCCATGTAAAATAAAGATTGTGCTCCGAATAATAATGAAGATTATGTCTGTTTACCTTGCCTATATTATGAAATGTAGCCTCATCAGTAAACAGCACAAAATTAAAAACATGTTTATTGTTTTCCAGAGTATTAAGGGCACAGTGACAGACTCAAGCTGTTGTAAGTGTATGTGGTGAGGGTGAAATTTATGTTTTTTGACAAGTCTATGTACTGAAGGCCGACTAATGTCCAACTGAGTATTTAATTCTAATAAAAATAATTTAGGATTTTAAATGACCGATTTAAAAATCAGGAATTCGTTGTCCTTGTTAACTACTGAATTGATTTGCACAGGTTTTGCATAGTTAACGTTACCTGTAACCTCAAATCGCTCTTGTACTCTTCAAAATGCTGTTTGTTGTGGACACGGCAAGAAGAATTTCGTGTATCGTGAATGGACAGCGGTATCTATACACTCGCGACTGATATAGACAGTTTTTGCAACATTCCCCAAGAATGAAAATCATGTCAACCAATTCCTCTTGAGAAAAATTCATAAATATGAACTGAGATCACAACTTCAATGGTAAAATCTATTTTTGAGATCAATGTTGTAATTATTGTCAATTATTTTTTTATTTCAAAAGATTGGTACCTAGATTTTAGAACTAATAATAAAAACATGCAGATCACCAACGAATTTTGAAATATTAGAGTAACCATCAACTTCAGATATACGAAACCTTATATGAAACGAAAGCTTACTTAATGAACTTTCAAATTATGAAATAATATATAGGGTGTGCCATTTGAAGAAAAAGAGAAATTGTGCAGTTTGCGAATAGCTGTCACCCTGTATAATACGCTGAGTTATGTTTTGGTTGATAGAGTAATTTTGAAGACTAAAGTTCAACTAAACTTTACCACTAAATTAGAATGAATTATCTTTATTAGTTTCAGGGGAGCACAATTTTTTGTATAAACAACTGAATAACACAAAAACCGCCCGGTTTCAACCCCCATAACCTAGGTCATTTTAATCTCCAAGTAACGAGGAATCCAAAAATGCTAAAATATACAGGGTGTTCCATTTAAAAAAACATAAGTTTGGTCTGTAACTTTGTTATGAGACACCCTGTATAAATTTAAATATTTTTAGGGCGTGCAGCTCACTATTATACACAACTTTTGTATAAAACATTTTTCAAAATTTTGACAAATAAGCACGTGATTGATCGATCCCAGAGCTCTGAAACACCCTGTATGTAGTTTTGAAACAATATATTCGGAGCAAATATTAATAAACCATTACTTTATTATTAATTAAGATAAGTTTTTATTTTATTTTGGATTTTATCAACACAATTTTTAAACCGATATAAGTTTAGCCACGAATTTTCTGGGCACAGATTTTCCAGCAACGGATTTCCCGGCGCTTACACCTCCAAATAAAGATTAATATCAATTTCTTCATTATTTATGACTTATTATAAATCAAACGCTGAGAAGGTAACTAATGTTTGCCTATAAAACTACAGTTAATCGACAATCTCAATTATTTCGCTTAAATTGATTTTCCTTTATGGGTTGTGTCAAACACAAATAAAACACTCTGACGCATTTTCAATTTCATTTTTTAACACCAACGTGTAGACAATAGTCCACTCATATGATTTAAACAATGAAATTTTGGGTAAAGTTGTTTATAACTTTTTTATGATTTCTTTCTAAAGTCATGCGAACTACGGTTATAAAATGACTAGATTTCAAAGTCCAATAAAGCACTGTTTGCCGCATTTTTAATTGAATTTTTTATCACCCACGTGTAGATAAGAGTCTACTTACGCGATTTAAACAATAAAATTTTGGGTAAAATAGTTTTTAACTTTTTTATGATTTTTTTTTCTCGAGTCCATACGAACTACCGTTATACAATGACAAGATTTCCAAAGCCCAATAAAGCACTATTTGACGCATTTTAAATTTAATTTAACCAACATGTAGATAAGTGATTTAAATAATAAAAAAAATTATGACTTTTCTTCTCGAGTCCACCCGAATATCTATCATAAAACCACAAGATTTCGAAGTCTACTAAAGCTATGTTTAACGTATTTTGAATTAATATGTTAAACACCAGCGTGTAGATAAGAGTCTACTTAAGCGATTTAAACAATAACATTTTGGGTAACATGAATTGTAACTTTTCTATGATTTTTTTTTCTCGAGTACTATTATGTAAAGAAAAAATTTTAAAGTCCAATAAAGCAGTGTTTGCCACATTTTAAATTTAATTTTTTAACACAAACTTGTGGATGAGAACCTTCTTAAGCAACTTAATTTAATTTAAGGTAAAATTGTTTATAACTTTTTTGTCGCTCGGGAGCTTTAGGCATTTATCAAGAGATGGCACAGTTGAAGTTACAACTTGCAACCAGCTATAAGATAAATACGGAGATTTGGGGATGAGCTAGGGCAATGTCGCGAAAATGTGTGTGTGAAAGTGTTTTTTTCAAATATTTTCTAAACCCTTATAGATATGGATTTGAAATATTTTCGAAAAATCAAAAATAATTCAAGACAAATACTATTAAAATTTCAACCCCCTAGACCTACCCCCTCAAAAAAAGTATTGCCAACTCCACAAAAAAAATTTTTTTTACAATATTTATTTTTTTTCTGAAAGCCGAAAACGTCCTCTAGGGGCCCGTGAAATTCGCAATTTTCCATCTCACCCCATTACTACAGGGTGAATTTTTTAAAATCGATTTTTCGCGATTTTGCGCCAAATGCTAAGGCTTTTTGGGTTTTCGAGTTGGAACGTTCGGATACGGCTCAAAAAATCCCAAATACATGGAGGCACAACGGCCACTTCTGTGTTGAAAGTGCTCCTCTCCGTTCGCGAGCTGTAACCCTTTCTCTGCAGAGGTCGCTTTTTTCGTGCTTCGGCAAGCGGGGCCGCGCTCCCTTTACAGTCGCAACTAGAATTTGAGCTTCTGAGCTTTGTGGAACGAGTACGTCTCTACATTTCATGTCTCTTGCAAATTTTTGATATTTTCAACCCTTGAAGAGTTATTCAAAGAAAACCAGCCCCGCATTCAATAAAAATATTCAATAGGTGTGCGATTCGGAATTTCATTTTGCGTCGAAAAGGTAAGAACCTTACTTTTCGTGGGGCCCACCGTTTACGATCTACAGCTGATTTTCGATTGTTTTCCGGTAATTTTTCGAAGAATTTTTTTTTTCGAAAATTAAAAATCTGACGACGGCATGTCAGTCGTCGATTTAATTCGTATCAAAGGTCCCCATAAAGTTCTTCTCTACAACTTACGGTGATTCGTTATTTTTTGGCTCGACATTTATGAAACTTCTCAGCGCAGGTGGAAAACGGAAAAATGAAAAATGACTCAAAAGTCATATTACATAAAGTGCATACTTTTTGAAACACTGATTTTTCCCAATTTCAAACTACCTAAAACGATTTAAAAGCATGTTTTATTCTTTTGCACCCCCTTCTGTACTGCCGATGGCGATTTCCTGTTTAGGCAATGTGGCAGCTATGACCTAGCACGGATTGAGTAAATTTGATCGTCCCAATGGTCTTGAGGGCTTTCTTTATGAATTAGAGGATATAAATTCGCACAGCCTTTCCTGTACATCCTGGACAATTTAAAACTGTTCTATCCTTTCCATAAAAAACCTCTCTACAACATGTATTCTCATAATTTATTAAAAATTAAAAAATAAATAAGAAAAAAATTAAAGAAATTTTTTTTTTAATTTAAATTAAAGAACACAATTTTATCTACTTTCACTTTAGCTTGAAAGAACCAGTTGATAATATTACTATAAAGGCGAAGTAATCATTGATTAGCACTGCGCAAAATATTGATTAATAAGAAGTTTTATTTTTTACACATATAACTGAAGGATGTGAAACAACTTGTCGTAAAATTTCACTGTTTAAGCACCATAAGCTAAGAATTCCCGGCTATTCAGTACCATTAATAAAAAAAAAAGTTTTGAGACAACACAATAATATATTTTATATAATGATAACAATAAATTTTATTTCTCATTTATAAACATTACAAAACATTACATGTATTAATAATGGACAAGTTAGAAAATGCGTCATGTAACTATATAATATGTGGTATAAGTTTACATCCATGTAGGGGTTGCCGCAAGGTTCGCCGCTATCACCTCAAAACACACGATCTTCTTATACATGGAACCTAAAGCGCTTCTGCCAAGATAGCTCAAGAAAATAAGAAATCTTCGAACAGGTCGATTTTTGTTGTTTATTCCGTATTTTTGAGACACTTGCATTAGAAGAATTATCACGTCAATATTTTTTACTAATGATTTTATTGACATTTCTTTTAAATGATATTAGATTTTTATTTCACAAATTTTGTAGAGCTCTTAATTATTTTTAGTCTTTACTTACTTTTTTTGCAAAAATACTTGCCTGTAAAAATCCTCGCAGGTCAATTTTTGTTGTTTATTACGCTTTTTTGAGACACTTACAAAATTTATGACGTCAATGATTTTATTGACATTTATTTTAAATGAAATTAAATGTTTTATTTCTCAAATTTTCTAGAGCTCTCACTTTTTAACCCTTTCGGCCCTTATTTTTGCTGTTTATCACTAGATGTCACTTCAACAAAGCCTCACTAATTAATTCCTATACTAATTAGTCAAATCAGTTCAAATTTGGTATTTATTTAAGCTCCCCATCAATAATAATTAACAAAAAAATGTTTTTTTTTTTAATTTAAAAATCCAGGGCTGAAAGGGTTAAGGATCAGAATTTTTTCAAAAATACGTATCCTTTCCTGTAAAAAGTGGAGTCTGATAACATTTTTTTTTAAATTAATTTTACTATCTACGAAAAAACTATTTTTGTTGTTTATTCCACAAATTTTGAGGCATAGAAAAATTATGACGTCAATAATTAATAATTAACTTATGATTTTATTTTCATTTCTTTTAAATAAAATTAGATTTTTTTATTCTACACATTTTGTAGAGCTCTTAATTTCATTTCTTTACAGTCTTTACTTACTTTTTAAGGATAAGTATTTTTTGCAAAACTGCTTATCCTTTCCTGTAAAAGGTGTAGTTTTTAATAACAATTTTTTCTGTTCATTTTACTATCCACTATCCAGAAAAAAAATCTTGAATGTATTGATTTTTGTTTCAAAAATTTAAAAATAATAATTTGGAGAAAAAAAATCAGTCCTTAATAGATTTTTTTTGTTAATTTTACTCTTTAAAAAAATCATCAATGTATTGATTTTTGTTTGAAAACATTAAAATATTTTTTTATAAATAAATAATCAAAGCAACTCGATCAAATATTAATGCTGAATTAGATGTTCCATTTTTTTCATGTTGCGCCGTCCTGCTGAAACCAAATGTCTTTAAGGTCTAAATAAGTAAATTCCGGCCAAAAAAAGTTGGTTCATGTTCTCTAATGCTCAACATTTACTGTAACCGTATTTTTAACGTGATTTTCAAAGAAGTACGACCTCATCACTTCACCAGCCCAAAAAGGACAGTAATGGACGCATTCGCTTCTCTTGAATTACTCTTGGGTTTTCTATACCCCAAATTCGGCCATTTTACTTATGTGTGTAGCCATTGAGTTATATTCAGATTAATGGAGGGTGATGAAGTCACGGTAAGTAGGCCCTTGTATGGCCCCCTATACAGTCTAACACACGTTCTGAACGTGCATTTTGAGCCAAATAAATTCTGTCTCATCTCGTGCAAGCGACGACGACGACACTTGTCGTATTTTCCGCGCCATACATGATGAGTAAAATTAGTTCATTACGGAATAAGCATGTTTTCTCATGTACTATCGAGTACATAAATGAAACAATTAGGTAACCGTAAAAAATACTGTGGGAAATGTCGAACATTTTCCAGAATGTTAAAAATACAATATTTCTGGATGTATTTGAGAAGTTTGAAGCTAATTCTGGCAGCCACTATTTTTTTAGATTTTTTTAAATCACAAGATGCAAATTTCGTTTTTCCAAAAATCAAGTTTGGAGTATAGATATTTTGCTTCCAGATGGATTTGAAAAGTTTGAAGATAAATCAGGCAGTTACTCTTCGTTGTTGCAATAGCTTCCAGCTTTAGTGCGTCGATTTCGAAAATTCATAAATACAAGAAAGTTTAATCGAGATATACACTTAAAAACCAATTGGCTTTAAGGGTGGGGGTGGGGTTACGTGGTCGAAGAACGGTATTAAAGATTTAGTGCACATCAGGGACAAAATTAAAATACAGGAAAATCAAAAGTATATAAATAATATTTTCATTCTTTCTTCAAAATATATTGTACGGTAAGTGGCTCTACCATTCAAATGTTCCACGAGCCGCCACTGCCAGCCACCAATTAATAAATTCTCTTCGCCTAAAATGGACTACTGGTTTAAGTTCTTGGGTCTTGACGATAGTTCGTAGAGGGCGACCAGATGGTCGCAGCACTTAGACCATTCATTGGTCCTTTGTGCCGCCTCCTGAGCCCTACTCCTCAAGCCAACCTAAACTTCTTGTGAAGTCAAGTAGTTGGCCGTGTGGAGTGTTGCCCAGTTGTGGCCAATCTGGCTACTCCTCTCCGAACACGGATCACCTGAGTTGTTTGAGTGACTCACATTCATACAGGATTTGTCTTAGGATCTCCTCTTCTTGCTCGCATTTCCGACATAGGGGATCTTTTACCACCCCTATGTTATGGAGGTGGTTATTTAGTTTGCAGTGCCCTGTAAGTCGCAAACTGCTTCTTGGTAATTCAATGTATTTCCTGCTCAAAATTCATCCACTCACCAATACCGAAGGGTATGATGAATGAAAGTGGATGAATTTTTTGGCGACCACATACTTGTCAGTTTGTAGCCAGTCCTTTTTGTGTTCTTCAAGGGAGTTTCCTTTAAGTATTGCGCCCGTCATCGCTGTAGGTGGTTTAGCTTCTCCCTGGTTAGCGATTGGTTTGTTCTCGGCCACCAGGTTAACGCTCCGTATGTCAAAGCTGGTCTGACAAATGCAGTGTGGAGCTACCGGGCCACCTTTGGTTTAAAATCCCAGGTTGGTCCTAGCGCGCCCCTGCACTGCCAGAAGATGACACAGACTTTTTCAGCTTGTGTTCTAGGTGGCTCTTCCAGTATATACCGAGGTATTTCGCCTCGTCTGTCAAGCATAACTGGTTATCAAATAGTTTGGGAAGTCTACCTGTGTTGATCTTCCTTTTTCTTGTGAACAGTACTAATTCTGTCTTCTTGGGGTTAACCAAGAGAGACGTTTTTTCGCACCATTCCTCTATGATTTTGAGAGCATTCTGCATTAGGCCAGACAGAACACTCTCGTGTTTTCCAATGAGTAGGATTACCACGTCATCTGCGTAACCCACAGCATGGTATTCTGCGTTGTTTAGTTACCGTAGTAAGCCATCCGCAACGACATTCCACCGAAGCGAAGATATTACCTCGCCCTGTGGACGACCTTTCGTAGCAGCTACTGTTGGGCTTTCTTCACCTATTGAGGCAGTTACAATTTGATTCCTTAGCATGGCCCCAATCCATCCAATGATGGTTGTGGGGACTGTTATATATTGGCGTAGGAGACTTTATCAAAAGCTCCCTCGATGTCTATGAAGGCTCCTAGGGCTGACTGTTTGTTCGCCAGCGATCCTTCAATTCTGCATACCACATGATGAAGGGCCGACTCAGTTGATTTCCCCGGCCTGTAAGCGTGTTGGCTCGGGTGCAGTTTGCTGTTCAAGCAACACTGCTCCCTGATATAATTGTCGCACAGCCTCTCTAAGGTCTTTAGAAGAAAAGACGTGAGGCTGATTGGTCCGAACGATTTGACTGCGGTGTAGTCAGTTTTTCCTGATTTGGGAATAAAAACCACTTTGGCTTCCCTCCATGGTCTCGGTACATACCGGGTAGTAGGGCAGGATACACACCGTCCGGTCCTGGTGATTTGAAAGGGAGAATGATTTTAGTGCCCATTCTATTTTGCTTTCGGCAACGATTTCCATGCTCATGTTCCAGTCCTCTGCTGTGGGAAGTATTCTGGGTCATTTTGATGGTTTGTATTAGATCCGCTTTTGGAGTTAGGAAAGTGTGACTTCATTAGCAGACTTAGGGATTCTCGGATGTCAGCAGTATAGGTACCGTCCTCCATTTTAAATAAGCCTGCCTGTGCACTGCGGCACCCAGATAGTATTTTCTTGGTGCGCGCTGTTTCCGATATGGAGTTAATGCCCTCACGAAAGTTGCGCTATGAGGCCCTTTGGTTCCTCCTAAGGGTCATTGTAAAGTCCCTCTGGGTTCTCTTGTATGTGGCCCAGTCCTCCTCAAGTCGGGAGTTCTTTGCTTTGTTAAAGGCTTTACGAGAGTCTGACCTTTTTTGGTCAAGCTCAGGGCACCACCAGGGATGTTTGGCAGAAGTGCCTGCCTTCCTGGCGGGGCAGGCCTCATGAAAAGAATCTATAAGGCTGGTCTGTAATTTCAGAGACAGTCTCTCAACCGCCTCCCTGTTTACAGGGTCCTTTCTTCTAGGGGTTTGTATAGGCAGTTGTTGAACAGTTCCGTATCCGTTCTTCTTGGGTTTCGGGCCAGGATTCGTTACACGGTCGTAATTCCTATACTGAAGCAGATCCATCTGTGATCCGAGAAAGATACGTCTTGGTGGACGCGTCAGTTCTCTATCTGCTTTGCTGTGTTCGCATTTGCGAGGGTGATGTCTATATCCTCTTGTCTAGTGGGAGGCACGAAAGTGGGTTCGCGACCCCTGTTCACTATCTCTAGGGTCGTAATTGAAAGGTACTCAATTATCTCCAGCAGAGATTCTCCTCTGTGGTTGGTGCCGCTTCTGCCCCACACTATGTGGTGGGCATTTGCATCACACCCTATTATCTAATCTAGCTTACCGTGCTCACGGTGTTTGATGAGTGCCGCCATCTTCTTTGTGGAAGGAGGGACCTCGCTGTCGTACGGAAGGTAGGCAGATGCCAGGATCAGAGTCCTGCCCTCAGCACCCTCTACACTGACCACTGCGAGGTCCGGTGAGCTTAGTTGTGGTAGGAACACGCACTGCACATTCTTAGGAGTGTAGATACATGTTCTTGGCTTAGTGGAGGTGAAGTAATTCACCTTTCCTTTTAGAGTGCCCATACCCTTTCGCTTGTTAGACAGGGTTCCTGTATGAGGGCTATGTTATCCTCGTGGTTGTGTAGATGTTGGCAAAAGTGCGCCACAGCCATCTTGCAGTGTCTGAGGTTAATTTGTATGATATTGAGTTTGCTTGTGAAGGTTAGTTTAATGTCTTAGTTAATAATAATAATAAAAATGGTGATGTGGCCATCATGTTACTTTCTCCGACTTTATGGTATCATAGCCATTTATCGTCCTTTCATGGTTTATTTCAATTGAAATCATATTTTAAATGTACATCCAGCGTTGTGTGAACTCGGATGAAACTGACGTTTAAAACGTCAAAATTATGAAAGATGGAAAAATTATACTTCAAATTCAAAAACTCAGTTTACTCAAAAACTAAAGGGATTTAGAAAAAAACTTATTCTTTAGAAGTTGTTCATTTTAGTATTCTCTACAATTATGATTCACACAAATTTGCTGTAACTATTATCGTTTCATAATTATAAACAAAACATTGAAAAAAAATTAATAAATTTTTTTCTCAAATAGCAATAATTTTATCCAAAATATTTTCAAGCAAAAGACATTCATTTATTTGTTGTCTTCAATATTTGTTTAAATGTTTTTGTGATATTTTTCTTATTTAAGAAAATATTGGCAAAAAACAAGAAACAGTTAAGGTAAACGCCCACTTCCCGTGTACGAAATTTTACCAAAAGCTTTTCAGTTCTTCAGATTATCAAATAAGACGTATGTTAAAAGTTTCATATCAATTGCTTTATTAGTTTTTGAGATACAGCGCACACAGACAGACACACACACACACAGACACACACACACACACACACACACACACACACACACACACACACACACACACACACACACACACACACACACACACACACACACACACACACACACACACACACACACACACACACACACACACACACACACACACACACACACACACACACACACACACACACACACACACACACACACACACACACACACACACACACACACACACACACACACACACAGACACAATTTTTTTTTTTCCAGAAATTGCTGAAATGGCATCTAGGGACCCCAAAACGGATATTTCCGCAAAAAAAAATTTTGAAAAAAAAATCACGATCACAATACTTTCTCGTACTTCGTAACGGAGAAAGTAATAATAATAATGATAATATATTTATTGGTGTCAGTAACTATAGTTTTACACAAGTCGAGAAATATGCTAGTGACAGTAAATCACAGTAAAAATAGAAAAATAAAAGTACAATAATTATGATTTAGTTGACAATACAAGTACAATTTAAAATGACGCACATATTAATAATAAAAATAGCAATTATACAAGCATGTAAAAGTAATAAACCATCTAAAACTAAACAGATAAACAAATCAATTTAAAAATTATACAATTTAAAAATACGTTAAAAGATCTATATATTAATATTCGGATATTCCGTATTAACAGTAATTGATATAGTAAAAGATTTAGACTTATACAGGCGCATTAAAAATAAACAGGTTAATAACTATAATTAACTGTTGATGAACTTTATAAAATGAAAGACATTACGTAAGGCGGTTCGGTTTTAAAGTAATGAACGCATTATATAAAGATATTTTGATTAAATGTTGCTACACTGTAAAAGTTACAAATAGAATAAAGGTGTACCAACATAACCTACTGAAAATCTTGGAATTTATTGGATAAGCACTCATCTATACTATAGAAGGCCTTACCAACAAAATACTTTTCTAGTGATGAATAAAATATTTTATCTGGAAGAGACCTAATAGCAAGAGGTAGCAAATTATACAATTTAGGTCCGAAGTGTGTAACACTGTTTTTCGTTTTGGTGAGACGACAACGGGTTGGATACAACTTTTGCCTAAACCTTGTTAGGTGGTTATAAATTTGGTCGTGAGTTGTATATTGATTTATATTTTTACGAACACGTTTAATGCATTTCAACAAGTAAATTTATGGAAGTGTGGGAATGTTCATTTTAATAAAAGTGGTCTTACAATCATCCCTGTACCCTAGAGATGAAATAACGCGCACAGCTCTGCGTTGAATACGAAATAATCTGTTTAAGATTGGTGCATGGCCCCATGTTAATATTCCGTATATTAGGTGGGATTGGAAGTACCCAAAATATGCTGATTTCAGTGCTGTTAGTAGTAATGAATGGGTGAGGTGCCTTAAGAGGAAGATGATTTTATTTAATCACATCCGCGTGCGAGTGCCAATTCAGTTTGTTGTCAATAGTTATTCCTAGAAATTTTACTGATTTATTTGTGCATCCAGTTATTCGCGAAAACGTTAGTGTCTCGGTTTTACTTGCATTCAATGTTAGCTGGTTAGTTGAAAGCCATTCTGATATTTTAAGCAGTGTCGTCTACCCTTGTAAAAGGGTAGTATCATCTGCATATAACAAAATATCCGACTTATTTGCTTGCAAGGGTCCTAGGATTGCTCCTTGAGGTATACCGTGTGTTATATTAACCTCAGCTGATAACTTTCCATTAGCCATTACCCTCCGCCGTCTACCACTTAAATAAGAAGATAATATTCGACAGCTTCGTGGATGAATATTATAAAAATAAAGTTTCCGGAGAAGAATCTCGTGAGACACGCCTTACTAAGATCAAGGAATGACGCCACTGAGCATATACCCGAGTCAAGTCCTTTAAGAATCTCCTCACTTAAGGCTAAGACTGCATCCTCAGTTGACCTTCCTCTCCGAAATCCATATTGGGAATCATCGAGTATGTTCATTGAATCAAGAAATTCAGTCAGTTGTTTTAATAAGATTTTTTCAAGAACCTTGGATATGATAGGTAGTAAAGATATCGGTCTATGGTTATTCTTATCTGACCTACAACCCTTCTTAAAGATCGGCACAACGCAGCCCAATTTGAGAATGCTTGGAAACTTTCCTGTCTTTATACATACAGGGTCTTCATTTCAAAAGGAGCCACCCTGAATCCCCTTTTGTGCGATACCTCATTTTAAAGGGCGTACAAAATACTGTCCAGCAAATAAAAATTAATTTAAATCAGTTCATTTGTTTCAGAGATATGCATATCAAAATATGCCACACCAAAGATTGTGTGGCTCGGGGTGAAAGAAAAAATTATAGAAACAGTGTTTTTCAAGTTCTACCCTTTAAAATAAAATTGACGTAGTTTTGCTTAAAACCGTAACTACTTCAGATCCAAAGCTATTCAGGGTGGCTTGTTTTGAAACAAAGATCCTCTTTTTCTAAAACAAATGAACTGATTACAAATATTTTTCATTTGCTGGATGGATATTTTGTATTGCCTTTAAAATGAGGTATCGCACAATAGAGAGTGCTATTTGAAATTTTAAAGTTGTGATGGTTGGGGGTGTGGGGGTGAATTCTAAGAACGGTATTTTTTAAATTTCCCCTCGAAAACAAAATTTACGTTTTTTTTTTTGAAACCGTGACTACTTCAGAACCAGAGTTATTCAGGGTGGCGAATTTTGAATTGAATACCCTCTCTAAAACAAATGAACTGATTCGAATAATTTTTGCATTTCTGGATAGTATTTTTTAAGCTCTTTAAAATAAGGTATCGCACAATGGGGGATGCTATTTCAAATTATAAAGATGGGGTGGCTGGGGGTGAGGGGTGAAAGATAAAATTCTAAAAACAGTGTTTTCAAGTTCTCCCTCAAAAACAAAATTGACGTATTTGTTCCTGTAACCGTGACTACTTCAGAACCAGGGTTATTCAGGGTGGCTTATTTTGAAATGAATACCCTCTCTTTCTAAAACAAATGAACTGATATCAATTATTTTTGCTTTGCTGGATAGTATTTTTTATGCCCTTTAAAATGAGGTATCGCACAATAGGGGGTGCCATTTAAAATTTTAAAGATGGGGCGGCTGGGGGTGAGGGGGTAAAAGGTAAAATTATAAAAACAGTGTTTTCAAGTTCCGCCTCAAAAACAAAATTTACATATTTTTTCCTATAACCGTGGCTACTTTAGAACCAGAGTTATTCAGGGTGGCTTATTTTGAAATGAATACCCTCTCTCTCTAAAACAAATGAAACGATTTCAATTATTTTTGCTTTGCTGGATAGCATTTTTTATGCCCTTTAAAATAAGGTATCGCACAATAGGGGGTGCCTTTTAAAATTTTAAAGATGGGGTGGCTGGGGGTGAGGGGGTGAAAGATAAAATTCTAAAAACAGTGTTTTTTAAGTTCCCCCTCGAAAACAAAATTGACGTATTTTTTCTTAAAACCGTAAGTACTTCAGATCTAAAGTTATTCAGGGTGGCTCCTTTTGAAATGAAGACCCTGTATATTGATCAATTTGGTTAAGGGTGAAATAATGACGTCTATAATACGTTTTAATAAATTGGTAGACATGCCGTAGGTATCCCAAACATGAGAGTTTTTTAATTTTTTTATCACGTCCCTAACTTTATTACTGCTCATTTCCCTAAACTGAAAATATGCGTTATCAGTAGAAGCAGGCTTATTACATAAAAATTTAATTGGGTCTCTATTTGTAGTTGGCAGTGTTTCAATAAGATCTTCTGCTATATTACTAAAAAAGATATTGAGCTCATCGGGACTGATATCACAATGGTTATTTTTTACACAATGATTTTTGTTTTTTTAAGAGTGACCACATGGCTAATTGAGTATTGTTGGCCTTTTTAATAAATTTATCATTTGCAATTACTCTTGTTTCCTTTAGAGCACTTTTATATTTTTTTCTATATTTTAAGTAATTATCTTTTACCTCTGGATTATTTTTGCTTGTTTCTCTCATGAATAAAAGGGTATCACGCATTTGTTTTAGTTCAGAACCATTGAACTCGTTCTCGTTATTATGTGATACCCGTAGAGATTTTTCTAGGAAGCAAATATTCATGTAATCTAATATGATATTTAAAAATACAGTGAATTTATATTCTAGGTCTATGTTACAATCACTAATAAAACAAAAATCAGTGGTTTCGAGTAAGTTATATAAGTTAAATATACCAATTTCTGTGAGCGGTCTTACCATGCAAAATTTATTGGTACCATGGATTGTTTGCTCAATGTTTACTTCAATATGAACTCCTATGTGATCGGATAAGCCCGAGTCAACTGGGAGAACCAATGTGAAATCATTATTCATGTTCGAAAATACATTATCAAGACAATTGTTGTATCTAGTTGAGAAGGTAACCTTACTGGTTAATCCATTTGACGCGAATAGGTCACACAGTTCAGATGCCCGAGGATCATCTGAATTAAATTTTACATTAAAATCGTCTCCTATTATAATTTTTTTACTGCTATTCAGAGTATCCAATAGATTCCCTAGAATACGTAAAAAAGTATTAAAGTCGCCAGCAGGGGAACGATATATAGTAACAATTACAATATTGTACAATGGGAGGATGATGAGTTGTATGGTTAGTGCTTACTTGCTAATAAGCAAAAAGAGACTTACCTTTTGTGTTTCCCAGTCCGTCTTGGTCTACCCTCGGAGCTGGGGTGCTGGTTACTGGGGGGCATCTCGGGTGACTGCTGCGGTCTCCATGGGAGGGTCCTCAACAATCTTCGGGGTGGTCTCCTTCTTTTCTGGCTGCTTCAGATGAAGGGTCACTTTCCCCAGGCCATACCATAGCTGGCATTTGCCTTAGGGGTGATTACCCTTCAGCAGCTCGATCTCTTTAAGCGGTATCCCGAGAACCACCAGGATGCCGTTTTCTTTTTGTTCGAGGTGAATCACACACCACTTGGCTGTTTGGGCCTCTTTGTTCTGGACGCCCAGACAGATCAAGGCTTCGTCCTTGTCCCGTGCATTGGGCAGCCAGGCTGAGGCCTTCACTAGCCTGGGCAGGCTATCAACCTGCACCACTGCTAGTTCGGCTCTCTCCCAAAGAGGTCCTAGTCCGTTGATCGTTTCCTCGAGCCATTTCGAGGATTCGGTTAGTTCTTGGGTCACTTCGATGTTGTATGCATGCAGATTCTGGTCTTTTACGGGCATTCACTGTAAGGTGTTTCTGTCGCTGTTTAATTCTTGTGACTGATGACGAATTCATGTACCTGGAGTTTCAGTAACACTTTCTCTCACTGTGGCTATGTTTTCGAGGAAAGCGCCCTCTATGAGGATGCATCGGTGACATGATTAAAAAATCCTTAATCTTTTTTAACCCCTTAACGCACGGGTATTTTTTTAAAAAACGGTTACATTTTTTTTTTAGTTGATAATAAATATATGATTGCAAAAAAATATTTTTGGTAGTCAAAATAGTCAAAAATATAGTTTTCTCTTCAGAAAAACGGTAAAAAAAATTGTTTTATATAGTTGATAATAATATTGGTTAATCAGATTGGAAAAAAAATCATTTTTGATAGTCAAAATAGTCTAAACTATAGTTTTTTTCAGAAAAATGATAATAAGCTTTTTTTTCAGTTTTTGGCGGTAGATATGAGATGGCGGTAAAACGTTTACTCCACGATTTCATGTATACATTATAATATTGGATGGATGAGGCTGTTACTAGTTGAAACTCCATGGTATTATTTAATAAAACACTAACACAGTGTATGGTTTCAAATTAACTTTATTGTTCTACGACAATTGTTTCACCACACAGTGGCTTCATCAGGTAGATGAACAATAAAGTTAATTTGAAACCATACACTGTGTTAGTGTTTTATTAAATAATATACATTATAATATAAAAAAGAACATTATTGTGGATATCATCAAAGATGACTAAAGATAACGATTGAACAATCTTTGACTTAAATGCAGAATTTTACAATTATCAAAATTACCGACTTATTTAAATCCAGACAGACTTATAACATAAATACAACACTATTATTTTGTTTAACTTTGAAAAAGAAAAGATTTGTAACATGTTAACCACCAATCTTTTACCTACTAAATAACTGAAAGTTTTGTTATGCACTTAAATTTTTATATAACAGAATGTTAATGTGTTATTATGGAAACTTAATCATTATCATATTATTATAAACGGCAAAATAATATGTTGTAGGTCTACTTATGAATTTACAATATAAAATTATTCCACTTAGGATTAGCTGTTTAATATGCTTATAGCTCTAAAATATAATCAGTTTTAAACGGAGCATTTACTAATTTGTAATAAGCGGTTTACGATTTAATTTCGAAGATAAACACAATTATTAAACCGTAGCTAATGAGCTAGTTTATAATGGTCCCAATTATCGCTTAATAGAACCGATTTCTGAATCTTATGGTGGATGTGCCGGGTACTTAAAATTGACGATCGTACGGGATATTTTTTTGTTGTGGCGAATATGGCAGAATACGTTAGATAAGGGTTAATAATAGAAATCATACAAATGTCCCTATCTGTATATTCAATTGAACGTCCAGCCATTTGCACGATTGAATTAAAATTAAAAATAATAGAAACACATGTACAAAGAGAGCAAATTCGCCCCGAAGCACGAAAGAAATCCGAAATCAAAACTTCCGTTTCAACGGAATCTAATATTTTGAGGATATATATCGAAGAGTAAATTCAGTTGTACTTTCAATAACCGCCGACGAAATCAGGCAATCGGCAATCCTCACACCAGTTACAGTTTCTGTCCGTGGATTATGCAGTTTTTGATCGACATTTCTCGATATGTATTGCCCGGAACCGACGACTACTAGTCAAATCATCCCAAGTTATTATGAATATTCAAATTGACTTTATTACTTATAAAGCCGCTACCGCTTATAAATATTTAAATTAATTTATTCATACTTGCGCCGGGCAGTGAATTATGAAGAGGCTCGCTGAAGTTGTAATTTCTACACATGCCATAATGCATGTAATATTATCAATTCGTTCGTTTGAAATTGAAACAAACTAATTTTATCGCGAGGCGAATTTAATTTCAATTAACTGTTGAACCACTTTCAATCGCCAAGCCTATTAACGGCAATCAGTTCGATAATTAAATTATGTAACGCACAGCGGCGTAATTTTAGTTTTAAATTGGTATACCTGAAACGAACTGCTGAATTCTAATTTTAAATTTCAGTGGAAATATCTATTTTGAAGTCCTCCGAACATTTTCGAGTGTCTGCCGTCTGTCTACGGGCGCTGTATATTAAATACTGATAAAAAATTGTAAATGAAACTTTTACAACTAACATTTGTTGTTTTCATCTAAAACGTTGCATTCGAGTAGTGGGAAATGGAGAGTTTAAGTAAGTTAGTTGTGGTTATTGCTGTAATAATTTTGATTTAAATTGTAATCCGGATGGCATTGTAACATTTGGTTCATTCAAAAGGGACTTAGTAGTTAATGCGATATCAGCATCTACGGAAGGGTCCGCTACATCAATTCCTATTCCTGCTAATTACCATAGTATAATATGGTTCAATTTAGTAATTAGGGTGCGATTTCCGAAATGCCTCTGCGGCTATTTGATAATTGCATCGAGAAGGAGGAGGCCGAATGGCCCATTTGCATAAAGCCTACATTCTGCCAATCAATTTTAATTAAAAATTTAACGAGTGTCCCAAACTCATATCACATTACACTTGCCGGCGATCGGATTTAATTTCGAATTAATCTTGATGGACCTCTATTATTGCGTCGACTTCGCTACACCGTTTATTAACTTTTTTCTACGGCCATGTTATACGATTCAGAAATTTGAATCATTATCACCATCACAATGATTGAAATTTTCATTATGCAAGAAGCTACAAATAATCGCGAAAATTAAATCGCGTCTGCATTGGTCGGTCAGTTGTCACTTTGACATAACACTCGCAACCAGTCAAAATAATTTCCTGTTTACTTACAAAATGAGTGAGAATCCCAGCGACAGTGAGATTCAGTTAACGCCACCTGATATACTAGAAAAGGCAAAAGAAGCCTGTGATAATTTACTTCCAACAAAATCCAAGAAGTACTATAAAAAAGCTTGCAAATTATTGACGGATTCCCAATATAAAAAGAAAACTAAATCTTTGTCTGAAAACGTTTTAATTATTTACTTCGAAGAGCCTGCGAACAAAATGAAGAGTTCAAGTTTATGGACCCATTATTCGATGTTAAATATCAAATACAAAATCGACATAAAAACTTATGCAAAATTACAAGCTCTATTAAAACGTAAATTAGAATGCTTCAGGAGTAAAAAGTCGAAGACATTAACATCTGATGAATTAAAAACCTTTATTGACAAAGCACCTGATAACGAATGTCTTCTGGTAAAAGTAAGTAAGTTTAAGACTTTAAACGTTTAATACATGTCTCCCCTATTTATTTTTCAATATATTAAACAGAGCCCATTAAAACAATTGTGGCCAAAAATATCGATCCAAATTATGCCTAAAACTGACTTGAAATTTTCATAATAGACCATATTTCTGAATAGTGTTAAGGTAAAAAGGCTGTATTATTCAAGCACGTAGATCATTCGTGGTCGAAAATATCGATTCCAAACCAAGTTCAAAAATGACTTTTGATTTTTGAAAATTGACAATATTTCAAGGTAAAAAATGATTTAATCAAAAATGCAAA
The DNA here is from genome assembly GCA_910593695.2 of Ocypus olens. NCBI lineage: Eukaryota > Metazoa > Arthropoda > Insecta > Coleoptera > Staphylinidae > Ocypus > Ocypus olens. Next base: position 25,116,403 of record OU343059.1, read on the forward strand.
ATATGTGTTCTTTTTCACTTTCTCCGTTACGAAGTACGAGAAAGTATTGTAATCGTGAAATTTTTTTTCACAGAAATATCCGTTTTGGGGTATCTAGATGCCATTTCAACAATTTCTGTAAAAAAATTGTGTCTGTCTGTCTGTCTGTCGGTGTGCACTGTATCTCAAAAACGAATACAGCAATTAACATGAAACTTTGAACGTAAGTTTTATTTAACAATCCGAAGAACTTTTGGTAAAATTCCGTACGCCGGAAGTGGGTGTTTACCTTAACCGTTTTTTTTGTTTTTTCCAATATTTTTTTTTAATTTGGAGAATTTTACGAAAACATTCAAGCGGATATTGAAGACAACTAAGAAATGAATATCTTTTGTTTGAAAATATTTTTTTATAAAATCATTTTTATTCGAGAAAGAATTTTTTGTTTGTTTTTAATTATGAAACGACAATATTTACAATAAATTTACACAAATAACAATTGTAGAGAATGCCAAAATAAAGAAGTTATAAATAAAGAATAAGTTTTTTTTTCTAAATCTCTTTGGTTTTTGAGTAAACTGACTATTAGAATTTGAAGTAAAATTTGTCATTTTCATCTTTCATAATTTTGAAGTTTTAAACGTCAGTTTCATCCGAATCTACAAAACGCTCGATGTACATTTAAAATATTATTTAAATTGAAAATAAAGCATACTTAAATAACTATACCATCAAATCGGAGAAAGTAACTCTCAAAAACTATTGGAGATTTTCAAACTTAAGCTTTATGATACAATGCGAGGAACTAAACCAACTTTTGGTAAAATTTTAAAAACAGTAAGTGGATGTTTAGCTTCTCCATACGAAGTAAGAGAGAAGTATTGTGATGTGAAAATAAAAAAAAATACAAATTTAAGGGAAACATCCATTTTGAGATCCCTAGAGATTAAATGTTTAATGTTGGCGGCATTTACTTCGTGGTACGTTTATTCCACCCTAAAGATTATTCCGATAATGTTAAAAAAAAATGAATCTCTATGTGTGCTGTGCAAATGCAAAATATTTCCAATGAAAATCAAACTGGAAGCATCAAAAGTGCTTCTTTTAGTACAAAATTGCATTTCTCTAGAGAAAATCTGTCAAATCATTGGAGCTTCGTGCAATTGTTAAAAGCACTTTATAATTAAACATTCGTATATTTTCAGAAAGAAAACTTTAAATATTTTCCCTGAAAATTAAACTGGAAGCATCAAAAGTGAATCTTTTTGTACAAAATGGCATTTCTCTAAAGAAAATCTGTCAAATCATTGGAGCTTCGTGCAATTGTTAAAAGCACTTTATAATTAAACATTCGTATATTTTCAGAAAGAAAAACTTTAAATATTTTCCCTGGAAATTAAACTGGAAGCATCAATAGTGAATCTTTTGGTAGAAAATTGCATTTCTCTAAAGAAAATCTGTCAAATTATTGGAGCTTCGTGCAATTGTTAAAAGCACTTTATAATTAAACATTCGTGTATTTTCAGAAAGAAAACTTTAAATATTTTCCCTGGAAATTAAACTGGAAGCATCAAAAGTGAATCTTTTGGTAGAAAATTGCATTTCTCTGAAGAAAATCTGTCAAATCATTGGAGCTTCGTGCAATTGTTAAAAGCCCTTTATAATTAAACATTTGTGTATTTTCAGAAAGAAAACTTTAAATATTTTCCCTGGAAATTAAACTGGAAGCATCAAAAGTGAATCTTTTTGTAAAAAATTGCATTTCTCTAAATCAAATCTGTCAAATCATTGGAGCTTCGAGCAACTGTTAAAAACACTTTATAATTAAACATTCGTATATTTTCAGACAGAACACTTTAAATATTTTCCCTGATAATTAAACTGGAAGCATCAAAAGTAAATCTTTTGGTACAAAACTGTATATCTCTGAAAAAAATTCTGTCAAACTAATATATGTCATTGTAGCTAAGTGCAACTGTCAAAATGACTTTATAATACAACTTTATTTATTTTCCCAAATAAAAGTTGAAATATTTTCGATTCAAATGAAACTAGAAACATAAAAAATTAATCTTTTGGTGCATTTCTCTGAAAAAAATTCTGCCAATCTTCCATCTATCGTTGAAGCTACATGCAACTGTCACAATCACTTTATAATACAATTATATTTTCCCAAATCAAAGCTGAAATATTTTCAATGGAAACGAAACTGGAAGCATTAAAAATGAGTCTTTTGGTACAAAATTTCATTTCTCTGAAAAAAATTCTGTCAGACTTATATCTGTCATTGCAGTTACGTGCAACTGTGAAAATCACTTTGTTATTCAACGTTCTTTTATTTACCGAAAGAGAAGTTCTAATATTTTTACTGAAAATAGACTAGAGGCATTCAAATTTAATCTTCTAGTTCAGAAAATGTATTTGTCTGAAGAAAATAGATATCAAACTTCTATCTGGCATAGTAGCTATGCGCAACTGCCAAAATCACTTTATAATTCAATGTTCTTTTAACTACCGAAATAAAAGTTTAAATATTTTCACTGGAAGCATTAAAAGTTCAAATGAATTTCTGTGAAAAAAGAAATCTGCAAAAATTCTATCTGTCATTGCAATTACGTGTAACTGTCAAAATACCTGTATAATGCAACGTTATTTTATTTTCCCAAAGCAAAGTTGAAATATTTTCGATGGAAATGAAACTGGAGGTGCCAAAAGTAAATCTTTTGTTTTTTTTGCTATTCATCTGATTCAGATAAATTGGTAAAAATTCCACAGCTACCTCAATTTTTGTTTTCAATTTTACATAAATCAGTTTCTTTCATAAATTCCAATAGTTTCGCTGACTAATCAAATGAACATCACCAAACTGCATATTACTGTATGTGGGATTTTAAGGAGAATCAGAATCCATCGAAAAATGTGGTGGTTGCCATTTAAAAAAAATGGCGATAATGTCATTACGCAAAGGGGTACAACTCATGTCTTATTAAATAAACTCTTATTAAATAAATTATCGCATTAAATTGAAGACCTCGCAAATGAAGTCGCAGGCAATACCTAGTAGGTTATAAAAATCTCATAACATACTCCATTGCAACGGTGTATGTATTTGTTTAATTCTTTCTGTCAGTTGAAATTTTGAAAATGTACGAACCACCACATTTCGATATTTGCGGGAAGTCGCCTAGCAACGCACATTACCTGCTTTGATGCTGTAACTGAATTAGTACGGGAAATAAAATAATTCAACACTGTATGAAATAAGATATACCTATATGCTCGATTCAATATGAATCATGCTTTTGATTATAGTAAAGTGCAATTGTTTTTGCGGGAAATTTGAGAATTTGAGCTGTGAATTCTTTGAAATCACATGATCATATTATTTATGGAGTGGAAGGATCAATATTTGCGCAAATTTTGTGTAGACCTAGTTCGAACATAAAAAGCACGGGCGTTGAAAAAGGGTATCGGCCTAGGGGGGCTTTCATCCGTGAAATTGATTTCATAAATATTTAATGTTCGTTAAAGTGAAGGTATTTCAAATAACTAACGCGTAGTTAATTTTCAGCAAAACCGGTTTCGGAAATCGATACAGAAATTTGCATTAATTCGGTGTTTTTAATCAGCGGAATCGAGTTCGGAACAAATTCCATGTCGATTTCTTTCAAACTAATTAATGGCTATTTATTCATCTGTAATGTAATTACGATTTCTTTTTTATTTAAGATAGATGGGGACACTATTTATCTATTATTGAGTATTGTTGGATTGTGTGAGTGACCATGTATTGATGATTTGTTTTGTTTAAAAAATTTTATAGAAACTTTAAAAATGGCAGTTCTTAATGATACACATTCAATTAAGCGAGTTGAAAGCTTTCCGACTAAACTGGTTCGCAGTCAAAGCCATCGATATTAAGGTTTTTGACTGTATACACATATCTAATATGAATACTTTCCGTTAAAAGAGTACAATGCTTTTGCGGTATTTATTTATAAAAGGAGAACAGTGACGCTGTAAAACAGCAATAAAACTTTTAGTATGAATCATCGGTCACAATGAAATCCCTGGGAGTTGAGTGTTTGGGTCGGAATCAATGTGCGAACACGGATCACTCGCCTTAGCACACACTCGCACTCCTTGAACACTGATACTCAAAGTTTAGAGGCTAACCATAGCGTTCATTAGATGTCAAGTTAAGAGCCTCTGTAATTAAAACTGTCTGCAGCATCGCATATATCCACCGAACCCTCCTGAAAACATAACAAGTACACCAGACTTTCCTCCTTTAATTATTTTATTGGAGCAACAATGATGCCCTAAAACTTGCGGCTAGCATAAACATTTTATTGTCTGATATAAAACTTAGGCCCCAACCAATTATCGCGTCTACTACGGTATCGATCCCATGTTCAGCAACAACTAACATAAACGGACATTAGTGCTTTGATGATCCGAAACTCGAGAAGACCCTCTTCATCACTTCAACGTTTAATTAAGGGCAACGAAATGCACCTTCCACCTTCCCTTCCATTACTGACAGGTAACTATTAGGTTAACTCTTAATTATATGGGTATTTAATTAGATTACGTTAAATATTATAGACCCCGATACGCCCCTGCTTACTCAACGAATCATAATTGAATTCCCAACAGGGCCACTTGCATCTGACTACACCTACATGTTGACTTAATTAAATTAAATGAAGGAGGTTGATGTATTGTTTTGCTCGGCTAAAGTTTTAATAGAATAGAGAACCGCAAATTTCTTAAACAACCAGGAATAACAAAATTAAACGAATTGTACTCCGGTTTTATTAGCTTAAACTTTGCGACCGGTAATTCCGGTAAATAAACCTTTTTTGTGAGCACGCAGACAGACAACCTCTTCATTTAACTCGGGCATAATTTAATAACCCATTTCGCACATACATGGAATATGTAATGACTTGTGGTGGAATTTACTTTGGCTGAAAAACAACGCAAAATGATCTCGCTAAATGAGACTGGAGCTTTTTCGGCCTTTTTAATTAATCTTGTTGCGTAGTTATTTTAGATTATGTTCCATAGTTTTTATACTTGTACAATTATTGTTTTACCTTATTACTGCACTGAATGATTTAATCGAAAAATGCAATTAGAAAATTAAATAAAAATTACTTATAATTAACTAAGAATCTATGTATGTATCAATTTAGGCTGAATTTATCGTAAGGATCAATTGTACGTATGTGTACGTATATCCATGCGCTTTTATTGATATGTATACGTAAATCTTATTTATTGTATTTGTTTTATTATTTTAGTGTTTAATTGTTGTATTATTATTTCTGTAAAAAATGGAATTTCCGTCAATAAATATTATTATTATTATTATTATTATTATTAAAAATAGGAGCGAGGGATATATCTCAGAAAATTAAAATGGTGCAAAAACTCAAATACCAAAATCAAGTATTGAAGGTGTATGGCCAATATTATTTACTAAATAAATTTAACCATTAAACGAAGAGCTCTAAAATAACGTATCATTAAAAATTCACCACAGAGATTAATTTATCAAGACATGCGTAGAATTTCAAGATGCAGAAATGCCGTGTGAAACTTGTGTGCGCCCAAGCCTTCCTTTCGATGTCAAGGTGCTGCCAGACTCACGTTTTAATGCGATGATCAAAATCTACCTTAAAACCAAAGCCTTCTACAGTATTGATAAGTGTTTGTCTAACAAATTTTTAGATTTTAATGTTTTTTTTCTATTGTAGTTTAATCTTAACTTATTTAAAGTCTTTTTGTATCATAGCGTTTGATCCTTTTGATTTATATTTTGTTTATTAATATTGTAATTTTAATATTTATTTCATGTTTATATTTTTAACTAGTGTAAAGATCTGTTATTCACTGGCACAATTAATTGAAATATAAGACCAATTCTTTCGAATTACCAATTTCTCCAGCAATTTTCTATATGCAAAGATACGATCATACCAAACAAGCATTAACTCACAATTAGACCGATCTTTAAAATACCGATTAATAGTTCAACAAAATTTGCGGAATAGCCAAACCGTGCGGACGCAAAGTAAACAGGTCTCAAAATAAAGTGATAAACAGTTTAAAAATTAACTCGAAACACATTTTAAATTAACGGTGATTAAGTGCAAAACGTGCAACTCCTACAGCACAGAATAGTGTACGTGGAAAGTACCCTGGTAGGGTGTTTTCGACAAGTAAATATGTCCTCAGCCGAACTGACATCTGGCTCGGGTATGGAGGTCGAATCCAAGAAGAGCGATAACAGCTCCGACGAATAATTCACCTAATTTTAGTGAAAGTTCACTGCAATCACCTATTCCTAAAAACACCCCAACAGCATCGTATGCGGCAGTTATTAAATCAGTCGAACTGGAAATAAAGAATGAAGTGATCAGTTCTCACCTTAAGGAAAATGGCATTACTCATAAATACTGTAAGCGTATCATTTCTAAGGCAACAGGAAACCCATCAACATGTATCCGAGTTATTACCTCATCGCATGAAGATTATCTCAAACTCTTACATGACAAATTCAATTTTCTATGCAAAGTGTATCCGGTCGTCGAAAGCAACGAACAAAAAACGGAAGATTGTACAGCCAGCATTAAATGTAGAAAATGCTCCGAACCACACCACACATGCGCTTGTACAACAACCCGACCAGAAGTTTGTTCCGCTTGTGCCGAGGAGGGATACGTAGCGTGGTCTCTCAAATGCAAGAAGAGGCCGATGAAGCCAATCGATGGAATACCCAACGTCCCAATCCAAGCAGTAAACAAGAAATCTGACGAGAATGACAAACATCTAACAAAAAAATCACTCGTGCATGCTTCTACAACACTCCATGATCATATCATCGATACCTTCATCACCAAAATTAATTCTCCGAAAGTCATTGAAAGACAAGCCCTCATAAAAAACTTCGTAGCAGATTCATCAACTCCTACCAAATAGATAGCCATATATCATTTTCTGGTAATCGAATGTTTGTTGTGATTTTCGACTTGAAATTCCCCAAAATAATACCACCTGTAGCACCCAACGAAGATGTGCACGTCGCTCACTTGCAGGTAAATACTGATGGATAGTATACGTTTTTTATATGGCAACATTAATTCCTTGAAACAAAAATCCCATTTATTGTACCACTACCTTGCCCATAATCAAGTGGCAGTAAACCTTTTGGTAGAAACCAAGTCAAGTCGCCAATTTAATTATCAAAATTGGAATAGCATCCATATTCACTCATTCATCAATAACCAGAACCACGGTGGTGGTTCATTGGTAGCAGCTCACCCTTCTATATCTATTGGAAAATGTAATCCCCCAAATCAACAATCCATTAAATGAATGTCTCCATTTCACAATAGTCCTGCCTTTGTTCACTTTACACATATTTTTGGTATATATTCATTCTCAAGTCGCATTGATGACACTATATTTACAAAAGCATCTTTGTATGATCATGCTATCATAATTGGAGATTTGAATATGAACAAAACAAAAGTGAAACACGTAGCATCATTCACCTCATTATCAAATTTTAACCGCATCCCAACACCCCCTACATTCATCATGAACGAATACCAATCTACCACTACCGACGTTCTTCTTTGTACACAGAATATCAGTTACTTAATCAATCCTATAACACTAATCCCTGACATTTTCTCAGATCATTTATTCATCCAGTTTGATCTAAATATTCAAACCCAGCCTCTCCAATTACCTAATTACAAAGACTGTGAAATCGATGACGTTAGAGTAGATATGTTAGACTTAATCCAAAAATGAACCCTTCCACAATCTCTCTATTTTTTCCAAGCTCGAAAATTCTGTTGATAGCTACACCCCTAAACTTATTTAAAATCCTATAAATATCCTTTACCCAAATTTATTCTCCGCCTTCTTAAATATAAACGACAACTTTACCGAGACATAAGACTAAACGATGACCCAGAACTTAGACGGACTTTCAATAGACTTAACAAGGACATTAAAAAAATGATATTCGAATATAAAAAACATATATAGCTAAATACCTGCCAAAAAATTAATGATATGAAAGGCAATACATTCTGGAAAGAAGTGAAGAAGCTTTCAAAATATAAAAAATCAATTGCAATTACAATAATACATTACTGACTGACGACAACAGTATTGCCGACACATTTGCGACATATTTTGACAGTACTTACAAGCAGACGAACGACATTAATTTCGACAATGAGTTACAATCAGTTCAACGACTGGTATATCACACGCGATAATTAAAAAAATCTTTAACATTGTTATATAAACAATATTTCCCATTTGAATGGAGACAGGGTATTATAATCTGTATTCCTAAACCGCTCATCTCCTGCAGGCTATCGTCCTATTACCCTTCTTTCTGTGATTGGTAAATTATTTGAATCAATAATAAAACAGCCGGCCCACTAGCCGCGTGCGTTAGCGCGCCAGAACTAATGCGGAGGGTCCTGGGTTCGAATCCCGGCAAGGGCATGGATGTTTGTGGATGTCTATTTTCATTTAATATGAATCAAATATTATAAAAAATCGGTTGTGGCTGAATGACCTACGATGTCTAAGCCAATGTCCCATATCATCCATAATTCCCCAACCCAAATTTCCGTCAATCATCCTTCCTTTAAAAAAAAAAATAATAATAATAATAATAAAACATAAACTCCTAAGTATTACCACACAGCTCATTCCCGATTATCAATTTGGCTTTTTTTACCCAAAATATCTGCCATTATCCCACTGACAATACTGGCCTCCAACTGTCAAACAACTCATCTCGAAGGCAACAACTCAAAATTTCGAAATTTCGCCGTGCCAGAACACGGAATAAATACTACGTCCATCAGCCCAGCTACATAGAGGTAGCCCTCTCCAATAATTCCTTCCGTATATTCAATTAATCCACCCTTAAACCATAATGACTGATATGTCTACAGAAACGGAAAAAGCTCTTCGTGCGTTGGTAAGAAATTTGTTTACATTTACAACAAATTAAATGCAATCAAAACCTACTTGGAAAGTAATATAGGCACCCCTGATTATTTACAAACAGTAGAACCTTTAATTAAAGAGTATGAACAACAAGAATATGCCAATTTTGACCCTGACTTCCCAGATTAATTCAACAAAAGTGCCAGTTTAAACAAACTGTACTTTGAATTAAAAAATACATCATCTCTAAAACATGGCATGCAAAGGGGTAAAGTGCCCAGTGCACGACGACCACATCTCTGAAGTCCGAACACAGCGGAAACGCTACAGCAGTTTTATTGGTACCGTCTATTGGTTCAGGATGGGGAAAACAAGAAACAACATCTTCAACAACAACAACCAATACCAGCAGTTCGAGTATGAGTACAAATGCCAACACGACACAGCTGACTGCACACCAAGCTGCCATTGCTCTGCCAGTGACGACCACAATACCCCCTTCCAACAAGCCACACACCGCCATTGTCATTCCTACCTCCGGCGACAAGTCATGGGGTTCAGTCATGACATGAAACGAGACAGGTGCCCACCCGCCTCCATATCAGAGTCCATAGTTTCAGCACAAATTCTCAAGCCTGTCAGCTGGCGATGGCGTTCCAGTACGTTCTGGCATAGACATCCAGTACGACCCAGGTCCAAGTTTGCGCCCGCAGACCGAGGGCTCCTGGATACTGGGGGGTTCCAGAGGGCAACCAGATGGCGCCGCGAAAGTCAGCTCGGCTCCCTTAAGTGCTCCACCGCAGCTTGCGGCCCCGGCCGGCCAGCCGCTGCCTGCACAATACCGCAGCTTCATGCCACCTTTTATGTACAGAGGTAATGGTAGCAACTTTCCGAGCAACGGGCACGGCACACCACCTATTACTACACAACCAGGTACTACTAACTTAGATCCAAGTGCAAGTCGCGGCAAAAACGATCAGAGAGGGGGCGTCTCGAAGTCCTCCGAAGTCGACGAACTTGCGCACAGACCCATCACAGAACGCCGCGAAAAAGCTGCAAAAGCTGAACGAGAAGTCGAGCAAACTGAAAAGCGATGAGTCCATCGGTACCCTAAATCCGGCTTCGATTCCGCCGCAGACCATTGTCCCGATTCTGATTTTGTTGCCGGAGTGGGATCGCGAACGGGATCATGATAGCAGACCCAAGAGTGAACCGGAGGAAAAGTCTAATATTTCAAATCGTGAAAGTGCCCAGTCTGACTTCAGGCAACTCGCCCAGATCGAGGAGCGTTTTCAGAGAAAGGATTCTAGGAGCGGCTAAAATAAGCAATATGTTGAAATGTATTTCAAGGGGGGGAGGATGTTGCGGCCTCACAATATGACCGCTATCCTAAAGCATCCCCAAAAGACGTTGCAGTATCGAGACAAGCCGCGACAGCCAGTGTGAAAAACATCCGTCAACCGCTAAACACGTAATCGCGTTATTTTGTTTGTAAAGTTTGTTATTTTTGTTTTGTATGTGAGATCAATCACGAATAGACACATCAGTAAAATCATTCTACATTATTTTCAATTAATTTCGACTGGTCCTTCGAGTACGTAACAATAATAGTTACATCAAATTTAAAATTTATGTTACTAATAACTGAGAAGAATGCCAAAATGTACAACATATAAAGATAATACAGATACTTCAGTAATTATTATTTACTTCACTACCGGTTTTAGCTATGCGACATTTTCAGGTGAAATAGTCTTATGGTTTTATTTTCTTCATCACACTGTGGTTGATTACATTACATGACACACACATACTAAAATGTAACGACAGACAAATCATAAAATAACACAAAAACAAACAAATACACTGACATTAATACTATTAACAATATACACATAATCAACCATATTATAACGAAGAAAATACAACCATAAGTCTATTTCACCTGAAGATGGTGCATAGCTGAAACCGGTAGTGTCGTAAATAATAAATACTAAGAAACACATTATAGTTCATTTTAAACAAACCAGTACGACATATAACAATTATAAAGAATAAGTTTTTTTTTTAATCTCTTTAGTTTTTACGTAAACTGACTATTAGAATTCAAAGTATATTTTGTCATTTCCGTCTTTAATAATTTTGACATTTCGACTGATGCACATTTAAATTTCCAGAAATGAAAATAAACCATGAAAGTATAAATATAAATAGCTACTATTATAGCGTCAAATCGGAGAAGGTAAGATGTGACCACATCACCAATTTCTTTATTACAATCTGAAGATTATACTACGACTCTAGACCTGGTGAAAATTGTTATTCCGGGTATTTTTTTCTAGAAAATGAATAACAAATGGGAAACAGAAATGGAACATATTCTTCCGTAAATTTAAAAGGAAGAATATTTGCTAGTTTATGGTGCCAATAAAAGAATCAATCATAGCATCAAGAAAACAAAGAAAATATTCACCAATTTTCTTTAGAAATTCTAATCTCTTTGATCAAAGTGAAATTCCTAAAGTTAACGCTCATTATGACTGATTTGTTGACAAACGCTTCAGGGAGTCTTCCGCTTTATTTCCCATTTTTGATCCTATTTTCAGGATTTTTTTTGTAAATTTTAATTCTGGAATTTTAATTATGAATTTTTTAACATAATTTTGTTGATCTCAGCGACCTGCGGATGAGTTTGAGCGCGCCTCTGTCAAAAAGGGTGCTTAACACATTCACTGCTGACCACTCACCGTTTTGCGTGGTATTGGTTTTGACACGGGAGCCGGCCATGCATCTGATGTGTAATACGTTCTTTGACATTAAACTTTACAAGCAAGTGTCGGCTCCACTGGCAATGAGTTTATCTAAACATGTAAATATCTTTTATGGCTCTTTTACAATAAAAACAAAGCCTAAGTCTAAGGCAAAATAGTTTTAAAGAACTACAAAAACGCAAAACACAAAGCATCAAAAAGGCATGGGAAAATTGTAAGGATATATTCAAAGAAACTGCGGAAAAGACAATTGTAATCCAGAAAAACTACCAAAAACCATGGTTTACAAAATGCATGTGGGATAAAATAGAAGAGAAGAAGCAAATACCACAAAAAATATTAAGACTAGAAAACGAGAGAAAGATAAAGAAGTTTAAAGGAGTGCTCGGAAAGAACACCTGGAAAGTCATTAGCACAAAAATATAACTGAAAAATTATATACGATATGACTAAGGAAATTAACGGCACATGAAATAGGAACTCAAATTAGGGATAAGGAAATGATGAATTTTTGAAAAAGAAGAAGACGTCATAAACAGGAGAATAGAGTAGGAAATGTACGCAGGTCAAAACCTAGCAGAAGACCAAGAACTAGAAAATAACTAAAGATGCTGACAGTAGACACGGATACAACAAAAATCTTCTTTGTAATATTTTGGGCGAGTAATGGCTATTCGCTTATTGTAATGACTCTCTGTACCTTCGCGTTTTTTTTAAACCCCAAAAATGAATCCCTGGTGAATCTTACTTTTGGAATCTAAACAGCAAAATACTTGTTACCTTGAACAAAAAATCGCAGCAGGGCATGTAGATTAGTGTTGGGCGAAATGACTCTTTTTGGTGAGTTTGGCGGAAAGAGTGATCAGGAAAAAGGTAAACGCTGGAAAACATGCTTATATACAAAATAAAAAATCATAACTTTTTCAAAATGAAAATTTAAAATAATCAGCAATTGATTGCAACTATATTCGCTATTAATAAATTATGTGAGATTAAAAAAAATGGGTTTTAATTTATCTTCGATTATGTCATAAGCAAAGCTTTATTTTAGTTTCTTTTTTATCTACGCCTACTTTAATTGACCTTCACCTAACGAACGTCGTCATATTCACGACAACAAAAAATACCCTTATAAGATCAAATGTACCCACAGTGAGCAGCGTACATTTTAAGTTCCCGGCGCTGCCACCATACGTTTGATTCATAAATGAGTTCATTTAATTGTCTGCAAAGCAATGTAAAACAGCTCGTTAGTTAAGTTATTAGTTTCGAGTTTTCATTATTATAGCGTAATCTGTAACAAATTAAGACATATATACACACTTGAAATGTTCCTCTCATGTATTATTGATATGTTTTGTATTCAATTAGTGTAGTGTGTATAAATGTAGTGGAAATAAATAGGTGTTATGGGTGGAGATCAGATAGGGGCACCTTAACCGAGTGGAATTGGAGATATCGTTATCAGAGTTATCTCTTGGGAGGCAGTGTGCTGTGGTTTGGCATCTTAGGTGCGGCCATTTCCAGCGGTTGTCCTTAAACCAGCCTCATCCTCGTCCTGATCCCCGTCCCCATCCTCCCACACTGTATCCGGATATCCTAGATTTAGTTTATCACACACGCTGTTGCCTATGTAAAGGGAAATCGCTAGTTCGTGGTTGCTCTTTGCGAAATATTAACTATCTACACACCCCATGATATTATTATAACCTTGTGCTACAAATACTAAACTATGCAGTAGTTTATTTAATAGTTAATTATCCATTACTTAATTACATGAAAGGGAATAATTGATTATATTTGTGTCGTGTGGTTAAACCTCCTTAATTATCGTTGTTAAATTAATTAATTAATTAAGTGGCTAGTTATACTGCAGAGTGAAAAGGTCATAGGATGGACGGCTAGTTAAAATAAGCTCATGTTTACAGAGGCTCGTATTCCGTCAATTTGATTATTTGGGAGGTATTGTTACTTCAAATAAGAAATTACGTCTTACGTAATTTACTAAACGGTTTCAAGAATTCAGTTTCATTTATAATATAGTTTAATATAGTTTGAAAATAAATATTTCCATCAATTGCTAGTTTTTCTTAATTCAATTACTGGTTTAGGAAAAAATGGCTTTTTCAGTGGTATAAAAATGATCACTTTTTTATAACTACGTAATAAAAAAAAAGGACGATGAGTCTGACAACGTAAAGTCCTGGACAGTTATAGCGGTGCAGTGGAGAAATATTCTGCAGGGTTTAGTGGGTGGCTTTAACGTGTGTCCATTCTCTGCCCATGTCATGTTCAACCGCTGTATCCACCCTCAGCTGTACTCAGATTGCAGTCAGGGGGTTGAGGGAAAGGCTGCGGTTCACTGCATTTTCCCTTTGGCGCAATTCACAGTGTCAAATACTCCTCTTAAATGAAAATCCGCGCACATCATCTCACATTACCATTCCGTTTTTTATTCCCTAAATGGCAACTATCAAAGTACAGCATCACCTAAGAAGAAGAATACTTCCTCGCAATTAAATCATTTCATTAATTTCGCGATAATTTCTGCGAAGGGAGTTAGCGGCCCTATATAAATGTGAAACTGAACAGCAGTTGCGAAAATTCATTTACTTGTCTAGACTGGAATTAACAGTACAGAGTTGTCTTGTTTGGCGCCTCGGGGGAAATCTTCTGATCCGCAGTTTCATCGCTATTAACATAAAGACCCATTTGCCCACATTTGTATCGTGATGGAAATATATCTACGAGAATGAAATTATTAGATTAAACATTTACAACAAAAGTAATTGTTTGTAATATTTAGTTAAATAACGTAGACAGTTAATTTAGTTCTTAAACTCATTATGTTTTATGGCTTTATCATTCCATATATATTTATTAATTTATTGTTCTTTAACCAACAGCCGTAATGGCCAGTTACAGAAAAATTAAAGCAGAAACTAAATCTTTCGTCTCGAATGATCTATCGTTCAAATTGATATGAATATGAAGTTTGTTCTTTCCATATACTTATAAATATTTCTTCTGGCTTTTGTTCTTGACCCTTTTCGATACCAATTTATGATTATAAATCAAACTGTATCACAAAGTAATCCCTTTCACCATCAACCTTATTGACAAATCAAATATAAAGTTGATTCAAGATTTCACTAAAGATCTAATGGTAAATGATTCGCACATTCCGCTGATAAATGGCCTTTTAAGTATAGAAAATATGTCCACTGGAGAGGTATATGCTATCGACATATATCACAATACTGCGTGACCATGTCTTTCATCATACTTATGGAGGAACAAAGCTTTCTGTAACAAGATATATGTCAACAGAAATGTATATAAATGACTCGAATCATTTGAATATGACGCCCAACTGAAGGGAAATCGATTTCGCCAACGAGAAATATATATTCTGCTTTTTACTTACGTACATTTTAACGTATACCATGATTCCTGAAATCTGATTACCAACTAAATTTTTAAATCATTAAACCAAAGCAAGAAATAAATTATATATTTATGTATATACAGGATGGCTGTTTTTTCCATTAACCAACTTGTATTTGATAAAATATTGAAGATATAAAATAAAGTGTGATAAAAAAAAATCAACCAATTCTGCAAGATGATTCTTGGTAGTCTACTCATTTTCTGAAAAATATCTAGCATATTTCGTTCGAACGAAACACACTGTTTATTTTTGCAGAACCAGATTCTAAATCAAATTCTATGGTGCCATTTTACTTTTTTTGTTAATTACACCCAAGATGTTCCGAAACGTAAGAGAAAACAAAATCAAGAAGGCCCAAAAATATTTAAAGTTGAATGCTTGAATGAGTTATGTATTAAATGTGGTTATAAAGTTGTTCGTTAGCTCTGATTTATTTATTTATTTTTTTATTCAAACGTCTCAACTTTTACATAAATACAGGATGTTTCAGAGCTCTGGGAACGGTCAATCATGTGCTTATTTATCAAAATTTCGAAAAATAATTTATACAAAAGTTATGAGCTGTAATAGTGAGCTGCACGCCCTAAAAATATTTAAATTTGTACAGGGTGTCTCATAACAAAGTTACAGATCAAACTTATGGGTTTTTAAATGAAACACCCTGTATTTTTTGTAATTTTTGAATTATATGGAGAAAATAAAGGTGAATTACTTCAATACTCCCTATACCTATTGTTTGCCGTTTTCGAAATATTTGAAGATTTGCTGAAATGCATGGTCTGGGTGAAATTTTATTTTTGCCCCAGTGATTGACGTTGAACGATTAAAATCATATCTATTATTTGGTTGAAGGTTCGAACTATAGAGCCAACCATGATTTCATACAAAAAATTATACAGGGTGATTAAAAAAATGTGGTAGAAAAACCGAACTTCTAAAGTTAAATAACTTCGTTTTTTCAAATGGCACACCCTGTATTTAGTAACGTATTCTTAAGTAGAATCCAATTATCTTTCAGATTGAACAGTTCCCTGTTCCTAATCTCAATAGTTTTCTTATATTCAGCGATTATCATATCAGGAATTATTATTACAATCTGAAAGATAATTGGATTCTACTTGAGAATACGTTACTAAATACAGGGTGCGCCATTGGAAAAAAACGAAGTTATTCAACTTTAGAAGTTGAGTTTTCTACCGCGTTTTTTTATCACCATGTACAATTTTTTGTATGAAATCATCGTTGGCTCTATAGTTCGAACCTTCAAGCAAATAATTAAAATGATTTCAATTGTTCAACGTCAATCACTGGGGCAAAAATAAAATTTCACCCAGACCATGCATTTCAACAAATCTTCAAATATTTCGAAAACGGCTGACAATAGGTATAGGGAGTATTGAAGTAACTCACTATTATTTGCTCCATATAATTTAAAAATGACAAAAAATACAGGGTGTTCTATTTTAAAAAACATAAGTTTGATCTTTTTTATGAGACACCCTGTATAAATTTAAATATTTTTTGGGCGTGCAGCTCACTATTATACACAACTTTTGTTTAAAACATTTTTCGAAATTTTGAAAAATAAGCACGTGATTGACCGTTCCCAGAGCTCTGTAACACCCTGTATATTATAATGTTACAATAAGTGATATAAAATGAAAATGCATGGTTGATAAATTCTTAATAGTAATTTTATATAACTAACATAACCTATAAAATAATTAAGCAAATTACAAATAAAAAAAAACATAATAATTAAAGAAACAACATTTTTCATTTTGTTACTTATGTATTATAATATTTATGAGGGACGTTTTGTCATAATGATTGTACCACAAATAAACTTACTATTATTAAACTAAAGCAATATTATTTTACTTTATTGAACATAAATAAAATAAATATTTACGATTTTTTTATTATTGTTAATATTGTTTAAAAATGCAGTGATTATCTTAATGCTTTTAGCAAGATGAGCGTATGGTTAATAACTACTTTATCATATCTATTCTTTAAAAAAAAACTTATCTTTACGTTTTGAAATCTTAACTAAAAGATTTATCGCTAAAATAAATTTTATTTTCCGGCGCATTCACCATTTATTATATACAGTAATTTGTCGAAATTTGAATTCTTTTTAATAGATTCAATTTGGTGTCTGATGAATTAGGTGGTGTTGTTTGTGTGTGAACGTGCGTGTGTAATTGTATGAAAAATCTTTAACGTCCCGGTGCCCTCCGCCCACGGGTATGCCGGATTAACGATTTTTTTTTGCAACACGTACATTATTTTTTTTATAATTTTGAGTTGAATTTGAAAGCAAAAGTGTATATAAGATTGTAAAGAGGATTCGATCCAGAATCCGATCTTGCAAAAATATACAGTGTGTTTCATAAAAAAAAATCGGAAAAAAGTAGGCTATGGAAAAACATTGTTTATGCCTGGTTTTGCTTGACAAGCTTATTATAGGTTGTTTCCTATCCATATATACCAGGTGTATCACTGAAATATTTAAGATGGAATAATATCTAATATGTAAAATTTTCGTGTCACGGTGTTTCTAACAAAACTCCTCCGAAACGGCTTGACCGATTCTTATGAAATTTTGTGTGTATATTGAGTAGGTCTGAGGATAGGACGTAAACTATGTTTCATACCCCTAATAAGGGTGGTCCACCGCAAATTTTTTATTTTTATTTTTCTGATAAAAAAATTTATTTTCATTTTTTTATGATTCGGCAATAAAAAATACATACAACCCTAAATTTCCACCCTTCTACCACCAACCCCTATTTTTTAATAGCGATTTTAGTACTCTCGACGATCGACCGCTCGATCAGTTTTTCCGGCCAGGCGTCTACCGGTGTCACTTCTCACCCCGTAACCAGCACTCACTAACGTTTAGAGCCTAAACCGTTTTCGGTCATTATCGTCACCAGTTTATTTGCTTAATTTAAATGGACCACACACGGACGACGGCGCAGCGCAGCGGAGCCGTCGTCCGTCACCAGTCATCTGCCTTCATATACATAGACTATTCGCGGACGACGGCGCAGCGCAGCGGAGCCGTCGTTCGTCACCAGTTACCTTGCTTAATTTTTAAGGGCTAGGCTCCACTGCGTTGCGCCGTCGTCCTTCACCAGTTATCTGCCTTAATATATATGGACCATTCGCAGACGACGGCGCAGCGCAGCAGAGCCGTCATTCGTCACCAATTACCTTGTTTAATTTTTAAGGGCTACGCACGGCATACCCGTGGGCGCAGCGCAACGGAGCCGTCGTATATCACCAGTTTATTTGCTTAATTTTAATGGACCACACACGGACCATTTATCTGCCTTAATATATATGGACCGTGAATGGACGACTGCGCCGTCGTCCGTCACCATTTATCTACCTTAATATATATGGACCGTGCATGGACGACGGCGCAGCGCAGCGGAGCCGTCGTTCGTCACCAGTTACCTTGCTTGATTTTAAAGGGCCACGCACGGACGACGGCGCAGCGCAGTAGTTACTTTGCTCAATTCATGATTATGGTATCGATTTCAATACGTTGGCAGAAAATAAAACGAAGAATGTTGTGTATCATAGAGCTTTACAATAATAAACACTATGTTTTTGAATAATTTTTTTAAATTAATTATACCAATTCGAATTTAATATTCATAGTTAAGACAGGACAACGTCTGTCGGGTCAGCTAGTTATTTATATAAAAATTGTGGACATTTATCGATTCTATAATCGGAAAATATTTTTATGTATGCAGGGAGCTCACACAAACTTATATTTTATTTAAATGGAAGTAAAGTTGGCAAACGTTTACTCAGTCATTTGTAAAGGCACACTTTTTAGGAATAATATGTCACAACTTCATTCAGTTCTCATATTTACAATCATGTTTCTGAAAAAGAAATCAGTTTTCAATCATTAAGTTTGAGTTTTTATGAGCGACATTATTTATTAAGTGAAGTTGACAAAGTTTTGTCACGGGGGGGCTCAGCACGTGGGTGAAAACCGCCCTCGTTGACCTCCAGCTAGGTTTTGGAGTCGGTCAAGCCAAAATAAACAGTCACAAAAACAATAGTCACCAACACTCAATGTTCACGAAGCACTGGAATGTCCGAAGAATACGGCGCCGGCGGCGAAGAAGGCGGCGGCGAAGAAGGCAGCGGCGGCGGCGTGGCATCGTTGATGTTCAGACGGTGGTGTTGTCTGACTGATTGTTGTAGAAGTCTGAGTGATGAATAATGACTGCTTGTTGAATTTCATCTGATTGTCTGGGGAGCTCTCCACAGCCTCTTACGGGGCGCACGCCCTACTCTTCTCCGGGTTGCGGGTGGTGGTGTTAGGGTGTGACAGGAGCGCTGAGGTCGGCGCACGTGTTCGAACCGGCAAATTGCTTTTCCTTGGAAGAGCAATTTTTTTGAACAGTTTGGGTTCGATTCGTCACGTACGCAGGCAGCGGGGTGAGGGGGGTATCATCAGTCCATTGTGTTGTCCTCGCAGCTGCACATTTTCACTAATTGTTCTGCGAAAACGGTCTTAACGATGCCCTCGGTAAATCGGCACACAGCGGGTAGAGGATCATTTTCATTGTGTAGTTACTGGCAGCTGTACTTCTTCGAAAATTATCTCGTTTGGAAATTTCAATAATGCGGAATGTATGTTAATATTGAAAAAGAGCAATGGTTAGCTCATAAAATGCAAATTAAGAGTGTAGGAAGTACGTACAAATGATGGCTGCCAGTTGAAGTCGTCATCGTGGGTATGTCATTACTGGGGTGGATCCTTACGAGGTTTAGGTGTGAGGGAGATTCAGGCGTCCTACACCGTATCCAAGTTCCACTGGGAACTGCTGTTGGGCGTCCACGGGAGGCAGCACTGGTTGCTCTCTACGCTGGTCAGGACTCTTGTCCTTGTGGAGATCCTTCCGCGGTTGTGGTGCGAGGGAATTCGGACATCTCGACACCAGATCTCGGCATCGCTGGATGCTGGCCGGGACACTGGTCCTTGGAGATCCTTCCGAGGGTGAGGCGTGAGGAGATTCGGACATCCCACACTGGATCTTGGCATAACTGGATGCCTGGGGTGGCGGCATCCTAGGAGCAGTCTCGTCTGGTCCGGTCGGGGATGAGCTTTCATCCTGATGTGCACTGGTACGGCGGGTACCAAGACGTTCGGCCTGCCTCTCCAGTCCTTGGGGCGGCTGGTTCATCGGCCGGGGTGGAGCACGGGGCGGCTGGAGCTGGAGGTGTTCTGGTTTGATGTTGTTAATCGGACAGCAGCGGGGGTCGGGGTCGGGGGCAGCACCACGACACGTACCTTGGTGGTGCCTGCGTGTCGTCAGACGGACGTGGAATATTCGGGTGGTCGGGTCACAGTTCATGACGCACTGGAGCGTTCATGGGGTCACTTAACATTAATTGCGTCTTTTCGCGGGGCACTATACTATGTCTATTTGTTATTGATCGCGGTCACGGAAACGGTCACTCGCGTCAGGGCTCGGGGTCCATAATCATGATGGTGGTAGCGGTCGTCCGGTTTTGCCTTCCGTAGGCGGGGCGGGGCGGTCGCTGATTGCAGCGCCCGAAGCAGCAGGTGTGGCGTCTTAAGCGTCTGTTGCGACGCCTTTGCAGGTGGGCCGGATGGCGTGTCTTTCTCTGGCGTCGTCTGCGGGCAGAGGTGTGTGGTGGAAATCTACGCCTCTGATTGTGCGGCTCCGGTGCGTCTCTGTTTGGCTGAACATACATCTGGGCAGCTGCGGTTGTCCAGAGGAGCGGCGTCGGAGCTCGCATAAGTGTTACGATGGCAGCTGGTTGCTGTGTGGCCACGTAGTCACTCGGCCTCGGTGTTTCCCATGGTGGTGGAAGCTGAGTCACCTGGACAGACCGGAGAATCCTTGGTGTGGTCTTCTCAGCGACTTGGTGTCCGGACAGATTAATCCCTATAACTTTTAATTGTATATAATGTAAATATTTGCTAGTGTCTGAATAAAGATATTTTCTCTCTCTCTCTTTCTCTCTCAAATCTGTTTTTAGCACTTTCGTATGACACCTGTGTAAGCTCTTCCAAAAAAATATTTTATTGTTCAAAAATTTAGAGTTGTTAGAGGACGAGTTGGTGTAGAAACACGATTTGGTAAAATAGACCACATAATAATACCGATAAAAACCAAACACAAGATGTACGTTGTGACATTCCATTGCATGACAAGTGTTTTGCAGATTAATAATAATAATAATAATATAATTTATTAAAGTCTATACAATACACATATAAAGAAATATCATAAGCACATAAAACATTGACAGAAAATAAATTCCATACGCAGTAATTTTAAATTTGTAATTTCTAATATTTTGACTTTTTAATAAAACGTTTTCTTTTCAATGTAGTTGCCATATCTCGCCAATTTCCCAAAAATGGTAACTTTGAAATAAATTAATAATTAATTAATTAATTTTACCAACGACAACTTGGATAAATGCTCATTACATACTTGTTAATGATTAGTATATGTAGTGCATTGCTCACGTAGTTCATTCACGCATCGATTATCTGTGCTACAATATATGTATATCAACACTGCACTGTCACGCGTGAAGCTTAACCTTCATGCTATAAACTTCATACTCGCAAGAAATGTATGTCATTCCATGCTCGTTATACAATATACTATTGCAGACATAAAAGGTTTCTAGAGTTGATTTTTATTTTTTTAATTACGGCGGGTAATGGGTTGAGTAATAACCCACTTCCGGTTTTTCAAGTTTTACCAAAAGTTTTTCAGTTCTTCGAATTGTTTAATAAAGCTTAAGTTTAATGTTTTATTTCAAAATATTTACTTTTTGAGATCCAGAGCCGAAAGGCAAACAGACACATAAATTCTTTAAAAATGGTTGGAATCTTCTCAAAACGATTTTTTTTTACCTGGAATGCACGTCCATGTGGCCAGCTCTAGGTTATTTGCAAAAAGACAAGGTCTTCACTTGTTTTTTTTTTTTTTAAAGGAAAGATGATTGACAGGAGATCGGGTTAGGGAATCGAGGATGATGGGGACTTGGCTTCGCCAGCTAGGGCATTCAGCCACAACCAATTTATATTAATAATATTCATATTTAAATGAAATGGGGACAAACACTAGACACCCAGGGACCCGTACGGCCATTTTTCGTGTTGAAAAAGTGACCGTCCGGACGGGACTCGAACCCGCACCAACGGGGTCCAGAGGCCGGACCTCTACCCACTAGACCACCGCGGCCCCTCTTCACTTGTTGACTTTTCAAATTAAAAAAAAAAAATGCAAAAGCCATACGTTCTAATACTACGTACCAAGAAAATAAAAATAAGAAATTATAAAAGAACTATAATAAATAAATGTGAGTTTATCAATTACAACCATTTTTTTAGTGGATGTTAATACAAGAAATGTTTTTTACAGAAAAATTGACCAACAATCCTTCTAAAAATGAAATTAATATAATTTATTCTAAAATAAACATTTTTAAATTTAAATACTCTTGGATTTATAAAAAAACTATAAAAAAAAGAAAACTATTAAGAACATGGCCAATACGATTTGAACCATGGACCTTGCGATTACAAACCAGAGGGTTTTACCAATACGCCACGGGGTCAATATTGTTTTATTAACGTAACTGGTACATAAACATATACCAAATAAAAAAAACCTTTTTTTCTCGAAAACGGCTGAATAGTGCGCCCTATTACTTGTACCTGTTACACTCCTAGTCATGACCTATACGTGTGCCAAAGATTAATCAAATCTGTTAGTCACACATCTGATCCACCCCTTGTAAGTCTTTATGTTGCATATAAATGTGCGAAAAAAAATTCTAATTGTTAGGACTGCGCGTATTCGTTGCGCGAGGGTGGAAATTAAATTATTTTTATAGTGTTAGGGGTGCGATGATACAAATTTTATTTTGTATTAATTAGTACGCTTAATGTATAATCTATTAATGCGCTTATAATTTTTTATAGCGATGTGCGAACTTTAAAAAAAATCCAATTGTTAGGACTCTGCACGTATTCGTTGCGCGAGGGTAGAAATAGTGTTTGGAGTTCGGTGATACGAATTTTATTTTTTGTTTGTTAGAAGAATTAATGTAGAATCTATCCATGTGCTTAAATGTTTTAAAGATATCAACTAACTTTGAAAAAAATTGTAATTATCAAGACTCTGTGCCTATTCGTTGCGCGAGGGTGGTGGATATTAATTATTTGAATTGTGTTTTGGGTGCGGTGATACGAATTTTATTTTTTTATTGGTTAGTACGGTTAATGTAGAATCTACACATGTGCTTATATTTTTTATGGCGATGTGCGAACTTTTAAAAAAATTCCAATTGTTAAAACTTTGCGTGCATTCGTTGCGCGAGGGTAGGAACTATTGATTTTAATAGAGTTTGGGGTGCGGTGATACGAATTTTATTTTTTTTATTATTTAGTACGGGTATTGTGGAATTTATCAATGTGTTTATATTTTTTATGGCGATGTGCAAACTTTTTAAAAAATTTCAATTGCGTACTTGGGCGCGAGGATGGAAATTAATTATTTTAATTGTATTTGAGGTGCGGTGATTCGGCTTTGACAGCTCGAATGACTTTGCCAATGTGTCAAATATTTAGTAAAAGGTTTGAAGTCGCCATTGCGGCCATTGAGGGGCACACCATCGAAAATGTCATGAAAAATTAGGTCGACAGAATGGGCTATTGCAAAGCCAGCCGGGGCAGCCATATGAATGAAGTGGTCTTCCACTATTGAACCGTAATGTTGGGGCTATATAATAAAAAAAATTAAAAAAATTGAAAAATATCCACCCGTCTTTTTTATAGCAATTTTAAAATGCAACTTTTTCGTGGGACACCCTATATTAACAAAATTTAAAATTATTAAAACTTTGCGTGTATTCGTTGCGCGTGGGTGGAAATTAATTATTTTATTTTTATAGTGATCCGAGTGGGGTGATACAAATTTAATTTTTTATTAGTTATTCCTGTTAATATAGAATCTACTCATGTGCCAAATTTTTTTATTGCAATGTGCGAGCTTTAAAAAAAATGTAATTATTAGGACTCTGCGCGTATTCGTTGCGCGGGGGTGGAAATTAATGATGTTCGTTGTGTTTGGGGTGCGCTAATACGAATTTAATTTTTATATTAGTTCGGTTAATATAAAATCTATCTATGTATTTATATTTTTTTTTGGCGATTTGCAAACTTTGAAAATATTTACAAGTTATTAGATGTGCGCTAAATAATTATGTGATTGAAAATTAGGGGTGGCCTTATGACAACTTATTTATACGATAGTGCTTTAATTCCCATTTAAGGTTTGTTTAATTTTTGTATAGTAAATTTAGAGGAAATGACTCATTTTATAATATATTGCTAACTTCACACCCGTTTCATTACTAGGTACACAAAGTGGTATATAAAGCTTCGAAAGGATCCGCTAATTACGTCACAACCATAAACTCTTGTTTATACAATAATAAAATCACGTTGATGCAAACATGAAATGTCAAAATGGCAGATGTAACCTTTCCGGGATTTAATAGAGGCCATAGGACCTTAGGTATGTAAGCTTGACGCCCTCGTATGTCCATAAACATCTTCCTAATGCCCTTGGTCCATAAAAAATAATTC
The DNA here is from genome assembly GCA_910593695.2 of Ocypus olens. Lineage (NCBI taxonomy): Eukaryota > Metazoa > Arthropoda > Insecta > Coleoptera > Staphylinidae > Ocypus > Ocypus olens. Next base: position 25,141,277 of record OU343059.1, read on the forward strand.
CTATTTACGCGCGTATTATTATTAGATATATTAGGAAAGTAATTTGCATACTGTGAGTTTCAGTAAATCTTATAAATACATAATTTCTAAACTTATTGAATAAAAAGTTTAGTGGTTAAAGTTGTGTATATTGTTCCAATATTAAATAACAATATCACGAAAAAAAACTTCACAATCCACGGATGCTAGAAAAGTCGATTATATATTTTTTTCAGGATCAGCTGAACATGTAACTGTCACCGAATGCGAAATGTGATGATAAGTGCTAAAAATATCCCTCGACATCTATAATTCCCTTTCACGTCATAAAATAAATGTAGAACAATTCCGTGTGCATTAAAGATAACATATATATTAAATTGTTCAAACTAGGGCATTATTATGCAAACACCACTTGTAATTAAACATTTTCACATGTACATCATTATTAATATTACAATATGTTGCATTAAAAGATTAAAACCTGGTAAATCTATACACTTCTAGTCAGTGTATTAGAGATGGGCGAAATGACTCTTTTATGTGAGTCGACTCATGGAAAAGAATCGACTGTTGACTTTCAAAAAGTCTGTAAAACAGTAATGAGCAAAAGAAAAAGTCCTCAGTTCCAAAAATGTCCCATTGAAAAAAAGACAAAAAAAATAAGGTCCTAAAATTTTAGCAATAGTATCAACATTATTTCAAAATGTTTAGTGTTCCTAGGAAATGTACATACTTACTAAGACAATTGCTACAACAGTTCAGTAAAACTATCAACTAAAGGTAAATTTAGATTTTAATACTTTTATTTAATTAGATATGCATTTACTAGTGAACGTTGGCACTTGATTGGCTATATATACATTTACTTTACAAATTAAAATGTATATTCTTACACTGACTTATAAATGTAAGTTAATTTATGAGCACACCATAACTCCTTTTAAAAAAGCAATTTATTTCGGTTAATAAACGTGTGAGCGATACAAGAGCAAATTCTAGACTGACGAATAAAATGAATAACAATTCTCATACGAAACATAAAACTAGAGATAAACCTACGCTAGAGATTACAAAGTAGCTAATGCAGCATGCAGATGCATTAGCGGTAACTTAATTACGGTTACACAATTATTATTAATTAAACGTAAATCTATGCTATATAACTTGTATATATTTACTGATTTAACGCGTCTACTGTAATCTACGCAACGAACATAAAGAATTCACAAACTTCTAATTAATTTCAGCAGATGGCTAATATAACTAGACTTGGATAATAATGACGATTTCAAATCGATAAGAATCCCTTTAAAACTTAAAGGAGGCGGGTCTATCAAATCTGAATATATTAATAGTTATTTAACCAACAAGTGTGTTAATGATGGCGATTAATGATCGAGACATTTTCACGCACGAGCGCTTGCGCGAGTGCGTTAATTGTTGAGATCATTAATCGCCAATTAACACACGAATTGGTTACAAGATTTTTCCGTTGATCGTAACTTGGATCAACATTAGAAATTAGAGAAAATCCAAACAAAACAAACAAATCAACTTGCTATTAAGCCTTTTGCAGCAATATCGGCCAAATATGCGAATAGCGCAGATTCTGAATGACGTCTTACCTATTACTCCTCGCACCCAGAAATAAATTCTACGTAAGTTTTTTCGTAAAAATCTTTTGCGGAAGCAAATTGAATGTTGCATTATTTGCAATGGCTAGTACTTTTGGCGGTGTTAATTTAAACTCGACACTATCCATAGTAGCAGACATTCACTCTATACACGCATTTTATAAATTTGACGTTTCACACTTTGACATTTTTGTATAACAAAATCGAAGGCGGTTCGCCGCTAATTTGTTTCTAACGTAGGGAATTGATATATTTTTGCATTTACATGTGAAACAAATTATAGATCGTTTTCTCGCTATTATCAGTTACATTTCCAGTAATTATGAGTAATTAGCCACTCATGAATTAACTATTTAATGCTTAACTGGAAATCGTTCTTTTTTTTAGGAAATATGATTGATAGGAATTCGAGTAGGGAACCGAGGATGATAGGGAATTGGCTTAGCCAGCTAGGGCATTCAGCCACAACCGATGTATAGTAAGTAATAATACATTTAGGTAAAATGAGGACAAAGACTAAATATATCTAGGGACCCCCACGGCCATTTTTCGTGTTAAAAAAGTAAAAAAAGTGACCGCCCGGACGGGACTCGAACCCGCACCAGCGGGGTCTAGACGCCAGACCTCTATCCACTAGACCACCGCGGCCCTAGAAATCGTTCATTAATGAAAAATCGTTTATTAATGAAAAATCGTTCATTAATAGGGGTCATTAATAAACGATTTTTGATACATTTGGGTACATTAAAGTTAGCCGTTAACCAACGAGCAACGGAAAAAGTATATTATATGCAAATTACAGTTGAGCATAATGAATCTATTTATTAAACCAAGTTTCAAAAGTTAAATAATTGAGATTACACGAAACAATTTACCATATTATGCAAATGTTTAAGCTTTCGCCTAAGGCGTAACATGTTTGGCTTTCTATGTTTCTCGACTTGTTAGTATGAATAATCCTTAGTGTATGATGAATATATTAATCCTTACCTAGTGAATGCGACAACAAAAAATATTCCCGTACGATTGGCGGCAATAGAAATAATCTCTTAAGATCGAACGTTTGAGGTAAATTTCAAGTTCCGGGCGCTTTCACCATGAGTGCATCTTATACTTGACCCTATTTTAGTTGCATGCAAATTATTATAAACTAGCTCGTTAGCTAAGATTTAATATTTAAAAGTAGTTTACCCCTTTTGTAGATGCTTAACAAATTTAGGTACTGAACCGCCTTCAATCTCACATTATTCATAATATGAAGCATACGAGGTTTGTCGTGAAATACGTATAAAAGTGGAATAATAACTTGATTTTACAATGATTCAGGTATTTCAATATGGTCTCCTTGAAGTACTCCCCCTGAGACAAGATGCACTTCTGCCAACGCTGTTTCCACTGGATTATAAGATCCATAGAATAACAGGAAGCGACAAGGCATGTTAATAAATTGGAATCGATAAGCGCCATCTGTGAATAGCGGTGAGAACTAACACTTACACATGCACACAGTCGATAAGTGTGTGTGTATATATATTCTTTCGTACTACACTAAAATAAGTTAAATATTGGTAATCACAAACGCTTGGTTTTACTTGTTTTACAATTTATATTAATAAAACATTATACTTCCACAAATTTTGTGCATTCTCCTTTCGAAAATGTTCGTGAAAACAAAACTACTTGGGCAAGTTGTATAATATTTATTCTACTTAATATAAATAGTAAAACATAACGATTTTGTTTACCAATATTTACCTTGTTAATAACGTTTCATCGGGTGATGTACACATATATTTAGTACATATTGAACACAAGAAATGATAGTTTTATTCGTCCTAGATTTCCGCACTGTTTGACATTCTACGTTTTAAGTAACACGGGGAATTATACGGCATGTAGATACATTTTACCGGAAAAGCGCCGTCTGGTGTTAGTAACAAACATAATTTACAGAAATCCATCGAATTTTTATGGTGGCGCCATCCAAAATTAGCGGTGTAAAGCTCGATTTCTTATGCCCTGTTTCCCATATCACTTGTCATACCCCTGATAAGATCGCTGAAAGTCTTCAGTTGTGAGGCTCTTCAGTTGCCGTGTCGTTGCTGCCTTGATGGCTTCCACATGCCACAAATGCCGCCCCAGAAGCACCATTTTGCATTTTGGGAACAGGAAGAAGTGGCAGGGGGCTAAATCGGGTGAATAAGGCGGGTGTTCTGTCACGGTGATTGAGCTTCGGGCCGAAAAGTCACGCACAACGAGAGACGTGTGAGCAGGCGCGTTGTCGTGATGAAGGATCCACCTGTCCCTTTGTGCTAAATCCGGTCGAACTCGGGCCACACGAGCTCTGAGACGTCCCAAAACTTCAACGTAGACATTTCCGTTCACTATCCGGCCGAGAGGGACAAATTCCTGGTGAAAAATGTCCTTAGAATCAAAGAAAACAATCAACATTGCTTTCACATTGGACCTTGATTTTCGCGACTTTTTTGTTCTCGGTTCCCCTCCACATCGAAGACTCGTCTCCAGTGATGACCCGGTTGAGAAACTCGTCCCTTTCATCTGCTTCCAACCAATCCTCACAGCAAGCAACCCTCCTTGCTTGCTTCATTTCAAGTTTTTCAGTCAAAATTTTGTGGATGATTGTTTTGGATATTAACAGATTCTCAGCTATCATTCTAGTTATCAATCGACACAAACCAGAATTCGTTCAATATTTCCTTTAGAACTCGATGTGGAGGGGCGTCCTGAGCGAAGGCCATCTTTCGCGTCTTCTTGTCCTTCCCGGAACTTTTTTAACCACTTGTTGACGGTAGGTTCCTTCAGCGAATTGTCTCCGTAAACCTGTTTCAAACACTCAAAAATCTCACGGCCATTCTTGCCGAGCTTTGCAAGAAACTTGATGTTGATCAATCAGAGAGAACTTCATGCCGACGGCAGGTAAAAAAAGGGTTACTTTCAACAAGCAGACGTAAACTCCTACTTACTCGCAGAGCGCTCTGGCTCGAACTGAGCCAGGGGTATGACAAGAGATATGGGAAACAGGGCATAAGAAATCGAGCTTTACGCCGCTATTGGATGGCGCCACTATAAAAAATCGATGGAATTCTGTAAATTATGTTTGTTGCTAACACTAGTCGGCGCTTTTCCGGTAAAATTTATCTACATGCCGTGTCATTCCCCGTGTTACTTGAAAGAAACGTAGAATGTCAAACAGTGCGGAAATCGAGGACGAATAAAACAATCATTTCTTGTAACACAATATGTACAAAATATATTTGTACATCACCCGATGAAACGTTATTAACAAGGTAAATATTTGTAAACAAAATCACTATGTTTTACTATTTATATTATACAACTTGCCTAAGTAGTTTTGTTCACACAAACATTCTTGAAAGGAGAATGCACAAAACTTGTGTAAGTATAATGTTTAATTAATATAAATTGTAAAATAAGTAAAACCAAGTGTTTTTTATTACCAATATTTAACTTATTTTAGTGTAGTACGAAAGAATGTGTTGGTGTTAGTTCAAGTCGCTATTGACAGATGGCGCTTATCGATTCCAATTTATCAACATGCCTTGTCGCTTCCTGTTATTCCATGAACTGAGCGTATTTGTATTACGAAACTGCGTAGAAGACCTTACTATGAAACCAACAAGCTTCGATGAATCATTCATAATATTTTCGAAATGGTCAATAAAGCACAATTTACTATCGAAAGTGACTCCTAAGTCCTTGATAATTGATTTATTCTCCAGGGTAATACCGTTGATTTTGTAGGGATGTTGAACCACCGTTTTTCTCCTTAAGTATGTCATCGCGGCACATTTTTTGGGATTTAGGATGACGTTGTTATTCGCACACCAAAGTTCTAGTCTTCTTAAATCACGCTTCAGAATGTTGTAGTCACTTTCACTATCACAAACACGATAAAGTTTTAAATCATCGGCATAAATTAGACAATTTGACTCAAAGATATTACAAATGTCATTTATACATATGATGAACATTAGTAGTCCCAGGTGCAACACCAGATTTCTGAACATAGTTTGCAGATTTTACTCCTTTGAATTCGACATATTGCATGCGGTTGAGTAGGTATGATCTAAATAATGCAATTAAATTATCATCTAACCCAAATCGTGATAGCTTTTCCAAAATAATACCGTGTGGTAATTTGTCGAACGCCTTACTGAAATCTGTATATATGACGTCTACAGGTTTATTGTCGTCGAGAGCTTCAGCAACATTCTGGGTAAAGTTCATTAGGTTTGTGCAAGTAGAGCGATCTTTCATAAAACCGTGCTGACATGTTGATATATTTTGTGATATATTGTTATAAATGTTGTCAGCAAGGATACATTCAAAAATTTTTGCGATGTTCGAGATAATTGCTGTAGATCTGTAGTTGGTTATAACATTTTGTGGTCCATTTTTATAAGATCTTGAATTTTTTCGTTATATCTATTGATATTTGGGTAACGCATTTTTAATTTGTGGTAGTGTTGTTTTTCTTTAATTTTGTTGATTGTTTCCTTGGAGAACCATTTAGGGTAATTATTGTTATTGGCCACATTTCTAGTATATTTAGGTACTTATCCTTGGTAAAAATATTCACAGGCTACATTAATATCCTTAATTTGAGTTAAGGGATCCCAACTTACATTTGCGATTGCGGCATATAAACCTGGAAAATTCGCCCTTTTAAAATTGTAGTCTGGATCGTTAATGGAAGTATTATTGAATGTAGGTAAAACATTCGCTTTTATTCTCAGTAAAGCTGATAATGGTGGATAATGTACATCAATGCGCACTATTGGTTCGATTTCGGATGTTAGAACAATATCGATAGTATCAGGTGAACAAATAACATCTAGTATTCTTCCATTTTGGTTTGTTATTCTATTGTTCTGTTGTAAGTTATGAAATTGTAAGAAATGTTCAAAACAAGTAGAGAATTGGCAAGTCACTTTAGACGTTAAAAATGAGTAATATTTTGGAATGTTAATGTCGCCCATAAACAAAACAGAATTAAACTGAAGTAAACCATTATCCAGTGCTTCAAAAAATAACATATGCTTTGTTAGGCCAGTTTCAGGTGGTACATATGTACAAATTAAGATAATATTAACCTTACTGGAATTTATTGGGGACATTTTAACAATAACAACATTAATGTCTTCTGCGGAATTGTCAAACTTCACTTCCTCACAATAGAATTTGCTTAGATCAGTTGCAATTAGGACTCCACCGCCTCTGCCACTTAATCTATCGCATCGAAATACTTGATAACGATTACCAAAAAGCTCATTATTATATACGTGTGGTTTGAGCCAAGTCTCAGTTATGAAAATGATATCATAATGATTTGCATAAATGTACCACAATTGCTTACTTAAAATTATAGATGGAAGTTGTAACAGCCATTAATTATATTTTATAAGCACGCTTGCAGAGTTTATACAAGCATTGTAAGAATTAAACTAGCCACTGGTTTAATTATTATTATTTAAACTTATTTCACTTAAACTAGAATAACATGCCAAAAACTGATGCAAATGCAATAACCTATAACCAATGCATAAACGCAATTTTAGTAAAGTAAATATCGACTGTTGACTAATATATATTCTGTAATCATTATATATCGTAATATAATAACTTTGATTTATAGCAGAAGTTAAATTGTGGCCAATAACCATTAATTCAATAGTGGACATTATATGTACATATATTTCGGTAAATATTTCACGTTTGTTGTTGTTTGGAGTGTTTTTCTGGCGCTTGAGTGTACGTCCCCCCTATTTCGGGGCACACAAATCATCGCGTCGATAGATATTTTTTATAGAAAAATATGAAAAGTTTTTGAAAGTTGGCTGCCTACAAAGTCGTAAAACACACTCCCTACTTTTTCTCGGCTTTGTTAGTTCTGAAACTGACCGTAACATTTATGGAAGTTGAGAAGTTTCGATCTAAAATGTCGGAGCTATTTGTAAGCAATAATATTTTTATACAGTCCTTCATAACTTAGGGTAGTTTGATGACGTGTCTGCATGTCAAAAATGTTACGTGTTTTTACGCCTGTACACGATGACAATTTATTACATGGATTTATCGGCAGAGTATGCACCAGTTGCTGCACACTGGTATCGGAGCTGTTGGTTAATAAAGACATTCATTGCGAACTACAGAGTGGGTGCAGCCTAATGTGAAATTTTCATAATTGACACAGGGTGTGAGCATGAGGAATTTTATGCATGTAAATGAAATTGTAATATTCGTGTCATTCATATAAATTGTTCATTTTGTAATTGTACTATTTAAAAAATGCAATCAATATGCAATAAATTTATTCCAAATGTTGTACAATATTTGAAAATAGTTACTAATTAATATCAATTAATTACGTAATGCCATTATAATTTCTACTTATAGAATGCTCACGTATAACTGGACTTGATTTTTAGAACTTCAGATACCTAAGCATAATAAATTATTAGTGAAAATACGAAAACTATGAAAAAATTTTGTATTCGCAATGAATGAGAATTATAGCAAGTATGCTTTTAATAGAAAACAATTAAAGTTTCTCTTTCTTAGACAATCGCATATCTGTTGTAGCCTCCTTAATTTTGGGCACCCATTGATAACACAGCCCCACAAAAAAAAAGTGCCATGATCTGTGTATGCGACACTTGTCATATGTATTTTGACCCGCTGATTCCAGATCCGGCCTCAGAATTTGCCCTGAGGGCTTAGGTTGGGCCCTAAACCTAAAAAACCTAAAAATTGCTAAATTTGCCTATTTTTCGAAATAAAAGAGAGGCCTGATAGGCGAATTTTAATGGTGAATTCACATTTAAAAAAATATATTTTATTTTTAGATCAGGTATTTTTTCCTTGTTTTAGTGCGAAACCACGCATAGGCATAGAAATATCCAAACATGAAGAGGTGACATGTTGCTTGTGACTCGCATCTTGGATACAAACATTTGTGGAGTCCGCAAGATGACCTTGGACTTGACCTTGAATCCCATTTCATGACCTTGCTGAAGGTCAAATTTGTTTGAAGATCAAATTGTTATTTTCTAATATACATTTCCAGTTCCAGCCTCATATTTGTGATGATCGGGTAGGTGCTTGTTGAAAAACAATGTCCGAAGTGCACAGGAACTGAATGTTTTCATAATACCTGAAAAAAATATTTTACTTGGTTATATCATACATTATTTTTTTTTTACTATATCTTGTTATTTTCCCATCAAAAGATCTATGCAAAGGTTTTCGCTTACGTTTTTTTTCCTTTTGTTCTGGTTTCTCTTTTTAGCATCCAGCAAAAGTCAGCCATCATAACTTCATCCCATCTACCCTAATATCTCTCTTCCATCACTCTGATATCTTGGTGGAATCGTTTGCCTTGCTCTTCACTGTAATCTCCACAATGTTCAGGAAATCTATACAGATGCGAGTCAAGAAAGTGTAACTTCAAATTCATTAAATATCCCAACTTTCGAAAGTTTTCCACCATATTTTTTACAATATTCTTGTAGTCGGGACTCCTATAGTTACCTAGGAAGTTCGTTGCCACTGCCCTGAAACTCTCCCAAGCCTTTTTCTCAATATCGGTCATTTGAGTGACGAAATTTGTGTCCCTCAATAACTTTCTAATTTGTGGTCCATCAAATATACCTTCTTCCAACTTAGCATCAGAAATAGCTGGAAATGTCTGCCCTAAATATACGAAGCATTGGCCTTCCGTGTCCAATGCTTTGACGAATTGTTTTATCAGACCAAGTTTGATGTGAAGAGGTGGGATGAGAATTGTTGTAGGATCAACTAAACATTCTTTAATGATGTTGTGAGAACCAGGTTGAATCAATGGTCTTTCTGGCCATTGCTTCCTGCTATAATGGTTAGCTCGATCTCTGCTATTCCATAAACATAAGAAGAATGGCTCTCTAGTAAAACCTGATTGTTGTCCAAGTATCATAGTTATGATTTTCAGATCACCACAAACTTGCCACTTGTGACTGGCATACTTAATTTTATCCAAAAGCATTTTTACGTTGTTATACTGCTCTTTGAGCGTTGTGGAATGAGCTATTGGGATAGGAGCATACACATTTGTATTATGTAGTAATACAGCTTTCATACTGCGTTTCGATGAATCAATGAAAAGTCTTCATCTCTATGCACATCTTTCTTCAAGTTATTCATCAAACCTTTAATGTCAGTGCAGTAAACTAGAGATGTTTCTTCATCTTTTGTGAAATACTTCCGGAATTCTTGATATCTATTACGGTAAAACAAGACTTTTGTCTTCGGCTCCAGGAAGTTCCATCTCTTCAGAAATGAAGCAATGAATTCTGCACTATCTTTTGGCAATCTTATATCCCTAACAAAATCATTTAGAACTGGTTGTGAAAGTAACAATGGAATTTTTGATGCGGTATTATATGGAAGATGAACATCTTTTTTGTCGCCATCTTCATAGGGATCATCGCTACCACTGCTACTTTTTTCAGATTGGTTGTCAATTTCCATCAAGAAACCATCTTCTCTTACGATTGTAAATTACACGTAATTTTGCATTTATTACAATTGGTCTTATAACTGAAGACACATTGATGTACGAGATAGATTTCTTATGTTTTGCGGTGATTCCATTGACGTCATTCATACAGAAGTAATAGTTTCTCATGAGCATTGGCTTCTTCCATATGGTTGGTGTAGAAAATTTGAGATATTTCAGATATTTAGGATTCTTTGAACGATACAGCATTAGTCTACCGGACATACAAATTATATGAGGAACCCATGTTGTTTCCTGGTGGAGTAATCTGCGACCGAAACAATCCTGATAAAGTTGTTTCGCCTCCTCATCTATTTTTTTTTTCTCAAAGAGTTCACTTCATATTTGCTGCAGATATAGCAAAATACATCTGGACACTTCTGGCATTCGTGGAAGCGTGAAACACCAGAAGTATCTCTCCTTGTAGCATCATACTCTCCATCAACCAAGAAGCCAATCAATGGAGATCTACGGTCGTTTGATGACGACGTCGGCGAACCCGCTTTCCCACTCTGTCCAGACGCCGATACTGGGACTCCGTATCTCTGCATCGTAAGACACTTCTCATCTGTGCCTGCCATGACGGCACGAACGCCGTTTACCCAGGGACTCTGCCAGTGTGGATCTGTTGCCCACCGTCACCACGTGGAGGTGCCCTGGTTACAGGCACAGACGTTATTAAAGAAACGAAAAAAAAAACCTATGTTCCACCCAAGATATCAGAGTGATGGAAGAGAGATATCTGGGTAGATGGGATGAAGTTATGATGGCTGACTTTTACTGGATGCTGAAGAGAGAAACCAGAACAAGAGGAAAAAATTTGTTTTTCAACAAGCACCTACCCGATCATCACAAATATGAGGCTCGAACTGGGAATGTATATTATAAAATAACAATTTGATCTTCAAACAAATTTTACCTTCAACAAGGTCATGAAATGGGATTCAAGGCCAAGTGCAAGGTCATCTTGCGGACTTACCAAATGTTTGTATCCAAGATGCGAGTCACAACCAATATGTCACCTCTTCATGTTTGGATATTTCTATGCATATGCGTGGTTTCGCACTAAAACAAGAAAAAAAAACCTGATCTAAAAATAAAAAATATTTTTTTAAATGTATTGTCACCCACTGAATCTGAATTCACCATTAAAATTCGCCTATCAGGCCTCTGTTTCACGTTTATTTCGAAAAATAGGCAAATTTAGCGATTTTAAGGTTTCTTGGGTTTGGGGCCCAACCTAAGCCCTCAGGGCTAATTCTGAGGGCGGATCTGGAATCAGCGGGTCAAAATACATATGACCACATGTGTCGCATACCCAGATCATGGCACTTTTTTGTGGGGCTGTGTAATTATACCGTACGGTCAAAAAGTCGAAAATAGTTGGCAGCCCTTAATACATAAGGTAACTGGCGTTACTAAGAATGGCAATTTTGGCATGGAAAACTCTGAAATTTAAATAAAACAACAAGATAATTCATCTTAAATGTAATAATAATAGTGATGGTCAATTCTGAAAATAACTGGTAATGTTTAAAATTGGCAAAATCGGCAGATAAAAACACACAAAACTATTGTCAAAACAAGTAACCTTAAAAACTATACAACGTCAAAATTAACAGAATATGTACTGCACTGCATTGGAGAAATACAATACCTATTTTTTAAATTATTTTTCCATGCTCTTAAAGTAATTTTTACAGCAACCAACGTTTGATAACATTTCTTTTGTATAAACATCCACAATTGTAATATTCGATATTCATTGTTTTCATGTGGCGATCAAATGTATTAATTTACTGCTTTGTGTAATCGCATTGATGGAATTATGGTGGATTATTATCTATTTATTGATTGCTACATGATTATAAATACCTTTAAACAGCATTCTCCGAAATTCACCGATATTTGTTATAAGAGCCATACAGAAATATGTTCCTCTTAACCCATTTAGAGCCGAAATATTTTTTTAGCCACGAATCTATAATTTTTGGTATATATTTATTAAAATATGCCTAAATTATTCTATAAGATTTTCTGTTAATCAAAGATTTTTTTTACCTTTTTAATTTAGCTTGTGTACTGTTAGGTTGATCAGAAACATATAATCGAACTATGAAGTTTACAAGTTTTTACATATTGGCGTTTAAAAGGAGGGTGGTGCCATCTGGGTTAAAGTTGTAAAGTCATCCTCTTATCATATTTGGGTTTGTTCTACTTTGATTAACTTAATTACATTAAAAAACAAAGCACACAATCAGTACAAAATTAGTGGTAAATATGCATTCTATAAACAATTTAAATCACTTCGATTTCATTGCAAAATTCTAAGCTCTATTCAAATTATGTGGAACAAACAGAATCTAACATTTCTACCAACACTGCGTCATTTTGGAATTATGTGAATGAGTCTAGAAAACAATAGGCTTTCCTAAGTTTATGCACCTTAAAGATAAATCTTGCAGTTCTGGTAAAAGCTGTATTAACTTATTTGCTGAACACTTTTCTTATGTTTATGTTAGTAATGATAACAAATCAAATATTGTAATTCCTGATTTTGCGGTTAATACTGATTTAATTAATTTGTGTAATTTTAGTGCTAACATTGCTGAAGTTTTTGAAGCAATAAGTACCTTGTCGGATTCATGCAACCCTGGACCCGATGGTATACCTGATTTTTTTTTGTAAAAAGATGTATTTTTTCTCTAGGTACTCCACTAAACTTAATTTTTAATATATCTCTTAAAACATGCCAGTTTCCTACGACTTGGAAAAAAGTTTCATTAAGAGGTTATGCCTACTTAGGATAGGTCGAAATATCGATTTTTTATTGCGTTTTTTTAAATATATACTGAAGGAAAAAAAACTTGAAATTCGACCATTCAAACCGCCATAACTCGGCGTATTTTCAATCGATTTTGATGAATCTTTGAGGGCGAAAAACTTTGAAGTGTCTTTTTGAAGTCATGCATGTGAAATTCAGCGTTAGCCCCTCCGCTCCCCACTAAGTCACTAAGGAACGTAAAATTGATGCGTGATTAATTAACAAAAGAATATAACAGAACGAAAAAAACTGACAATAAACTCAAAACATCCATAACTACCGCAGAAAATATTCAGAATTGCTTCTGTTGGTTTCCATCAGTGGCGGCTGGTGGAACATTTTGATGGTAGAGACACTTAGCCCACAATATAATGCCTTCTTTTTAAGGAAAAAAAACTAACGATAATTGAAATTGAAAATCTTTACAGAAGCATTAAATAAATCAAATAAAAACGAAAAGCTCTAGGCAATTTGAACAACTTCAGAATTTGTTTTCTCGTGCAATTATTTCGAAATTCAGCCAAGGAAAGTTTGCAGATTTTTGACGAATGTTGTAGTAGAATTATTTTTGAGTAAATCTAAAAATGTTCCCGCTTGCGGCAATTGTTTTTTATGTTTTCTGGTCTCTAGGCAATTGAACAACTGCAGAATTTCAACAGTTTGTTTTCTCGCGCAAATATTTCGAAATCTCGCAAACGACAGTCTTTTGATTTTTATGGAATCTTGAAGTAGAACTGATTTTAAGCAAATACTGAAAATTTCAAGTTTGTTGCAATTTTGTAAATATTTTTTGAGCTTTGGTGAAATCCACAAATTCAGAATTTTAGCCGGTTGTGTTTTCGAGGAAATAAATCGAAATCTCGTGAAGGAAGGTCTTTTGGATCTCTATGGAATAGAGAAAAATCTTGAAAGTTTCACGTTTGTGGCAATTTTTTTTATATTTTTTGAGCTCTGGGTAAACGAACAACTTCAGAATTTCAACAATTTGTGTTCTCGTGCAATCTGGTGAAGGCAAGTCTTCTGATTTTTGAGGAATCTTATAGAAGAATGGATTTTCAATAAATCTGGAAATTTTGACGTTTGCGGCAAATGTTTTTATATTTTTTTGAGCTCTGGGCTCTGTTGTTCACTTCAGAATGCCAACAATTTGTGTTCTAGTGCAATTATTCAGAAATACTGTTCAGGAAAGTTTCCAGATTTTTAAGGAATCATGTACTAGAATTGATTTTGAGTAAATTTGGAAATTTTCACGATTGTGACAATCGTTCTTATATATTTTCTTAGCACTAGACAGTCGAACACATTTCAGAATTTTGACAAATTGTGTTCTGGTGCAATTATTTCCAAATCCTATGAAGGAAAGTATTTTTTTGAGGATTCTTATAATAGAATTGTTTTTGAGTAAATCTGGAAAACTTTACGTTTGTGGCAATTGTTTTTATACTTTTTTATGCTCTAGACAATTAAACAACTTCAAAATTTCAACAATTTGTGTTCTCGCGCAAATATTTTAAAATCTCGTGAAGGATGGTCTTTTTATTTTTATGGAATTTTAAAGTAGAATTGATCTTAGGCAAATCCAGAAAATTTCAAGTTTGTTGCAATTTTTTTAAATACTTTTTGAGCCCTGGTAAAACGCACAACTTCAGAATTTCAGCCGCTTGTTTTCTTACGGAAATAAATCGAAAGCTCGTGAAAGAAAGTCTTTGTTTTTTATGGATTCTTAAAGCTGGATTGATCTTAAGCCACGTATGTGGCAATTGTTTTTATATTTTTTGGGCTCTAGACAATAAGACATTTTCAAAAAATTTGAATATTTTAAAATCTCACGAAGGACCGTTTGATTTTCATAGAATCTTGAAGTATAATTGATCTTACGCAAATCTAGACAGTTTCAAGTTTGTTGCATTTTTTAAATATATTTTTGAGTTCTGTTAAAACGCACAACTTCAGAATTTCAGCCAGTTGTGTTCTCACAAAAATAAATCGAAATCTGAAGTGAAGGAATGTGTTTGGATTTTGATGGGATCTTGAAGCAGAATTGATCTTTCTTTCCAAATCTGGAAAGTTTCAAGTTTGTGGCAATTGCTTTTATATTTTTTGAGCTCTAGGCAATTGAACTAGATATTTCAAAATTTAAACAATTTGTGTTCTAGTGCAAATATTTTGAAATTCAGCCAAATAATTTTGAGGAATATTGTAGTAGAATTAATTTTGAGTAAATTTGGAAATTTTCACGTTTGTGACAATCGTTCTTATATATTTTCTTAGCACTAGACAGTCGAACACATTTCAGAATTTTGACAAATTATGTTCTGGTGCAATTATTTCCAAATCCTATGAAGGAAAGTATTCGGATTCTTATAATAGAATTGTTTTTAAGTAAATCTGGAAAACTTTACGTTTGTGGCAATTGTTTTTATACTTTTTTATGCTCTAGACAATTAAACAACTTCAAAATTTCAACAATTTGTATTCTCGCGCAAATATTTTAAAATCTCGTGAAGGATGGTCTTTTTATTTTTATGGAATTTTAAAGTAGAATTGATCTTAGGCAAATCCAGAAAATTTCAAGTTTGTTGCAATTTTTTTAAATACTTTTTGAGCCCTGGTAAAACGCACAACTTCAGAATTTCAGCCGCTTGTTTTCTTACGGAAATAAATCGAAAGCTCGTGAAAGAAAGTCTTTGTTTTTTTATGGATTCTTAAAGCTGGATTGATCTTAAGCCACGTATGTGGCAATTGTTTTTATATTTTTTGGGCTCTAGACAATTAGACATTTTCAAAAATTTTGAATATTTTAAAATCTCATGAAGGACAGTTTGATTTTCATAGAATCTTGAAGTAGAATTGATCTTACGCAAATCTAGACAGTTTCAAGTTTGTTGCATTTTTTAAATATATTTTTGAGTTCTGATAAAACGCACAACTTCAGAATTTCAGCCAGTTGTGTTCTCACAAAAATAAATCGAAATCTGAAGTGAAGGAATGTGTTTGGATTTTGATGGGATCTTGAAGCAGAATTGATCTTTCTTTCCAAATCTGGAAAGTTTCAAGTTTGTGGCAATTGCTTTTATATTTTTTGAGCTCTAGGCAATTGAACTAGATATTTCAAAATTTAAACAATTTGTGTTCTAGTGCAAATATTTTGAAATTCAGCCAAATAATTTTGAGGAATATTGTAGTAGAATTAATTTTGAGTAAATTTGGAAATTTTCACGTTTGTGACAATCGTTCTTATATATTTTCTTAGCACTAGACAGTCGAACCCATTTCAGAATTTTGACAAATTATGTTCTGGTGCAATTATTTCCAAATCCTATGAAGGAAAGTATTCGGATTCTTATAATAGAATTGTTTTTAAGTAAATCTGGAAAACTTTACGTTTGTGGCAATTGTTTTTATACTTTTTTATGCTCTAGACAATTAAACAACTTCAAAATTTCAACAATTTGTATTCTCGCGCAAATATTTTAAAATCTCGTGAAGGATGGTCTTTTTATTTTTATGGAATTTTAAAGTAGAATTGATCTTAGGCAAATCCAGAAAATTTCAAGTTTGTTGCAATTTTTTTAAATACTTTTTGAGCCCTGGTAAAACGCACAACTTCAGAATTTCAGCCGCTTGTTTTCTTACGGAAATAAATCGAAAGCTCGTGAAAGAAAGTCTTTGTTTTTTTATGGATTCTTAAAGCTGGATTGATCTTAAGCCACGTATGTGGCAATTGTTTTTATATTTTTTGGGCTCTAGACAATTAGACATTTTCAAAAATTTTGAATATTTTAAAATCTCATGAAGGACAGTTTGATTTTCATAGAATCTTGAAGTAGAATTGATCTTACGCAAATCTAGACAGTTTCAAGTTTGTTGCATTTTTTAAATATATTTTTGAGTTCTGTTAAAACGCACAACTTCAGAATTTCAGCCAGTTGTGTTCTCACAAAAATAAATCGAAATCTGAAGTGAAGGAATGTGTTTGGATTTTGATGGGATCTTGAAGCAGAATTGATCTTTCTTTCCAAATCTGGAAAGTTTCAAGTTTGTGGCAATTGCTTTTATATTTTTTGAGCTCTAGGCAATTGAACTAGATATTTCAAAATTTAAACAATTTGTGTTCTAGTGCAAATATTTTGAAATTCAGCCAAATAATTTTGAGGAATATTGTAGTAGAATTAATTTTGAGTAAATTTGGAAAATTTCACGTGTGTAGCAATTGTTTTTATATTTATTTGTTCTAGTCAATTGAACAATTTCGAAATTTTAACTATTTCATGCAATTATTTCGACAATCAGTGAAGGGAAAGCTTCAAATTTTTAAGGAATCTTACAGTAGAATTAAATTTGAGTAAATCTGGAAAATTTCACTTTTGTTGCAAATTTTATTATATATTTTAAGCTCTGGGCAATTAAACAACTTCAAAATGCGAACAATTTCTGTTCTTGTACAATTATTTTGAAATTCAACGAAGGAAAGTCTTCGGATTTAGAATAATTTAAAAATCCTTGCTGAGCTTGAAATTAGTGGTAGTGCCATGGCTCCTCGGCTCTGCATAACGAGCCACCCCTGGTTTCTATACAAAAATAAAGATTCTGTTCGATACGTCGTTATCAAACGGCATTCATTCAATATTCTACCGCGCAAATCGTCTAGCGATTCTGGTGGCGTATTGTCCCTATAAGAAAAAGTATTGGGGTGACCAGGCGCGCACCCAGAAATTTGGCTTGGAGGGGGGGCTCACGCATATAATAAGTCATACATAACCATATGTGTAAACTGAAAATCCGTGAATATAACATTAAATAAAAGTGTAAAATAGTAATGGCATTACAATTAAATAAAATTCTAAAAAGCACCATTTTCCCATGGCCTGATTTGGTGGTTGACACTCGATATATAAATGTATTGGGGGGCTCAAGCCCGATAGCCACCCCCCACCCCCCTGGGTGCACGCCTGGTGGTGACAAATCAGCCAAAGCGAAATGTAGAGATGCACCGTCCTGTTTAAAAATTGGTTAGTTTTCCTCAACAAACATTAAAAAGATAATTCTGATCATCCATTGCACGCTGAGATATTTCCAGTATTTCTTCGAGGGTGTATTTGATTTTCGGCAAGATACAAACGTCAAAATTCAGATGACAAAACAAATTTTAAAATCATGTATACGAGATGTAGTTGAGATAAATGGACAAAGTTTCTTACCTTAAATGTCATTTCGAAGTGTTGGCGTTCCCTCACGAATCAATGAAAACAAAAACAAATTACACCGTTCTATTCAAAATCAAAAGAACTTTTCACTATCACTCGACCCACTTTTCCTATTAAAAATCGGGGGATGAAGTCAGGGGTGGCTAGGGGGTTAAGGTTATGAAGGTGGAAATGTTATAAAAAGTGGTCTCCCTCGAAAGAAAAATCGATGTGTCTCGCCGATTTTTTTTTGAAAAATGCCGCGTAACTTAGCAAAGTCGGTTGTTTCCTCTGAGATGGACCACCCTGTGTATTTCAGAGAATTTATAATTTTCAATAATATAGAAAAAATATAGAAATATAATCACCCTCATTCCCTATATTTATACTTTTTTAATGCTCCTTCATTTAACCGGATGAGAAATCATCTCACAGTTAAATTCCGATTTTATGTGGTTCATTTATGTACTTGATTATATTTTATTATTTTCACTCGGCCTGCGTTATTACTATATATTCTTCGTGCTCCCTATCCTGATTTCGGCGGTGGGGCATTTCTTATTGTTGCCGTTTTTTTTTCTATTCGCCACCCGTGTTCAATTTCGCTCAGAGTTTCGTTGTCATTCCTTTATTTTTATTACGCCAATTTTATTTATATTAACAAATCTTTCCAAAATTTATATCATATTTTTGTCGTTAATTATAAATCTTCCACAAATTTATTTTCATTATCCCTTACCCTAAAAAGCCCTGGGGTAATAATTAAACTCTAATCAAAATCCGATTAATGTACATAAACTTTGATAATTATCTATTCATCCTCATCTGTCATGGCCAAATGTAATATTATTTTGAGTTATGCTTTATTGGAATTATATTATTGTAAATTATTCTAATAGCAATATGTTAGGAAATTACAACTATTGGTATTCAATAATTATAAGGAACAAAAATTAAAATTATGTAAAAAAGTGTATGTGTGTGGAGTCAATTTTCTTATGTGTATTCAAATATTTATGTATCTAATTTATATATTTGTTCCAGTGCGTCCACTTTGGGTGAAACTGTTGGGAGAAAACAGACCATTATCGGCCGGCACCAAGTACGAGTTGACCTGTCAGGTGGTGGGATCGAGGCCAGTTCCGACGATAACGTGGTGGAAGGGGAGCGTTCAAATGAAAGACACCAGGGAAACGGTAAGCTCTCGTCAATTATGCTAATTAATCGACGAGAAGTTCGAAAGTTGAGAAATAATCATTCTTCAAAAGGGCACCCTTTGTGTGCCTCTGTGTGTGTATGTGTGTAATACATAATATCGACTCGATTGCACCGAAAGTTTATATTACTTTCACGAAAAGTTGAGGAGGTGAAGTTTACATAAATTTTATTATAAGGGGGGAGGGCATGACGAAAGAAAACTTAATTCAACATGTTATGTTGTTACAGAAAAGTTTATTTTGATCGTCTTGGATGTGTGTTCCATTGCATCGGACTTGTTTCCTCTAGTTTATTACGAGTTACGTACAGCTTCTCATGAATATAATAATATATTATAATATATTTAAGAAGATAAGTTTTATAAATTATATAATAGTAATTTGTTCAATGAGTGAACATTACCATTACACTGTTCTCTCACTTAAAAAAATGTTTTCGGCGAGTTAAAAACCTTTCCTACTACCTTGCCCATGATACCATAGCAAACTTTAAAAAAACATACTTTATTTTGAATTAAAAATTGCAAAACTATAGATCATATGAATATGCATTCTCGGTTTCTTTTCAGGGGTGTAGGGGGGTTTTGAGAATATCTTATTTTTAAGTTGTCGTAAAACCTGTCTGCAGATGAGTATTTACTTAATTTCTATATATTTTATGGTTCAGTTTTCATTCAGTTGTCAAATTTGTTTCATCTGGTAATACTAGATAAGTTTAGCACTGTGTGTCCTTGTCAAAATATTTTCTAGCTATTTTAATAATCATAATAATAACATTTACAGTTTAAGTTTTCCAATTTAGATTAGAAATATTTTGTTAGTCCTCTACGTAAAAATGAACGATTTGAAATATATGTTATTTATCTAGTAGTACTATTAATTCCATGCAAATTTCTTTTGTATCATTCAATATCCGGCATTAGCTAGGGAAGTAGTTGCTTCAATAAGCTATTTGTTTGT
This sequence comes from Ocypus olens, assembly GCA_910593695.2. Classification (NCBI taxonomy): domain Eukaryota; kingdom Metazoa; phylum Arthropoda; class Insecta; order Coleoptera; family Staphylinidae; genus Ocypus; species Ocypus olens. The sequence goes on from OU343059.1 coordinate 25,161,655, forward strand.
AGTACCTATAAGAAAAACTTAATTTTGATTTACAAACAAGTTGAATATTCATATATTTAGGCTATTTTTCGTCTTTATTAAATTTAATGAAATGACTACATATTTCGTACCGATTAAATGACTAGCGCCCGCTACCAGTCGCAATTTTAATCTAATTTACATGTTAACTAGTTTTGTATTGGCCATTTTTCGAAGGCAATCGTAAGAAAAGAGTAGGAAGCGATATATCGCGCAGAATAATGTGCACTCAACTCGCCGGCGCCGGTGGATCAACAAAACTTAGAGAGGCTCGCCCCGGACCAATGTTTAACAGATCAAAATGTATTATCTCAAATTGTAGATTTTTTGTAACTTTGTTACAGGTGGCATTTCGATAGCTATTACTAGTAACGAGAAAAACGAAAAAAACCGCGCAGAACCGGATTTTTTCCCTTTCTTTCTTCGATAACTTATAAAGTATTAATATAGGCCTGAGTGATACTCAAATGAATTATAAAGCTTAAAAAGAGCTACAAAACGACTAGTTGTTGGTCTATGTAGCATTAACGGAAGCTGAGTTATTACAATGATACAAAAAAAAAGTATTTTAGGGCCAAAAAAAAAGCTCCAGCCAAAATTATACGATATCTTAAAAATAAGTTATTCTTAAGCCCCTTCACACCTCTAAAAATAAATCAAGAATGCATATTCATTTTCCGGATCAAACGTCTAATTCAAATTAAAAATATCCATAACCCACCGCTGTATATATGGAAAGAATATGAAAACCAAAACAAGTTGACAGAAAGGCTCTGGTCGATAGTCTTTAAAAATTAAAAATAATGCTATTTGTATATACACTGGCGGAAGAAAATAAAACACTTGAATTTCGTGAAATTTCGACCATTTTCAAACCGCCATAATTTGGTGTATTTTCAATCGATTTTGATGAATCTTTGAGGGCGAAAAACTTTGAAGAGTCTTCTTTAAAGTCATGCATGCGAACTTAAGCGTAACCCCTTCCGCCCCCTCTAGCGCCCCTGTGAAAAGAAAACGTTTTTTTCTATAAACCATGTCCAACATCGACGGTTGCCAAAGTTGGACGTTTCTTGCCCAAAAACGTGTTTTTTTTTGTTTGGGGGTTGAAGGGTTCGAAAATGGATCATTCCAATCTGAGTTGACCCCCTTACAGTAGAGCCAAAGTGGTTTTTTTACTTTCTCCGTTACGAAGTACGAGAAAGTATTGTGATCGTGATTTTTTTTTCAAAAAATTTTTTTACGGAAATATCCGTTTTGGGGTCCCTAGATGCCATTTCAACAATTTCTGGAAAAAAAAATTTTGTGTCTGTGTGTGTGTGTGTCTGTCTGTATGTGTGTGTGTGTCTGTCTGTGTGCGCTGTATCTCAAAAACTAATACAGCAATTGATATTAAACTTTCAACATACGTCTTATTTGATAATCTGAAGAACTGAAAAGCTTTTGGTAAAATTTTGTACACCGGAAGTGGGTGTTTACCTTAACTGTTTTTTGTTTTTTGCCAATATTTTCTTAAATATGACAAATATCACAAAAATGATTAAATAAACATTGAATACAACAAAGAAATGAACACCTTTTGCTTGAAAACATTTTTCATAAAATCATTGCTATTCGAGAAAAAAATTTATTATTTTTTTTTTAATTTTTTGTTTATAATTATGAAACGATAATAATTACAGCAAATTTGTATGAATAATAATTGTAGAGAATACCAAAATGAACAACTTCTAAAGAATAAGTTTTTTTCGAAATCTCGTTAGTTTTTGAGTAAACGGAGTTTTTGAATTTGAAGTATAATTTTTCCGTTTCATAATTTTGACGTTTTAAACGTCAGTTTCATCCGAGTTTCCGCAACGCTCGTACATTTTAAATATGATTTAAATAAACCATGAAAATGTAAACATAAATGATACCATCAAGTCGGAGAAAGTAACATGATGGCCACATCACCATTTTTTTCGAAAGAATCATCAAATTTAGTTGAAAATTTACTGAGTTATGTGCGAAAAACCTCAAAAAGCACTTTTTTCAAATACCCTGCAGAGAGAATTGGTCAGATTTTAATGCCTTTATGGTGGGTCGAGTCGACAAAATTTTTCGAACTCCTTAGACATCGTCAAAGTTGGACATGGTTTCCAGAAAAAAACTTTTTTTACAGGGGCGCTAGAGGGGGCGGAAGGGATTACGATTAAGTTCGCATGCATGACTTTAAAGAAGACACTTTTTCGTCCTCAAAGATTCATCGAAATCGATTGAAAATACGCCGAGTTATGGCGGTTTGAAAATGGTCGAAATTCTCGAATTTCAAGAGTTTTATATCATCAAATCGGAGAAAGTTACATGATGATGACGTATTATGGTTTCTTTCCAATTAAAGTTTTCGTGTTGAGAACAATATAAAAAATATTTTCTCGTGGAGATAAAATTATACAAAAATTAAAAACAATTGGGTTAGCAGTTATTAAGATTTTCTACCACGTTTTTTTATCACCCTATATATATTTCTGTACTAAATCATGGTTGTTGCTGTAGTTCTAACCTTCAACCAAACAATAGAATTAATTGTAATGGTTCAACGTCAACCACTGGGGCAAATATAAAATTTCCAGACAATGCATTTCAACAAATCTTTAAATATTTCGAAAACGGTAAACGATAGGTATAGGGGATATTAAAGTAACTCACCTTTATTCGTTCCTTAAAATTCAAAAATGACAAAAAATACAGGGTGTTCCATTGAAAAAACATAACTTTAATGTGTATCTTTTTTATGGGACACCCTGTATATCTGGTAATAATTTTAAATTGTGCATACAACTAACCTACATCTATCAATTTGAAGAGAATAACAGGAAGTTGCATGGTTTTCTTTAAAATGACCGCGTCGTATGCGGTGCCCCACCCTGTACACTCTTCTGGAAGTGCCATCTAAGGCAATCGCCACTATTCTGACGAAAAACTATTTTTAATTCGTTATATTTTTTACAGAGGAAACATTACTCTTGTAGATTTGTCGTCTGAAACACCGATTTTCTTATTTCAAATATTCGTAGAAGATTTGCCGACTGAAGCAGATAAACTGATTTCCAGTAGTTACACCGCTTGTTTTGCATTTTCATATCTCTTATTAGAATAAAAGCTTGTTATTATATTCATGATTTTTAAATGCGAAACTTAAAGATTCATATTCTTTGTTTCTGAATCGAGAGAAGGCCAACCAAAATCTAAAGGCATGTGGGGGTAAAGTTTGCGCAGAGTGAGAATATATTTTCACTCTGCTCACCGTATTGAACAGGTGTTTCCTCTCTTAAAATTGCGCAACATGCCGTGGGATTTTGGTTGGGGTCTACCTAATTTTCATCAATAGTAATAACAAAATTCAAAAAGCTATTTTTTCACACTGGTCAGCGTTTGACCATTTGGAGAATTATTTTGAAGATTTTTTACTCGTATCTAAATCGACGTGAACTGTATGATGATCGCGTTTTTACAGGGTGTAGATGAGCAAAACGGAATATAGGATTTTCAATGTTAATTTCTTTATATTGGAACTGTATCTTCCCTGATCATTTTAGAGGAAACATTTTTTGTAGAGTAAAAATATCAGCAAATTGTTTTTTTAATGCCACCTTCGAATTTTATTCACTAAAATGGGTTTAATGGGTAAAACAAGTTTTCTGCAAATTACTTATAATGTGTTTTTTTAATTCCGCATGAAATCACATAAAAGTTTACAGGGTCTCCAATTTGAAATAAGAAAAACAAAGAGCTTTAAAGTTTGAAAAGTTTGACACTAAATTTTGGACACCCTGTATAATTCATATCAATCAAATTTGGTTAACGAGACTGTCATACTTTATTTAATAAATACCGTGTATAATTTTATGAACGAAACACTAGTTTTGTTTTTTATTATTTTTTTAGCAATGGTGCATAACTGATTTTTCTAGTTTTTATTTTTTTGTTGATATCACTAAACCGATTTTAATAAAATTTTAGAGGCATTTAGATAATGATAAAAGGCAGCCAAATAAGTAATAAAATATACAGCATGTATTCTAAAAGATATTTCATCATGATGTCACACTTGTTTGGGACACCCTGTAGAATCAAATATACTTTCCTAAAATACGTCCTAGGATACAAGTAAAGTCAGCAAAATATCAAAATCCTAGCTTAATTAGTAACTAAGCTATATAAGACGGGAGATGAAATGCAGGGCCCTGTATTTTTGGCCGTTTTTATTTCCCGTATATAAACAAACATAATATTACCATAGCAATAAACAATGACTTATTAGATACGTAATTGCCAAATTTTACTTAAAAGCATTGTTATGCTATTTTTTTTTGCCCTCGGGAACATAGCCCATATGGCCAGCTCAAGGCGGCTGCTATATATATCTTTACAATTTGGATGAATAAATGAACAAATGAATAATGTCAGACGAAACCATGGACCCGAGCGAATACTTCTCGATTCCCGAAAAATCTTTCGCCCGGGCAGGGATTCGAACCCACACGGCATGCGGTGCAACCGGCACAAGCGCTCGCCTGTACCCAGTACACCAACGGGCCACCTCCCAAAAAATTTAAAATGGCTTGATGACCTTAAATAAAATAATTGATAAAATTACAAAAATATGTTTGATACACTTGGAGATTAAATTCCTTCATATGAGTGAAGTGCAGGACCCTGTATATCAATACCCTTTCGTATCATTGTATATATATTTTTTTCAATTTTATATTGCATACATGGCATTTTAGTACTTATTTTGGTAAAAATTTCTGATATTCTAAAACGATGAATCCATCGGCGGGCCTTTATTCCCTCGCAGCCATAATGCGCTTACGAAATTTAATTTTAGGTTCTAGCTGCAAAGTTCAACTTTAATGTCGCCCGAGCCATTGACTGAACTATAGTTTAATGCACATCCATTAATAGTGTTCCTTGATTTATTGCCAAATAGTATTATGGATCCTTTCAGCCATACGAAGAGGAGAGTGAACGTATCGACCTCTTTTTTGAAACTTGCTTAGAAATAATAATTTATAATTAGAGTAATGTGTTCGGCAAAGGGTTTCATGCATATAATGTCTTTGCTTAAAAATAATAATTTATAATTCTGGTAATGTGTTTGGAGCTTGATATAATGCCTTATGTATATTGCGTATAAGAAAGAAAATATAAGAACCGGGCGTATAAATCATGTTCCGCGTCCCTAGGTAGAAACCGTATATTCCACTAAGGGTATAATAATTTTTTGTCCTAATTTCCGCACATTTTTTCCAGCCCGGACAAATTTCATCTATGCGGGTGGCGGCGTAAACACCCTTATATGTCGGCGGCACGTTGTACACACATTTTACCATTATTAGTTTTTATAACGTTAGGTCGCAAAATGTCCGACTGAATTTAGCCCTTCGCATTCCGCATCCAATAACATAACATCGTCCCTTCCGTGCGCACATTCTGGACCGGTTATATTTTTAATGTTTTTCCGATAATCGCGTTTGCGAGTGTTGATAGACTGCGATTTAGATATAATTGAATTTCGCGGAATCTCCAAAATTATACACCCTTTGATAAACTACCTCGTTATGCAACCATACGTACTTGCGTGTATTTATGAGAAGCATGTTAAATTTAAATTCTCAGTCCAATACACAGCCCCACAAAAAAAAGTGCCATGATCTGGGTATGCGACACAAGTGGTCATATATACAGTGCGTCCACGGATGGAGTTGACGAAAGGAAAAAAAACTTTATTATTAATTTTACGGCAAAAAATCATTCTTTATAAAAAATTCTGCCTGTCGAAAAAGATTGTTTGTAATCAAAAAAATTGAGATCAGATGTACAGGGTGTTAATACATTTAAAAAAAACACAAAATGCTGGTTTAAATAAACCATAAAGTATGGTCCAATGATTCTATCAAAGATAATTCCACACCATACGTTAACTTTTTTGTAACCTTGACTTCTTCTATTGATGACGTAATTAGGATTCTCGAAAGCCCAGTGCCGACTATTTTGGGTAGATATGGACCCGTTGATGCAAAAAGTAGATTTGTCGGTGAAACAAATTAATCTGGGAAACGTCCTGTTTTCGATTTCGAATTTTCATTTCCTTAAAAATAACTTGTAATGTAGTTTTGCTTACTTCCAGCATTTTTGCACGCTTCCTTAAAGATAATTTAGGATTATCTACAACTGACCCTAATGCTGATAATGTAGATGTGTCATCTTCATCGCAATATTTCTTCGTTTTCTTCACATTCATTACTGAGTTTCAATGATTTTTTTTATTAGTTTTCGTAGTGCTTCCTTAGACACAGCCGTATTTGGATTTTTTTTTTCCTGAAAAAGATCAATTGCGTATTGATAAGATACATTTCCAATTCCGTAGCACTGTACTAAATAAACACGCTCTTCTTTAGTTAACATTTCTGAATACTGTCAGACGTAACATTGACGTTTACGGAATCGGGTATCTTGATTTTTTGTTAAATTCTCCAAATAATAGCATAAAATCACGAATTATTGTAAATAGTAAAAATTATAATTTTTATTTAAAAATTTGTATTTATGCTACATTTTAACTTATAAACAACTTTGTTTAATAAACAAATTGTATAAAAAATAAAAAATAATGGTTCTTATCTCTTAAAACATTTTCTTGTTTTCTTAATTATTAACACCCTGTTCATCTGATCTCATTTTTTTATGACAAACAATTTTTTTCGACAAGCAGAATTTTTTATAAAGAATGACTTTTTGCCGTAAAATGAATAATAAAGTTTTTTTTCCTCTCGTCAACTCCATCCGTGGACACACTGTATCTTGACCCGCTGATTCCAGATCCATCCTTAGAATTGGCCCTAGGGGCTTAGGTTGGGCCCTAAACCTAAAAAACCTAAAAATTGCTAAATTTGCCTATTTTTCGATTGAACGTGAAACAGAGACCTGATGGGCGAATTTTAATGGTGAATTCAGATTCAGCGGGTCAAAATACATTTAAAATTTTTATTTTTTATTTTTAGATCAGTTTTTTTTTTCCTTGTTTTAGTGCGAAACCACGCATAGGCATAGAAATATCCAAACATGAAGAGGTGACATGTTGATTGGGACTCGCATCTTGGATACAAACATTTGTGGAGTCCGCAAGATGACCTTGGACTTGACCTTGAATCCCATTTCATGATCTTGTTGAAGGTCAAATTTGTTTGAAGATCAAATTGTTATTTTCTAATATACATTTCCAGTTCCAGCCTCATATTTATGATGATCGGGTAGGTGCTTGTTGAAAAACAATGTCTGAAGTGCACAGGAACTGAATGTTTTCATAACACCTGAAAAAAATATTTTACTTTTTTCCTCTTATTCTCGTTTCTCTCTTTAGCATCCGGCAAAAGTCAGCCATCATAACTTCATCCCATCTACCCTGATATGTATCTTCCATCACTCCGATATCTTGGTGGAATTGTCCGCCTTGCTCTTCACTGTAATCTCCACAATTTTCAGGAAATCTATCCAGATGCGAGTCAAGAAAGTGTAACTCCAAATTCATTAAACATCCCAACTTTCGAAAGTTTTCCACCATATTTTTCACACTATTCTTGTAGTCGGGACTCCTATGGTTACCTAGGAAATTCGTTGCCACTGCCCTGAAACTCTCCCAAGCATTTTTCTCAATTTCAGTCATTTGAGTGATGAAATTTGTGCAACTGAATAACTTTCTAATTTGTGGTCCATCAAATATACCTTCTTTCAACTTAGCATCAGAAATAGCTGGAAATGTCTGCCCTAAATATACGAAGCATTGGCCGTCCTTGTCCAATGCTTTGACGAATTGTTTCATCAGACCAAGTTTGATGTGAAGAGGTGGGATGAGAATTTTTGTAGGATCAACTAGACATTCTTTAATGATGTTGTGAGAACCAGGTTGAATTAATGGTCTTTCTGGCCATTGCTTCCTGCTGTAATGGTTAGCTCGATCTCTGCTATTCCATAAACATAAGAAGCATGGCTCTCTAGTAAAACCTGATTGTTGTCCAAGTATCATAGTTATGATTTTCAGATCACCACAAACTTGCCACTTGTGACTGGCATACTTAATTTTATCCAAAAGCATTTTTACGTTGTTATACTGCTCTTTGAGCGTTGTGGAATAAGCTATTGGGATAGGAGCATACACATTTGTATTATGTAGTAATACAGCTTTCATACTGCGTTTCTATGAATCAATGAAAAGTCTCCAGTCTTCTTTTAACCAACTTTCTTCAAGTTATTCATCAAACCTTTAATGTCAGTGCAGCAAACTAAAGATGTTTCTTCATCTTTTGTGAAATACTTCCGGAATTCTTGATCTCTATTACGGTAAAACGAGACTTTTGTCTTCGGCTCCAGGAAGTTCCTTCTCTTCAGAAATGAAGCAACGAATTCTGCACTATCTTTTGGCAATCGTATATCCCTAACAAAATCATTTAGAACTGGTAGTGAAAGTAACAATGGAATTTTTGATGCGGTATTATATGGAAGATGGACATCTTTTTTGTCATCGTCTTCATAGGGATCATCGCTACCACTGCTACTTTTTTCAGATTGGTTGTCAATTTCCATCAAGAAATCATCTTCTCTTACGATTGTATCAGTTACACGTAATTTTGCATCTATTATAATTGGTCTTATAACTGAAGACACATTGATGTACGAGATATATTTCTTATGTTTTGCGGTGATTCTATTGACGTAATTCATACAGAAGTAACAGTCTCTCATGAGCATTGGCTTCTTCCATATGGTTGGTGTAGAAAATTTGAGATATTTCAGATATTTAGGATTCTTTGAACGATACAACATTAGTCTACAGGAGTTACAAATTATATGAGAAACCCATGTTGTTTCCTGGTGGAGTAATCTGCGACCGAAACAATCCTGATAAAGTTGTTTCACCTCCTCATCTATTTTTTTCTCAAAGAGTTCACTTTATATTTGCTGCAGATATAGCAAAATACATCTAGACACTTCTGGCATTCGTGGAAGCGTGAAATACCAGAAGTATCTCTCCTTGTAGCATCATACTCTCCATCAACCAAGAAGCCAATCAATGGAGAGCTACGGTCGTTTGATGACGACGTCGGCGAGCCCGCTTTCTCACTCTGTCCAGACGCCGATACTGAGACTCCGTATCCCTGCATCGTAAAACACTTCTCATCTGTGCCTGCCATGATGGCATGAACGCTGTTTACCCAGGGACTCCGTCAGTGTGGATTATGCCCACCGTCACCACGTGGAGGTGCCCTGGTTACAGGCACAGACGTTATTGAAAAAAAGAAAAAAAAAATTATGTTCCACCCAAGATATCAGAGTGATGGAAGAGAGATATAAGGGTAGATGGGATGAAGTTATGATGGCTGACTTTTGCTGGATGCTGAAGAGAGAAACCAGAACAAGAGGAAAAAATTGGTTTTTCAACAAGCACCTACTCGATCATCACAAATATGAGGCTGGAACTGGGAATGTATATTAGAAAATAACTATTTGATCTTCAAACAAATTTTACCTTCAACAAGGTCAAATGGGATTCAAGGCCAAGTCCAAGGTCATCTTGCGGACTCCACAAATGTTTGTATCCAAGATGCGAGTCACAACCAACATATCACTTCTTCATGTTTGGATATTTCTATGCCTATGCGTGGTTATGCACTAAAACAAGGAAAAAATCTGATCTAAAAATAAAAAATATTTTTTTAAATATATTTTCACCCGCTGAATCTGAATTCACCATTAAAATTCGCCTATCATGTCTCTGTTTCACGTTTATTTAGAAAAATAGGCAAATTTAGCGATTTTTAGGTTTTTTAGGCGGATCTGGAATCAGCGGGTCAAAATACATATGACCACATGTGTCGCATACCCAGATCATGGCATTTTTTTTTATGGGGCTGTTATATCAATCAACAACACTTACTACGTTTTAAAACTATAATTATTTATTGTAAAATATATACAATTTTATATAAACCTTGCATTATTATAAAAAATGATGATGTGGCCCTCATTGTAGAATTTTATGTACCAAGAGCATAATCAATAGAGAATATTTAAAGACGCAGGAGGGCTTTTAAAATCACGAGGATTACGTTCATCTAGAAAGCATACATTTAAGTAGCCGGAAATGTAAAATGTGCAATTATTTCCATCTTACATCTCACTGTTTGCCGCATATAAAAAAAAACAGACTTAATAAACGTCAATCGGGCTTACATGAAACAAACTGCCGCAATTCTTCCTCGCCCTCTTTATAAATACCAAAATTCACGTTATTCATAGAAAATCTGCTGCTTATTGCTCGATATAATTTCCCGATACTGACAATATATTATGAAGCCCTGAAGTTTTCATATTAAGCATATTTTGTATCGGTTGCGCGCTTCATTAACTTTGTAATAAATTAAGTTCGGAATGTTTAAACTTTTATCCATTAGGGCTGGTGGATATTATTGCGGTACACATTTGTATTCTACGTATTTTATATAAATTGGACGGCCTGGTGTACGTCAATCGATAACTTCACCGCAATTGATATTATTGATGTTGCGTATAAATATGTAAATTGCGTGGGTCAGTGAACGCATTCTTACTCTGTCCTGATATTTACGAAAGAATATCGTCAGGGATATTGTGGCCTTTATGTATTGATTTTGCTTCCGGATTTTATACAGATAATTTATTATATACAGCATGCCTTAAAACATCCTGCATAGGCTTTACTTTTGAATAAAGGTTACATTTTGATTGTTTATACACGATAGACTTAGTGGTGTAGTGGATAAAAGCACGAGCTGCACCCCCAAGTCGAGTGGGTTCGATTCCCCGCCTAAGCGGAACATAACTTTGGCTGAGAAATATCCCCTCGGGTCTGTGTTTTTCTTATTCATTTATTCGTTTAATGTCATATAAAATAGTATATTATTAAACGTGTGAGAGAATTGCAAACTTCACCCTCGTGGTAATGGCCAACTTGCTCACGAGTTTAATACTATACTTTTTCGTGTCATATTAAATAATTTCCTCGGCATCGTTTTCATTTCGTTAAATTGCGGCATTCTTCCGGAGAAATTATGACGTTTATGAATACGTAACCATGGTAACAACTAAACTGTCGAAAAAGTGAAATCGTCCTCATTTCATTGGCTGAAATCTATTGAATAATGTAACCGCTATAATTTTATTGTACAGCTTTCTCAATCAAAAACGATTCAACAACGTTTATATTAAACAGTAAATATTGTTCCCCCATCAGAACATCTACAGACCGGTTTCGACCTTTCAGGTCTTATCAGTGTAGTAAGTTGCTGATGAGATTATTATTGGAATATAAGTATTCCAAACACCGTTAAATGTAGAAACGCCAAAGTGGCGGAACAATAATTACTGTTTACATTAATATTGTTATATATGCCGCCGCTGGCAATGTCCATATCTTGTCGGTGTTAAAGCCACCCGGATTTGGTTCAGTACAGCATTCGGGCAATAGATTCCGCCACTTTGGCTTTTCTACCATTAACGTTTATATTATTTAATAGGATGCGAAAAAACGTATAAAAACATAGATTTTCGTTAGTGGGTCAATGTCAATGCTAAACAAACAAAAAATTAAATACCCGTACTATTTGATAATATTAAAAAAACAATAATATTCATAATCTCCCACACATAACCTTGAAGAAGGATCATATTTCACATTTTTTTTACGTTTCCGTTTTCAAGTATTATAATATAACGTGGGAAGAATTTTTACGGAAACAACGGATGATATTTCACAAACGTCAAAGTAAGCTTATTTTATAGTCATCCTTTTCATCCCACGCCAGACGACGCATTTAAAATAAACACGTCCACCCGAAAAAATAAACCCAAATTCTGGAATTATTAATAAAACGATTCAAATCGATCGTTTATGCACGTCCTGTATATTTTATCTGAATCTTACATAACCACAATATAACGTGCGCCGGTGGAGTTTCGAATCACATTTTTAGGAAAATATCCCGAACGTGCTTCCGGTACATTCTATACAAGTCAGGATGTGATCACAATGTGATATTGCACACACATACCAACCTATTCAAATAAAAAAAAGAGGGAGTATAGATATAAAAACTAAGCAGCTACTCGGCTTCGCTGCCGTGGTCGTGAATTTTTTAAAAAGCCTCCCTTAATACATGTACAAACTAGGGAGTCGAGTCGACACAGAAATTTACTTAGCTTTAATTTTTTTTTTGCGCCTTGGCGGTGTAAATTGCAGGCGCTTCAGTCTAATTAAATGCGCTCGCGTTTATTTGATGAAATTATTTGCAGACGATTGCAGTGTTATTCTCTTCAAACGGAAACGATTACCGAGGAGGAGGAATTTCGTAAAATTTTCATTGGGATCATTTTGTGGACAGTTTGGAACGCCCTGAAATTTATTTTCCATCTCACCCTCTTCCGCAAATGAGGTCGAGATTATCGTGAATATATGACGCTGCTTTCAAGATAATAAATACTATGCTCATATTTCACCTCGTACACTTTAAAAGTTCACATTCATGGCCGATTAATAATTATCACCTGTATTTAAAGAAAGTTATCATTTTACAGAAATTATGGCTCATACTAGCGCCAGAACTAATGCGGAGGGTCCTGGGTTCGAATCTCGGGAAGGGCATGGATGTTTGTGGTTGAATAATGTATATAAAAAAATCGAATTTTCGAAACTTCTGTGTTTGTGTCTATTAAATCAAACTTTAAAATCTCGTAGTTACCTTTAATTTTCTTTTGTTCTGTCCCGTAATTGAATTTAAGTGTTGTAATTGAAGCATCATGTATTATATATAGGGTGTTTCAGACCACCCCTTCACCCCAAATAACTCGCGAAATACAAAATACAAATTGACATAAAAAAAATACATCTAAAATTGTTTTTTTGAGCTTACACATAAATGTGTAACATGTACTATTATCACTTGGAAAAACGAAATTTTCATCTTGTGATTTAAAAAAATCTAAAACAATTGTGATTACCAGAATTAGCTTCAAATTTCCCAAATGCATCCAGAAATTTTTTATTGATAAAAAAATTGCATGTGACTGCTATAATTAGCTTCAAAACTTCTTAAATCCAACCAAAAATATTGCATATTTAACATACTGGAAAATGATCGATATACCCCCACTGGAAACAAAATGTTAGCACTTGAAACTTGATTTTTAGAAAAACGAAATTTGCATGTTGTGATTTGAAAAATCAAAAAAAAAATAGTAACTACCAGAATTTTAGCTTCAAATTTCCCAAATGCATCCAGAAATATTTTATTTTTTACATATTGGAAAATGATCGACGTACCCCCACTGGAAACAAAATGTCAGCACTTGAAACTTGATTTTTAGAAAAACGAAATTTGCGTCTTGTGATTTAAAAAATTCTAAAAAAATAGTGACCGCCATAATTAGCTTCAAAACTTCTCAAATCCATCCAGAAATATTGGATATTAAACATACTGGAAAATGATCGACGTACCCCCACTGGAAACAAAATGTCAGCACTTGAAACTTGATTTTTAGAAAAACGAAATTTGCGTCTTGTGATTTAAAAAATTCTAAAAAATTAGTGACTACCAGAATTAGCTTCAAACTTCTCTTCTCAAACTACTCTTAACATACAGGAATATAATCGATCTTCCCCCGCTGGAAATAAAATGTCAGCACTCGAAACTTGATTTTTAGAAAAATATAATTTGCATTTTGTGATTTAAAAAATTCTAAAAGAATAGTGATTGCCAAAATTACTTGGAGGGATTCTAAGGCTAGGATAGTAGTAGGAGCGTGTGTTATTAGGGCGGTATTATCTGCAAATTGTAGTGGATAATGATTGGGATTAATAAGGTTTGGATCAGGACTATAGAGGTCGTGGCAGAAAATCTTGTAGAGGAGGGGGAAAGGGGCGATCCTTGAGGCACACCTTGTAACGGGGTGAAGGGCAAGGATAAGGTTTTATTTATACGGACTTGTAGTTTACGTTGACAGAGGAAATTTTGAATTAGGTTTATTAGGTGTTGTGGTAATTTAAGGAAACTGCATTTGTACAGTAGGCCTCGGTGCCAGACGGAATCAAACGCTTTGGAGATATCCAAGAATAGTATCGCTGACTTTTTACCTTCAAGATGTACAGTTTGGCAGTTGGATGTAAGGATAGTAAATGGAAGGGTGGTGGACCGTTTGGGAAGGAAGCCAAATTGATATACAGCGATTTGGTTGGAGATGTGGGAGAGAATTTTCTCTTTTAGGAGAGACTCACACAGCTTTCCAATGACCGATAGCAGAGTTATAGGGCGGTAGTTATTAATTTGAGAGGGATCATTGCTAGGGTGATTTTTCCATGTTTCCATTCGGAAGGAAAGAGTTCATTTGTGTAGTTGTAGTTGAGGATTTTAAGAATATATGAGTGAACATTGGCAGGAAAGGATTTCAGGATAAGTCTGTGTACTTTGTCATGTATGGGAGCTGTATTTTTAGTTTTTTTTAGTAATCGGTAGTACGTCGGTTCGTCGAAAATGTCGTCGGGTGGGGATGGAGGCGGGGGAGTTGGGATATCACGATTATCATACCATTCATTAACTGTCAAGGAAAAGTCATTGTCGAATGTCGGGTCATTTCCTATTTGTTATGTGTCATTAAAATGTTTGGCAAATGCTTCGGCTTCGTCGTTATCTGACGTTAGAACCTTGTTAGATACTGGATCTTCTATGGCTGCAATATTTTTGTGTTTTATATTTGCTTAATTTCTTAATTTCTGTCCAGTCATTTTTTCCATTCAAGGTGTCTATGTTTTTGCACGTTTCTATCCATTTATGAGTTTTGTATTCTGTGATGAGCTTATAAATTTCTTTGCTGAGTCTATTGAATGTCTTTTTGATTTGTTCGTCTTCTAACTGTTTGTAGTCTCAGTATAGTTGTCGTTTGTACTTAATGAGTCGGAGGATATATTTGGATAGTGGGTATTTGTAGTGTTGTTTTAGAATTTTGGGTGAGTGTCTTTCAATTGTTTATTCAAGAAGGGTGTTAAATTGGGATGTGGTATATGAATTAACAATTAGATGCTTGGAGACAAAGATAAAGTTCACGGAATATAAGGGTTAGGTTTGCTTGTTTATAATCAGGAATAAAGTCAGGTAATACTTGGATTGGGTTTTGTTGTGTGTTGATAAGGAAGGATATTGAGAGGTGGTCGGAGCATAGATCGGGTACTTGCTTTACTGAGTGGATTATGGGTTTTAGATTGTTAGTACAAAATAGCACATCGGGAGTAGAGGATTGATTAGGGTTCATGATAAAGTTGGGATCGGTTTTTATTTGGCAAAAATTGGAATGATTGAGGAAGTTGGTAATGTGTTTTTGTTTAGCCGTGTTAACCTTAAACTGAACCGGCTAACTCGTTGCGGTAAGCGGAGAGGGCGTTGCGGACCAGGTAAGTGTGGTTACAATAGTAGGGGGCAGTTCTGAAACAGAGGACACATAATCAGCGAAAAACTGACAACCGTGCGGAGATGACCTTGTGACGACTCTTGGCAACCATACAAGGTCTAGCTACTTTCAGGGGCCACCAGTTGGGTAGCCGGTTGGGGCCGCGGGCACCGATTAACAACGCAAACTAGTCGATTAACAACCGGGAAGTACCGATTAAACTGTTTCACTATGACCTTGAATGCTTGAGCTTTGATACCACGTCAAGATGGACGTCACACATCAAAGTCAACCCAGGGAATTGGGTTCATTAACCCCTTGAGAGGGGCCTAAGGCCAAGTCTAAAGCATGTTAAAAGTCACAAGATCGGATATACACTGCAGCACGGAACGTTCAGGACAGTGTATACAGGGTGTTTCAAAATTCATGCACCAAAAATTTTCTGCGTACTCCTCGAAGATAGAAAGAAAAGAAAAGCCCTATGACAAATCTCGATTTTCTACAAAATAAAATGGATTTAACCCCTTCGCAGAAATATTAAACAGACGCCACAGTTCCCTATCAATGAATACATGAATTTTGAAACACCCTGTATAGCATAAGGAAAAGGAAACTGTTGCATGTATGCATTCATTCATTGGGTTATTTATTCTCGGAGGGTTGGCTTTTCCTAATTCTACACCTGGGTGGGCTGAAATTATACAACCAGCTCTTCTGTTTTGATTGTATACCAAGGCGGGGATATGTATTGATGACCAGTTGTGGAAAGGAGTGGGATTTTGGGATTTCGTTTCTACCGTCATATTAACATGCACGGGATTATTGATAAATAGTGGGATATTAGGTGGGATTTTTTAGTTGAGGAATTTATATTGGTATATAAAATTCATACGTTATTCGCCATTTCTATTAGCAATATTTGTTGTTCCTGTATGTACGCCTATTTTTGGAACAACAGCTGGTATTATTCCTGGAAAGTCTAGATCGAACATAACAACAAACATTCGATTACCCGAGAACGATACATGCGTGTCAACACTGTATATGTCGTGAAACCGTTCTTTAAGCGTTTTAAGTACCGCTTGCCTGTCTGTATTTAAATTATTATTAATTTCAGTTGTGTAAGTATCTATGGTGTGGTCATGTATGGTTATTGGTTTAGGGACGCGGGAATTTTTTGTTAGTTCGGGGTCAACTTGGAATGTTTTTTTGTTAGTAGAGTGGATTTTTACATTCGGAATACCTTGAATGGGCAGCAGTGGTCTGATCGGGCACTTTGTGAACCAGGCTCCATGTGATGTGTCTCCACACGTTCTGCATTTTGGGGGCAGTGCTGTGGTACAGGAAGTTGTGTGATGGATCCGGCGCACTTTGCACATCGAATTTCTTTCTTTCTTGGTGTGGTTAAACTTGTTGAATTTTGCACACGGAAGTGGAATTGGGCTTGGGGCTGCGCTCTCTTCTACTTATGTTTTGTTCAGGAATTTAAATTTGTTGCGTAATAGTTTGGTATAAGCCTCGATACTGTGATAACTCGTATTATCCATGTTTTTTGTCCAGTTGCTTTGGAAGTGATCCGTTTACAGTAACGGTGTTCGATAATTGGGAGCTGACTACTTCTCTTCTATTTCCAGTTCGACGCCGCGAATTACGCAGCAGTAGGAAGGACTCATTGCAGGGCGAGTATTATTCGGCGATGTTGTATTTTCATGGAATGCAGCAATTATGTTTTTGGTTTTTAGTATATTCAAATATTCCTCAATTTTTTCCGTGGATTGATTAGATTTTATTATAAAACCGTATTTTATTTTGATAAT
Organism: Ocypus olens; assembly: GCA_910593695.2. Taxonomy (NCBI): domain Eukaryota; kingdom Metazoa; phylum Arthropoda; class Insecta; order Coleoptera; family Staphylinidae; genus Ocypus; species Ocypus olens. The sequence continues at coordinate 25,179,003 of OU343059.1, forward strand.
TTCTGCATCAGTGTCGAATTGATTTGATTGCCATATTTGGGCCATTTGAATACGCGTAATGTCTGTCGGCATTCTTAGTGTGTATACATGTTTATATCTTACGTGCGATGTATTGTTCACAGCCGCGGGTGTGCTTTGTTGTGTTGTTTTGTTCTGGTTTCGCATCGACTGTTGTTGGGTGGTTGATTGTTGTGAGGTTTGTTGTTGACTACTGGTTAATTATTGTGATAACTGTTTTTGTTGTTGATGAGTATGAATCATGTTAAGTATTTGTTGTAGTTGTTTGCTCATAGTTTTTGGGAAATTTAACTTGGCCTCATTTGCTGTTTTCTTCGCTGTTCCACCTTGCTTTTTTTTCGGGCGGCCTCGCTTTTTTTGTGACGGTGATATATCCCTCAGCTGCAGCGGAGCGAGTGGTCGGCCATCCGAAGACGACTCGGTTTCCACCATTTTACGGATTATTTCCCTTATCAAGGGCCACCTCCGTATGCGGTTGTAATACAGTTGTATATCTGTCCCTTTCGGTATTTTGTCTTTTGTCTTTTGTATATTCTCTCGTAAACTCGAAAGATAGCTTGTTTTAATTCGCTTGCACTTTTCACGTACGTTCTCTACGGCGTTTTGCTCACGAATGCATTTGTAATACAAAACTAAAAACAAACCACTTAAAAAACCGGTATTTTCAAGCGATTTCCTAAAAATACCGCAAGCTATAACTCTAATTAAAACAGCTTACGAAGTCATATATGATATTATGTTGGAGTGTACAAAAAACGTAACTTTGGCGGTTCCTTTTTACGCCAAAATGGCGTACATTTCGTACTAGTCCATAATGATAAAGTAAATTGGACTCTTATTTCAGTGTAAGAAATGATTTTAGTTTTGGTTAGAACACCCAATAAATACAATACAAATTACTAATGAAAAAGAGAGATCAACTATGATAGTTTTATAGCGACAGTACCTACTATTATTTATTATATTTACTCCTGAAGAATGAAGGTTTGAACGTATATTGTATGAGATATATTGTTTATCTTAATAGGATCGTAATCATCCATTTTGTATGAAATTTACAATGAATGACATTAGTGTGGAAGCAAATACACACTATGATTAAAATTTATATAAATACATTGCTTCAGTTTTCATTTAAAAAGCATTCCAAAAATGCTAAAAGCAGTCGAACATAAAGCTTTGTATGTAACTCATCCACAATAGCACTTGATGGACTCGCCTCCATTTTTAGCCTCTATCGCTTCGCTCGCCCGGCCATAACACGTCTCGTCCAAGAAAGTGCTATATTGTGGATTTGTTAATAAATAGCTATTATTATTACCATCTAATGCTACTCTACTAGGAATTTGTCGATATATAATACTAAAAATAAACCATATAACATAATTGAAATGAGTGAAATAATAACAACAAGGCTATAACCTGTATTTTGTCAAATTATGCAGTGCTGAGCTTTTTTTTTAAATACATAATGTGAAACAACCCACGTAACTTTGTTTTACATATAAATTGTAAATGTCACCAATGTGTATGTTGAAGTTAGGAACGTAATTAAAGTTGGTAAAACGTGCTCTTGGTGGCTGTTAACGGGGATGGGTGCGGGAGCGGATTTCGCTATTGCGCGAGAGTACATTATTATAAAAATCGATCAACGGTTTTAAATCAAACAGTACACTTTTGTCATTATCTTTTTTTAATTACAATTCTGCGAATTTAACGCTTCAAGTGTCGCCGAAATTAGAAAAGGGAGAGGTCGTTACGCAGAACTCAATTTCGGATAACGATATTACACCCTGTTTTAAGCCTTTTAGCAGCCGGGGGAGAACAAAGCTTTTGGATTTTTGCGTGTTGTATAAAAGTGTAGTGCTCACAGAAAAAAAAAAAAGATTTTCAGGGAAATGTAATCCCAACTCATTTATTTAATAACTAGTTAACTCGGTTCAGAATATCTGCCACAAACTTTATAATGATCTGTTTAGATATACAGTAAAAATTCGATAATCGCAACTGGCATAATTCTATTTGTCAAAAAAGTTGCATTATAAAATTAATGTAAAAAAGGCTGAACACACCAAATATTTTTTATATACACAATATCTTTACTTACAGAATTTTATATATTATTTTAAGATGATTTTTTTATAAAATTATAGTTTCATCTGTAAAAGGGCTATCGACCTGGTGGCCTTTCTGCCCTCAAATAATTTTTATTACTGTAATTTTATAGGTTTAAAAATTAAAATTCACTTGGTTTGTTTCTCGATTAAATTGCTTTATTTTCAACTAGTTTCGGCTTAGTGCCATTTTCAAGAATGGTGTACAATCGAAATTTTGTGGATTATATACATTAGGTGTAATTTTAATTGAAACACAAGGCAGAACACAATTACAACAAACAAATGAGTTATATTTTAATTTTCTTAAAACTGCTTTTTCTTTTATATTTCTCAGTCTACTAATTTTTCTTTTGTCGTTTCAGTCTCCAGTTTGTAGATTTAGGAATATATGGAATATTCATGCTATATTGCGTTATTATCAAATTTATTTTATATGTCCGTTCCGTAACTAATGCAGTTTTCAAATTTATAAAGGCAAATATTAAATTCTCAAATGGTGACCCTGGTGGGAATCTTTCCAAAAATAATATATTATATAACTTGGGAATGGAATGGTTCATTCCGAGGAACAGGTGCCGTAACACACGGAAAGTGTAATTTTAACTGCGCGCGGGTGCTGAAGAAATATGAATGAATTACCTGAAGTTGGCCGGGAAACGTAAATACAAGTACTATCCTCGGGAGTTGTATGGTTGGGACTTTCTAGGTAAATGAGAACTAAATTTAATGCGGGCGAGTTGTATATAAGTAAAAATCAACTGTAGAAGGTGTTTATCGAAATATTAACTTCAGTACAAATTGCTAAATATACCGTATAAAAAACAGACTGGAGGTAAAATTTCTCTATTTTTCTAGAAGGTCACTAGTGCTAAAATAGTAAGGTGTGAACCACAGAATTTTGTTTCTGAGTTGGCCATGTCTGAGAGAGAGAAACATAGCAGTCCTGTCTGAGATTAATTCATTTTTTAAATCTAATTCAATTGAACTAATCTAGTCTCATGATGTAATAATATGCGACATACCTCATTTATCTCACAGCCAACTCCGAATAAAAATTTTGTGGCTCACACGATATATTCTGTAACAAGGTTAGAATGGAAATTCGATGCGAGTGGAATTAATTAAATATAAATTTTAATTCAATGCAAATGTAAAATAAGAGTGACTTAAGTGGATGCTATCAGTTTAAAAAAGGGCTGGAATTTTTCATCGAAGATTTCCAATTTTGAAGATTTATAGAAAATGTTCGTAAATTGAAGTGTCGAAGATTTGAAGATTCGAAGTTTCGATTTACGTCCTATTTCGCAATGAAAAAGTTAATTTATATCATTACTATTATTTCAAAATTAATATTTAAAAAAGATATATTATAGCTTTTTACGTTGCGAATACATTAGTTTGATGTTAATTTATTATTACAGCCACTCAGCACGCGCATCTTAAGTTTGCCCCGGGTTTTCGAGGTATAACTTTTGAAAATACATCAAAATTTAAATGCTTAAGGGTCAATCCATTTGAAATCACCCAAATAAAATAAAATTTGTTGATCAACATTTTTGATCATGATAATTTTTTTACTATTTACTCCCCAATACTAGATGAGTTCAAAAATAGAGTTAGAAACATTTTTAGGCTTATCTTTTTTTGCCGGACATTTTAAATTGATTCCTTAACCGTTTTTCGGCCGACAACAAGTTTTGCGTAAATGTATCTAACTCTGTTAATTTTATAGATATCAAGACAAAATAAAAACCAAAATTATCAGAATGATGCTATAGATTTTTTGTAGTTACATAATATTACCTAAGTGGTGAGGAACGTAAAGAAAAAAAATTACAACTATAAATTGAAAATTAATAAAACGGGAGTTTTAGTGCAGCAAAATTATTAAAACGAAGACAGACTCACTTTTAGTTCTATTCTCTTAAATAGATTTATTATTGGACTATTTGCTGGAGAAGTTTCACGGTTGAGAACTTTTTTTATATAATTTTTCAAAAATGCCCAAAATCGTATTTTGGAAATATTTAAAGTAGAATATCTGAGTGAAAAATTATGAAATTAATACAGATAACAATTCTTTATGACATAAACAAATGTCAAAAAATTGATGACTGAGACTTAACTTAAATCAAAATTGGTCAAAAATTGAGTTATACTCACACAAAATTTAACGGTAATTAATGGTAAGAATCCTTTTAAAATACTAAATTTTATTGAAACTAAGTGTTCCATAAAAAAAAAAGTTGTATAGTACAGGGTGAGTCGGGACGAACGGACCAAACTCCAGGAGTGTATTGTACACGTGAAAATAATGTAAAAAAACTTAATTGTTGTTATCCGATTTTTATTTGTTTTCAAGTTATAGCGTAATTAAAAATAAACAAAATTTCATGTATTAACGGTTTGGTAATCATAGCGTTCTTATAATAAATTTTTAAAAATCCCGCCATTCACCTCTAAAAATTTTCTGCTTCGTCTACGAAGGGCGCCTGTAATTAAAAATGTTTATCTAAAATGCTATGTTCGAGGCTCAAAAACATTCTATAACTGTGTTGTTCTGAGAATATAACTGATTTGAAATAATACAACTCAAATCTGGGACGCGGATTGGCTGGCACTGAAAATACAATTCAAATCTGGGAAGCTGATTGGCTGGCACTGAAAATACAACTGATCCTTGAAAATACAACTCGAATGTAGGACGCTGATTGGCTAGCGCTAATACAAACTAAACAGTGACAGTGGTTATCAAACGGCGCATTCATTACACGAATTTGTAATTTCCGCTACGTTTATACCAAATGCGGCGTTTTTGAAACCGCCTGCGTCACAATTGTAAAAGAAGTGAAAAATTACGTTCCGAGCATACAAAACCAAAACAAATTTTATGTGTAATTCGTTATATTGACTAACCCAGGGGTCTCCAAACTACGGCCCGCGGGCCAAATACGGCCCGCGACCTCATCGAGTTCGGCCCGCGGCAAGCGTTACATTTTCCGTAAGTGTCACATTTTAAAATTCTACAACGATTTTTTGTTATAGATTTTGAAATTAGTTATCAAATTGATCATATCTCGGCCTAGTAGGTTATGAAGAATTGTATATATGGCCCGCGATGGAAAAAGTTTGGAGACCTATGGTCTAACCGAACATAACGCGTGGGGAGATTAAAACCATTGCAATTTTATTTTGAAATATACTCGTTATAATCTCGGATGAAAATGCAACGACTGCGAAGATTTCATTAAAAAAAATTGCAATGGTATAATCTCCCCACTTGTTATATTATAACTGATAATGTGTCGGAGCGTTACGTAATTTATATGCTATTTTTAATAGCAAATTATTGTCAAATCACAAAATTAAATACGCAGATATAAAGTACAACTTGTCATTTTAAGACCAAGTAGACCACTCTGCTACTCTTTGTTCTTGTGAATAAGTCTTCTGAAGATTTTATGTTTACCTTTATCTGATAAAAAATACAATAAATTATGCTTTAAACCAGGGGCGGCTCATTATGTGGAGCCAAGGAGCCATGGCACTACCTGTAGTTTCAAGTTCAGCAAGAATTTTTGATTAATTTTTAGAACACTTTTTCGCCAGTTACTTTGGTCTAGGAAGATAATTCGTTCTTTCTTTCTTCAAAAAAGGAGGGGGGTATATTGTATAAGTGGCTCTACCATCAACATGTTCCACGAGCCGCCACTGCTTTGAGCAGTAAAATCACTACAAATTGATGAATATATTATATCCAGGGTACCTAATCGATGTAAAATTTTCCGAAGAATCCGAATTTTGGTTTTTAAAGCTATAAATGCTTTGCAGAGCCACAAAAGTAGAAATGACAGTGGAAATGGTAAAAGGTGTAAAAACCGATTTTCAATAGTGGCGCATAACTCGCGAAAATCCTAAAAAATTCATGGATGTAAATAAAAAAAATGGTGATGTGGCCATCATGTTACTTTCTCCGATGGTATCATCATTTATATTTACACTTTCATGGTTTATTTTCCATTGAAATCATATTTTAAATGTACATCGAGCGGTTTGTAGACTCGCATAAAACTGACGTTTAAAACGTCAAAAATATAAAAGAATATACTTCAAATTCAAAAACTCAGTTTACTCAAAAACTAAAGGGATTTCGAAAAAAACGTATTCTTTATAAGTTGTTCATTTTAGCATTCTCTACAATTATTATTAACATAAATTTGCTGTAACTATTATCGTTTTATAATTATAAACCAAAAATTAAAAAAATAATAATACATTTTTTTCTCGAATAAAAATGATTTTATGAAAAATGTCTTCAAGCAAAAGAGGTTCATTTCTTTGTTGTCTTTAAAATTTGTTCAAATGATTTTGTGATATTTTTCATATTTAAGAAAATATTGGCAAAAAACAAAAAACAGTTAAGGTAAACGCCCACTTCGGGTGTACGAAATTTTACCAAAAGCTTTTCAGTTCTTCAGATTATCAAATAAGACAGATGTTCAAAGTTTCATATCAATTGCTCTATTAGTTTTTGAGATACAGCGAGCACAGACACACACACACACACACACACACACACAGACACAAAACATTTTTTTCCAGAAATTGTCAAAAAAAAATTTTGAAAAAAAAATCACGACCACAATACTTTCTCGTACTTCGTAACGGAGAAAGTAATAACGAAGGTTTAGATAACCTAAAAGAGATTTTAATCATTCCGGATTTTTACTTTCTCTGTTGCAAAGTACGAGAAAATATTGTGATCGTGATTTTTTTTTTCAAAATTTTTTTTTACGGAAATATCCGTTTTGGGGTCCCTAGATGCCATTTCAACAATTTCTGTGACTGTGCGCACTGTATCTCAAAAACTAATACAAAAATAACCATGAAACTTTGAACATAAGTGTTATTTAAGAATCCAAGGAAAAAAGAAAAGCTTTTGGTAAAATTTCGTATTTCCGAATATTTACCTTAACAGTTTTTTCTTCGTTTCGCCTTTTTGGGACCTCTGGTCAATGTTTTCAAAACTTTTTTCTGGTCTTTTTTTTCAAGACTGTTTTTACAGGACAATTTTTTGTGATATTTCATCACGACTATTTTTTTGAACTTTCTTCAGGATTTATTTTAGGACTTCCTTTAACGACTTTTTAGGACTCTTCTTCGGGACATTTATTTTGGGTATTTTGTATGAAGACTATTTTTCAGGACTTTTTTACGGCTTTTATCAATACTCTATTTTCAGGACTTTATTTCCAAGACTGTTCCTCCAGGACTTTTTTTCGAGACTTTCATTGCATTTTTTAGAATTATTTTTTCGGGAATTTTTTTTCAAGCCTTCTTTAAAGGACTTTTTTCAGTACTATATTTCAGGACATTTTTTATAGGATTCATTTTTAGGACTTCTTGTTTCGGACTTTTTCAAGACTCTTTTTGTGTTTTTTTTCAGGACAATTTCTTCAGGTCTTTTTTAATGATCTTTTTACAGGGCTTTTTTCAAAAATGTTTTCTTTCGAATTTATTAACGATGTTATTTCCATAACTTTTTTGAAGACTGTTATTACAAGACATTTTTTCAGGATATTTTATCAGGACTCTTTTTCGGGACTTTTTTCAAGACTTCCTTCAGGACTCTTTTCAGGACTTATTTTAGGACTTTTCTTCAGGACTTTTTTAGGACTCTTTTTCGGACTTCTTACAGGATTTTTTTAAGGACATTTATTTCTGGTGTTTTATATAAAGACTTTATTTTTCAGGACTCTTTTTACAGTACTTTTTTTAGGACTTTTTTCACGACTCTTTTTCACAACTTTTTAACAGAACTCTTTTTCCAAGACTTTATTACCAAAACTGTTTCTTCAGGACTTTTTTTCATCAGAACTCTTTTTTCGCGATTTTCTTTCAGGTCTTTATTTCTGGTCTTTTTGAAGGACCTGTTTTTCAAGCAAATTCCATCGAGTTTCGTGTAGTTATGGCCAAAAAGGCGCAAAATGTAATTTGTTTTCAAAACTGCATAACTTCGCGCCAAATCATCGCATTGACTTGAACTTTGGAGGAAATTGGTGGAAAATAATTGAACTTTATTGCCATGCTGATCGATTGAGTCAACGATTATTTTTTGCACACGCTACAAGAAACCACATTTAAACTTCAAAAACATGTTTTTTCCTTTAGGGGGTGGCAGGGGGTGGAATCGTTTTAGCAACAAAACAATTTACATGACGTTGAAGAGAAAATTTGAAACTATTCAGACTGCAAAAGTTCATCGATTTTGGTGCAAAATTGCTCAAGTTCTGGCCAAGAAAGTGAAAAATATCATTTTTTTCAAAAATTCATAACTTTAAAAAAGTGAAAAATGTCATTTTTTTCAAAAATTCATAACTTTGCTCCAAATCTTCGAAACGACTCGAATTTTTAAGGCATTTGAAGGAAATTGATTAAATTTTTCTTACATTGTGGTGAAATTTCCCGCCGATTTTTTTTTGCGCACGGTACAGCTTGTCAAAGTTGGACAATTATTTACATAAAAAACATTATTTTTTTTCATCGCGTTGTTATGGGGGGTGGGTTGGACTTGCGGTCAAAATCAACTACACATTCTTAAAGATATAACTTGAATCTTTCCCAAACTGAAAGATTCATCGATTTTCGACCAAATTGAACCAAGTTACGACGGTTTGAAAAATCGAGTTTTTGCGATTTTTCGAGTGGCGCTTTTTTTGACGTCGAGTGTATTTAGGCTTTTGGGATTGAAAAATTCGAAAACTTCGTATTCTTCGAAAAATTCGAAAACTTCGAATATTCGAAAAATTCGAAAACTTCGATAATGTTTCTTTGAATTCTTCGTTATAAGAAACATTGGCATTGCGGTTTCAGATGCTAACGTTTCCATAACTACTAATATTTAACATTGACATATATTATTACGAAAATGTATGCTCAATCAATGTATTTTTCAACCATATTATTAAAAATAATGTTGATTAACATTTGATGTTTATTGCATGAAAATCCACTAAAATCTGTATAATTTAATTCGCATTCGCGCAAATAATTCTAAATTAAATAATGAATATAAATATTTAAAATTGCATTACTAACTGCATTAAATTATCTCGATCCAATCAACCATTAATATACCAAACAAAAATACTGACAGCTAATGCATAAACATCAAATATTTATTATCCGTGCATGTGATCAGTTAATGCGAAAAGGTCGAATCAGTCCGGATGTAAACGAGTCGGGGCATAATTTAATTTAGTTCAAATAATTAATTTATTGCAAAGTTACAATTGGATTTTTCAAGAAACAATAATAAATTTAAATTTTTCTACACATAACATTAACATAACACAACATTTCATATGTAACAAAAACACTAAACCGACGAGAAGTTAGCCATAAAAATTCCAGCCATATATTTCGCGGCGCATCCACCAAGTCAGTGCGATTTTTAAATTTTATTTGTGTAGTGCCTTTTAGCAACTACAAACTGTCAAAAGGCCATGACAATTAAAACGAAAAAACAAAAATTATCTAACTGCTCATTCATTCACGGGTGGCGTTTAACAAAATCGTAACTCAAAAAGGGCATTGCAAAAAAAAATTTTAATTTTCGCAATGCCTTTCTGCAAGTACAGTTAACAATTACAAATCGTCAAAAAACCGTGATGTTTTTTTCTTATATTTTTTTATTTAACATTAACAGAAAAACGTGGCTGGCCCATAAAACAACACCTGTGAATTAATGAGCTGTCAGAAAATTTTTGTTTTTCGTTTTAATTTTGTTTTTGACAGTTTGTAGTTGCTAAATACACCCACAAAAAGGCACTACACAAATAAAATTTAAAAATCGCACGGAATTGGTCGATGACCTCAGACAAAGTTCTTTCCGCCCAGTACAATAACAAATATTAATAATAATACATAAAAAATTTGGAAAAAAAGTTAGTAAGTATTTATGATTGAAACTCAAGTTTGGCTTGTCCGTTCATCTAGGCATGAAGTATTTAGTCCATATATGGGCAACCTCCGGCTCCGGGCGGGATCCGGCCCACAACCAGTTTTCATCCGGCCCGCGAGGAAATTGCAAATAACGCGCAAATAAAATTAAAGATTTAGCACACATATGGTGTTTTCTGCATTAAAATAACGCCTTCAGCTAAGCAAAGGTTGCACATACCTGGTTTAGTCCAATCTGTCTTTCAGAGTTTTGAGAAATTTATAAAGTGTCATTGGTGGATATTCTTTTTATATATTTTATTTTTTTTTAATGGAAAAAAATGTACCGAAATTAACCGTTATTAATTTTTCGTTGTAACCAAAATTAATCGTTATTAATTTGTTCCGATTACGGTTTCGGTTATTAGATTTTTTATTACAAGAGTTATTGTAATTCATAATGTTTTCCAGATTAATGTGTGAAAAAAACCACGGTAAAAAGGATTATAAACGTAAATACTATTCAATAAAACAAGAGCTTATTTTTAACTCTGCGATTAATTATTTTATACAAATATCAAATATATTATTCTTTAATTCACCCCACATTATTTTAATATCATAATAATTGTTTTATTTCAATACAATAAAGAATTGATCTATTGTATCAATTTGATGTCCCTCGAAAACATTTCGTTTATTTCCACCGAGAATTTTCATTCCTGTTATTTTCTAAAGATACCTTCGGGAACAATTCAATACAGGTAAACACGTTGCTTTGTAGATATTTCAGATAACTAAATATATGATTCAAAACTCTTTTACAACTTTATCGGGTCATTACTTTTAGATATATAAACTACGTGGTAGCCGGCTTAGACTAACAATTAAAAATCACGATATTTTAATTGATCATCATAATCATGTACACAGTGGGCCCGAAAAACGGTACAAATTGTAAATATTCATATTTTCAATAATAATTAAGGCAATAAATATTGAAAAACAAAATAGTTAAACTTTGTGGATTGCGAAAATGATTGATGCAAAAACGGGAGTTTATAATTCACCGCCGCGCCGCATTTGTAGGTATCAAAATTAGTGGGCCATGATTTTTTTTTTGTTTTCTAATTAATTACTACCTCTGTTCCATAATAAGTGAGCCATTATCGATTTTTATTTTTTCCATAACATGTGAGCCATTACCGTTTTATATTTTTTCCATGATGATTGAGCCATTACTGATGTATATTTTTTACAAAATAAGTGAGCCGTTTCCGTGTCTATATACTATACAAGGTGTCTACGCTAAAGGTTTACGGGGTTGCCGTTGTACTAAAAATTTGAAAAAAATCCTCATCACACGGTTGAATCAGTTCTCCCCGGTTCCACCGGAATTTCAACTGAAACTGATAACGACCGCAATGTCCCTCTCGTTTTGTGATCAACTAATCGAATGTTGTTTTTTTTTTTGTTCTGTCAATTTTTTCCGACCCGACTTTCCTTTCTTTTTAGATTCAACATTCATAGGCGTATTCTCATCCAAACCACAAACAGAATCATTACCTTGTTTCCATATTCTTTTTATAGTCAAAATCACCGCTCCCTTTTTCAGCCGTCCGTTTTTCTGATGTTTCAGTAAAAACTGAGTAATAGCCGTTCGTTTTTGGTTGATTAAATTTGGTCTTCCCATCGTTTGAAACTTCCGGCTCAAAAAATCGAATGTTAATTGTTGCTTTTCAAAAATTAAACTGTCAAATGTTTTGACGTCCATGGCACATGTAATTAAGAATTTGGTGTACCGGGTGTGGCACTTAAGACGCCTCGGACCATAGCTCCTTTACGATAAAAGCTATCGAAAAAAATCTAAGAACAAAGTGGTGCATAGTTACCGTCGCTATGTTTCAAAAATATTTACAATCATCAGTGGCGAGCCGTACTCCAGTGGCGTACCAAACTTGTGTTTTTTTAAATGGAATGCCCTATTTTTTATTGCAGATTTGGAAAGTGCTCGACGAGTACTTATTTTTTTATCTAACATGTTATACCCTTCACTTTAGCGGTTTCGCTGTTATAACCCCTTCTTTCAAAATTGCGCCCCATTTTTGAGATTTTTTTGTAGAGAAACTAATTGACGCCGGCGCCTAAATTTTGAATAGAGGTACAGGTTAAGACCTCGTATACCTTCACATATTTTTTTTTCGGGTAATTTATGGAAAAAAAATAATTTTTGATTGATCTTCGCATGTTGTCATTTTTTCCGAAAATTTCAAATGGCACCCCCCTAAAAAAATTACGGCGTTGTACAGCCAAAACTCTAAATTTTTCATTGGTGTAAAAAAATTACACATTGCATAACAAAATTTCTGAGAAAAAAGGAATTTCATCGCAAATGTCGGGAAACGTTTTCCGTTCCCAAGTGTGCCATGAGAAAACAAATACACAAATACGGTCAACATAATAGTATGTACCTATTTATTGAACATGATATGAAAAATGCAGATAAAGAAAATTTAACAACTTAAATTAAATGTTCGAAATGACGACCTTCCTGCTGGAGGCATAACCGCAACTTCGACTTACAGGCTCTAGACACTGCCCTAAGGACTTCTGGTGATATACCGCGGAAAGCCGCGCGGATTCTCTCCCTCATATCCTCGACAGTAGTTGGTACCGTCCTGTAAACCTCGTCTTTGATATGGCCCCAAAGGAAGAAGTCAATGGGAGTGAGGTCTGGTGATCTTGGCGGCCACCTCACAGGACCCCCACGATCAATCCAGGAGTCCGGAAACGTTTCATCGAGAAATTCCCGAACGACACAGCTATTATGTGCAGGAGCTCCATCGTGCTGGAAAACTATCTGTCGAAGAGCGGCTAGAGGGACATTTTCCAAGAGATCATCCAAGTCGTCGCGAAGGAACCTCAAATAACTGTTGCCGTTCAGGTGCCCTTCGATGAAATAAGGACCCAAAAGGTGTTCTCCAAATATGCCTCCCCAAACATTCAGCGACCATCTTTGCTGGTGGTTTATCATTCGCATGGCTTGTGGGTTTTCATCGGCGTAATAATGGTAGTTGTGGCGATTGACATGGCCATTTCTATGGAACGTTGCTTCATCAGAAAATAATACGCGCATAAGAAATGATTCCTCCTGCTCAATTTTGTTGATAGCCCACATGCAGAAATCTTGCCTCGCATGAAAATCTTGAGGTTGCAATTCTTGGTGCAGTTGAATCTTAAATGGACGGAATTTGTACTTTTTAAGAACACGATCTACGGATCGCGTTGAAATATCATGATTCCTACTAATATCACGGATACTGGTATGAGGATCTTCAATAACTGCCTCCAGAACCTGCAGTTCATTATTTTCGGTAATAACTGCCTTCTTTCTAACTCTCCTTGGCCGTTTCACACTTCCCGTAGTACTAAATCTCTCCAACACTTTTTGAAACGCACGTTTGGATGTGTCCTGTGCGGATATCTCCCAGCGTACACTCGTGATGCCAAGAAACAATTCTTGTTACATTCTCCAAGAATAAATATCATGTCAACCATTTCCTCTTGAGTTCGGAACATTTTTAGAACGTTTATCAAAAATGACTTATGGCTGCTACTGACGTCTAATAATTTACTTTGACAATTACCAATCTTTTGTTTTCTCATGGCACACTTGGGAACGGAAAACGTTTCCCGACATTTGCGATGAAATTCCTTTTTTCTCCGAAATTTTGTTATGCAATGTGTAATTTTTTTTACACCAATGAAAAATTTAGAGTTTTGGCTGTACAACGCCGTAATTTTTTTAGGGGGGTGCCATTTGAAATTTTCGGAAAAAATGACAACATGCGAAGATCAATCAAAAATTATTTTTTTGCCATAAATTACCCGAAAAAAAATTATGTGAAGGTATACGAGGTCTTAACCTGTACCTCAATTCAAAATTTAGGCGCCGGCGTCAATTAGTTTCTCTACAAAAAAATCTCAAAAATGGGGCGCAATTTTGAAAGAAGGGGTTATAACAGCGAAACCGCTAAAGTGAAGGGTATAACATGTTAGATAAAAAAATAAGTACTCGTCGAGCACTTTCCAAATCTGCAATAAAAAATAGGGCATTCCATTTAAAAAAACATAAGTTTGGTACGCCACTGGAGTACGGCACGCCACTGATGATTAGAAATATTTTTGAAACATAGCGACGGTAACTATGCACCACTTTGTTCTTAGATTTTTTTCGATAGCTTTTATCGTAAAGGAGCTATGGTCCGAGGCGTCTTAAGTGCCACACCCGGTATATTAAGAATATCAAAAAAGAAATTGTCAATAAGTTTGAACAAAAATTCTAATGGCTCACTTATTATGGAACAGAGGTAGTAGAATTTATTAGACATTCGCTGTCACTGCTATAAATCATTCTGGTTGTTGTGACAAAAATAGTTTGCCTAAATAAAGAAGATAAGATATTCATTAAACATTTGTTTCAATATGACAATTTATCTGCACAAAAGATTGTAAACAATACCTATGAAAGGGTTGGTTGATTACAAGTACGCAGTGATTAGTAATTAAATTCAGAACTTACGGTAACAATAATCGCAAACAATTAAGTGGAAGACCACGTAGAGTACGAATTCCTGAAAGGATCAAAGAAGTTCATGCAAGAAGATGCTCCAAACACAAGTTTAAGTACTATTTCTTTAGTTTTAGTGCTAAAGTACTTCGTCTTATCTATAAAAATTGGGCTTTTCATTGTTTTATTAATTATTTTAAAATTTTAATAACTCGCAAAGATATATGAGTCCAAAACTACTTGTACCGTTTTTTTGGCCCACGGTGTATCATTTAAAATATTTATTCGTGAATCTGATACGCAATTAATTTCTATATATTTTTTTTAATAAATATAATACATTTTTTACATTTACGTATTGTGATCGTGAAAAAAAATAATAAAAATAGCAGAAATATTTATTTTAAGGCGATTTCAAGGTGGGCTGATAATTACTTTAGGGTAAATGGAGGAGGGGGCTGAAATTTGTTTTATAGGCATAGTTTTTTGACTCGAGTTCAAAAATATATATCTTAACTTTAGGAAACGTAAGGGGAAGAAGTTATTACGAGTTCTGGAAAAAAAATTGTCTTTGTGTGCGTCGTACGAGGGTCGTTTTTTTTCAACCTGCGATGGGCCATAATAAAAAGACAAGTGTATATAAAACAATGATTTTTATACTAAAAGTTATGTACACTTATGGTTATTTATCGACATAATCACCTTGGAGATTGAGGCATTTGTCGTACCTGTGAACAAGCTTTCCAATACCCTCTTCATAAAATGTTGCCGCCAATGAATTTAAATAGGTCTTGGCGTTGTCTTGAAGCTCCTCGTTATTTTGGAAGCGCTGCCCTCGTAGCCACTTCTTTAGTTCAGGGAAAACATGGAAGTCACTGGGCGCTAGGCCAGGACTGCATGCCGGATGATCGAAAATATCCCTCTAAAATTGATCAAGCAGTCGTTGGGTTAGAGCAGCCGTGTAAGGACGGGCGTTGTCATGGATCAAAACAACTCCAGAAGTCAGCATGTCTCTTCTTTTGTTTTGTATGGCTCTTCGCAGACGTTGTAATGTTTCGCAATAATCAGCTGCATTAATCGTAGTACCTGGCTGCATGAACTTCAAAAGCAACACACCTTTTTGGTCCCAAAACACGGTAGCCATAACCTTTCGGTTATTGAAGGTTTGTTTGAACTTTTTGGCTTGTTTGGCGAGTTTGTGTGCATCCATTGTTGCAATTGTTGTTTTGTTTCGGGTATGGCTAAGAGGGAAGCACTTCCAAAATAACGAGGAGCTTCAAGACAACGTCAAGACACATTTAAATTCATTGGCGGCAAAATTTTATGAAGAGGGTATTGGAAAGCTCATTCGCAGACAAATGCCTTAATCTCCAAGGTGATTATGTCGATAAATAACCATAAGTGTACATAACTTTTGGTTTAAAAATCATTGTTTTATATACACTTGTCTTCTTATTATGGCCCATCGGAGGTTGAAAGAAAGTTACGGAGTAAACTGTGAAAATGAAGTCATAGAATGCAGGTTGAAGTTCAATCAGGTGACGGTTTGTGGTTCACATAACAATAATCGTCAGTCGGCATCAGAGTGGTGGAAAGTCCGTCAGCTGGGCCGCAAAAGATGCCGCGCGCTCAATGCTGCTCTTCAATGCGGAGGCCCAACTGACGGTCTTTCCACTATTCTGGTGATGTCTGACGATTATTTTCATGTAATATCAACCACAAACCGTCACCTGAATGAATTCCAAGCTGAATGCTAAGACTTCATTTTCACAGTTTACCGCGTAACTGACGGGCATTCCATCCCCAGACAAGGGTCTGACGAGTTTTTTTTTTTTAATGAATTATAGTCAGTAAATATTTACCTCAACAATTTTCAGCGTGCATAAAATAACTAATCGGAAAACTTTTCTTGACAAGTTCTACAGCCTACCACAACTTTACCCACCGCCAGTGGAGGGTCTGACGGTCGGATACCTCATGAACAAAATAGGAACTACCAATGGTATAAAATCCAACGTGCATAAAATTACTTAATTAAAAAGGAAACTCCCTCCCGGACTATAACATGCATGATCTGGATCACTTCCATGATCAACTCTGATCAGTCTCGATTATTCAAGTGAAAGTGATTTAGACATTACGTGGGGAATTAGATGGGATGTTTTCGTGGTGGAGGGGTTATTTAATTATTTAAAAATAAGATGGTCGCGACTGTTACTAGGTAGTAATTCATAATTAAACTTCATTTTAAAATTCATGTTTTGACTACTAACTAACTAGTTGTGATCAAAAAATTGAACTTTTCTTGACAAAATTTTCCAATATTTTTTATATTTACAAAAACATCCACTTCCAGTTTACATTTTTTTCTTCGGCATGCATCTGGCCTCGATAACTTTGGCCATTTTAATCCACCATCCCTCATCCAATAAATATAATTTTAAAATATATATTTATGCCCATCCTGCATTAAAAACTGTAGTTGTACAAACCTTATTGGTATAACTACAGAATTATACAAATATAGAAAAGAATCCAAGGCCTTTCGGTTTTTAACGGCTGTTATCGCCGCTTAGTTTATCTACGCGTCTTAAAAAATGCGTAATTATCTTAATTTACATTTTATGAGCTAACCATTCCCCCTTTTCAATATTAACATAAATTCCGCATTATTGAAATTTCCAAACGAGATAATTTTCGAAGAAGTACAGCTGCCAGTAACTACACAATGAAGATGAGTCTCTACCCGCTGTGCGCCGATTGACCGAGGGCATCGTCAAGACCGTTTTCGCAGAACAGTTAGTGAAAATGTGCAGTTGCTATGGCAACACAATAGGCTGCTGATCCGCCCCCAGCTGCCTGCGTACGTGCAGAAATCGTTTCGACCCAAATTGTTCTGAGAAGTGAATTTTGCCGGTTAGAACACGTGCGCCGACCTCGATGCTCCCGTCGCACCCTACCACCACTACCACCCGCAACCTGGAGAAGAGTAGGGCGTGGACCCCGTAAAAGGCCATAGAGCGCTCTCAAGACATCAGTCATTTTTCGACAATCAGTAGACTCAGAATTCGACTCCATCATTGAGTCACAACACAACAGTCGACAAGTTCAACGCCGTCGATCCAACGACGCCACGCCACCGCCTTCTTCGTCGCGGCCGCCTTCCTCGCCGCCGGTCACCTATCAGCGAATTCTTCGGACATTCCACTGTGGAGCGATTCGTAAAAATCGCGGACTAAAATACAAAAATTAATATAATTGGAACAGAAAGTGGTATATAAGGTTGTTTATGCTGGAGGCTTCTACTTCGTTTTACATTTGAAATATTATAATTAAACACTTTTAACTTTGTTTTGTATAACTTATATATTTATTTTTGTGACTTAAGTTTCGGTAATACAATTACCATTTTCAAACAAGAAGTGTTTTAATAACCGATTTACAAAGGTATATATACAGGTAAGATACAGATAAAAACTAATTATACAAGGGCTTTGAAAATAGGGGTGTAAATTAGGTCAAGCTGGTCGTTCAGTATAGGGATTTCCGGATTAGCGCGCATTTTGAGAATTTCCAGGGACTCTAGTAAATCCATTTTTTAACCTTTCTTTGCAACATGTATAACGGAATGTACATTCGCGCCAAAAGAATGGTTTTCATTTAGAAGGTGTGTGTCAAAAGTTGATTTATCATGTTGCATGAGGCGGAAAGATTGTTGGTGTTCTTCAAGTCTAGTACTGAATTTTCGACCAGTTTTTCCAATATACACTCTTTTGTGCAGGTTAATTTATATATTCCTGACTTCTCAAAATTTGGTATGGGCGGTTTATGGTTAAAAATTCAATGATTTAATTTTGTAGATGGTTTAAATGCGACATTTACGTTCTGTTTTCTAAATATATTACCAATTTGTGAACTAACATTGCCAATGGATATACTGCAAATACTATTGATCAACTTATTAAAAAACACAGAATGAAAATATATTCAAAATATTTTTACTCTGCAAATTCAATACAACCCGACATAACATTTAAATCTCTTACATTTTTTGGTAATGTTAGTTCACAAATTGGTTCGATGTTCGATTTCGTCATCGTTATCGTATTCCTGACTTTACCATCAATCATCGAATATATAAGCTTAAAATTAACAGTAATTTCTTTACCGTCGATAATTGTCACATATGGGGCAAGTTTAGTTATTTGATCTTCAACGTAGCTATTTTCGTTCAAAGTTGAAGTAACGTTTTCGCGTATGTACTGCAGTTTAATTGGAGAGCAAAATCTTGGAGATGAAGGTCTTGGATTTTTCCAAAGCAATACATTTTTATGGTCACTGCTAGTTATGTTTAATGGCACAAGTGAGGTCAATAAAACACTCGCGTCTGACGCATCTTCGTCTTCAAACTTCTGTTTGTATTGCTTTTGTCCAGACGAACCATCAAATCCATATTTTGCAGTTAATTCTAAATTACTGACTTTTTCTTGAGATATTGCCACAATTACATCATTCTGTACAGAAATAATTCTGCTTGGTATGTGGTGCAATAACGATTGTAAGGGAACTTCCGCTAAAGTCTCTGTAACATTAATATACGGCGGATAACATCGAGTTTTAGCATCTGAAACTTTATGATACGAAGGATAAACTTTGGCGTGGTTCTTTAATTCTCTACTGCGAATGAGTTGATATGTTTTTTTAGTCATTTTCCTTCTACTAAATCGGAAAGAGGAAGGTCGGCGGAAATTTCTTTGCACTGAGGTTGATCGGAAGCTTTGTAAGCTGCCTTGTACTTAGCAGCATGAGCTGGAGATGAAGTAGTGATGTCCTTGACAATAGAGGCAGCATCGGCGGCTTCAGATGAACGAAGACTCATACTCGTTGCAAAGAAACCACTTCGTGGCCTAATTACGGAATCTCATCAAGTTTTTGCAGGAAGAGACTATTTGGAGGTTCAATGATTTTACTGCGCCGCGATATACCATTCAATGAAATCGAAAGTGAAGTGAAACTGTCAAGTGAGAACGTATGCAAATTAAGTGCGATTGAAATTCCATCGCTTAAATTAAGCATACAGCACACGCACTACAGAGTGCCAAATTCAGACTTCCATGAATTTTTATCAATAATTTCCAAAGCGTTTATATCATTAAAACAACAAAGTATTATCATCGCAGGAGATTTTAATATTAAATTCGGTACCAATGACAATCTCAATTTACAATTCAATGATTTAATCAACTCATTCGGCCTCCAAACCACTATTAAAGATAACACAAGAAAATCAAACTGCATTGATAATATAATAGTCAACGATTATATCATTAACAACAATATGTACGTTTCAAATACCGTTAATACCGGACTTTCCGACCATTTAGGACAAACTATAAAGTTTGATTTATGTAATCCCGTAAGCACAAGAAAAAATTTTAGCACTCCTATAACTAAAAAGGGCCTCTTAACTCTGTACCAGATACTTGACACTGTAGATTGGAATGAAGTACATAACACAAGTGATATTAACGCAAGCTTTGATAAATTTACGTCGATACTCAAAAATGCAGTAGATATTTCATTTCCAACGTACTACAACTCAAATGTTGGCTCTGGCAAATTAAAATGGTTCAACGATAAATTAAAACATATGCGGGAGCAAATGCTTCTTTTAATTGAATTTAATAAAACGCATCCGTCATTAGAACTAAATGAATCAATTAGAAAAATTAGGAAACAATATAGGGGGGAAATTGCTAAACAAAAACGACTAAATAATGATAGGTACATTTCTAAATCCAATAATTACGCTAAAGCTATGTGGAACATCGTAAAGGGACCGCGAAAATCCAACCTCTGTGATATAGACGTTAATAAATGTGACGAATACTTTTCAAATATTGGAAACATTGTTAACGGCTCAGAAACTGCCCCATCAACATCCGAAAATCTCGAAATTCTACAAACTCCGAACATTCCCTCAATAGATGTTGACTTCAAAATATCTAAACTCTCTGAATTTGAAGTTCGCGACATTATAAATAAACTGAAAAATTCAAACAGTTTTGATATATACGGATTGAACAGTAATATTATAAAGCATGTAAAGAGTATTATTACTCCACACTTGACCAAATTAATCAACCGGGCATTAGATGCAAATATATACCCTAAATCGCTAAAAATATCGTCCCAATTTATAAAACTGGCAAAAAATCTGATCTAAATAATTATAGACCAATATCTATATTACCAATAATTGGTAAGATATTTGAAAAGGCAATAAAGGCAAGACTGTCTCGGTATTTTGAAACAAATAATCTATTATTTACTGCACAATTCGGATTCCGCGAAAATAAAAGTACTGTCTCTGCACTAGTAGACTTCGTAAACTACATCTACACACACATTGACAACGGAGAATATATTAGTGCTTTACTTTGCGATTTAACAAAAGCTTTCGACTGCGTGTCCCATAAAATACTCCTACATAAATTAAGTCAATATAGAATCGACAAAAACACGATTGAATTTTTTACTTCCTACTTTGCTGATCGCTATCAATATGTGGAGATTAACATCACAAAATCAAATATCCTACCAATTAACCGCGGGGTCTTTCAAGGATCTGTTCTGGGTCCACTATTTTTCATAATTTATATAAATGATATAGATCAACAAATAGACTCAACCAACCTGATATTATTTGCCGACGACACAACAGCTTTAACAAGTTCAAAACACCTTGACAATCTACTCCAAATAACAAATGCCAAACAAAACAAAATAAAACACTGGTTCAGGCCACATGAATTAACTCTCAATGAGAAAAAAACACAAACAATAATCCTTGGAACTCGCAACGCTGGGAAAGAGAATAAAGACAAAAGAGGAAAACTCCTTGGGATATACTTCGAACCATCTCTCATATGGTTTGAACACTGTAACAAACTCGCGAAAGAATTAGCTTCACTCCTATATTTATTTAGAAATGTTTACGCTTCCAAAAGTGTCTTAATCCAAGCCTACCATGCGCTATTCAACTCAAAAATGAGCTACGGATGAATAATCTGGGGGCATTCTGCATCCGCTAAAAGATTATTTAGCCTCCAAAGAAAACTATTAAGAATAATTGATGGAGCTAATTATAGCGACGACACAAAGCCAATTTTTAAAAAGTTCAAAATACTAACTCTGCCGGGTCAATATATTCTTCAAACCTTAATTTACATTAAGCAAAACACGGAAAAATATCAACTTGTGAGCGAAATGCATCAACACTCCACAAGAACAGGGAGCAATATGTACATTCCATATTCTAGAATCAAGCGAACTCGATGCAGTGCCAATTATCACGGTATAAAGTACTATAACTGCCTCCCCACACAAATTAGGAGCCTAAATTTAGAAAAATTCAAAATATATATAAAACAACTTCTTATAACAAAATGTCCTTTCAGCAATGATGAATTCCTAAATTATTATTTTATACAAGGTGTCTAAAAAACTTTGACTTGCTGTATCTTGGAAAGTATGTAATTTTTCATATAGATAAATTTAGTTACTTTGCTCTTTTTTTGTCTCAGGAATACACCATATCATTTTGGTGGTGTCTTTTTTAGACACCTTGTATAACTAAATGGACAATTAATGTATAGCTTTCTTGGACGAGTGTAAGCATTGTATTGTATTGAATGTATTAACACAATAAATATATTATTATTATTATTATTATTAAAGGCCAATTCCGCAGTGTTGTACGCCTTCACTAAATCGCCTGACCTCCGCCTTTTTGCTCGATCACATTACTTCTCGAAATCTCCGCTAGGCCGACCTCTGGATGTTGAAGGTCCATCATTTTTTCTCTTGCGTGCTTCCAAATCTTCCCCGGGTTCATAGTTCTTTAAAGTAAATCAATGACAATCGTTATTCTATTCTTTAAAGTGTTTTTGTAACAACATACATTTATTTCAATTTTCGGTTGTATTTTTCCCTTGAGCCACTCTTTATTCTTCTCCTGAAAGCGGGAGACCATTCGGTTGCAATCGGACCACTTCGTTTTTAAAGTGTGAAAGAGGTTTTTCAGTGCCACCTTGTCGCTTGCATGACAGTGATATGGTCTCCCTATTTTCTCACTTAAGAAATCTTCCACTCGGCGCACTTTGTCGCTATATTCCGCAGTGAGGTGGTCTCTAACGGCATCGAAAATTTCTCGCCGGTTACATGTGACACAATTGGAATTTCCTGTTATAAAATAAACAAAATATGAATTATAAATGTGTAATTTAATTAAATTTCAATGTCTAATCGAGTTAAATGAAATCATACCGTTTCTTTAAATTGAGACCAAAAACTTAAATCAATGTAAAAAATTGAAAGGGCAATTTCGTGCAAGACCTTTTTTGGGAAAAATATTCTCCATACATTTTATTGTGTTCCCAAATAAAGAAAACCATCAAACTCGATCAAACTCACAACTATTTTGTTTAAACAAATAAAATTTACAATGCAATATTTCACTTTAATGTTTGCACCCCTTAAAAATTACAGTTACGATCGACGACTATGGATAATGTTCGCTTACCTTCATTTTCACCTTCCATCACGTTGGTTTCACAAAAAACTCGTTTCACCGTTTGTGGTTAACATTAAATGAGCACATGCGCGCCGCACCTGTTCACAGCTGACAGAGTTTACCTGCGATTATATCGTAATCCGGACGGTATAACTGACTGCCGGTTTGGGCCGTGATACAGTGGCGCCACCTCTACGGTATTATCGGGTACTACATTCAAAATTCCGAAGTTCACTTTTCTCATTTTATTTCGCGTTTTTCTGATATCGCTCCACTGTTCATTCTGATGATACTATTTTAGAATTATCGCTGATTGCGTTGCAATTTATTCGTTTCGATGATATATTAAACGATGTATTATTGTTGTTAAGGAAATTTATAAATGCGAATATTTTATATACGCTTATTAAAAAATACATGGCATGTAAAACTAGAGCCCCGCTAAAAAAAAAGTTCCCCCCCAGAAAGTATAATTTAGGTTTTATGAGGTTAAAGCAGTCTCGTCGCAACAAAATTTTTGCATTTTTAATACAGAGAGCAAACCCATGTGGACAATTTAAAGTTTCAAATTGCCTCCCGTTACATTTTTTATTCTGCGGTGTTATAATTTTCCGGGCTGATTATTATATATTTCTATGCAGATGAAATGCAATGAATAAAATTCGCGTCGGGCCGTAAAAAAAAAGAGTGAACCGAATATGACCGGAGGCTGAACGAAATATTCTGCCAATTCAGGGAGCACCAAGCGCGCGCTCGGATATCATTCTCTGGGAAGAAAGAGGTCACTTGTCCGCGCATCGTTAAACCCGCTATTAATAATTATTGATAAGAATTCTTTACTGGGAATTGTTTCGGATGAATTCGTTGCAGCGTGGATTTACTGCTTGCGGGCATTTTGTGAAAGAACTCCATTTATGAAGTGCTTCTGTTTGCAACAAAACACTCGTACGTTATTAGTTTCGAAAATGTTTGAAACATTCGCCTAAAAAATCGATCAATAAATGTGACTTGTGTGTCTGAAACCATACGCCGTGCGGAGAAGAATAATTTACCAGTATAATTATTTATACCATTCCTTAGAAAAATCAAATCAAGTAATGATGTTATACCAGAACTACGCCGTAAGGAGAAGAATAATTTGTAGCAGCATTCCTAAGGAAAATCAAATCAAATCAATGATTTTATACCAGAACGTAATTCCTTTATTATTTTTCGTGTTTGTTTTATAAGGATTTGTGATGTAATGGATCAAGATGAATTATGATGAAGTTCGTTGTTTTAAAGTGGCATAGCGAATTGCGAATGGGGAATGTGTCAGTCTCTGTGTGTGAAGTTTGATTTCCGCCCTCTGTGATAAAATAGATGAGCTCTCTCGCACGTGCCATAACTGCCATAAATGCCAGCAATAAACTAAAACGTCGCTTATACAGGTAATAAATGTCCACCCTACTTATTACAATCGCTTTAGATGGTGTCACTGACATTCACTGATTATTTTTTATTACTCTACGGTTGTAAATGTGCATCGACCCACTTCACATACTCAAATATATTTATTTTAGGTTTGATGCATTTTCATATCAATTTCCTGATTTAATGATAAACTCAACCATCCACATATACATTCTAAGTAGATATTAATATACGTTTTATTGATTTCTCGTTGCACACTTGGAAAAATATTTTAAGTAAATATTGTAGAACAACCAACTGCTTTTATCATTTCATTCAGTACATGATAAGTTGTTGGTATAAAAAACGTACAGGATTGTTGTTTTATAGCTATTCTGTAACTTATCGATACCTAGTTAATAGTTAGTTCAAAGGATGCTTATCAGCACGTATTATCCTCAAGACTAATTATTGGAGACAATCTTACCATTAATCTAAGGGCACGGAGTGGAGATTGGCTGTTGAACCCTCGTCTCCAGTGCAAATATTTTATACATGTCAACCACAAGTCAATAAAAGTGTGACGTGTAGACGCGCAATCCTAACTTTAATAGACTTACGATGAATCCAATTATTTGTTTAGAAAATACGGGCCATAAATCCATCCCACCGAACCGAACCGAATTTTCGATAATTTCCATTTATATGTGCGGACATTATAAAGTCAAACAGGACCGAAGGGGAGCCAAGGGATGATTTATTAATAAACCACCGAGAGATCAACTATAACTACTTAACTAAAACACAACAAATATCAACACTCAATAGTAACATATCATGAATTTAATGTGTAAGATCAAAGGGTATAAATTTGCTCTACCTTTTTTTTACGATCGCCCTGGACGAAAGATGAAATGTTGTAAATTATGTTTCCTCAGCAAATATTTGAAAATGTTCAATATTGTCGCAATATTTTCGGATGCCCGACTTGCAGAAAAATCTGTAATGTCAAAGGGGAGTAATTTAATTAAACTGGGTTGCATTTTATTAGGGCGCGGTCTTTATACCCCATTTTCCTGTTCCGCTGTTTTATATTGCCGAAGGTTAACCAAATTTATGCCATTATGATATTTTCTTTCTTCATCGTGTTCAGTGTTAAAAATTTACGGGGGTACTAAAAATGTGAAAAGCAATCCTCGTCACACAATTGAATCAATTTTCCTCCTGTGAAGTATTTTCAACTTTCTAGCACTTCCGGTGGTAGCAACACATTTGTTATTTCAAATGGAACACCCTATATATTATTATATTTTTGTATTCCTCGTTTAACTTGCAACATATTTTCTAGTGTACATACACTTACTGGTTTTGTAGATGATTCTGACATCTACTTAGAAATCAAATTCGATATGTTTCTTAAAACATTAGAGGAACATATTCATCGGGCCTTTCCTGAAAAATGTATTAGTTTGCAGCCAAGAAAAACTCTGGGTCTGGAAATCAAGCACGAGTAATGTGGTCCTTAATAAACATATCTGTGATAAGACATGTGATATCAGTGCTAATGAATTTAATGTATTTTTAGTCAAATTGCAGAAAATTTGATAAAAGATCTGCCAAATAGTACAGCCAACCCTATTGAATTTCTCTTACAGGCAAATGCAGAACCAAATGCAGGTGACTAATTTCGGGATATTTAAGCGGCAACTAGTGATGCGCCCGAACACCCTAATTTTGACACCTATTCAAGATATCAACAAAAGGAAAACGGCAGATTATTCGTTAGGTTTCTTGCTAGGAAAGTATGCTGAACTAAATTTAAATAAAACAGAAAAATGAGGCGAAAATTTTAGATGTCGAAATTATCCGAACGCGCGCAATTAGACAGCTATTTCTCGGCACCTGTGTAAAATATATTATTTGTGAAATATTTGACTTAAATAGTAGGCCAACCCAATCACTCTGACGATATTCATTGGTGAGCAATTAAATAAAATCAACACCCAACTACAGAAATAATGACAAATCAAAATGTCAAAATACATGATAACCGTAGCTTGCGGAAGAAAACTGATTTTATATTTGAAATCAGCATTGCCAAAATACTCAGAATCAGTTGAAAAATCTCATGCAACTGGAAATATATACACTGGAGGGAACAAAAAGAAACACTTGAAATTCGTGAAATTTCAACCATAACTCGACGTATTTTCAATCGATTATGATGAATCTTTGAGAGCGAAAAATTTTGAAGTGTCTTCTTGAAAGTCATGCATGCGAACTTAAGCGTAACCCCTTCAGCCCCTCCCCCTCTAGCACCCCTGTGAAAAAAAAAATGTTTTTTCAGGAACCCGTGTCTAACTTTGACGATGGGTTCGAAAATTTTTGTCAACTCGATCCACCATAAAGGCATTAAAATTTGATCAATTCCCTATGCAGGACTCAAAGAACGAAGTTCCTACGACGATTGGTCACCAAGTTATTGGTGTTTGAAAAAGTGCATTTTGAGGTGTTTCGCACATAACTCAGCGACTTTTCAACCAAATTTAATGAGTCTTTCGGAAAAAAATCTCATTTTGGCCCTACTTTAAGAGGGTAAACTCAGATTGGAATGATCCCTTTTCGAACCCTTCAATCCCCGAATAAAAAAAACACGTTTTTGGGCAAAGAAACGTCCAACTTTAGCAACGTGTACCGAGTTGGATAAAATGTGTCGACTCGATCCACCAAATAGGCATTAAAATGTGTTCAATTACCTCTGCAGGACGAACGAAGTTCCTACAGCGAATTGGCACAAAGTTATGGGTGTTTAAAAAAGTGCATTTTGTGGTCTTTTTATTTTTTCGTTTGGAGGAAGGTAACGCCCTTTTTTGAGTGGGGGATAAACCCTCTCAAAGAGGACACATTTTGGTTTTGATTTCTCAAAATATTGTCGAAATCGGTTAGATAGAAGCCGAGTTATGGCCATTTGAAAATTACCTAAATTTTTACAAATCTCAAGTGTTTCATTTTTTCCGTCAATATAATTTGTTTGTTTTCATTGGACAAATGGAAAAATAGACGAATGGTGGTGAGTTAGACCAATGCCCTCGAAAATTAAATCTATGGTCGGCTACATTATTTCTTTATTTAAACCCTGACCATTATTTAGAACTTTAGAGCGAGTAAATTGTTCCTGCATTAATTCCTTTATTTCCAAACTGGGCAAACCTTTAACTACTGTCAGATGACATTTGGTACCAGCAAGATGGAGCTCTGCCATATTGCGGAATTGTGTTTCAATATCTAAACGGAGCTGGGTAGGTAGAAGACGACATACTAAATGACCAACGTGATTACCTGATTTAATACCTTAAGGCCAGAGGTTCCCAATCTTTTTGAGTGGACAATATAGTGGCGTACCAGTAGATACATATTTTTGAATTTTTTTAATATAAATTCTCATCGCTTGTGTCTGTCAAATATATTGTTTTCATTAAGAGTTCATTTAATTATCGCGTACCGGTAGCTTGACATTCGCGTACCGGTACCGATACGTGTGTACTACAAATTGGGAACGTCTACTTTAGCCTTTTTTTAGGGCCATTCAAAATCCGTTGATTAAAGGCCAAACCTCAGTTATTAGAAGAGTTGGAATTAGGTTAGCTATTCAAAAAATACCACAGCATTTCTATTCAAAACTCCTCGAAAGCCTTTCGTCGATTAGGATATTTTAGGCTGCTAAAGCTCTCCAGGTTGAATGTTTATATTTCTTTTCTCAATATTAAAGTGATCAATATTTTGTAGTAGCTAATTTCGGATCGTTAACGTGAGCCTTTTTTGACCTAAAATAAAGTTTTTTGTTAAAGGAGTTCTAAGGTACAAAATGTGATACTCATGATTTCGTGCAAATAATGAATTTTCGTGCATACGTCAAAGAACATGCAAAGAAAATTTCATTTGTGAAAACAAAAAACCACAAAATTAGCTTTTTTAAACACCCATAACTTTGTGCCAAATCATCGTAGGAACTTTCATATTTAAGTCCTGCGTAGGTAATTGAACACATTTCAATGGCCTTTTGGTGGATCGACGCGACACATTTTTTCCAACTCGGTACACGTTGCCAAAGTTGGACGTATTTTTCTCCAAAAACGTGTTTTTTTTTTATTCGGGGGTTGAAAGGTTAAAAAGGGGATCATTCCCATTTGAGTTTACTCCCTTTAAATAGAGCCAAAATGGGATTTTTGATTGAAAAGTCACTGAGTTATGTGTGAAAAACCTCAAAATTTCTGCATAGGGAATTGCCTTTATGGTGGATCGAGTCGACAAAATTTTTCCAACATCGTAGACATCGTCAAAGTCGGACATGGTTTCCAGAAAAAAAACTTTTTTTTTCACAGAGGCGCAGAGGGGGGCGGAAGGGCTTGCGCTTAATTTCGCATGCATGACTTTAAAGAAGTAACTTAAATGTTTTACGCCGTCAAAGATTCATCAAAATCGATTGAAAATACTCCGAGTTATGTAGGTTTGAAAATGGTCCAAATTCCATGAATTTCAAGTGTTTCATTTTTTTCCTTGCCCAGTACTAATCAACAGTAATCTAACGAGTGCCTATGATTTTGCCGGCAATTATTAGCGCCAGGATCACGATTTTCTAGAGGCAACAAGTAAGAGTGGTCCAGACGCTAATAATTGCCTAGGAAAAATCAGTCACGAGTTAGATTCGAGAAGACAATTGGCCGAACTGAAAGTCTAAACTTAAACTAAAAAATTAAATTTAGTGACACCAAGTGTCAGACGTGTATTAATCTGCGCCACAATAATTATAGTAAAAATGAGCTTACCAAGATTTTGAGAAATGCCTATGAATAGTATTACTGATGAAAGCACTAACACTTCACCTGAAAATACAAACAGATCCAATTCAGTAGCAAACTGTTTAATGATCCGGCAATAACTGACGTTTTATACGTTATAGAAAATGAACCAACGCGTTGGCTAGGCAATACCAACATGAGAGATTATCTAATTAGATACCACCCAGGATGAATTGCCATGCATAACATGCAGCGTGGTCTGTTGGGCATCGTAATTAGAATTTTATTGGATCATGTCATCGACATTATTCGATTTCATTGGTTAATAAGTAAATGAGGGCAATTGTCAAAGTAATTATAATCCCGCCAACTAAACTAATCAACCATTGTTTAAAATCGTGTATTTTCACAGCCTTCCTTCAGCGAGCACGGGTTATAGCGATTCACAAAAAAAGGTGATGCCAATGACACCAACAATTATAGGTCTAACACATCGGCTGATAAGTCCCCGGTCTAACAAACAGATGGCGTCACAAATGCAGAATTAATATTTTGTTTAGTAAGTACTAACCTTCAAAAAGCAGCTATAAAAATTTTATGAGGATCTGACGTTTTGTTCAAAAGTTACGGTGACTTTAGTGAAACAATTTTCTTTATTTCATAAAAAATGGAAAAATCAGAATTTCGTGTTTTGATAAAACATTGCTTTTTAATGGGAAAAAATACCGTTGAAACAAAAGTGTTATCCGAAATCTGCACCAGGAAAATCGACCATTATTGACTGGTTTGCTGATTTTAAACGTGGTCGTTCGAATACCGATGATGCACCTCGCTCTGGTCGCCAAAAAGTGGTGGTTATACCGGAAAACATTAAAAAAGTCCACAAAATCGTTTTGACAAATCGTAATGTGAAGTTGCAGGAGATAGCTGACACTCTCAATATATCAAAAGAACGTGTAGGCTTCATTTTGCATGAACATTTGTCGATAAGAAAGCAGTTTTCGAAGTGGGTGCCGCGTGTGCTAACAGTAGACCAAAAACACCAATGAGTAGATGATTCCCAGAGTTGTTTGGACCTATTTCGGCGAAATAAAAAAGACTTTTTGCGTGGATATGTAACGATGGACGAAACATGGATTCACCATTACACGCCAGAGTCAAAACGACAGTCAGTTGAGTGGACAGCAGCTGGTGATCCTCGCCCGAAGCTGCCAAAAGCGCAACGGAGTGCTGGAAAGGTTATGGCGTCCGTATTTTGGGATGCGTACGGTATTTTATTTATCGACTACCTTGAAAAAGGTAAGACAGTCAATAACAATCACTACATGGCCCAATTGGATTGTTTGAACAAGGAAATTTCAACGAAACAGCCCCATAGGCAAAAAAAGAAAGTGATCTTCCATCAAGACAATGCACCGTGTCACAAGTCTTTGGCTACGATGCCAAAATTGCATTAACTGTGCTTTGAGTTGCCACCCTGTTCTCCAGTTTTGGCCCCCAGTGACTTTTACCTATTCGCAGATCTAAAAAAAAATATCACCGGAAAGAGATTTGGCTCAATTGAAGAAGTAATCGTCGTAAGAAACGCTTATTTTGAGGCCAAAGACAAATCGTTCTTCAAGAAAAGCATTGAAATGTTAGAAAGGCGCTGGAATGACTGTATCGCTCTTGAAGGAGATTATGTTGATGAATAAAACAGAATTTGACCGAAAAAATTGTATTTTCTTCATTAGACCGGAAACTTATCAGCCAATGTGTTATATCGCTTCCACCAATTAACTCGAAAATCCCGGAACGCATTACGCTAGACTTTCTAGAAATGCATAAACTACTGTCAGTGCAACAGTATGGTTTTCGTAGGGGAAGATCTGCTGAGGATGCAATCAGTGCTCTCACACAAATAATCTATGAGGGCTTTGAAAAAGGAGAATATTCTGCTGCGACTTTCATGGACCTGTCGAATGCTTTTGATTGAGTTGCTCATGATATTCTTCTGTGAAAGTGATATTGGTATAACTTTCATCCTAGTAGCTGCCATATGATCAACATACTTAGCATCCAGGAAGCAGCAGTCTATTGTAATAAAGGCTCATCTAACAAGAAATCACTGAAGTTCGGTGTACCTCAATTTTGAGACCGCTTCATTTTTTACTATACACCAATGACCTACACCAGAAAAACTGTAATACTCGTAGTACAACTATTTTGTTTGCAAATGACACCGCAGTCTTGAGTTCTGCTACACTAAAGTCTGATGCTTCCAACAGAAATAATGATGCAGTAAAAATAGCATCGAATTGGTATAATGCGAATGGGTTATTCTTGAATTTAGATAAATCAACCAATATCATGTTCTTACTAAAGAACGACATCATAGCAATTAGCGAACATTTTTTAGGCATTTAACTAGATTCGAAATTAACATGGAACAGAAATGAAATTGAAACATCAACAAAATATGTAAGCATGAGACTCCTTAAAAAAACTCACTGTCTTTAGTTGCCCTAAAGTCGACCTATTTCTCATACTGTGAGTCTCACCTTACATACGGAATCCTGTCACGGGGACACTCTAGTTGTCTAAAAAGAGTATTTGGACTGCAACGTCGTGCGATCGGAATTCTTCCGTCCCTCGACTACCGAGCGGATTGCCGTAACTCCTTTATTAACGTGCAAATCCCAACACTAACTTGTTTTTATGCAATGAAATGTCTTATGTATGTTCATAAAAATTGTCAAAATTATAAAAAGCTCTGTCTAAGTCAACAACATGACACCACATCTGGTAATCTCATCTCTCTCGCCAATCCGCGGCTAAGCAAAACGCAAAATGGCATCAAATTTAGGGCTGTGCAAAATAATCGAATAATCGATAAATAATCGATTAACTGATCAATCGACAGTTCGATTAATACTAAAAAATAATCGATTAATCGATAATTTGATTATTCGATAATTTGATTCATCGATAATTTGATTAATCGATAATTTGATTCATCGATGATTTGATTCATCGATTAATCGATCATTTGATTAATCTATTAATCGATTATTTGATTAAACGATATAATCGATTATTAAAAATAATCAATAATCGATTATTAATTTCCATAATCGAACACCCCTAATCAAAATCTATGGTCCTAAGATATACAGGGTCTTCATTTTAAAAGAAGCCACCCTGAAAACTTTGGATCTAAAGTAGTTACGGTTTTAAGAAAAAATACGTCAATTTTGTTTTCGAGGGGGAACTTTAAAAACTTTGTTTTTAGAATTTTATCTTTCACCCCCTTACCCCCAGCCACCCCATCTTTATAATTTCAAATGGCACCCCGTATTGTGTGATACCTAATTTTAAAGGGCATAAAAATACTATCCAGAAAAGCAAAAATAATTGAAATCAGTTCATTTGTTTTAGAGAGAGAGCGGGGTATTCATTTCAAAAGAAGCCACCCTGAATAACTCTGGTTCTGAAGTAGTCACGGTTACATGAAAAAATGCATCAATTTTGTTTTTGAGGGGGAACTTGAAAACACTGTTTCTAGAAAAATTCCCACGCATTTTTTTTTCAATAGAAGATTGCGTCTATTTGCAAGCCTATACGTTACCTAGTCAACTTTTAATTTATTAATTATTTAAACATTCTGTTTGGGTCAACGTTTCAACATGTCTTTGATATTGATACCTTTTATTTTTGTAACATATATTTAACATGTATTTCTAATTGTAAGTTTTAATTATTTTAACTTGTATTTTAATGTATTTTAATGTGTTTATATTTTACTGATTTTGTAAATTAATGATACTTATTATTATTGATATTTTATTTCTAAATATCTACCACGATGTATGTAACAATTTGTACTAGTATTAACAAAACTATACTCTACTATACTATACTACCTTTTTAAATTTTCAAGAAAAATTAAATATTTC
Source organism: Ocypus olens (assembly GCA_910593695.2). NCBI lineage: Eukaryota > Metazoa > Arthropoda > Insecta > Coleoptera > Staphylinidae > Ocypus > Ocypus olens. Next base: position 25,212,350 of record OU343059.1, read on the forward strand.
TAAATTTTTGACCTATAAAAGCTAGCTTGAAATCTGCCTCAAACTTCTCTTAAAAAAAATGGTGATGTGGCCATCATGTTACTTTCTCCGACTTGATGGCATCATTTATATTTAAGCTTCCATGGTTTATTTTCAATTTAAATCATATTTTAAGTGTGCATCGAACGTTTCGTAGACTCGGATAAAACTGACGTTTAAAACGTCAAAATTATGAAAGATGGAAAAATGTACTTCAAATTGAAAAACTCAGTTTACTCAAAAACTAAAGAGATTCCGAAAAAAATTTATTCTTCATAAATTGTTCATTTTGGCATTCTCTACAATTATTATTAACAGAAATTTGCTGTAACTATTAGCATTTCATAATTGTATACAAAAAATGAAAAAAAAAAAAAAAATTTTTTCTCGATTAACAATGATTTTATGAAAAATGTTTTCAAACAAAATATTCGCATTTCTTTATTGTCTTCAATATTTGTTTAAATGTTTTTGTGATATTTTTCATATTTAACAAAATATTGGCAAAAAACAAAAAACAGTTAAGGTAAACACCTACTTCCGGTGTACAAAATGTTACCAAAAGCTTTTCAGTTCTCCGGATTATCAAATAAAACTTATGTTCAAAGTTTCATATCAATTGGTCTATTAGTTTTTGAGATACAGCGCGCACAGACACACACACACACACACACACACACTCACACACACACACACACACACACACACACAGACACAAAAAAAAAAATTCCAGAAATTGTTGAAATGGCATCTAGGGACCCCAAAACGGATATTTCCGTAAAAAAAATTTTTGAAAAAAAAATCACGATCACAATACTTTCTCGTACTTCGTAACGGAGAAAGTAATAAGATTAAAATATGATTTATATCTTTTATTGTACCTAGAGGACGATTCTATGAATAAAATAATTGGAAACTGTTAATTTTGACAATAACTGTTCTTAAAATGTCAATTTCTATTCATTTTTACTTTCTCCGTTACGAAGTACGAGAAAGTATTGTGATCGTGATTTTTTTTTCAAAAATTTTTTTTACGGAAATATCCGTTTTAGGGTCCCCAGATGCCATTTCAACAATTTCTGGAAAAAAATTTATTGTGTCTGTGTGTGTGTGTGTGTGTGTGTGTGTGTGTGTGTGTGTGTGTGTGTGTGTGTGTGTGTGTCTGTCTGTGTGCGCTGAATCTCAAAAACCAATAGAGCAATTGATATGAAACTTTGAACATACGTCTTATTTGATAATCCGAAGAACTGAAAAGCTTTTGGTAAAATTTCGTACACCGGAAGTGGGTGTTTACCTTAACTGTTTTTTGTTTTTTGCCAATATTTTCTTAAATATAAAAAATATCACAAAAACATTTAAACAGACATCGAAGACAACAAAGAAATGAATAGCTTTTGCTTGAAAATATTTTTCATAAAATCATTTTTATTCGAAAAAAAAATTTATTATTTTTTTTTAATTTTTGGTTTATAATTATGAAACGATAATAGTTACAGCAACTTTATGTGAATAATAATTGTAGAGAATGCCAAAATGAACAACTTCAAAAGAATAAGTTTTTTTCGAAATCTTGTTAGTTTTCGAGTAAACCTAGTTTTTGAATTTAAAGTATAATTTTTCCATCTTTCATGATTTTGACGTCAGTTTTATCTGAGTCTACACAACGCTTGATGTACATTTAAAATATGATTTCAATTGGAAATAAACCCATGAAAACGTAAATATAAAGTCGGAGAAAGTAACATGATGGCCACATCACCATTTTTTTATAACCTCCTAATACGATTGGGAGGAAAATTCACTACCAAAAAGTATTATATAAATTTAAAAATTCTCGAGCGTGCAAATATTTTCCCGACGAAACTTTGCGAGTGCGTTTTTCGCCAATCGGTAAAGACAACTCGAAATTGGTCATTAAATTTAACCTTTTTATTAATGAAATGGATACAATCAATTCTGCTCTTAACTAAATCAAAATCGGAGACGGTCAAAACCAGATACAAGCACGTGAAGTTTGAGGTTCGAATAAATAGAATGAAAAAAGACATACGTTGCCCTTGAATTTACATATCGACGTACGTTTCGTATTTCATTTCGTTTTTCTTAAGCATGCGAACGAGTCTAGATATTTATACAGATGCGATGATTAGATCGAAAAAGCATGAGTCACTGCAAAGATACTCCTAAAGTAAGTAGTTTTCAATTATTTGGTCGCATTTCTGTAGGGTAACAACTTTGGTGGATGCGCCAGGAACATACTATTTTGTATTAAAATAATTTATTTTTATTATTATTTCATTTCCCTTTACAAAAATATGTTTAATCACATTTTATTCCTTTACCCGTATATAATTCCACCCCATTTTATAAACGGAATACATGTCGTTTCCCTTTTCGGCCCAATTAGACCATTGTATATCCGCGCTCGAATGATTCCTTTAATTAAGGAGGATATCGTGGCGGTCTGCGAGTATTTTCTTAGCCGGAAAAGCCAAAAACGACATCCGAAGATGTAAGTAGAAGAAGATACGTGAGAATTGAATTAGGCAACGTGCCGAAATTCGATAAAATTTAGGGCTATTTTTAGAGCGCACCTGAGGTGGGATTACGTAAGGTGCGAGAATCGTTAATCGCAGATTACGTGAATCTCGTGGGCTTAAAACTCTCCACTTACACGAACGATATTTTTTTTCTCCGACGCGCTGCGGCTTATTGGTGCCGATTTTAATAAATTCACAGTTATGAAAAAAAATTTTACCGAACATATCAGTCTGAAACGAAAGAAGAAATATGCTTAAAAATTGAACACATTTTTTCATACATACCGGGTGACCCAGGGATCTGTAAAAGCCCCATAACTTGTTTGCTATTTCAGATATCAAGTTCTAGTTTTCTTAAACTGGTACCCACACTTATTCTACGTATTTTAAAAATATGTATGTTTTTGTACAGGGTGTCTCAATATACATAACAGAACAAAGTTATGTTTTTTTTAAATGGAACACCCTATATTTTTTACTTTATTTTCAACCCTCTTGAGAAGCTGATAAAAATAGTATAAGATAGTGTGGGTCTATTATGGACGGTTGGTTAGTTATGGACAAATTTGTGGCTAAGGTCTTAAAAGCATTTCTTGATAATGATAATTTATGTGCTAAAAGTATAAAAATATATTCATGACAAAGTAACGAAAATTGAAAAACTGAAATTTTTCAAGACCAATATCAACAAAATCGCGTTTGAAAGAAAGAAAGTTGCCAAAAACTGTTGTTTTCAGAGTTCAAAGTAAAAAAAAAATCGCCTTTTTAATTTTAAAAAATTGCTTAACTTTCAAACGTATTACTTGATTTTCATGGTTTAAATTCCTAAAACTAGAGAATCTAGTGTGTTTTAAAAAAATATAAAGAATGGTTATTTATTATATGATTGTGGAATTGTTTTTATGTGGAATTAGTCCTGCAAGAAAAAGTTTAATTTTCTTAAGGGACTAATGAGTAATTTCACCTGAGTATAATATAACATTTTACCCAAAATCGTCCGTGGTTGCATTAAATATTGAAATAATGTTTATAAAACTTTGACAAGAAATTTTGACGTACGTTGTGTCAATTTGAAATATTTCAAAAATCCTACAAAAGATGTCAGTGATGGCGAACCTATGACATGCTCATTTTTGGTGAAAAAATTTTGGTGAAAAATTATCCTCATTTTTTAAAGTAAACAGAACTTTAACTGTTTTGTTATTATTAACAGTTAATTTGTTCGATGTAAACCACTCAAATACAAGGGCATTGGCATCGTCACTATTTGTTAATGTTTATTGTTTGTCTGCTGTTTTATTTATGCAGGTGGTATCATCAGCATGTAGTACTACTTTGGTATTAGCAACATGTAATGGGAGATCGTTAATGTTTAACAAGAACAGTAAAGGTCCAAGGATAGACCTTTGAGGTACCACATATGTTACATTTGTCACCGAGGATAAAAGTCCATTAAATAGTACTCGTTGTTGCCTGTTAAGTAGGTATGAGCTGATAAGCCGACACGTTGTTGGATGGAAGTTATAATAGTAAAGTTTCCGCAAGAGTATATCATGGGGCACGCAGTCAAAAGGGTCAAGGAAGGGGCCATTGTGTAAAATTTAGAATTGAAACCTTCTAGGATTTCATCTACTAAGGAATTAATTGCGTCGCTGGTTGATAGACCCTTGCGGAAACCAAACTGATTGCTGTTCAATATATTCTCCCTCTCACAGAATTTAATTATTTGTTTAAACAAGATTTTTTCCAAAAATTTTGAAATGACAGGTAATAGTGAAATAGGTCGGTAGTCATTTACGTCAAGCTCATCTCCCTTTTTAAAAACTGGAATAATACATCCAATTTTAAGAGACTTGGGACATGTAGCAGACTGAATGCACATATTGATTAATTTGGTTAGGGGTAGAATTATCACGTCAATAATAGATTTTATTAGACTAGTTGACATTTTATAAATATCACAAGCATGAGAGCACTCCAAAGAACCTACTATATCCCGTACTTCAGTGGGAGTAACTTGATCGATTTCAAGATGGGGTGTCTAGGAAATTCATGTAGCAAATGAATGGGATCAGTACCCGACGGGTGCAAGTTAGTTAAAAGTTGTTCGGCAATAGAGCTGAAAAAATTGTTAAACTCGTCTGGAGTAATATTAGAATTATTATCACATTTTAACTTAGTTGGTTGAATTAAGAACCATAATGCCTTAGGGCTGTTATTGGACCGGTTAATGAAGCACTCATTCGCAGTAATCCTGGAATTTTTTAGAGCAATTTTTTGTCGTTTATGTTTTATGTAATTTGCTTTTACGTTTGGAAATCTTACACTAGCTTCCTTCATTAAGGCTAAGTATTTCTCATTTCCCGTAATCATTAAACCACATTATTCTGTTTTTATCCGAAGACCTAAACTTTTTCTCAGGAAAACAAATAAGAATGTACCTGTGAATAATATTTATGAACGTATCAAATTAGTGTTTAGTGTCAGTAGTAGTGAGACTAATAAAACTAAAGTCCGTAGCTTGGATTATATTATAAAGTTGAATTTTCCCCGACTGTGTTATTGGTCGTATAATGCGAGTTTTAACTGTACTTAGCACTTTTTCAATGTTAATTTGAATATGGAGTCCAATGTGATCGGATAAGCCAGAATCTAGTGGTTCAACTGATAAATCTCGTATGTTCGAAAACACATTATCCAGGCAGTTACCATACCTAGTATTAAATTTGACAAAACCATACAAACCAAACGAAGACAAAATGTCACATAGGTGGGTTGCTCGGGAATCATCGCTGTTAAATTTTACGTTAAAATCGCCTACAAGAAGTATGTTCTTTCCCGTATTTAAACTGTCCAACAGATTACCTACAACAGTTAGTTAAAGTGTTAAAATTGCCAGATGGTGAACGATACATGGTAATTAGTATTAAATTATGTTGTGGTAGAAAAGAGGTAGCTAGTTCATAGTTCTTTTCTTGCGACATGCACTGATGGTCTTTAAACGACGTGTTATGTTTAAATATCTGCAGGACACCTCCATGAATAAATTGTTCCCTGAAGAAATAGGGTCCAAGTCTGAAGTTTTCTAAGCGTAAGCAGTCGACTTCTTCTTTTTTCAGCCAGTGTTCGCACAGACAAATTACATCGAACACTTCATTTTTATCCTTTAGAAATGATTCAAATTCATTTATTTTATTGCGTATGCCCTGTACGTTCGTGAAATATACCGGGTGACACAGGGATCTGTAAAAGCTCCATAACTTATTTGCTATTTGAAATATCGACTTTAGTTTTCTTGAACTGGTATCCACACTTATTCTACATATTTTAAAAATATGTATGTTTTTATACAGGGTGTCCCAATATACATAACAGAACGAAGTTATGTTTTTTTTAAATAGAACACCCTATATTTTATACTTTATTTTAACCCTCTTGAGAAGCTGATAAAACTAGTATAAGATAGTATGGGTCTATTATGGATGATTGGTTAGTTATGGCCAAATTTGTGGCAAAAACAAGGACACATTGAAAAAATTGCAGAAGCGCTCCTGGCAAAGCTAGCGTCATTTTTTATACACTAAAAAATTTTCCACATCATGAAGAATAATAAAAATCGGCTTTAGTTCTTTTTTGGTCATACTGCTATACAGGGTGTCAACATACGCAAAATATTGGATAACTATTTTTTTCAAATGGAACACCCTATATATCTTGCCACCAATGCATGGAATTTTTAATAAGCTTTCCAATGATGTACAATTTGTATAATGAAATATTAAGGATTCTTGAGATTTATCCATAAAAACATTTTTCTTGTTTCACCTCCTGCTTATTTTTGGATTTTCAGCCCAAACTATCCATTTTCTGAAAAAATAATAAGAGACCAAAGTTGCAGAGCGGAAAATTTTCAATCGATATTGGTCTATCGACTTTTCCAATAATGCGTGCATTGCCCGCCAGAGTGCGCAAAATCGTGACCGTATATGCATTTTAGAGTTTATCTCAAATTTTTTGTTAATTAATTGCACTATACTTTATTTTCCATGTCCTCTTGCAGAAAAACGGGTAATTATAGAATTATTCAAATGACCTACATCGATTGAAAATATTCCGCTCTAAAACTCTTAAAAGAAGCAATTTCTGCCCAAAATGCATAGTTTTCGCTAAAAATACAAAAAACCATTGAAAACGCAAAAATTGATACATACATTTTCAATTTGCATTTTTAGGGAAAACTATGCATTTTTGGCAAAAATTGCTTCTATTAAGAGTTGTAGAGCGGAACATTTTCAATCGATATGGGCTATTTTAATTTCTCTATAATTTCTTGTTTTTCCGCTAGAGGGTGCGGAAAATAAAGTAGTGTAATTTATTAATAAAAAATTTGAAAAAAAAACGCTAAAATGCATATACGGTCACGATTTTGCGCGATCTGGCGGGCAATGCACGCATTATCTTAAAAGTTGAATCCGCATCGATTGAAAATTTTTCGCTCTACAACTTTGGTCTCTTATAATTTTTCCTGAAAATGCTTAGTTTTTGCTGAAAATCCAAAAATCAGCGGAAGGTGGCAAAAGAAATTTGTTTTATTGATAAATATTAAGAATCCTTAATATTTTGTTATACAAACTGTATATCATTGGAAAGCTTATTAAAAATGCCATAGATTGGTGGCAACTTATATGGGGCGTTCCACTTGAAAAAAAAATAGTTATCCATTGTTTTGCGTATGTTGACACCCTGTATATCACTATGAATAAAAGAGAACCAAAGCCGATGTGTATTATTCTTTATGATGTGGGAAATTTTCTAGTGTATAAATAATGATGCTATCTTTGCTAGGAACGCTTCTGCAATGTTTTCAATGTGTACATGTTTTTGCCACAAATTTGTCCATAACTAACCAACCGTCCACAATAGACCCATACTATCTTATACTATTTTTATCCGCTTCTCAAGAGGGTTAAAAATAAAGTATAAAATATAGGGTGTTCCATTTAAAAAAATATAACTTTGTTCTGTTATGTATATTGGGACACCCTGTACAAAAACATACATATTTTTAAAATATGTAGAATAAGTGTGGGTACCAGTTCAAGAAAACTAGAAGTCGATATTTTAAATAGCAAACAAGTTATGGGGGTTTTACAGATCCCTGGGTCACCCGGTATGTATTCGGTACAATAAATAAAATTAAAACGCTATAAAAGTCAATGTGAGTATATTCGACGTGAATCCATGGCGTCTGTATTATATAAATTGATTTTACGATGCAATAAATAAGGTTGTAAAGTAAATACGGCAAGACGAGTGCTGGATGATCATTAAAATGTTGAAAACGTAAAATCCTGTAAGAAGTATTATTTTCACGGGCGGGGATTATTCAAAACATATTGATACAAAAATCTGTATGAAATAGATTAAATTTACATAAATAACACTTATAATATTAGTTCATAAAAAATATTAAGCAGAAAATAGTAATTTACGATACAAGTAACTTCCAACTCCATAGCAACGAGTTTCGTTAAGATACATATAACAACACTAGTGTTGTTAAAGGTACCTTAACGTTACTTGTTGCTAAGGAATTATTGGTATGTTAATATTATAGGATAAAATAAAAATTATTACTCATTGCAATATAATTTTATAATAAATCCATAAATATATTCAAAAAATAAATTCAAAATTCTATAATTACTCATTGCCATCGCATTTACAATTTTATAATAAATCCATAAAAAAACATGCAGCATAAAAAAAACAAAATTCTATAACTACTCATTGCAATAGCACTCTTTTATTTCAATACTAAAATGTTTTGCTTTGATTTCCGTTTATTGTTAATTTTATTGCGGGGATAAAAGTGCATATGAATTATTGATGGGTAGATACCTAGTTTGGACAAACTGTCAGGACAATTTTTGGAAATTTATAATTCATCTATTGAAAATACTCGCGTATGCAAATAAACAAACATCTAATTATCTTAAAAATGTTTTTACAAGCGAGGTTTGCTCAAGTTTAATTATTTAAAAAACAAATATTGCATCTGCAACAAGTGATACGGGCAAACTGACAGGGCAGTTTCTAGAAATTTGTAATTTATGTATTCAGAAGACTCTTTCATATGCAAATAAACAAAAATCCAATAATCTTAAAAAATATTTTTGCGAGGTTTTTTCAACTTTAATTACATCTTTGAACAAAGCCAGTACTACATGTGCCTTAAATTATTTAATAAATTGCCTTCGGATATTAAAGCCAATACCCAAATAAATCTTAAATCTTTTTTGGTAAATAAAGCCTATTATTTTCTAAAAGATTATCTTATTGAACCCCGTCTAAAATCGTAAACCATGTTCACCTAATTTTAGTTATTTTATTTTATCCTATAATGTTAACATGCCAATAACTACTTAGCAACGAGTAACGTTAAGGTACCTTTAACAACACTAGTGTTGTTAAGAAATTCTTAACAACACTAGTGCATTAGATTCTACAACAAGTAAAGTTGTTTCTAATTTGTTTATTATTTAATCGTGTATTCGGTTCCAGCGAAAACAAGATCATTTATTTCTTCACATCTGTACTTTCACTAATCACCTCAAAATCAGGTATAAAACCCGTTCAAGCCTTTCATAATCTCCTCAGTCGTTTACGACGTCTTCACGTTCACGATCATCTTCACGTAAGTGTATTTTATTATTTAACATTCAATTTAAATGCGAAGCTGCACTGATGAGAAATAAATCTCGAAACGTGTCTGCAGATGGCCAATTACTTAATTTTCATATATTTTTTAATTCAGTGGTATTTTTAGTTATTATCAAATTTGTTTCATCTAGTAACACTAGATAAGTTTAGCACTGTGTGTCCTTGTCAAAATGTTTTCTGGTTTTTTCATTTTAATAATAACATTTACACTTTAAAGTTTCACATTTTATTTTAGAATAATTTTCAAAGTTAGTCTTTTATGTGGAAATAAACGATCTTAAACCAATGTTATTATCTAGTAGTACTAGTAATAACATGCAAATTTCTTTTGTACCATTCAATATCCGGCGTGGCACTAGCCAGGGAAGTAGTTGTTTCAATAAGTTATTTGTTTATAGTCTTAGTAAGACCTAATTTTTTGCTTGCAGATTAACGAACAGGTTGAATATTCATATATTCAGGCTACATTTCGTTTTCTTGTATTTATCTAATGCTTTCTGCAACAAGTAAAGTTGTTTCTAATTTGTCTAGTGTTGTTATATTATCTTAACGCAACTCGTTGCTATGGAGTTATTGACATACAAACATTATCATATTTTATTATATTTAAATTTAAAAAAATAGAGATAGGATAAAATAAACCATGTTACGACACACGTAACGTTATTTGCTTTTACATTACTCGAGAATTTAAAAACACTCGCTCTTACGTCGCTCGTGTTTTCAAACTTTTCGCTCATAATGTAAAAATCTTCATAACGTTACTTGTATCGTAAATTACTATTATTTTATCCTATAATGTTAACAAGCCAATAACTCCTTAGCAACGAGTAACGTACCTTTAACAACACTAGTGTTGTAATATGTATATTAACGCAACTAGTTGCTATGGAGATATTTGCAAACAAACATGATTTTGCTTTTTGACGGTTTTCATTAAATATTTTTTCAAATACAAAATAGGATCAAATTAATCATGTTACGACACACGTGACGTTATTTGCTTTTACATTACTCAAGAATTTAAAAGCAATCGCTCCTACGTCGCTAGTCCTTTAAAATTTTCGTAATGTAAAAACCTTTAGAACGTTACTTGTATCATAAATTACTACTAAGTTATTTTACTTTTATGTTCAGTTTTAATACGTTCTTGTAATACATGCTTTTATGGCCTACTACAAATAAATATACACGGTGGACCAAAAGTTCGTTTATATTTCAAATGATGATTTAAAGAAAAACTAGTTATGTGAGATAAAAACTTTCTATTTATTATTAAAGTACACAAATAGGGATTTTATTTTCTTTAAATTACATCATCTATATGTGATCCTTGACTATTTTGACACTGCTGCAACCTGGAGCGGAAAGTGTTTCGTGAAATGTTTTGAACTTCCTCTCGAATATTTTTCTTTAATTCCTGTAGGGACACTGGGTTGCTGTTCAAAACTTTACTTGTAAGGTATCCCCAAAGAAGTAAGCCCAGTAGGGATAAGTCCGGGCTACAAGGTGGCCAGTTAATGGCACCTCTTTTGGATATCACTTTTTGTCCAAAAATTTCGTGAATTTTTGCAATTGGATCCTCTGAGCGTGATCTTGAGGCTTTAATTCCTGTACTATTTGGATTTTGTACGGATGTAAATGTAAATCTTTGTGAAGAAAACGAATCAAAGATGTTCTGGGCACATCTGAGGCGTTAGACCGCTTCCGAGTAGAGAGTCCATAATTTTCACGAATAGACAGACGCTCTTACACTCTCGACGTTTTCGGGATCTCTTGATGTTCTAGGTCGGCCGGATCGTGGTTGATTCATTGTTGAACCTGTCTCCTCGAACTTCTGTACCCATTTTCGAATCAATTGAATCGATGGAGCTTTATTTTTACGCCGTATATTGTAATGAGCGCAAAATGTTCGTTGCGCTAGAGTAAAATAATCGTTGTTGCGGTAGTACTCGCGTACACAGAACGCACGTTGTTTATGGCTGAACGACGCCATGGTACTGAATTCCCATTGGCCGCTCTTGCGCTTCGTAACCCCTCCGCCCCACCCCGCCGTCGCTGCTCGTCGCAGCTACCGATTCAAATTTAAACGGACTTTTGGTCCACCCTGTATTATAATTATTATTAAAAATAATAATAATTGCATCTGCAACAAGTGAAGTTTTCTTAATTATTAATTATAATTAAGGGGCCGCGGTGGCCTAGTGAGTAGAGCTCCTGCTCATGGGCCTCGTGGTCGTGGGTTCGACTCCCATCCGTGCGGTCACTTTCTCGCAACGAAGAAGTGGCCGTGCGGGTCCATGGATGTTTAGTGTATGTCTCATTCATTATTAAAAATACAATCTCAAAAACTATATATCGTTAGTGGCCGAATAGCCTAGATGCTTAAGCCAATTCCCAAATCATCCGTATTAAAAAAAAAATTATAAATAAATATTCTTTGTCTTTAAGTATCAAATTGTGTACTATATTTCATTGTTTTCTACACACATTTATTAATTGTTTTTTCTTTAATTTTAACAAATTATGTGACGCAACTATTTGAAAATATTATTTTAAAATCTATTATCCCTTCAGATTCATAACAGTCCTTTACATGTGTATGTTTAAGCTCAAAATGCACAAAATTAAAAATACAAATTTAACGGTTCTCAAAACAATTTAATATCCGTCCTTTTCATACCTAAAATGTCTCCAAGAATTTTATTTCACATTCTCTTCCGTCCTCTTCCGTTTCCCCACACCGTTTCTATTGAAAGTGCTTTCGGTGGTGTATTCAGCGCTTTCGATACATCACGAAAAGAATTTTCGTGTTTTCCCGGACAAGAAGTGCCACCGACCATTTTATTTCCACCCGGAATTTTTTCGGCTGAAATTTTCTGCGCATTTTTTATTTATGTACGGTCGGACCGGAAATGAGATAGACTCGGACGTAACCCTGTTAATTAAAATTCAGTGTACTTTATAAAATATGTGGTGATAGAACAAAAAAAAAACTGCGCGGTAATTACTTAGTGCTTATTTATCAAATATAACTACATTGCTGCGCATTTGCAGGATATTCATAATACGTTGTGGAAAACTATTGTATTTTCAACAGTGAATGCTGATGTGCGTTTGCAGAATATTTATAAATCTATTGAATTTTCAAAAGAGAATGGAAGATGGCTAACTGCAATTATGGCAAGAATCAGCTATTACAATATGAATTAGCAAATACCAGGCTAATCTCGATATCGTAATTCTCTTAACCTAAACATAATTCTAAAAAAACAAATATTCCGATATTACCATTTATCAATTAATATTCAAAACTAGAGACTTATCCGACCACAGTTACTAAATTAATAAACGTAGCTGTGACCTTTTTGATGGAAATATCTCTTTTTTAGCAACTGGTCTCTATAACTTATTAGCTGTGTCTTTGAATAATCAACTTTTTTTATTGATAAACGTCTTTCTTTTTAATTTCTTGTTTGATTCCTATATGGTTATACTTTGGTTCCGTTGTCTGATTCTGTTTCTTAAGTCGTCTTGAAGGATACGAGGGTGTGAAATATTGTATCCTTTGTTTATACTTTAACATGTTTATTTTTTCATTCATTTTTTTATCACCACATATTAAACTATTTTCTCAGCACAATAATTCATTATGTGTATATTTTAATATATTTAAAGGTCTTGAATTAAGTAATATGCTGTGAATATTAACCTTTTTCAAACAACTGTAAGTCTTCATTATGTTACTCGCAGTAATACTGCATCAGATATTCTGGTGGATGAAACTCATCGAGTTTGAGAACAATTACAAGTTGATGGAAAGACGAGCCAACTAATTATTGATAAACCCGTAAATTGTCCGTGTAGTTGTATTAACTCCATGTATCGCGAACAGGCTGGGTAATTGGATTACTTCAGCAATTTTAGCCAATTAAGCGCAATCAATCATAGGTAACAATTGATTTATCATTTCAGTGTATACATAGCAATTTCCTTACGGCAGTTTTATTTATGTCAGTAGACATTTTCAATAATCTATACTGGTGAATACTCATGTTTATTTGAATTAAATAAATATTTTCTTCATTTCTAGATATAAGTTTAAATAAAGTTTATGAATCCGTTATATTTTAAAGGTTACATTTTTAGACTAAGCCAATTTCAGCAATCCTTAAAAAGAATAAAGTCCATGTGAGGTTCTATATTTTAAGTATAATTAACCCTTAACTAGCGAATTAGTTTAAACAGTCGAAATCATCGCTTTACAGCGCTAACATATGAATTGATCTTATGGCGGATGCGCCGGGAACTTCAAATTTCAATCTTACTACCATATTTTTATTGTCGCGAATACGGCGACATTAATTAATATAAGGGTTAATACACACTTGATGAATCGTGCACGAAATAAGGGTAACATTTTAAATTTAACTCTTGATGTGTTTCATGCTGTTGTACTGAGTAGCATTGAGTATTTTATCACCCTTTACGGATGAAATAAATAAAATAAAATTGCATAATAGGGTAATTCCACATCAACTCAACACAAGGTCTAAAACTCACCATCTCAGAATTTCTTGGAATTTGGCATAGATGTACTTTTGGCAAGTACTGAAAAGATTTAGTAAACAATGTAATATACGTTTATATTACATTGTTTACTAAATTTTTTCATTTTTACAATAGGGCTGAAAGACCTTCGGTCGATGGCCAACGAAGAAGATGAAGAAGAGTCGTAAATTACAATAACATGTATTCTTCATTCAATAAAGATGTTTTAGTAGTAGTATTTACAATAATGAAACATATAAATAATAAGCTATATGAAATGTAAACTTTTAATAAGAACCTTGAGGTTGGTAATCTTAGCAAAGTTTAATAATATTTGTTTCTAATTTCGAGAGATATAACCTCAACACACCTTGCTCGCAAATTTTTAGGCGATTTGGGCCATCGAAGCAGGTAGTAATTCAAACACTAACACATAAAACTAGGTTTTCCTAGGCTAAAGTTTAATGTGTACTTGAAATAGTAATATTTATGATTTAGTGATGTGTGCGATTTAGTGATATGTCTGATTTAGTTTTGTATGTGTGTGAAGCAATGATGTTTTGTAATGTAGTGAATAAAAGTTATACTAATGTTAAACTATGATCCTTATGAATGCTTGATGTTTTGTGATGTGCGTGGAAAAATGATGTTTTGTGATGTAGTGATGTACTTGTTTCTTTAGTGATGGCGATCACGGCGATCACTAAAGTTTGATGTGTTTATAAAAAAGTGATGTTTATGATTTAGGGATGTGTGTGTGACAGTGAGTGAAAATATTGTTTTATAATATAGTGAATAAAAGTAGATCAAATCTTAAACTATGACTCATGTGAATGCTTGATGTATGTGGAATAATAATGTTTTATGATGTAGTGATGTACATGTTTCTTTAGTGATGACGATCGACTGTCTTCGCCGTCGATTATATGAATGAGTAATTATTTTTTGCTATATTGTACTGAGTGAGTGTGTATGTAGAATAATGATTTTTTATGATGTACATGTTTCTTTGATGAAGATGATCGACGTTGCCGCTGCCCTCCACAGTCGATTGTATGAATGCGGGATTATTTTTTGGTGTACGGGAATTAGTGATGTTGTGTGATTTAATGATGTGCGTGTGTGTAGAACAATTAAGTTTTTTAATGTGCTAATTACAATGAATGCTTGATATTTTATGATTTTGTGATGTGTATGGAACATTAATGTTTTGTGATGTAGTGATTTTTCTTTAGTTTCTGGACATCTAACATCTGAATTGAGAACTTTAGGAATGGATGCAAAATGCAAAAACAGTTACCCTTCGGTCTGTTGGACAACTCAAAGCACGCTAAGCTTTATATTGCAGTGTCTTTTGAAAAATTGCGCACTCGTTTGCCATTAGCAAGAAGCAACTTTCCATATTTAAAATCAGCTAAGCAATGGAACCTTTCTTAAGAAGTGTTGAACAAAGAAAAAGTGGAGGTGTTCTCAATTAAAGTACCTGCTTAAAAACCCAAAAAACGCGCTACGAATTTAACCAAAAAAATTAAATTCTTGGATTTTCGCAAAAAAGTTGTAAGTTTAATATAAAAATCTTTAAAAATTATTAACAGTAAAGGTGTTCTCAATTAAATGTTTACTTCTTTAAGAAACCCGTTAAAAGTTTAACCAAAAATTGGCCAATACTCAGATTGCCACAACAAAAATGAAAAGTTGTAAGTTTAATACAAATTTGTATTGGTTTTTAAGATATACAGCTTACAAATATTTTTCAAAAATTGATGTAAAAAGTGAAGGTGAAAGTGGAGGCGCAAGTAGAGGTGTTCTTAATTAATTGTTTACTTCCTTAAAAAACAAAAAAAAAACTATCTACGAGTTTAACCAAAAACCTTTAAATTCTCGGATTGTCACAAAAAAAGTTAAAAAGTTGTAAGTTTAATATAAAAATCTTTGTTCACGAAAATGTTTTAATGTGCGCATTATTTAATTGTATGGGCAGCATTAATCGGGTACATTTACCACTCAATTTCATTAAACACGCATTTGCGTGTTTAATATGGTTATCAAACACGATAATTCGCACTTTAATTCGCAGAACGCGATTTATGATAATATTTTGTTTACCCGGTTTAATACTGATTTTAGTTATTTTTCAATTGTAATTGTAATTACAACTTTAATTTCGATTTTAATTTTGATTTTGATTTGGTTTTTGTTTTTTTTTATTTTGATTTTGATTTTAGTTTTGATTTTAAATTTCGTGAACAAAGTATAGTGTACAATTCGCATATAATGGCTATTAATCACTCAAACGATTTGCTCCACTCGCCTACGCTCGTTCTCGTGATTAATAGCCATCATATGCTCGTTGTACAATATACTATTAAAAATTATGAACAGTGAAGGGGTTAATTAATTGTTTTCTTCTTTAAAAACCCAAAAAACGCTCTACGAGTTTAACCAATAGCTTTTCAATAATCAAAATGTCACAAAAAAGTTAAAGAATTGTAAGTTTAATATAAGAATCTTTAAAATTTATTAACAGTGAAGGTGTTCTCAATTAAATGTTTACTTCCTTAAAAACTCAAGAAACGCGCTACAAGTTTAACTAAAAAATTTTCAATTCTTGGATTATCACAGAAAAAGTTAAAAGTTGTCAATTTAATATAAAAGTCTTTAAAAATGAACAGTGGAGGTGTTCTTAATTAAATGTTCACTTTCTTAAAAATCCAAAAAACGCGCTACAAGTTTAACGAAGAGCTTTCTATTCTCAAAATGTCACAAAAAAGTTAAAGAATTGTAAGTTTATTATAAGAATCTTTCAAATTTATGAACAGTGAAGGTGTTCTCAAATAAATGTTTACTTCCTTAAAAAACCAAAAAATGTGCTACGAGTTTAACCAAAAACTTTCAAATCCTCAGATGTTCACAAAAAATTTAAAAAGTTATAAGTTTAATATAAAAATCTTTATTAGTTTTTGAGACATACAGCACACAAACATTTTTCAAAAATGGTCAGCATTGCCTCATGTAATCCCAAAATGGATGTAAAAAGTGGAGGTGGAAGTGGAGGCATTGTCAATTAATTTTTTACTTCTTTAAAAAACCGTACATAAATGTAATATAAAAGTCTTAAAAAATTATGTACAGTGAAGGTGTTCTCAATTAAATGTTTACCTCCTTTAAAAAAAAACAAAAAACGCGCTACGAGTTTAACCAAAAACTTTAAAATTCTCAGATTGTCACAAAAAAAGTTAAAAAGTTGTAAGTTTAATACAAACATCTTTAAAAATTATGAACAGTGAAGGTGTTCTCAATTAAATTTTTATTTCCTTAAAAAAACACAAAACGCACTACGAGTTTAAAGAAAAACTTTTAAATTCTCAGATTGTCACAAAAAATTTAAAAAGTTATAAGTTCAATATAAAAATCTTTATTTATTTTTGAGACATACAGCACACAAACATTTTTCAAAAATGGTCATCATTGCCTCATGGAATCCCAAAACGGATGTAAAAAGTGGAGGTGGAAGTGGAGGCATTGTCAATTAATTTTTTACTTTTAAAATGAAACAAAAAACGTGCTACTAGTTTAACCAAAAATGTTTCATTTCTCAAATTGTCACAAAAAGTTAAACAGTTGTAAATTTTGTATAAAAATCTTTATTAGTTTTTGAGATATACAGCCCACAAATATTTTTCAAAAATAGTCAGCATTGCCTCATGGATGTTTTTGTTGACATTTAGAATTTTAAAATATTTCGGCAAACGTATAATCTGACAATAATAGCTGCACGATGCTCTTGTCATTCTCATTTATTTCACTACGTCATGATTTTTACGCATCGAAAATTGTATTTACATATTTCGGAGGATGTTACAAAGGAGGATAATGGTATATTACAAACTGCCAGAGATGACAACTTTCAGTATTGGCAGGGAATAACAGTTTTTTTACTGGCGAAATGAGGAATTGATGTCATCAATTGGAGCCAGTAAAAACACTTATCCTGCGTATATGCTAACATATTTTACTTACTCTCACTCACATTTCAAAATGTAAGAAACGAATTTATTCTTGGTTACAGGTGTGTATTTAAATTATGTTCTCCCACATATCAACATGATGATTTGATGAATACAGGGTTGGGCAAATGTGTCAAAACAGCTGATTTCTGGCTAAACGTCTAATTTTTTTTCTTATTACTTTTAAATGAAATGTTTGTGGTTTTATTTTTTCTATTCAGTGACGTACTGGTTTTTAAACGCTATCCTATTTTCGAAATCACCCAGTATATTTTTATATTTTTCAACAATTGCAATGATATAGGGTTTGGTGGGTGTGCGACTTGTGGTTTTTAAAATATTAAATAAAATAATTCTACATTGAGTTGGCTTTTTATATCTTTTTTACATAGTTTTCTGATAAAATTATTTCGTTTTCTTATGTTTCCTGTCACTGACAGATGATTTCCAAGAGAAATATTAACATTGCTGTTCAATTATGGGTGAACTAACTGAACGTTGTTTTATATAACATTGTTAATGATGGTTATTTTTTCAGATTAGCAAAGTTCTCTACTACTAAGATGAATGTAATATTTTTAATGCAACATTCTTTGATAGAATTTCTAATATTTCTAAATCAAAAGTTTCACAAATTTATTTCGTCATTATTTTATTTAAAATTTGAAAAACCACACCTCGTACACCCACCAATCCCTATATCATTGTAATTGTTGAAAAAGTGTTCATTTAAAAATGTAAAAATATACAGGGTGACCAATTAAAAAAACTGCCGATGACGTCATATCTCTAAAAGCTGTTGAAAATCAAAGAAGGTCATTGAAAAGAACAAATAAAACTATAAAAACTCCTTTCAAAAGAAATAAGAAAAAAAAAACAGACGTTTTGCTAGAAATCAGGTGCTCAACCCTGGATATCAAAGTTTTGCAGTGGTGCCCATAGAATGCCACCTCATAACTGCAAAATTCTCTGTCAAAGCAGGAAACAGTAATTTTTTACTTAACTTTTCTTGAAAGAAAAAAGTCAGTAAATCACTTATCGGGAAAAAAAATTGTTTGTTTTTCGTTTTAATTGTGTAGCTCCTCCTTCTGACTCTAGAAGAGTTAAGTAAAAATTGTGCAATTATTCTATAACGTACGATTTCCATGGAAACGTTGTCAACACAGTTCAACGTAGACAATCATTCATGAATTTACTAGTAAAGAGTAGAGCCTTGAAAATTTAAACGTGACGTTGACTTGTTGATATTGTATTTCAATTTGTCTTTACTTTAAGAGAATGCATAGTCGTAGGTAAAGTGAAGTACATAACGCGTCTTATAAAGCAATTAGGCGGGCGTAAAATTGCGTTACTCTCCGCTCGTACGCATTTTTTTTCACTTTCGTATAATTTGCAATTTTAAGTCCAATTGTGTAATATCTTATTATGTTACTCATTTGTAAACGTCATTTATTGACACATTGTACAAACTAGCAAATCAAATATTTACAAGCTACTAATTTTCACAGCGACCATCTTGTAAAATAGACAGTATTACAAGTTAGTAGCTGGTAGATATTTGTTTTTATTTTTTTTTGTACAGAGTGTCAATAAATGACATTTACAAATGAGAAACATAAAATAATTTTATGGCGTAACAATCGTATGTACCGTATAGGTAGTTTTACAGGTCAATTTTATGCGACTATCTTGTAAATTAGAGAATATTACAAGTTAGTAGTTTGTAAATATTTGTTTTGATAGTTTGTACAGAGTGTCAATAAATGCCATTTACAATTGAGTAACATATGAAATAATTTTATGGCGTAACAATCCTATGTACTGTATAAACTCGTAACCCACTGTATATGCACTTTAATGTCTTGGCAATAAAATGCTATTTTAATACCAGTTCTGGCTCACATTAGCGACAATTTTCCTTTCAATTCCAGAAAAACGTAATTATATTATTAGATGAAATGAATTGTAAATGATGGCCGCAATTACAATCCAATACATAAATTTATCACAGAAATAAATTTCTCGTGTACTGAATGCTTGCTAATTGTAAATGTATAATGGCCGTTACGAACTATGCAAAATCTACATCAGCATGTAACTAATTAACTGCTGTTCTGCAAGCGTGTTATGCAATATAATTTAGGTAATATTATTTCGTAGTCTACATGTCTTAAATCATGTGCTCTTATTTGAACAATTTCAACAACTTACATTTATACAGAGTGTCCTAATAGTCAGAGCTCGGAAAATTGTGCCCACACTGATGGATTATCATAGATTCTAAAAATATGTTCATGTATACAGGGCGTTCCATTTTCAAGTTACACATCAAAGTTGTATTTTTTTACATAGAACACCCAGTTAGGTAGACCATTTCCAAAACAACAAATTAATATAAGTTCTTAGGATGATTTAATCATCAATTGTTTAGTTATTTACTCTTTTAAATAAAACAGACCCATGTTTAAAGTCACACCTCCGCCAATTTGAAAGAATCAATTTCTTTTATTCGGTTAGAAAATTTTCTATTGCTTCAGCTTTTAATGAGTTGTCATTTGTTGTGATCAATTTATACAGGGTGTTCCAAAATGCAAAATATACATTTGCTCAAATTTTCACGACGTATATTTTTACATACCGGGTGGCCCAGGGATGTGTAAAATCCCCTTAACTTATTTGCTATTTGAGATATCGACTTCTAGTTTTCTTGGACTGGTACCCACACTTATTCTACATATTTAAAAACATGTATGTTTTTGTACAGGGTGTCCCAGTATACATAACAGAACAAAGTTATGTTAACGGAAAACCCTATATTTTATGCTTTATTTTCAACCCTCTTGAGAAGCTAATAAAAATAGTATAAGATAATATGGGTCTATTATGAACGGTTGGTTAGTTATGGGCAAATTTGTGGCAAAAACATGTACACATTGAAAACATTGCAAAAGCGTTCCTAGCAAAGATAGCATCATTATTTATACACTAGAAAATTTCCCACATCATAAAGAATAATACACAGTGGCATTGGTTCTCTTTTATTGATAGTGCTATACAGGGTGTCAACATACGCAAAACAATGGATAACTATTTTTTTTCAAATGGAACACCCTGTATAATTTGACACCAATATATGGCATTTTTAATAAGCTTTCCAATGATATACAGTTTGTATAATAAAATATTGAGGATTCTTGAGAGTTATCAATAAAAACATATTTCTTTTGCCACCTTCTGCTGATTTTTGGATTTTCAGCCAAAACTATGCATTTTCTGGAAAAATTATAGGAGACCAAAGTTGTGGAGCGAAAAATTTCCAATCGATATAGGTCTTTCAACTTTTAAAATAAAACGTGCATTGCCCGCCAGAGCGCGCAAAATCATGACCGTATATGCATTTTAGCGTTTTCTTTTCAAATTTTTTATTAATAAATTGCACTATACTTTATTTTCCGCACCCTCTGGCGGAAAAACGGGAAATTATAGGGAAATTTAAATGGTCCATATCGATTAAAAATGTTCCGCTCTACAACTCTTAATAGAATCAATTTTCGCCAAAAATGCATAGTTTTCCCTAAAAATGCAAATTGAAAATGTATGTATCAATTTTTTACGTTTTTTAATGGTTTTTTGCATTTTTAGCGAAAACTATGTATTTTGGGCAAAAATTGCTTCTTTTAAGAGTTGTAGAGCGGAATATTTTCAATCTATGTAGGTCATTTGAATAATTCTATAATTACTTGTTTTTCTGCTAGAGGACGTGGAAAATAAAGAATAGTGCAATTAATAAACAAAAAAATGGTGATGTGGCCATCATGTTACTTTCTCCGATGGTATCATCATATATATTTACACTTTCATGGTTTATTTTCAATTTAAATAATATTTTAAATGTACATCGAGCGTTTTGTAGACTCGCATGAAACTGACGTTTAAAACGTCAAAATTATAAGATGGAAAAATTATACTTTAAATTCAAAAACTCAGTTAACTCAAAAACTAAAGAGATTTCGAAAAAAACTTATTCTTTATAAGTTGTTTATTTTGGCATTCTCTACAATTATTATTAACATTAATTTGTTGTAACTATTATAGTTTTATAATTATTAACCAAAAATGAAAAAAGAAAAAATAATTTTTTTTCTCGAATAACAATGATTTTATGAAAAATGTTTTCAAACAAAATAATCTCATTTCTTTATTGTCTTCAATATTTGTTTAAATATTTTTATGATATTTTTCATATTTAAGAAAATAATGGCAAAAAACAAAAAAATGGTGATGTGGCCATCATGTTACTTTCTCCGACTTGATGGTATCATTTATATTTACGTTTTCATGGTTTATTTTCTATTTAAATCATATTTTAAATGTACATCGAGCGTTGCGCAAACTCGGATGAAACTGACGTTTAAAACGTCAAAATTATGAATTATGGAAAAATTATACTTCAAATTAAAAGACTCGGTTTACTCAAAAACTAATGAGATTTAGAAAAAAACTTATTCTTTAGAAGTTGTTCATTTTGGCATTTTCTACAATTATTATTAACATAAATTTGCTGTAACTAATATCGTTTCATAATTATAAACCAAAAATTGAAAAATTAATAATAATTTTTTTCTCGAATAGCAATGATTTTATGAAAAATATTTTCAAGCAAAAGATGTGCATTTTTTTATTGTCTTCAATGTTTGTTTAAATATTTTTGTGATATTTTTCATATTTAAGAAAATTTTGGCAAAAAACAGTTAAGGTAAACACCCACTTCCGGTGTACGAAATTTTACCAAAAACTTTCCAGTTCTTCAGATTATCAAATAAGACGTATGTTCAAAGTTTCATATTAATTGCTTTATTAGTTTTTGAGATACAGCGCACACAGACAGACAGACACACACACACACACACACACACACACACACACACACACACACACACACACACACACAGACACACACACAGACACAATTTTTTTTTCCAGAAATTGTTGAAATGGCATCTAGGGACCCCAAAACGGATATTTCCGTAAAAAAAATTTTTGAAAAAAAAATCACGATCACAATACTTTCTCGTACTTCGTAACGGAGAAAGTAAAAACAGTCAAGGTAAACACCCACTTCCGGTGCAGGAAATTTTACCAAAAGCTTTTCAGTTCTTCGGATTATCAAATAAGACGTATGTTGAAAGTTTCATATCAATTGCTCCATTCGTTTTTGAGATACAGCGCGCACAGACACACACACACACACAGACACATACACACACACAGACACAATTTTTTTTTTCCAGAAATTGTTGAAATGGTATCTAGGGACCCCAAAACGGATATTTCCGCAAAAAAAATTTTTGAAAAAAAAATCACGATCACAATACTTTCTCGTACTTCGTAACGGAGAAAGTAAAAATTGAGAAAAACGCTAAAATGCATATACGGTCACGATTTTGCGCACTCTGGCGGGCAATGCACGCATTATTGGAAAAGTCGAAAGACCTATATCGATTGAAAATTTTCCGCTCTACAACTTTGCTCTCTTATTATTTTTTCATAAAATGCATAGTTTTGGCTGAAAATCCAAAATTGAGCAGGAGGTGACAAAAGAAAAATGTTTTTATGGAGAAATCTCAAGAATCCTTAATATTTCATTATGCAAATTGTACATCATTGAAAAGCTTAATAAAAATGCCATGCATTGGTGGCAAGATATATAGAGTGTTCCATTTGAAAAAAAATATAGTTATTCAATATTTTGCGTATGTTGACACCCTGTATATCAGTATGAACAAAAAAGAACCAAAGCCAATTTGTATTATTCTTCATGATGTGAAAAATTCTTTAGTGTATAAAAAATGACGCTAGCTTTGCTAGGAGCGCTTCTGCAATTTTTTCAATGTCTCCTTGTTTTTGCCACAAATTTGCCCATAACTAACCAATCGTCCGTAATAGACCCATACTATCTTATACTATGTTTATCAGCTTCTTAAGAGGGTTGAAAATAAAGTATAAAATATAGGGTGTTCCGTTTAAAAAAACCTAACTTTGTTATGTTATGTATATTGGGACACCCTGTACAAAAACATACATATTTTTAAAATATCTAGAATAAGTGTGGGTACCAGTTCAAGAAAACTAGAAGTCGATATCTCAAATAGCAAATAAGTTATGGGGCTTTTACAGATCCCTGGGTCACCCGGTACATACATACATAATCCAGTCCTCTTGTACCCTGAGGGTGTCAAAGGATAGTTGTTTAGTTTAGATTTTTGTGGCTTCTGCAATAAACCTGCGCCACTTGCTTCTGTCTTCACTATAGCACTCAGCTTGTCTCCACGATAGCCCACTAGTTTTTAAACTTTCACTAATAACACCATTCCACGTGTTGGCCGGCCTACCTCTTCCTCTTTTCCCATTAGGTCTTGCTTCTCAAATCTGTCTCGTCTGCCTAGTTTCCTTCATCCGGTTCAGATATCCCAACCAGCGGAGTTTACTGTTTTTTGCGCGTTACATTTAAGCTCTTCCTTATATCTTCATTCTTAATTCTGTCTTTCTTTGTGATGCCTTCCACTCTTCTGAGATATTTCATTTCTGCTCCTTGTATTCGACTGTCTCGTCTTTTACTAGTGACCCATGTCTCACTGCCATATGTGAGTATTGGAGTATACACCGCGATCTTTGTTTTCTTAGATATTTCCTTATTATTCAGAAATTTACTTGTCAGGCAGTTATATGTTTTCGAGGCTGCATGTACTCTGTTATTTATTTCAGAATCAATATCACCATTTTCTTCTATAATTGCACCCAGGTATTTGTATTGAGATCCTTGTTCAATTAAGCTGCCTGCAATTTTCATTGATATTTTTTTCTTTTCTTTGGCCATTCTCATCACTTTTGTTTTAGTTTTATTTGTTCTTAGATTGAAGGGTTTCAATTCTTGTTCTAATGTAATTATGTTGTGTTTCATATCTGCTTCACTCTCTGCAAATTCCACCAGGTCATCGGCGAATGCACACAATACAATGTCCACTATCTTCATATTTCTGAATCCTACTTTCAGCTTCTTCAATTTGCACAGACTTTGTTTTACGACTTCGTCTACTATCCGTTCCAAAAAGGGAGTCTCCTCACTTCAAAACCTCATATTTATGATTTAGAGGACACGAATATTCTGAAATTTATACCATATAAAGATGTATCATTTTTCTATATGTATATTAATTTGTATGGAAATATTTTGATAAATACGCCTTTTTTCCGATGTATTTGTTTGAAAATGTACTGTTTTGAACGACAATTTTCGAAACTCTCATCTTTGTGTGCATATAACATTGTTATTAATCACTTGAATATTATGAAAAAAATATATATCTAATGCTATTCTATTCTGAAGGCGTAGAACGAAAGAAAATATTTTTGTTGTTTTTATTTTAAGAGTTCAGGCCTATAATCGAAATATCTGCTATCTCGATAATTATACAACGAATTGAAATGCGGCTTTCGCTTATAGATGGATTAATATTATTTAGGAAATAATTGCAAATAAATTTCAAGAAAAGAGTAGAACTTTTGTCAAAATTGAGTAATTTTCCCGTCGATGATTATTTTAGATCAGCGAGAGAGATGCAAATATGTGACTCAGGCGTTCGTTCGACGTTAGTACGGTTCAGTTTGACGGTAAGCAACAGATCCAGGCTGAAAATCATGCACAGTCATTAGAAGCGGCGTGAACGCATCGTAAATATACTGACACGATATTCCGCCCGCTTCGCCCCGCGCCACTGCTGTGAGCGTAAATATTCTCTATTTCATTAAAAGGTTTTTAATTTATGTAATTAACAAAACTATATTTATTTACGATTAAATGATATATTTTGCATCAGATTTATATGAAGTACGTAATCTGAAAAATGCTTATACATTTATTCATTCATAACTGAAAAAACAATGCTCCGCATTTTACCAAATTACAACAAAACTTATTTAAAAAAAAAAATCACATTACACCACATAATAGGTAAAGGTACAATTGATCTCATGTAATTTTTTCAGATTTTTATAAACAGTAGCTTACTTTCTACAAGCTGTTGAATTTCGTACATCTTAAAATTTGCTTAATTTCGGGTACTTTTTTACACTTTTTCAGTATTATCTCGACAAATAACAAACGTAAACACTTAATTCTATAGCAGATTGTAGATAATACTACAAAGAATGGTGACCAATTTTATATAATTTTAGAGTGCACTAGTTTTTGAAATATACTTGCTGAAACACAGGAGACTCCCTTTTTGGAACGGATAGTAGGGCTGTTATAAACAGTAGTGGACTGAGAGTCCCTCCTTGTCGGACACCTTCCGTCGTTCTAAATGTTTCCAAATTCGTATTTCTTGCACATAGTTCAGATTGTTAGCATATACTGCCAGTAGTTCTTCACCGATGTTTTTCTTTACTAAAGTCTTCCATATCTCTATTACTTACTCTATCAAATGCCTTTTCTAAGTCGATAAAGCATATATACAGGGTGCTTCAAAAAAATGTATACACACTTTGAACTTCCATAGAAAATTTATTTACCGTTCTACAAAGTTAAATTTCAGGAAATTAGAAAGCTGAAAGTCCAATGTAAATGAAACATAAATAACAAATGTTAATACTGTTCAAATTGGTGACCTGCAGCATCAATACAATTCTGAGTACGAGTCACCACTGATTGTGTATCGTGCATTATACGGTAATGATATGTTTTATTTTCAACAAGATGGTGCCCCGCCGCACAAGCACAGGGACGTACGAGCTTACCTGGATCAAAATTTGCCGGGCCAGTGGATAGGACGCAGGGGGCCAATAGAGTTTCCAGCACGCTCCCCAGACCTTACACCACTGGATTTCTTCTTATGGGGCACAGTAAAAAATGAGGTGTACAAACGTAAACCACGTAACCTAGACATTCTTTGGAATGAGATTCAAGCCGTGTGTAGAGAAATCTCATTGGACGTTTTGATACGATGTACAGAATCAGTGGTGACTCGTACTCAGAATTGTATTGATGCTGCAGGTCACCAATTTGAACAGTATTAACATTTGTTATTTATGTTTCATTTACATTGGACTTTCAGCTTTCTAATTTCCTGAAATTTAACTTTGTAGAACGGTAAATAAATTTTCTATGGAAGTTCAAAGTGTGTATACATTTTTTTGAAGCACCCTGTATATAAACTCCGCAAAAAAATTATCGCATCAGCTACGTTCTTCCTGTTAGGACATTTGTTTATTGTGATAACATATCTGTTTCTATGAATAATATACATTACAATACAACACAACACATATTCCTTCGATTTTCTTGAATTTGTGGTAAGAGTAATTTTATATTTTTTTTTTTAACATTTAAATGGATATTCATATGAAATTTTTAGTATTTTTGATTTCAAAATGAACATTGAAGCTACTGCTCGCAATTCTAGAAATTTAACAAGAGACGAAATCGTTTTTGTCGTGTCCTTAGTTGACGATGGTTGAGATCAAAGATATGTTGCTGCAGCATTGGGAATTCAGCAGTCCACGGTTTCAAGAATAATAAGAAAATTCAGATAATACACGCGAATAGCAGGACAAGGTCGTAAGCGGGCAACAACAGCAAGAGATTACTGATTTATACGTTTAAATGCATTGCGGATCAGATATTGTACCTCAAGGCAGTTACAAGCTGAACTGTACAATAATATTAGTGATGCGATATTTTTTTGCGGAGTGTACTTCCTTGTTGTACGCTTTACATTTCTCAGATGTCTGACTTATAGTGAATATGTGGTCCTGTGTACTCCGCCCTTTCCTAAATCAACTCTGATTTTCGTCCAGCTGGTTGTCTATTTTTTCTCGCAGTCTCGCTTCTAGAATTGATTGATATGTTTTTCCCGTTATGGAAAGTAAGGTTACGCCTCTGTAATTACTACAATTCCTCTTATCTCCCTTTTTTAATATGGGGAATATAATTCCATACTCACAGTCTTTCAGAATCATCTTGAGTTGATATGCCAGGTTGAATATGCTGTGAAGTTTCCTAAATCTGAGTTCTTCTAGGTATTTAATCATCTCACCCGATATCTGGTCCTCTCCTGCAGCTTTTCCTAGTTTTATTCATTCGATGGCCGCTCTCACTTCTTATTCTGTTATTGTATCTTCGGTTTCCTTGTATATAGTTTTGAGTCGCATAGGGTCTTCGTGTTTACATGTTTCCTCAACTCCCTCCACTAGTAATTCTTGGAAATGTTCCCTCCATCTGTTGACAATATCTCCATCATTCATTAAAACTTCTCCTTCTTTGATCAAAAATTGTTGTAGCGTGGACGATTTTTTTTTTCCTAAAACTTATTATTCTGAAAAACAGCTTTTGATTCGCACCTTTCCTTTCTTCTATTTTTCTGCCAAAATCTGTTTTTCTTTGCTTCAGTTACCATTTCCTTGGCTTTTTTCCTTTGTACTCTGTAAGCTTCTAGATCTTCTCCTGTGTTTGACACAACTTCTTCTTTGTTTTTACTTCCTCTTTCACTCTTTGTCTTTTTTCTTATATCCCAATTTTGTAGTCCCGCATGCTGCAACCATCACGACGTTTTTGAACCTTGTCTACTCTTCTTCGATATTGTAAAACTCCTTTATATCCATATTGAATTCCCTTGCTAAATTTTCTCTGTATTTGTCTCGACAGCCCTCCTCTTGCAATTTGTAGACTTTTATTTTCTCTTGCTCTGGTTTGGTTCTTCGTGCTCTTGCTTGTGTTATGTATATTACCAATAAATAGTGATCGCTTCCGATTTCTGCACTTCTTTGGACTCTTACATCTGCAATTTTGCTTTTGTTTGTTCTCTCCGCGATGACATAGTTGATTATAGACTTTTCGTTTCTGGTGGGTATTACTCTTGTATACTTGTGGATACTTTTGTGTTAATAGAATGTATTTGCTACAATCAAGTTGTTATTCATACAAAACTCAATTATTTTCTTGCCATTCCTATTTAATTCCTTTTCCCCAAACTCTCCGATAACTCCATCGTATTGCTCTGCCATGTTGCCAACCCGTCCATTTAAATCCCCTACCATGAAACTGACTATATCTGATTGATTCTTCATATGTATTTTGCATTTGTTTCCAGAACTCCTCTTTTGCTGCAACCCTTTCGTCTTCGTTAGGAACATAGGTAACAATTATTCGGTATTTCTGGTTCCTATTCTGTTCCATTTCTACTACTAGTTACTTTCTCCATTACGAAGTAAGAGAAAGTATTGTAATCGTGATTTTTTTACGGAAATATCTGTTTTGAGGTCCCTAGATGCCATTTCAACAATTTCTGGAAAAAAAAAATAGAGCAATTGATATGAAACTTTGAACATATGTCTTATTTGATAATCAGAAAAACTGAAAAGCTTTTGGTAAATTTTCGTACACCGGAAGTGGGTGTTTACCTTAACTGTTTTTTGATTTTTGGCAATATTTTCTTAAATATGAAAAATATCACAAAAACATTTAAGCAAACATTAAAGACAACAAAGAATTAAACATCTTTTGCTTGAAAATATTTTTCATAAAATCATTGCTATTCGACAAAAAAATTTATTATTTTTTTTTTAATTTTTGGTTTATAATTATGAAACAATACTAGTTACAACAAATTTATGTGAATGATAATTGTAGAGAATGCCAAAATGAATAACTTCTAAAGAATAAGTTTTTTCCGAAATCTCGTTAGTTTTTGAGTAAACCTAGTTTTTGAATTTGAAGTATAATTATTCCATCTTTCATAATTTTGACGTTTTAAACGTCAGTTTCATCCGAGTTTACGCAACGCTCGATGTACACTTAAAATATTATTTCAATTGAAAATAAACAATGAAAACGTAAATATAAATGGCTATGATACCATCAAGTCGGAGAAAGTAACATGATGGCCACATCACCATTTTATACTTTCTGAAATAAATTTGGCTCCTCTTAACTGATTTTTGTAGTCTTTTGCCAGAATACAACCAATCCCTGCCTGTGCTCTGTTTTTCTGTATTTCCTGTTACTCCACTGTATAAAAATATATATTCTTCGTTCCAATCTATACAACCATTGCCTTTTTTCTTTGTCTCGGTGACAGCCATTATTTTTATATTTCTGTCTGCCATTTCTCTTACGATTTCCTTTTCTTTCCCATTGAGTCCTCTCACATTCCAAGTTCCTATTTTCCATTTTTGCTTATTATTTACTGTTTTTATTTCGCATCTCAGTTTTCCGGTATGTTCTTTCTCCTTCTCCTTGTATTTTCCATGCGATTGTCCTTATCCGTTGCTTTTGTCTTTATCACTCTGTCCTTCCCCATTTTCTCTGTTAATTTTTTGAAAAGTCACCTTTTGGTTTCATGTCAATGGTTGGGATAAAGCAATAGCTTTATCCCAACCATTTCCCTGCCCATCTATTTCAATTTTCCTGTACCCAATTCTTACATTCTTCCCTTTGGCCTTCTCTTCTCTACCTATGCTTCTAATGTCTTTTTGTACTAGTTTTTCCTCCCTGTTTAAGTCGTTGTCTATGTATAGGGTGGACCATATAGTGGTTTCTTTTAAAAAATGCAATAAAATGAACAAAATTATTGGCTGCCTCGGCTGGCTTTGCAGTAGCGCATTCTGTCACTCCAATTTTCCAAGGCCTTGTTGATGGTTTCGAGCTGTAGCTCACGGATTGCTTGGATGATATTGGCCTGAAGTGCTTGAATCGTTTCTGGATTGTTGGCATAACATCGGTCCTTCACGGTTCCCCACAAAAAAAAATCCAAAGGGGTTAAATCGCAGCTCCGAAGCGGCCAATTGACATCGCCAAGACGGCTGATAACACGATTTGGGAAATTGGTGCGCAAAAGATCGATTGTGGCATGGGCTGTGTAGCATGACGCGTCATCCTGCATGAACCAAAGATTGTCCAAATCCATGTCTTCAATTTCATTAACACAAAAGTCGGATAACATGGCTCTGTAACGCTCACCGTTGACCAAAACGTTGTTCCCAACCTCATTTTCGAAGAAAAATGGTCCAATGATGCCACCACTCCACAATCCGCACCAAACTGTCACTCTTTGGGGATACATTGGCTTCTTGACAATAACGTGCGGGTTTTCCGAGCCCCAGATGCGGCAATTTTGTTTGTTAACATAGCCGCCAAGATGAAAATGCGCCTCATCCGAAAAGATGATTTTTCGCCCAAAATCGTTGTCCAATTCAAGCTCCTCTAAGGCCCAAACTGCGAAGCGATAACGAAGCGGATGGTCATGCGCCTTCAATTGCTGAGTCAATTGGACCTTGTAAACGAATAATCGGAGATCTTTGTGCAGAATTCTTCTCAGGCTAGTGCGTGCAATGTTGAGCTGTTGAGATCGTCGGCGAGTCGATGTTCGTGGATTGAGTCTCACACTCTCGGTTACAGCAGCCACATTCTCGTCTGTGCGCACCGTACGAGAACGAGGACCATGAGTGTTGTCCACCAGCATGCCAGTCTCACGAACTTTCGGCCAAAACTTTTTTCAACAAACGCACTGTTTGGGCTACACAGCACTCACTTTGGAAATAAGTTTGCAATATTTCCCAACGTTGTTCAAGCGTAAAGCGACTCATTTCGTACTGCGGAGGAATGATACCGACTTTCTGTCAAGATTTCGAGCGGGAAAAAGATGTCAGTATCAAAATAACCTATGATTTAAAAAGAAACCACTAGATGGCCCACCCTATATATCCTTGTGTTTTTCAGAGCACTTTTTTCCTTCATAATTTGTTTCTTCATTTCCCATGACTCAACTTCCGCGATTAGAATTCGTTTCTCTCTGTTCATTATGTATGCTTTAACAATCTTTGTTTCCAACATCAGCTTTTCCGCCAAGAAATTCTCCACATCTTTCTGTATCTGTCTTTCGTTTACAGTTATTCCCGTGATTACAATGTTGTTTTCTCGCTTTAGTTTTTCCTCTTTTTCTGCTCTTAATTCCATGGCACGAATGATTTTTAGTAAGGGCTGCAGAGATTAACAATAAAAATGTTTTTAACGATTACGTGTTCATTTATGAAATTAAATGTACGTTGTGTTATATTGTTGTCATCGCAAAAAATTGAGAGTTCAGATGTGATAAAAAATTAATATGCCGTCTATAAGAAATAAGAAAGTTGACGATGGTTCAGAAGAAACGAAACATGTTACAAAGAAAAACCTTACGCCGTCTATTAGATAATAAAAAAGTGCTATAAGAACGTCTTTGCTGTTTTTAAATATCACCTTAAATAACGGAGATATAATTATTATTAATTAATTAATTAAGTAATTTTTTAATGGATTATTAATCAGCATTTAATTTTGCAATACCATCCATCTCTTCTAGTAAGCGAAATCCCCATGGTGAGGCTCAAATTTGGAATATATGTTGTCTTTATAAGGAAATAAGGGAGTAATTCATTATAAGTCCCATCAAAGAGTACATTTCATTATGTTTACATCAAAGTTGTAATGTATAAGGGAAGTTATTAGGATGTATACCTATATATAAGAAGACGTGGAAATAATTCGTATTTGCCCTCGCATATAGTTGTTTTCAGAGCGGCAATGTACTTTTTTATGGTAATATCTTACAGCCCTTTGTAGGGTCTTCCTAATTCTCCCGCGGAGCCTATTTACATCAAGAAACTCAGTAACCCGTATAAATGCAAGTATATTATTTCCTCTAATGTTTCCCCAGTTTGGTTATTTGTCTCGTGAATCCTTTATTTTTTGTTTTTTGCAGACAAGCCCGGATAGCAATACCACCACGAGTGTGCTAACGTTTGAGCCGTCGGTCGATGATGGCGGCAAATATTTGTCTTGTCGTGGTCAGCAGCAACTCATCCCCGACAGTGGAATCGAAGACGGCTGGAAACTTGATATACAGCGTAAGTTCTCTCGTTAATATGTAAGGGTGTCTTTGAGAAAATTAAACTTTAACAAATGTTTATTAAGGATGGTAATATGAAATAGATATTAATTCTACCAAATTGAGATTCTGAATGTTTAAATTTAATATTGAAGCAATTAATTATATTAAAGAATGTTTACTTCATGGTTCCACATCAATTGTGGAAAATTAATCGGCCGCGATGAAAATCACTTAAGTGTGAAATGGGATATTTCCGGGGAATTTCGAGTGTAATATAAGCACCAGTAGACATCTAAAGTTTTTTTAATAAATACATTAATACCCATCAAAACTTACATCACATACCAATAACTAATTATCACCTTTTATAGTCATAAAATAATATTGAAGTATTAATATTTAAAAAACAATTAAATTTAAGAAAATCACTTATTAATAAGTGAAAAGTTAAATATTAAATCATGTTCCATCAAGTGATCAATGACAATCAAGTTAAAAATATGTAAAATTAATATTATAATAATGCTTAGATGTAAATAAATAATCTAGTACTTAGTTGTAAAATATACTTTAAAAGTGATTTAATGACATACAAATATACATACAAATGCAACTTTGTGTCATAACTCTTAAATTAAAAGTCAACATAAAAAAAAATAAGCATGCCACTGAATTCTGCGAAGAAGGCCACACAAATAACGATTTAACTTTTTTTGCATATCTTACAGTTATTGAGAAAAAGACGTATTTAAAAATAGCTAAAAATTTAAAAACGCCAGATATCTCCCAAACTAATCAAATTAGCCATGATCTGTTGATACTAGCATCGTTATATCAAAGAAAGAGGTCATAACCTGTATATCAGATTTTTTCTAACTCTCAAGATTACCAAGATTGCCTATAAAAAACATTGAATTTGGGCCACCCTGTACAGTGTACATAAGTACATTAACTGTGTAACATCCAAGTTCAGTTCGATGTGGTGAATCCTGAACAATTTCTCCACGTGAATGATGACACCTTCGCCAACAAGAAAATGTCTTGGAATTATTGCTCTATAATCATGAGGATTTGTAGGGTTACAATTTTCTTTAATGTAAGCAAGATTATCTGTCATGCATATAGTTCATATTCTTTATATATTAAAATACAGGACAGGATGATTTACTAGCTCTCGGTCCATGATTTATTTTTTAAACAGATACAGTGCGAACGTTGGCTGTGGAACGCTCCAAATAAAAAAATCCCCGATCATCTGCGGCCAAAATCCTCCGAAACGTCAACCTTATTTTTTGAAAGCGCGTCTTTTCTGATAGTTGTCAATTTTCCATACCCCCACCCCTTTGCGTAATGACGTCATCGCCATTTTTTTTTGAATGGCAACTTCCATATTTTTCCATGGAATCTGATTCTCCTTAAAATTCTACATACAGCAATATGCAGTTTGGTGATGTTTATTTGATTAGTTAGCGAAACTATTGGAATTTATGAAAGAAACTGATTTATGTAAAATTGAAAACAAAAATTGAGATAGCTGTGGAATTTTTATCAATTTATTTGAATCAGATGAATCGCAATTTGACAGAATATTAAATAAATAAAATAACAATTCAGTTTTGTAGTGGAATAGGGATCTATAAGCATTTTCCCCCATTTTCAACAGTAACCATAAGATAAAATAAATCATGTATTTTATGCCATTTTTTATTGAAAATTTATTTTTGCAATATATGTCAATGAAGAATAATATGTAGTGCTGTAGATGTTTTTCTGAACCCATATTAAACCAAAAGTGAGGCATAGAGAGCATGGTACATGTCTGGTATGTATTGTAACATTTCTCCTATGTCTTTCTTCTTCTCCGGCTTTAAAGACATGGGTGCTTCATACACTTGGGGCAGTTCGGCTGTGATGTGGAGCGCACGGGTTGGCCGTTGTGTCTTTTTGTTAACCGGTACAATACGAAATGAGCTCGCTTCTAGTATGTTGTGTGTTTGACGCATGTGGATACTGCTTGGGTCATCAGCTCTCAATAGCAGCCACGAAGCACTTGTGATCTTCAGCTTAGGGTCCTTCTTTAACTTTGACTCAACTGCATCCAACTGTTTGAAGTCAACTTGCTTCATTATGCGGACTTCAAATGGATTGGACGGTCCCGCAGCCTTGATAACTTCCTCCAGTTGGTCTGGAACGTATGGTACTCCACTCGATTTCACACGCCTTTCAATAAATGCAAAATCTCTGTCACATGGAAGAAACGAATGCCCACTGACTAGAAATTTTTGTTCTGTGCTGGAGGGTTGAGAGTTTTGAGTTTCCGCTCACCAAGCAGGGGAAGTACATCAAAATGTTCTTTAATATAGGCAAGTAGACAAGATGCGATGTCTGTAGAACCTCGCTTTGCTACATATTCTCATCCCACACAAATATGGTGGCTTGCTTTGTTGATGGGTTATGGACAACAAAGTTGTAACAAGACAGCTGTCTTTGGTAAAATATTGTGCTGTGAGTCAGGGTTGGCAATAAGATGACTTGCAGCAAGTCCATACATAAGACTACAGTATTCGGAGACTGTTTAGCAATTTCTGTATCACTCCCAAGAGTATTGTATCCTTTCTCAGCTTTTTGGTGATGTAGGTCAGTTTGTGCCTTAAGAGCCGCTTGCTTCTCGGGTGTGTCAGCTGCAACAAGCTGTATGTACAACCGATCACATACTCTGCAAGTATCCGAGCGAAGTTGGCCGAACTTGAGGTTGAAGTGTTTTCTAAAAACTTCTCGATACAACCAAACCTTTGCTGCGGTGTTTAGAAATTTATTTTTGAACAGACGATACATCTCTGTGACGTTGAGAGAAGGACTCAGGTATCGACGTTCTTCATTCACCTTTTTGATTTTAATGATTTTCATGGGGTGGGAACGACGCAATGTGCTCTTTAATTTGTTGGCGTGTTTCATCAGGGACTGCATGTGGTCTGTTCTTGTGCGTTCCCCTTGCATCAACGGGTGTCGTAATGCCAATCTTCATCTTGGTCTGCAAGTTTTGTATACGTTTATGACTAATGGCAAATATGTTGCATAAAAGTTCTTTACACACTTGCATTCTTTTAGCCTTCACTAAAACTGAATACGAGAAGCTTGCCTGGCGTCTTGATTGTTCAGCTGGTGCTGGTGCCGTGTCTTCTACGTGAAATAGCAACATTAGCGATGGAAGCAAACAGTGTGGCCGACTGTTGATCATAATTATGTTGATAGAAATCCTCAAATAACACGTCCTTCTGATCTTTGGTTAGTTTCAAACATCCATCATACGATTTGCATTTACAAACTCGATCCTGAAAGCATGTAATATATTGTTAACTTTCAGTGTAGTGTAAAACACGGATATGGTAATTTATATACGTTTCTATTATATAGAGATTCGCTATATCGAACCCATATTATAAACATTACTTCGCTTTTTAAACAGTCAATCATAAAGTGGGCTTATCACAACAGACGGGATATAGACCCTTATTCCACGTAACACTTACCTCTTTTGGGGGGTTCTTTTGCTGGAACATTTCCCTTTCGAGATACATGCTCGTTCCCACTCTCCCTCAGCTTCTTACGTTTAATATCTTTCCACTCAGGCACATTCCATTTTCTTTTTTTACACTTATTATCGCGATTTAAATCTGCTTCTGTCAACACGATGTTGCTGTGGGCTGCCATTTTGGGTTGGATATAGACCTGTATTCCACCCCCCGATATCTTCAACAGAGCGCTGTATACAAACTAATTGCAATACATGACGCTATATGTCAGCTCGCGAAAGAGAATAATACGCAGATCCCTTTTCCACCATAATCTTCCAATTACAAAAATTGGCACTTAGATCTCTATTCGGGGCAACGCTTCAGTTTTTGGAAGACGAAAATAAGCATAAATGTGCGAATATTCAGTATACTAATTGGTATTAATATTACGTAAACAAATAAAGAAAACGGTGATACTTGAAAATTTGAATTATCAACTTTAATAATAATCATCGTAGATCAATAAAAGTAGGAAGAAAATTGATAAAAATTGTGAAAAATCTTAGCCAAAATGTTACACTTATGACACGTGAACATCCTTTGTTTCAATTATGAGGTTGGACATGTTTCCAGCCATCAAACAAAAATATAAAGACAATTGAAACAAACTCGAAACTTTACAAAGTTACGCAAAACTAATTGCGCTTCATTATTCTATGGAAATGCCTACATTTCACCATTTTTAAATAATCACGTTTTGTTTCAAGTCTGATGTTAGGCGTTTTCCAAATCGCAAAAAACAATTGCAAGAAATTACAAACTTTTGAAATGTACTCTAAACAGATTAATCTTCCCTTCTATAATAAAATCTTCGAATATTCTTAACCCAAATTCATTCAAAACTAATTGCGCTTCATAGAAATATGCTAACACTCCATCCTTATATTTTCAAAGAATCACACTTGAACACCGTCCTGTTTCAAGTCTGAGGTTAGACGTTTTCCAAATCGCCAAAAAAATAGAAAACCAAACTTTTCAAATTTACTCAAAACAGATTAAGCTTCGTTTCTATAATAAAATCTGCAAATATTCTTGGCCCAAATTTAAAAATAATCAGATGTGAACATCTTACATTTAAATTACAAAATATAAAAACAATTACATTCGGCGATTAGGAAAATTAAAAATAAAAACATCTCAGCCGGAATTAGCCAAGTTTCAAAATCCCTCAAAAATAAATCTTTTTTTGACATACCTTTAAAACAATTCTTATATCACAGCTAGAAACAAAATAGCAACACTCAAAACTTGACCAAAGGAATGAAAATTGCATTCAACGATAACAAAATTTTTAACAAATTCATCTCAGGTGGAATTAGCTGCAAAATTTCAAAATCCGTCCAGAATGAATCCATTTTTGATTTACTTAAAACAAATGACATATTACAGTTGAAATAAATTAACAACACCT
The DNA here is from genome assembly GCA_910593695.2 of Ocypus olens. Taxonomy (NCBI): domain Eukaryota; kingdom Metazoa; phylum Arthropoda; class Insecta; order Coleoptera; family Staphylinidae; genus Ocypus; species Ocypus olens. Next base: position 25,250,099 of record OU343059.1, read on the forward strand.
AAAACTTAAATTACAGAAAAGAAAATTACATTTGGGGATTGGAAAAATTGTTAAAAAAACTCGTCTCAGCTGGAATTAGCTTCAAAACTTTGGAATCCATCCAAAATAAACCTATTTTTGACTACTAAATGCTACTAAATAGCTCAAAACTTGATCGAAGGAATGAAAATTGCATTCGGCGATAAAAAAAAATTGTAAAAAATTCATCTCTGCTGGAATTAGCTTCAAAATCCTTCCAAAATGATCCTATTTTTGACATCCCTTTTAAAACAATTGTTATATCACAACTGGAAACAAAATAGCAACACTCAAAACTTGATCGAAGGAATGAAAATTGCATTCGGCGATAAGAAACATTGTAAAAAAATTCATCTCTGCTGAAATTAACTTCATAATTTCAAAATCAGTCCAAAATAATCCTATTTTTGACATCCTTTTATAACACTTGTTATATCACAGCTGGAAGCAAAATAGCAACACTCAAAACTTGATCGAAGAAATGAAAATTGCATTCGGCGATAAGAAAAATTGTAAAAAATTCATCTCTGCTGGAATTAGCGTTATAATTTCAATATCAGTCCAAAATAATCCTATTTTTGACATCCTTTTATAACACTTGTTATATTACGGCTGGAAGCAAAATAGCAACAATCAAACCTTGATCGAAGGAATGAAAATTGCATTCGGCGATAAGAAAAATTGTAAAAAAAACATGTCTGCTGGAATTAGCTTCAAAATCCTTCCAAAATGAACCTATTTTTGACATCCCTTTTAAAACAATTGTTATATCACAGCTGGAAACAAAATAGCAACACTCAAAACTTGATCGAAGAAATGAAAATTGCATTCGGCGATAAGGAAAATTGTAAAAAAATCATCTCTGCTGGAATTAGCTTTATAATTTCAAAATCCGTCCAAAATAAACCTATTTTTGACATCCCTTTTAAAACAATTGTTATATTACGGCTAGAAGCAAAATAGCAACACTCAAAACTTGATCGAAGAAATAAAAATTGCATTCGGAGATAATAATTTTTTTTTTAAATCATCTCGGCTGGAATTAGCGTCATAATTTTAAAATCCGTCCAAAATAAACCTATTTTTGACATCCCTTTAAAACAATTATTATATCACAGCTGGAAACAAAATAGCAACACTCAAAGCTTGATCGAAGGAATTAAAATTGCATTCGGCGATAAGAAAAATTTTAAAAACTCATCTCGGCTGGAATTAGCTTCAAAATTTCAGAATCCGTCCAAAATAAACCTATTTTTGACATCCCTTTTAAAACAATTGTTACGCCACAGCTGGAAACAAAATAGCAACACTCAAAACTTGATCGAAGAAATAAAAATTGCAGTCGGCGATAATAAAAATTGTAAAAAAATCATCACGGCTAGAATTAGCTTTCTCCACGACCACCATAGAATTTAAGCATTCTGAAATCAATTTTGATTATAGAACGTACACATTCTCACTCTTGTTATGGAACAAAACACTATGCGCTTATGCGTTTTGCATGTAATTCATTCCATAACAAGGGATAGAATGAATATTCTCACATGGTTTCGAATAAAACAATTAGCCTTGGATATCACAATTGTCAAAATACTATAAACATAACCACAAACGTGATAAAACGTAAGTTCTTTGTGTTCATTATTTTATTAGTCTATTTTATCTGGTCGCGGAGAAAGTATAGTCTAATACTCGGTAAGAATGGAAATTCAGATGCTCGTGGTTCCTCGCGCTCGCCTGACGGCTCGCGCTCGAAATATTCCACTAGCATCGAATTTCCATTCTAACCTTGTTACAGAATATACTATTCTAATTTCAAAATCAGTCCAAAATAAACCTATTTTTTGGCATCTTATTAAAACAATCGTTATATCACAGCTGGAAACAAAATATTTAGCAACACTCAAAACTTGATCGAAGAAATAAAAATTGCATTCGGCGATAAGAAAAATTGTAAAAAAATCATCTCGGCTGGAATTAGCTTTATAATTTTAAAATCCCTCCAAAATAAACCTATTTTTGACATCCTTTTAAAACAATCGTTATATCACAGCTGGAAGCAAAATAGCAACACTCAAAACTTGATCGAAGGAATTAAAATTGCATTCGGCGATAAGAAAAAATTAAAAAAAATCATCTCGGCTGTTATTAGCTTCAAAATTTCAGAATCCGTCCGAAATAAACCAATTTTTGACATACTGCTAAAACAATCGACATATTACAACTGGAAATAAATTAACAACACTCAAAACATAAATTGTAGAAAAAAAATTACATTCGGCGATTAGAAAAATTGTAAAAAATTAGTCTCTGCTGAATTTAGCTTCAAAATTTCAAAATCTATCCATAAGGAACCCGTTTTTGACATACTGCTAAAAAAGCTGACGTATTATGGCTGGAAACCAATTAATAACTCCCAAAACCTAAATTACAGAGAAGAAAATTACATTCGGCGATTAGAAAAATTGTAACACATTAATCTCTGCTGGAATTAGTTTCAAAATTTTAAAATCTGTCCAAAATGAACCTATTTTTGACATCATTTTAAAACATATGTTATATCACTACTGGAAATGAAATAAAAACACTCATGACCTAAATTAGAGAAAAGAAAATTATATTCGGCGATTAGAAAAATTGTAAAAAAATTATCTATGCTGCAATTAGCTTCAGCATTTCAAAATTTATCCAGAATGAATCTACTTTTGACATATAGGTAAAATAATTGGCATATTAGAGCTGAACACCAAATGACAATATTCACAACATAAATTACATTAAAAAAATTGCATTCAGCGATCAAAAAAAAATTATAAAAAATAATCTTCGCTGGTATTAGCTTTAAAATTTTAAAATCCATCATGAATTAACCTATTTTGATATTCTTTAAAAACACTACCGAAAAAAATTGCAACACTCAAAACTCGAACGAAAGAAATTAAAATTACATTCGTCTCTAGATATAAATACTGCAAAAAAATGATCTCTACCGGCATAATCTTCAAAATTTCAAAATTAATCCAGAATGAATCTATTTTTGATACATAGCTCAAACAAACACCCAAAACCTGAAGTAAAGAAAACAAAATTGCAATTATTAGTTTTTTATTGGTTTTAAAATTATCACATAATTTTCTAAGAATATTGATAATTACTAACAGCGTAGCTATTTTATATTTTACCAAGAGTAAGTGTCTTATTAATATTGTTAACGAGCATAATGAAGTGAACTTATTCATAACTATAAAAACGCCCGCAGGCTCGGCTTTTCGTTTTATTCTATTTTTATTTTTTTCGTTGAATAACTTTCTCAGTTATCACTAAAACTAAAAATAGTATATATAAACTCGTCGGTTTCTTTAATAATTCACTCTTGCCAATACTAGAAGCGAAACTAGTTGAGTAAATAAGAGTTAAAAATTAATGAAACAAACCAAGTGTTTTTATTCGATTCGTTTTTCAATTAGTTGGTTTGCTGGTGCGGCAGATACGTGCTAATTTATACGCGGAGATCATTTCTCAAATTTCTCAGTTGTTCTTTGATCTGGAAACAGTTGCGATTCGAATCGAGGTCGGTCCATAAATATAGAATTATTACTTTCAAATAATTACACGAAAACTGTGCACGGTTCGGTCAGCGTGGTGTGGTGGTTATTCCCACACGAACTTTGATATATTTGTGTGCGATTGCAACGCCACACAGTGTTAATTAAATACTTAATTATTGAATTTACCGCAGATGTGCCTTTGGTGACTTTGGAACTTGGCAGCAACTTGAATGGAAGCACTATTAGGGAAGGAGTGGACGTCTACTTTGAGTGCAACATAAAGTCCAACCCATGGGTCTACAAAGTCAGCTGGCGACACAACGTAAGTAACACCTGTAACAAGGATCATGCAATGCTTGCACGTGTCTATTCCAGGGGAAGATGCTTTACAATAACGCGGCCGCAGGTACCATAGTCAGCAATCAGAGTTTAGTGCTGCAATCGGTCACGAGAGCCAGGGCCGGACTTTACACTTGCGTCGGAAGTAATCAGGAAGGTGATGGCGAAAGTAATCCCGTTCAACTCGATGTGAAATGTAAGCATTCCCTTTGTTTTTACTTCTTCCAAATCCCGCACATCCTTGATTACCTTGAAGCTTTAGATCACGAGATTCCGATTAAATTACTAGCGTCAGTGCTGCTGCTGCGGGCGCTTTCCGTTCTTGATATCCGCAATCGTTTATAATAACTTTTCTTTTTGTCTTATCTTAATTGCACTTTTCACACAATGTCTCTCAATACATTTCACCCAACTCAAGTACTATTTACTTCAGAATGCATGTAATATTAGAGGTTTATTAAATAAATTCAATGCTGCAGCAATATTACAGAAATATACTGAAATCGAGTACCAGATTTTTTAAATGAGTATTAAGTTTTATAAAGAGAAAGATGTTATTTTAATTTTTTAATACTTTTAACCCCTTTGGGAAGGGACTCGGAACGCTGCTGAAAACTGAACTGAATAAAAATATTTCATAAACGACGTTGTGGAATAGAATGGGAGATATACCAAACGCTAAGTTTCGGATTTGATGCACAATTAAGATTCGCGTAAATATCCGTCTCCCAATTTTGAGGTACACTTCTCTGCAATAAAATTAATCACAAGCCTATGAGTACTTCTTACAATATTCTAGTTGTATAATTCGGGTGGTCCGCAACATTTTCAATAAATTATAAAACACAATAACTTGAAAATAACACCTTTATTAAAAGCCAAAACCAAGACTAAGACAAAAAAACATCTTCTATTTTAGTTATAATTCGAATTTTTGAATTGTTGTCTAAGGGCCGCTTTTACAATAGTCGGTTAAATTAAGGTTAACACTATCTCCGGATTAAATGCGAAAATACGCTTTTACAATGCCTAGTTAAAGCAGGGTTAGGGTTAAGAAGCAGATAATTCGCAGTTATCTTATCCGGTGCTTGGAGCAGCAGATAAATCTCGGTTAACTCGCAGGCCATGCGCACAGCAAGCACACGCACCATACCGGCATTATAGCGATCTGCAATCGGTATTACATACAGGGGCCGTTAGAGGGCGACATACTAGTTTCTAAAAAACATGCATTCTGGCATATTTCTGGGTCGAATATTGAAAAGAATCTCGAGGGGGTCAAGGGTCGCATCAATGATTACAAACACAACTTTCTAACCTTTCCGCAAGCAAAACGAAACATGCCAATTCTATAAACTAGGCAACCTCATGTATCCGCAATGCTGCCAACGTTGGCGTTTCGGGAGAAAATCTATCGAAGCGTTTGTAAAAGGCAGCGTGCGTTAACTGAGAGATAAACGATGGGATTAGTTAAAGAGTTAACCATCATTTACCCGACGATTGTAAAAACGGCCCTAAATGACGCGGCATTTTGGCAAATTAACCCTTTCCGCCCTGGATTTTTTAATTTGAAAAAAAATATTTGTTTTGTTAATCATTATTGATGGGGAGCTTCTTAAGACCATAAATATCAAATTTGAACTGATTTGATTAATTAGTATAGGAATTAATTAGTGAGGCATTGTTGAAGTGACATCTAGTTATAAACAGCAAAAATATGGATTGTCATAGTAAGTAGAGACATGTAAATGTTGCGGTGGCAATTGCCACCACCAGGGCCGAAAGGGTTAACATATTTTCGTAACCAGGAAGTCCGCTTTAAACTATAACATTTTGTGTGCCTAATTTTATTGCACAAAAGTGTACATTTTATTATATCCGTCTCCCGCCACGAATAGATTAAAAGGAATGTTTACAATTAATAACAATACTATATGTTGATTAGCTAAAGACTTTCTTTTATACTAATCGTGTTTTTGTAATCATATTATTGATAAATTAATAATCATAAATTTGTGAAGGTTCTTTAGTACATAAATCAGTCGACCGGTTTGGCCGTATCTAATATTTATTTTTCTCGCGATACGTTGCACGCGTTGTTTCGCCTCGCAGTAAAAAGTTGCCGCGAAAAAGTGAACTACATCAAAAAAGTTTAATATTCAAGAAGGAAGGAAATAAATCACTCCAACTCAGTAAAATACCTGCGACTGTAAGAATACACAAGCACATTCATCATCCCATTTGGACATTTGAACGGACAACCTCTTAAGAGATTCGCCGGATATCAGAGAACGAGGAGATCTAGGATTATGCCGCACAGAAAACGTTTGCTTGCCTCACAAGATAAAACAACGGATCGGGAAGTTTAAGTTTTAAACACAGTACATATATTATATTGTACTCATTCGTCTGAATCTGAGGATTCAATACCAGATATAAGTTCACATTTTATTGATTCAAAAAAGTTTTTTAATCAAACCTTATCAAAATTTAAAGTCAACAAAACCATGTTTTTATTTTTTTTTAATTGCCTCACTCTCCAACGAGTTATTGGGTTTTGATGTGTTAAACATCAATTATGTTCAAATTTGTGTGTAAAGAACAAACACGAAAACAGCACTGTTTCAATCCCCACAACTTAAGTCATCGTAAACTCCAGGTAACAAGGAATCTAAAAATGCAAAAATATTCAGAGTGTTCCATTTAAAATAATAACATAAGTTTGGTCTGTAACTTTGTTATGAGACACCCTGTATAAGTTTAAATATTTTTAAGACTTGCAGCTCACTATTCTGCACAAATTGACCGTTTCCAGCGCTCTGAAACACCCTGTATACCGTGTGTTCGATAAAAAACGCCCAACGCCATAACTCTGTTATTTATTGACCGATTTGAATGAACTAAAAAATAAAGTCAATGGCTGTTTAAATACTATAATATGACGGTAATTATATATTTTTTAAAAATCAACTTGCCAAATGATAATCAACTTTAAATTTTTAAACAAATTAGAAACAACCTTGTTGCAGAAAGCATTAAATAAATTCAATAAAACAAAATGTAGCCTCAATATACAGGGTTGGGTATATGTGTCAGAACACCTGATTTCTGGCTAAACGTCTGATGTTTTCTTATTACTTTAAAAAGAAATATGTATAGTTTTATTTATTCTATTCAGTGGCGTATTTTGATTTTCTACAGCTACACAATTTTTCGAGATATGACGTCATCGGCAGTTTTCTTAAGTAGAACACCCTGTATATTTTTACATTTTCGAATAGATACTTTTCCAACAATTGCAATGATGTATGGTTTGATGGATGTGCGACTTGTGGTTTTTTAAATATTAAATAATATCATTCTACATCGTTTTACATCTTTTTACTGTGTTTTCTGATAAAACAATTTCGTGTTTTGATGTTTTCAGTAACTAACAGATAGTATCTATATGAAATATTACCATTGCTGTTCAATTTTGGGTGAAATAACTTAACGTGAAAAAATTACGTTGTTAATGATGGCTGGTTTTGGAGATTGGTAGAGATCTCCACAAGATGCATGCAATATTTATAATGCAATATTCCCTGAGAGAAATTTTAATATTTATAAATCAAAATTTTCAACGGTTGAACAAAATTTTTACGAAATTCTTTGAAAATTAAATTTGTGAATTTGTATTCACAAATTTAATTTTTGATTAGTTTATTTATTATTTAAAAAAAAACAGAAGTCGCACACCCACCAAACCCTATATCATTGTAATTGTTGAAAAGGTGTCTATTTGAAAATGTAAAAATTTACAGGGTGATTCATTTAAAAAAACTGCCGATGACGTCATATCTCGAAAAATAGGGTAGCTGTAGAAAATCAAAATAAGTCACTTAATAGAATAAATCAAACAATACACATTTCTTTCTAAAGAAATATGAGAACAACAGACGTTTAACCAGAAATCAGATGTTCCGACACATATGCCCAACCCTGTATAAATATTCTACCTGTTCGTAACTCTGCAAGCAAAATTAAGTCTTACTAGTTAAATTATTTGTTTATAGTCTTAGTAAGACTTAATTTTCAGGCTACATTTCGTTTTATTTAATTTAAATTTTTAAATGGCTTTTTCTAATTTTATAATATTAGACATTGTTTTTCTGAATCCAATAATGCTCGTTTTGTTGGTTTTAGGTTAATATTTATGTCAGAAAAAGATAATAATAAATCTTGTTCACACACATAATTTTTTTGGTAATAAATGTAGTGTGCCTTGAAAACAATTCGAATCGACAAATGTCATTTATTGTATAAGTAATGTCAACCATTAGTTATTAGTGTGTGTTTCAGACATAATCATGAAAAATAGCGAATGAACAGACATGTTACAAATTTATTTTCTATGTAATAGAAATCGAAAAATTTTAAGTTGGTAATCATTTGAGAATGTAGTTATTATTGAAAAAAATAAATATTGATGTCATTTGTTAGTATTTAAACGACCATTGACTTTTTTATCGAACACACAGTATAACGAAATGTATATGTTTAATTTGAGTTTAGTCTAGATTGTTTTTGAGTTAATATGGCTTTTCGTAATTAATTTATTATTATTTTTATTATTAAATCAAGGTGACTTGCCAAAACTTTTTTTCCGATTTCAAAGTCAACAAAACCCAATTTTTGATTCTTTTCAATTACCCAACTATGTGACACATTGTTGGATTTCAATGATTTGCATATTAAAATGTAGTGATGTAAGTATATATTTTGAAAAAAAATATATTAAGAAATTTTTATGTCAAATCAAGGCAACTTGCCAAAATTGCAAGTTATCAGAGTCCAAAATCTACAAAATATAATTTTGAAACTTTTATAAATGCCCAACTGTCTCGTTAATGGATTTTGATCATTTAAACGTAAAAATATAGCAAATTAAGTACATTTTTGAAAAATACTGAGAAATTTTTTTGCCAAATCAACGAAACTTGCCTAAAATGGCAAGTTATACGAGTCCGAAATCAACAAAATATATTTTTTTACTATTTTAAATTGCTCTTTTAACGCGTTATTGGATTTTGATCATTTAACCATCAAAATGTAGCAAATTAAGTAATTTTTTGAAAAATATTAAGAATACTTTTTGCCAAATTAACGCAACTTGCCTAAACTGGCAAACTATACAACTATAAACTATATAAGTCCAAAATCAACAAAATATAATTTTTAAATTCCCTATTGGATTTGGATAATTTAAACGTTAAAATGTAGTATTATAAGTATATTTTGAAGAAATATCTATGTCCAATCAAGACAACTTGTAAAAATTGCCAACCTATACGAGTTTAAAATCAACTAAATATATATTTTTTTACTTTTATAAATTGCCTAACTGTTTAATGCGTTATTGGATTCTGATCATTTATACGTCAAAATGTAGCAAATTAAACATATTTTTGAAAGATATTAAGAAATGTCCATGTCAAATTAACGCAACTTGCCAAAAATGGCAATCTATACAGTGGCAGTGACAACAAAATCAAATGTTTATGTTTTTAATTGTGTAACTGGCTTACGTGTCGTTAGTTTTTGAAAATGTACATGTCAAAATGTAACGAGTTAAACATATTTTGAAAAAATATTGAGAATATCTTATATTGAATCAAGGCAACTTACCAAGATTGCAAGTTTTAGAAGTCAAAAGTTAAAAAATGCAAATTTTATTTTTTTCAGTTTCATAATTGTCTAGCGTTCTATTGGATTTTGATGATTTAAACTTTTATATGTAGTTAATTAAGTATATTTTGAAATAATAATATTTTTCTATTTTAAATCAACACAACTTGCTAAAAATTGCAAGTTTCCCGACTTCAGAGACAAGAAAATACAATTTTTGTTTTTATAAATTAAATAACTCTAACGCGTTATTGGTTTTTAATGGTTTAAACGTCAAAATGTAGCAATTTAAGTATGTTTATTGAATATTACGAAATCTCTGTCAAATTAAGACAAACTGCAAGTTTTCCGAGTCCAAAGCAACAAATCCAATTTTCAATTTTTCTTATTGGATTATAAAAATGTGACGAATTAGGTATACATATATTTAATATATTAAGCTTTTGTTTCGGCACCGAACTTTACAATTGGCACGCCTGTAAAACTTTATCTCAACCCGCCTTATGTTTTTTTTTAATTTCCCGCTTTTTGTATCGAAGATTGGCTGGCAGTTGGTATGCCCGTACAACTTTGGGTTTCAGTTGGCACACCTGTGCAAAGTTAAGACTCTCGGGTGAAATCAGATGAAATTCCCGGAAATTGAATGCCTTTCCGGCAACACTGAAGAACTTCCAACCTCCACTGTTGACATTTTATTCCCCCAGATTTTAAATTTTATTCAATGAAAATCCCCTATATTTTGACATTTGGCATCCATTTTGAATTGAAAATCGCCCAGATTTTAATTTTTCCTCTCCGAAATCTCCCAGATTTTGAATTTCCCGCCACTATATTCCACCTAGATTTTTTAGGTTGGCAGCCATTTTGCATGTACAGGTTGCCATGTTGACTTCTGGGATCACTTCCTGTCCCCGTACCTGCTAATTTCCTCTACTATTAAGGATTTTCTATATCATGCCAACTAGCCAAAATTACAAGCTATCCAGGTCCAAAATAGATTTTTTTTAATTGTTTAACTCTATTTGGTTGGTTTAAATGTCAAAATGTAGCGAATTAAGTATATTCTGAATAAATATTAAGACCTTTTCTATGTCAAATTAAGATAAACTGTTAAAATTACTTATTTGTTTTCTGAGACCAAAGTTATTAAAACCCGTTTTTTTTAATTTTTCTTTTAAATTGCACAACTGTCTACCGCCTAATTGTATTTCAATTATGTAAACCACAACATAAAGGAAAGTAAGTGATGTATTATAAAAATATATAAAGTAATTTCTATGTCAAATCAAGGCAATTTGACAAAAATTGCAAGTTGTCGCCTCCAAAGAACATCAAATTTTCGATTCTTTTTGTTTAGAGCCTACTGGATTGTTAAAGTGAAGCAAATTGAGCTTATTTCTTAATATATTAAATATTTGTAAATGTTTGATACAGTAAATATTTGCCTTGAAAATTAGTCACCAGCGTTGTAGACTCAATTTTTTGATCTTCAAATTTTAGTTTTAATTAGCGCATTTTTTTTCAGTAAAGACGGAAAAGTTTAAATTGACAATTTATAAATAAAAACTCTTTAGGATTATTCTGCCACAGTTTCATCTGATTATTGTATTGGGTGTGAAATTTATAATCATAGTTCTAAAAAAAGTCAGTTTTTGATCTTCAAATTCTAATTTTGATTAGCCCCATTTTTCCCTCAGTGAAGTTGGAGAAGTTTAAATCGACAATTTATGAATAAAAACTCTTTCAGATTATTCTGCCACGATTTTATCCAATTGTCTTATTGGGTATAAAATCTACAATAATATTTCTGAGAAAAGTCAGTTTTTGATCTTTAAATTCAAGTTTTGATTAGCGCCATTTTTTCCCCAATAAAAATGGAGAAGTTTAAAATGTCAATACATGGACACATACTTCATGATTATTCTGCCATAGATTCATCTAATTGTCTTATTAGGTATAAAATCTATGATCATATTTCTGCGAAAAGTCAGTTTTTGATCTTCAAATTCTAGTTTTGATTCGCGCTATTTTTTTCTCCAACAAAAATGGAAAAGTTTCAAATGTCAATATACCGGGTGTCCCATTTTAATCCGCCAGTAGCGATAATTCTGAAACATTGCATTGAATCAAAAAGTGTTCCAAATAAAAAGTTAATGGTTCTGAGGGGGACATCTGATGCCGTAGACTTTGCCCCCCCAGCCCCCCAAGGGGGGCGGGAACAGGGGGCAACTTTAAAATCTTAAATGGAAACCCCTATTTTTTATTGCAGATTCTGATAGAGGGTTAAAAAGTATGTAAGTTTTATCCGAAACATTTTTTTTATTGGTCGAGAGATGGCGCTGCAAATGTAAAAATTAGGTTTTTTGTCAATTAAATTGCGAAAAAAATCGTCACGTAATTAACTGTTATTATTACTTAAGACTTACTCACAACCTTGCAAGGTTGTTTTTTTCTCAGCCTGCCCAAATACCACCCCCCCCCCCCCCCTACAAAGTCGTATAGTACTCAAAAATAGCGATTGAGTACTTCTTTTTCAAATTAAATAATGGTAAAATAATTCAAAAAAGAATGTCTTTTTTTTTCAAACAGTGTTTCACCGGGCCCCCCACATAGCCCCACCCCCCTCCCGCCCCCGGGGTGGGGGGCTGGTGGCAACTTTAGAATCTTAAATGGAAACCCCTATTTTGTACCTCAGACTCGGATAGAGTTTTAAAATGTAGGTCAATTTTAGTCGGGGTATTTTTGAAAGTTGTTGATAGATGGCGCTGCAAACTTGAGAAAAAAATAAAAGCATTTCTCTATCACACAGTAAACGAATTTCTTATTTAGAAGATTACTATTTTTGAAAACGGCAACAGTATTTTTCATGGCATAATTAAATTGAAATAACTCAATTAAAACCGCCGGCATTAGCGTTACGCAATTAAACTTACACTCGGTAAAATCAAATAAGCGCCCTTGGAAAATCCACAAAAATACACTATTTTTAATTGGTTGCTAACTCGGATGAATCTTTGACTCTTGACAATTTACACAATTTTCCGGTAACGAGTGCACGTTAACGCGCACTTCTATCAACAACTTTAAAAAATACCCCGACTAAAATTGACCTACATTTTAAAACTCTATCCGAGTCTGAGGTACAAAATAGGGGTTTCCATTTAAGATTCTAAAGTTGCCACCAGCCCCCCCCCCCCCCGGGCGGGAGCGGAGTGGGGATATGTGGGGGGCCCGGTGAAACACTGTTTGAAAAAAATGACATTCTTTTTTGAATTATTTTACCATTATTTAATTTGAAAAAGAAGTACTCAATCGCTATTTTTGAGTACTTTACGTCTTTGTAGGGGGGGGGGGGGGGGTAGTATTTGGGCAGGCTGAGAAAAAAACAACGTTGTAAGGTTGTGAGTAAGTCTTAAGTAATAATAACAGTTAATTACGTGACGATTTTCGCAATTTAATTGACAATAAACCTAATTTTACATTTGCAGCGCCATCTCTCGACCAATAAAAAAAATGTTTCGGATAAAACTTACATACTTTTTAACCCTCTATCAGAATCTGCAATAAAAAATAGGGGTTTCCATTTAAGATTTTAAAGTTGCCCCTTGTTCCCGCCCCCCTTGGGGGGCTGGGGGGGCAAAGTCTACGGCATCAGATGTCCCCCTCAGAACCATTAACTTTTCATCTGGAACACTTTTTGATTCAATGCAATGTTTCAGAATTATCGCTACTGGCGGATTAAAATGGGACACCCGGTATAAAAACACATCCATTAGCATTATTCTGCCATAGTTTCATCTAATTGTCTTATTGGGTATAAAATCTACAATAATATTTCTGCGAAAAGTCAGTTTTTGATCTTCAAATTTTAGTTTTGATTAGCGCCATTTTTCTCCAACCAAGATGGAAAATTTTAAAATGTCAATACATGAAGACACATCCTTCATGATTACTCTGCCACAGTTTCATCTAATAGTCTTATTGGGTATAAAATCTATAATCATATTTCTGCGAAAAGTCAGTTTTTGATCTTCACATTCCAGTTTTGAGTCGCGCTATTTCTTTCCCAACAAAGATGGAAAAGTTTAAAATGTCAATATATGAAGACACATCCATCAGCATTATTCTGGCATAGTTTCATTTGATAGTCTTATTGGGTATAAAATCTATAATCATATTTCTGCGAAAAGTCAGTTTTTGATCTTCAAATTATAGTTTTGATTGGTTCTATTTTTCCCTCGGCGAAGATGGAAAAGTTTAAAATGTCAATATATGAAGACACATGCTTCAGCATTATTCTGCCATAGTTTCATCCAATAGTCTTGTTGGGTATAAAATCTATAATCATATTTCTGCGAAAAGTCAGTTTTTGAACTTCAAATTTTAGTTTTGATTAGCGCCATTTTTCCCCAACCAAGATGGAAAAGTTTAAAATGTCAATACATGAAGACACATCCTTCATGATTATTCTGCCACAGTTTCATCTAATAGTCTTATTGGGTATAAAATCTATAATCATATTTCTGCGAAAAGTCAGTTTTTGAACTTCAAATTCTAGTTCTGATTAGCGCCATTTTTTCCCCAATGAAGATGGAAAAGTTTCAAATGTCAATATAGGAAGACGCATCCTTCAGCATTATTCTGCCAAAGTTTCATCTAATGGTCTTATTGGGTATAAAATCTATAATCATATTTCTGCGAAAAGTCAGTTTTTGATCTTCAAATTCTAGTTCTGATTAGCGCCATTTTTACCCCAACAAAGATAGAAAAGTTTAAAATGTCAATATATGAAGACACATCCTTCAGCATTGTTCTGCCAAAGTTTCATCTAATGCCATTATTCTGGCAGAGTTTCATTTGATAGTCTTATTGGCTATAAAATCTATAATCATATTTCTGCGAAAAGTCAGTTTTTGATCTTCAAATTCTAGTTCTGATTAGCGCCATTTTCCCCAATAAAGATGAAAAAGTTTAAAACGTCAATATATGAAGACACATCCTTCAGCATTATTCTGCCAAAGTTTCATCTAATGGTCTTATTGGGTATAAAATCTATAATCATATTTCTGCGAAAAGTCAGTTTTTGATCTTTAAATTTTAGTTTTGATTAGCGCCATTTTTACCCCAATTAAGATGGAAAAGTTTAAAATGTCAATAAATGAAGACACATCCTTCATGATTATTCTGCTATAGTTTCAGCTAGTAGTCTTATTGGGTATAAAATCTATAATCATATTTCTGCGAAAAGTCAGTTTTTGAACTTCATATTTTAGTTTTGATTAGCGCCATTTTTTCCACAACAAAGATGGAAAAGTTTAAAATGTCAACGTATAAAAACACATCCTTCAGCATTATTCTGCCATAGTTTCATCTAATTGTCTTATTGGGTATAAAATCTACAATAATATTTCAGCGAAAAGTCAGTTTTTGATCTTCAAATTTTAGTTTTGATTAGCGCCATTTTTACCCCAACCAAAATGCGCCATCTTTTCCCCAACAAAGATGGAAAAGTTTAAAATGTCAATATATGAAGACACACTCTTCACGATTATTCTACCATAGTTTCATCTTATTGGGTATAAAATCTACAATCATATTTCTTAGAAAATTCAGTTATTGATCTTCAAATTCTAGTTTTAATTTAATTATTAAGAAATTTCTATGCAACTTGCCAAAATTGCAAGTTTTCTGAGCACAAAGTAAAAAAAATGCAATTTTTTTAATTGCGTTATTGGATTTTGATCTTTTTTACGTCAAAATGTTGCGAATTTCGTGTATTTTTTAAAAGTATACAGAAGATTTATTCAAGTTTTTTGAACGCAACAAAATCAACTTTTTAGTTTTTAAACTATCTAACGAATTGTTTGGGTTTGATTGAGTTGAAATACAAAATGTGGGGAGTTTGATAATTATGAGAAATGAACGCAAATTGTCCAAGTTTATGGCTTAAAAAAATGCTTAATTGACTATTGCCTTGCTGGATCTTGATAATTTGGATGTTGGGTGTGGATGAATTTTAGGTTTAAGGCGCATCGACAGCTCCTTAATATAACTCTGGCTTAAATTGACATAATACTGGTATTACATTTTCGACTGTGCAAACGAACTTTATGCGTTGATTTTCTTAAACATTCTTAATTATTTTATATGACAATGTGTAAAGTAACAATTATCTTATAGACTAATACAATTCAATCTTTGCTTTTTTATGTTTATCAGCTTATATTATACTGAAATTGCAGCAGTTGAAGTTTAATTAAACTCCAAATATCTGTATGATTGACCGCTAAAAATATATTTCCAGTCGCTCCGGTATGTCGGCCTGGGCAACCGAAAGTGTTCGGCGTAGCGAGACAGGAGATTGCCAGGATTCCCTGCGAACTGGAAGCGAATCCGACGGATATCCAATTCACGTGGAAGTTTAATAACAGCGCAGAAGCTATTGATATACCGCAATCTCTCGTGGCAAACGACAGATCACGGAGCATCGCCGCCTACACACCAATGACCGAACTGGATTACGGCACCCTGCTGTGCTGGGGCCGCAACGAGATCGGAGTTCAAAAGGAGCCCTGCATTTTTTACATAAATCCCGCAGGTAAAACAATTCCCCCCGCACCCCCCCCGCCTTTCTTCAGGCTATATTTTGTAGGTATACCGGACGCACTATCGAACTGCACGATCCTCAACCAAACGGCGGAATCGCTGCACGTCGAATGCATCGAGGGCTTCGACGGGGGCCTCCAGCAGGAATTTATAATGGAGGTTTTCGATAGTCACTCAAAGAAGCTCGTGAGCAATGTTACTTCCAGGACGCCTATTTTTACCGTCGGTGGACTCGAATCCGGATTGGGATTCGATATCAGTTTATATGCTTCTAACAAGAAGGGCAAGAGCAATATGAGTTACCTACAAGCGTTTACGCTTAAATCTGCTGAAAAACATACTGGTAAGTCAGCGGTAGTAACCTCAATTTTCATTTCATTTTAATTACCATAACGAAGACTTTCCCAATAATATATTCTGCATACATTTATAAATCAGTTAAGAATGTATCGTGTGAGCCACAAAATTTTGTTTCAGTGTTGGCTGTGAAATAAATGAGGTATGTCGCATATTATTTCGCCATGAGACTAGATTAGTTCAATTGAATTAGATTTAAAAAAAAAGAATTAATCTCAGACATGACTGCTGTGTTTCTCTCTCTACGGCATGGCCAACTCTGAAACAAAATTCTGTGGCTCACACCTTATAATATGTAAGATTACTTCTTGATTATGGAATGTAATACCCAATAATCATGTATCATTCCTTAATGAATATTACAAAGTAAATAGTCAAATCTCCAAATGTTCCATATAACTAGATAACTGTTTGGTTGTAGACAAGCTTCTCATATCAGGCCCGCATAGGCCAAAAAGAAAAAATCTCCAAATGAAGAGTGGCAGATTTGAATTAAATTCTAGCTATGTTTGCCTTGAAATTATTGGGATTGTCCTAGTATTTACTATATTGGTTATATTAGATTTTTTTAAATTTATATTTCCATCAGACATTATTACAATATCTCGAAAACCACCGCCGCCGGAAAATTGCACGGTCCATCAGCAAACCCGTTATTATCTCCAAATAAAATGCCACGTGCCGGAAAGGCCACGGGAGGAAATCTCGACGTATTTATTACAAGTGTACGATGCCAATACACGTCTATTGCTGGGCACGGCCACATCCTATACCCCGGAAGCCATAACTATTACTTCGCTTCCGCGAGACCACGACGCACTCCTGCTATTCGTAAGAACCGTGACCTCAAAGTCCCTCATGAGCGACGCGGTCGTATTACACGCGCCCTCTGTCAAAAATGAAATTCGGACTAATGGCGGTAAGAGTTTATTTCGCTTCCGTGGACGGTTATGGGATTAGTTAAATAATAGCACATAATAACAAACGTCGGTTTGCTTAAAAAATAAAACGTTAAAACAATTTGATCGACGAATATTGTAAAAGTGTCCGCAGTTTTCAATTGCTAAGTGCTAATTCCTGAGTTGCGACTTCGAACCCTGGCGGAAGATGGTAGTAATTGTGCCCCGCGTCTTTACCCTGGCCCACGTACAGTCAGAGAAAATACAAATGCGAAACTCGATCGGCGAGGGATGCTGCCGCATGTCGGTGCTTAGTTCGGTCGAATCCCGTTCCTGCTTAAAATCCATTTATGAGGTAATAAAAGGGTATCCCGAGATAAGATGGTCAAAATGCCACCCGACACAGATTTTTAAATAAATATGAAAATATCATTAGTTGTGCCCTTAAACCAAAGTAGCCGTATATCAAAAAAAACCCTACATGACCCGGGAAGCCCCAAAATAAGATTCTTTCAAATATAATTTTTTTAACCACTAAAAAATTATTTAAAAAATCTGAAAAAATCACAGGTATAATTGACCCAAATACCAAATTAGGTGAATTTTTCAAGGTCATTGAACGTTGTTTACAATATTAAAAAAATGTTTGCAAATAAAAAAAATGGTGATGTGGCCATCATGTTACTTTCTCCGACTTGATGCTATCATAGCCATTTATATTTACGTTTTCATTGTTTATTTTCAATTGAAATCATATTTTAAATGTACATCGAGGGTTGTGTAAACGCGGATGAAACTGACGTTTAAAACGTCAAAATGATGAAAGATGGAAAAATTATACTTCAAATTTAAAAACTCGGTTTGCTCAAAAACTAACGAGATTTCGAAGAAAACTTATTCTTTAGAAGTTGTTCATTTTGGCATTCTCTACAATTATTATTCACATAAATTTGTTGTAACTATTATCGTTTCATAATTATAAACCAAAAATTTAAAAAAATCATAAATTTTTTTTCTCGAAAAGCAATGATTTTATGAAAAATATTTTCAAGCAAAAGATGTTCATTTCTTTGTTGTCTTTAATGTTTATTTAAATGTTTTTGTGATATTTTTCACATTTAAGAAAATATTGGCAAAAAACAAAAAACAGTTAAGGTAAACACCCACTTCCGGTGTACGAAATTTTACCAAAAGCTTTTCAGTTCTTCGGATTATCAAATAAGACGTATGTTTAAAGTTTCGTATCAATTGCTCTGTTAGTTTTTGAGTTACAGCGCACACAGACAGACACACACACACACACACACACAGACACACACACACACACACAGACACACACACACACAGACACAAAAAAAAATTTTCCCGAAATTGTTGAAACAGTATCCAGGGACCCCAAAACGGATATTTCCGCGAAAAAAAATTTTGAAAAAAAAATCACGATCACTATACTTTCTCGTACTTCGTAACGGAGAAAGTAAAAAAATTGCCCACAAAAATGCCAAAAGTAGTCTTGAAAAAGAGTACTGAAAAAAATTGTCCCGAAAAAAATGCCAAAAAGAGTACTGGAAAAAATTGTCTTGAAAAAAAATACCAAAAAGAGTCTTGAAAAAGGGTACTGAAAAAATTGTCCTAAAAAAAATGGTAATGTGGCCATCATGTTACTTTCTCCGACTTGGTAGTATAATTTATATTTACGCTTTCATGGTTTATTTTCAATTTAAATGTGCATCGAGCGTTTTGTCGACTTGGATGAAACTGACGTTAAAAACTTCAAAGTTATGAAAGATGGATAAATTATACTTCAAATTCAAAAACTCAGTTTACTTAAAAACCAACGAGATTTCTAAAAAAACTTATTCTTTATAAGTTGTTCATTTTATTATTCATAAATTTACTGTAACTATTATCGTTTCATAATTATAAACCAAAAATGAAAAACAAATTAATAATTTTTTTTCTCGAATAACAATTATGAAAAATATTTTCCAACAAAAGATGTTCATTTATTTGTTGTCTTCAATATTTGTTTCAATGATTTTGTGACATTTTTCATATTTCAAAAAATATTGGGAAAAAACAAAAAACAGTTAAGGTAAATACCCACTTCGGGTGTATGAAATTTTACTAAAAGCTTTTCAGTTATTCAGATTCTCAAATAAGACTTATGTTTAAAGTTTCATATCAATTGCTCTATTAGTTTTTGAGATACAGCGCGCACAGACAGACAGACACACGCACACACACAGACACACAGTACAATTTTTGTTTCCAGAAATTGTTAAAATGGCATCTAGGGACCCCAAAACGGATATTTCCGTAAAAAAAATGTTTGAAATTTTTTTCACGATTACAATACTTTCTCGGAGAAAGTAAAAATGCCAAAAAGAGTCTTGAGAAAAAGTACTGAAAAAAATTGTCTTAAAAAAAATGCCAAAAGTAGTCTTGAAAAAGAGTACTGAAAAAAATTGTCCAGAAAAAAAAATGCCAAAAAGAGTACTGAAAAAAATTGTCTAAAAAAAATACCGAAAAGAGTATTAAAAAAATGTTTGAAATTTTTTTCACGATTACAATACTTTCTCGGAGAAAGTAAAAATGCCAAAAAGAGTACTGAAAAAAAATTGTCCTGAAAAAAAAAGTGCCAAAAGTAGTCTTGAAAGAGTACTGAAAATAAATGCCAAAAAGAGTACCGGAAAAAATTGTCTAAAAAAATGCCTAAAAGAGTCTTAAGAATAGAATAGAGTAAAATACAATTTTATTAGATCATTATATTGCCTTTACAATATTGGACACGTCAGATATAAAATACATAAAGTTAAATTCAGACATGTATTCACGAAACAACTTAAAATAACTTGGTTAAAAGAGACTCTTATTCTTGGTGTTACGTAATTATATAATTTTTGAATTATGTTTTGCTATAGAAAGCCTGCTGTAGAAGTAACGATTTTGTCTTGAGAAAGAGTACTAAAAAGATTATCTTGAAAAAAAATGCTGAAAAGAGTTTTGGAAAAGAATACAGAAAAAAATTGTCTTGAAAAAAAAATGCCATAGTAGTCTTGAAGAAGACTACTGAAAAAATTGTCCTGAAAAAAATGCCAATTGAGCACTGAAAAAATTTGTTTGAAAAAAATGCCAAAAGGAGTACTGAAAAAAATTGTCTTGAAAAAAAATGCCAAAAAGAGTACTGGAAAAAATTGTCTTGAACAAAATGTCAAAAAGAGTACTGGAAAAAATTGTCTTGCAAAAAATGACAAAGAGTCTTAAGAGTACTAAAAAAAATTGTCCCCAAAAAATGCTAAAAGTCTTGAAAAAGTGAACTAAAAAAATGCCAAAAAGAGTACTGGAAAAAATTGTCCTAAATAAAATGCCAATAAGAGTACTGGGAAAAATTGTCCTGAATAAAATGCCAAAAGGAGTATTGGAAAAAATTGTCTTGCAGAAAATGCCAAAGAGTCTTAAGAGTACAAATAAAATTGTCCCAAAAAAATGCTAAAAAGTCTTGAAAAAGTGAATTAAAAAAAATGCTAAAAAGAGTACTGGAAAAAATTGTCCTGAACAAAATGTCAAAAAGAGTACTGAAAAAAATTGTCTTGCAAAAAATGCCAAAGAGTCTTAAGAGTATTAAACAAAATTGTCCCAAAAAAATGCTAAAAAGTCTTGAAAAAGTGAACTGAAAAAAATGCCAAAAAGAGTACTAGAAAAAATTGTCTTAAAAAAAAGCCAAAGAGTTTTAAGAGTAATAAAAAAAATAGCCCGAAAAAAATGCTTAAAAGTCTTGAAAAAGTGTAATTTCAGTGTAAATTTTATTTCGTCATATGATTGCTATGTGACTTTTTTCATCAACGTTTGGTGCGACAACTTCAAAAATTCGAATAACTAATATTTTTACGATATTTTTTGTATATTTATCAACAGTTGAACAGTCATTTTATCTAAAATTATTATTAGTATTTTAGTATTAATTTTTGTTCAGTTTCGTATAAACAACCCAATTTTTTGTCAAGATATGACCATGGAACCCTCGAAAAATGGGTTTTTGTTTTTAACCACTATAAAAATCTGAAAAAAATCATAAATATTTTTATCCCAAATACCAAATTAAGTAAATTTTTTCAAGGTTAGAAAGGGCGAAAAAAAAATGGTTAAACTTAAAAAAAACAATACCCTAAATAAACTTTTATTTGGGTAAAAAATATATGTGAATTTTTCAGATTATTATAATAATTTTTAGTGATTAAAAAATAAAATCTTATTTTTCGAGCGTTTCAAGGTCATATCTTGGCAAAAATGGGGTAACATATTTATACGAAACTGAAAAGAAAATTACTACTAAAATATTACCAATAATTTTATATAAAATTACTGTTCAATTGTTGATAAGTATATTAAAAAATATCAAAATAAACATTTTAGTTATTCGAATTTTTGAAGATGACTCACCAAAAATTGGAAGATGAAAAAATCACAAATATGGCATTAACTGATAGAAATCATATAAAGAAATAAAATTCTCCGTCAGTCGATCACTTAAGGGCGAGAAGGGAACTAGGCTTGTAAATTTTATTACCTCATAATTGTATTTTAAGTGGGGACGGGTTTCGACCGAACTAAGCACCGACATGCGGCAGCATTCCCTCGCCGAGCGAGTTTCGCATTTGTATTTTCTCTGACTGTACGTTTGAAAATTGCAGTTATTCTATACTATACCAAATTGCAGTACTCCTATAGTGCTTGATGATACTATAGATAGTTTTTATTGTAACCCTATATTTTTTTAGCATATAGATGGTACTGAATAGTACCATCAAAAGATTTTATATATTTAACTATATTGAACGACTACAATATTCTGACATCATTTTTTTAGCCTTTCAAAGCATACGCAGTATGTAGAATTGTGGTTATGGCATTAAAATAAAATTACACTCATGTAATTACGAATAAGTTCCTCAGTTTCGTATTAATGCAATAAACTCGTTGGTTACAGCAACCACGCCGGTGTTCCCACACATAACACCAATATTGGGAGCTTTAATAGGAGTCGTTGCGGCACTAATATTAGTCGCCGTCATAATTGTAATTGTTATACGTTTACGTGGCGGAGGAGAACGCGACGATAAGGACTTTGACGACGGCGGATTGTCTTCCTCGGGGAGGAGATGCGTTGCCGGAGGCGGGGACAAGGCGAGCACCGAACCCCTGAACAAGGACCTCAACGACAGCGTGGACAGTTTGGAGGAGAAGAATCCCGACATTATACCCCAGAATAACAGCGAGGATGATTACCAGGATGAAGAACGGGCCTTCGAGCGGCTGAACAACGCCTCTTTGAGGGTCTACAGCAGGATGCAGAGTCCCAATCCTAATATTAAGAATGGGCCGTATGATTATGGAACGAAAATGGTGAGTACCGTTTTGTGCCAGTCTTTTCTTACTTTAAGGAAACATTACAGTTTGATTGTTGCTAAGTGTATTAAACGAGATAATCGACAGTGGTTAAGATTTTTCCCTACTTACTCTTTGCTTAGCAAAAAAAAATATATGTTCTTCATGAATAAACATGGCCATGCGTGTTTATATCCGAAATATATGTGGTATCACATCAGGTTATAACCTCAATAGCAAATTGAACAAGGTTCTGAAACAAGAAAATATTCATCTTAAACAAACATCGACTTGAATCTTTTCAAATTTACGCAAACTAGATTCTGCTTTATAATTCAATCAAAATATCTAAACACCTCACTAGATTTTGAAATAATCACACGAGAACACATATTGTAGTTGCTCACTATCGGACGGTTTAAAACAACCTAAAAATAATTGCCACTGTATTGTATTCAGCTTCAAAATTCAATCAAAATTTTTAAAACACACTATTACTAGATTTCGAGATAATCACATTAAAACACTGTTGCTTAAAATAAATATGAAATCAATCGCCTCCAACTTTAAACTTTCAAAAATTGCTAAAAATTGATACTGCTACAAATATTGAGCTTAAGGGTAAGTGTATAGTTATAAATAACACATTTTAATCTAAAGTCAAAACAATTCCTCTACTAAAAATTTTAGTGTATGAAAAATAATAATAAAATATGCCAAAATAATGAATATCGAGAAATCTACCTCGTGATCCAGGTAGAAATAATTGATTTTGAAGCAGCAATAGAAATAGATTCATTTTACTTTCTCTATTACGAAATACGAGAAAATATTATGTGAAAATAATTTCAAGCATTTTTCTAACGGAAATAGAGGCGATTTCAAGAATTTCTGTGTGTTTGTGTGCGTGCGCTGTATCTCAAAAACTAATCAAACAAATAACATAAAACTTATAATGTAAGTCTTATTTGACAATCCAAAGAATTTAAAAGCTTTTAGTAAAATTTCACCGAAACCGTTTTAACCGTTTTTTGTTTTTTTCCAATAATTTTTTAATCATGCCAAATATTACAAAAATATTTAATCAAATATTAAAGATAACTAAGAAATGAACATCTTTTGTTTAGAAATATTTTTCATATCATTCTTTTTTGATAAAAAATGTATTAGTTTTTTTGGTTTTTATTTACAATTATGAAACGACAATAGTTACATCAAATTAATATTAATATTAATTGTAGAGAGCTGAAATCTCCACGGTTGACTGGGGGTACGACTAGCTTTCATATGTATTTTTTTTTAAATTTTAATATAAACGCCACCCTTCGCCTCCGGGGCGCGTCAGTTGGCACATTTTTAGGACAAGTTTTGTGGTGCGGTTTCACCCTCTGTTTTTTTTTTTATAAAATAACGCAAAAGCAATCTAATTAGTTTAGAAAGAACTCCCCTACAAAATTTGTATCGACACATTTTTGCATTTGGTGCCCCCTTAGCGAGATATGATTTTTCAAAATGTTACAAAAATGCTTCACCACTTTTGATGCTTCTTTCAAGGACTTATTTTTTTCTTTTAAAGCCAAAAAGCTGAAATTTCCACGGTTGGTGGGGGTAAATTTTTGTGAAATATTATATATCATTAAAAAAAATTCATTTTTTTGTTCAAGTCAAGTTCAACAACTTTAAATTTACATTTTCAAAAATTCATTACTCACGCAAAAATTGACACATTATCAAAAAACGAAGTTGATTCTAAGGGCAGGTGTTTTGTGAACATACTAAAATTTTTGAGAAATCTTATTATATCGGTATGTCTTTGTATTTAAAAAAAAAATTGAACCTCACGCTTCACCTCCTCGACGTGTCATTTGCTACTTTTTTAAACATTTTTTGGGGTGCGGTTTCACCCTCTGTTTTTTTTTTTGTATAGAAAATAACGCAAAAGTACATTAATTAGTTCAAAGAGAACTCCCCTACAATTTTTGTACCGACACATTTTTCTATTTGGAGCCCACTTAGCGAGATTTGATTTTTCAAAATATGACCAAAATTCTCCACCAGTTTTTATGCTTTTTTCAAGGACGTATTTTTTTTCTTTTAAAACCAAAATTTTGAAGTCTCCACGGATGGTAGAGGGTACGACTAGCTTTCATTTACAATTTTTTTGTTTTTTGGAAACCTATCCTTGGCCTCCGGAGCTCGACATTTGGCACTTTTTGATGACAATTTTTGGAGTGCGGTTTCACCCTCTGTATTTTATAGAATGTAACGAAAAAGTACTCCAATTAGTTCAAGTTCAAAAAGAACCCCCATACAATATTTTTCCTAGCACATTTTTCGATTTGGTGCCCCCTTAACGAGATATGATTTTTCAAAATGTGACCAAAATGTTTCCACCTATTTTGATGCTTTTTTCAGGGATGTTTTTTTTTCTTGTGAAATGGAAGAGCTGAATTTTTTTCGGCTATCGGAATGTACGATTAGCTTTCCATTTGGTGCCCCCTTAGAGAGATATGATTTTTTTTTAATGTTACAAAAATGCTTCACCAGTTTTGATGCTTCTCTCAAGGACATATTTTTTTTCTTTTAAAGCCAAAAAGCTGAAACCTCCACGGTTGGTAGAGGGTACAACTAGCTTTCATTTGCAATTTTTTGTTTTGTTTTTTGGAAACCCATAGTTAGCCGCCGGAGCTCGACATTTGGCACTTTTTCATGACAATGTTTGGGGTGCGGTTTAACCCCCGTTATTTTATAGAATATAACGAAAAAGTACTCCAATTAGTTCAAAAAGAACCCCCATACAATATTTTTTTCATCACATTTTTCAATTTGGTAACGAGATATGATTTTTCAAAATGTGACCAAAATGTTTTCACCTATTTGGATACTTTTTTCAAGGATGATTTTTTTTTTCTTTTGAAATGGAAGAGCTGAAATTTTTTCGACTATCATTAGGTACGGCTAGCTTTCCATTTGGTGCCCCCTTAGAGAGATATGATTTTTCAAAATGTTACAAAAATGCTTCACCAGTTTTGATGCTTCTTTCAAGGACATATTTTTTTCTTTTAAAGCCAAAAAGCTGAAACCTCCACGGTTGATAGAGTGTACGACTAGCTTTCATTTGCAACTTTTTGTTTTGTTTTTTGGAAACCCTTAGCCTCCAGAGCTCGACATTTGTCACTTTTTGATAACAATTTTTGGGGAGCGGTTTCACCCTATGTATTTTATAGAATATAACGAAAAAGTACTCCAATTAGTTAAAAAAAAAAACCCATACAATATTTTTTCCATCACATTTTTCAATTTGGTAACGAGATATGATTTTTCAAAATGTGACCAAAATGTTTCCACCTATTTGGATACTTTTTTCAAGGATGATTTTTTTTTTCTTTTCAATTGGAAGAGCTAAAATTTTTTCGGTTATCAGAAGATACGACTAGCTATCATTTGTAATTTTCTCAAAAAAATTTAAAGCCCCCCCCCCCTCCTACGATTTTAGGGTGCATTATTTGGCACCGGTTGTAAGACATTTTTTGGGGTGCTGTTTCACCGCCTGTTTAGGTAAAAATCATCTAATCTATTCACAAAGATTCCGTCTAGAAGATTTGTGGAGATACATTTTTTTATTTGGAGGCGCCTTTTCGAGGAATGATTTTTCATTTTGAAGTTTGAGGCAACCGTTTAAGAAATTTAAAAAAAATGGAAACGCTGTTTTTATCATTTTTGCACAAAATTTGGTACGTCAGATGGATGCAGGACTGTCTCCTCTACTATTTTTATTGATCCGTTATTTCGGCGAGAGTGCAAAAAGGAAAAAAAATAATTCAACTCCGATGACAGAATTTCAAATAACTTTTCAAATCAAGTCGAAAACATACAAAAATTTGCTTGCAAATAATGTTCATTTAATTATAAAAAAGTTATTACATAAAATGTATACTTTTCAAAAAATTTTGAACAGTTCAAAATGATTCAAAATAATGATTAATTTTTTACTTTCTCCGTTACGGAGTATGAGAAAGTATTGTGATCATGATTTTTTTTTCAATTTTTTTTTTTACGGAAATATCCGTTTTGGGGTCCCTAGATGACATATCAACAATTTCTGGAGAAAAAAAAAATGTGTCTATGTGTGTGTGTTGTGTGTTGTGTGTGTGTGTGTGTGTGTGTGTGTGTGCGTGTGTGTGCGTGTGTGTGTGTGATGGTGTGTGTAAAGCAATTGATATGAAACTTTGAACATACGTCTTATTTGATAATCCGAAGAACTGAAAAGCTTTTGGTAACATTTCGTACACCGGAAGTGGGTGTTTACCTTAATTGTTTTTTTTTGTTTTTAGCCAATATTTTCCTAAATATGAAAAATATCACAAAAAGATTTAAACAAATATCGAGACAATAAATAAATGAGTTTATTTTGTTTAAAAACATCTTTCATAAAATCATTGGTATTCGAGAAAAAAATTTATTATTTTTTTTCATTTTTGGTTTATAATTATGAAACGATAATAGTAACAGCAAATTTATGTTAATAATAATTGTAGAGAATGCCAAAATGAATAACTTATAAAGAATAAGTTTTTTTCAAAAACTCTTTAGTTTTTGAGTAAACTGAGTTTTTGAATTTAAAGTATAATTTTTCCATCTTTTATAATTTTGACGCTTTAAACGTCAGTTTCATGTGAGTCTACAAAACGCTCGATGTACATTTAAAATATGATTTAAATAGAAAATAAACCATGAAAATATAAATATAAATGAAGATACCATCGGAGAAAGTAACATGATGGCTACATCACCATTTTTTAATTTATTTTAATTGTGAGATGCAAATTTTCCTTTTTGCAATTTAAATTTTGGTTGGTTTCGCCATTTCGTTTACAGTTGTCAATTATTTTCAATGTGTTAAAAAAAATTCCAAGAGGTAAAATTTTTTGAAATTTTTTCAGATTGTATGATGCAAAGTTCAGTTTTTGCAATTCAAGTTTAGTGTCGCCATTTTGTTTCCAGCGAGGGTATGTCAATTGTCTTTTGGTTTGTCAAAAATACATTATTTTTAGGTAAATTTAGACACTTTAAAGGGAACGAAGCAAGCGATAATTATTTTAGAATTTTCTTAATCGCGCTATGCAAATATTACTTCCTTCAAATCAAGCTCGGAGTTACGCCATTTTGCTTCCAGCGCAAGGATGTCAATTCTATTTTGGTATGTTTAAAATACATGATTTGAGAATTTTGAAGATCAATTTCTTTTTTAAATTTATTTTAATCGAGATGCAAATTGTACCTTTTGCAATTCAAGTTTTGGTTTCGCCATTTCATTAACAGTTGTCAATTGTTTTCAGTATGTTAAAAATACATGATTTCTAAGTAAATTTGAGAGTTTGAAAGTTAATTGCGAGTAGTAATTTTTTTTTTACTTTTTCCAATTGTGAGCTCCAAATTTCACTTTTTCACAGTTCAAGTTTTGTGTGTCGCCATTTCGTTTCTAGTTGTCAATTGTTTTTCACTATGTCAAAAATACATGATTTCTGAATGGATTTGATTTTTTTTAGGAATTCTACTAAATGTAAAACTGTAAATTTCTCTTATTGCAAAATTTCGGGTATCAATATGTTGTATCCAGCAACTTTCGAGGATTTAAGTATTTTAAAAATACATAAATTATTAGTGATTGCTGGATTTGGAAGTTTTTAAGGCAATTCCAATAGCAATAGTTTTTCTAATTCAGTGTAGAAACAGTTTAAAAAGTCCGGCGACAACTGATGACGTCTCGCAAAAGAGAAACCAACATGAGCAATAACAGCGACAATCGTACACCCAGCACGATTATCATCGTAATCAGAATTTTATTATCTTATAGTAATTGTGATTTGTTAACGAAGTAGATTTACAGATGATAGGGAAAAATATAATTCGGCAATATCCAACTCGATGTACATTTAATCATTTAAATTGAAAATAAACCATGAATAACTATTATTCCATGAAATCAGAGAAAATAACTAGGTGGCCACATCACCATTTTTTGTCTTTGTTGTCAATAGCAATTTACTTTGATCATTTTTAGGCATCATTAAGGCGACATCTACTATTTAAAACATTGCAGTGATTTCCCTCATTATTAGAATTATTTTTAAGTTGAAGTTATTACAAACAGAAAAACTATAATTATGCAATATCTCAAAAAATATCTCAAAACTAAATATTTTGAGATGTTTTTCTACATTGTAGTGAACTATTTTTATATTGTTTTATCTTTTCCACATTTTATGATATAATATTCGTACAAAGCTTTTCATTTATATTCCGTTTATTGTGTTATTGTATTTACGCAGTTCAAATCTTTTTTACTTTTACTTCCGTTTATTTCTATCAAATTTTTCCTCAGCCATTTATACAATTATCACAAATAATTGCATTTTAATTTTAATTATAATTTAACGATTGGTTAAATATTAAACAGTTCATCCGTAACTTATTATTATACAATATTGAATGCAATAATAATTAACATTCGTATGTAAGTCTTTTTTTGGTCCTCAGCTACAACTCTATTGTCTAAGTTAGTCTTGCTTATCAATTTTCCTATAAACATCGATTTGACTTTATGAAAATAAGTGTCTGATCATATTTTTGATAATTCCCTAGTTTAAGAATATGTAAGGTTATTATATATAATTTCTACTTAATTAAACGAATGATTGACGGCGTATTAAAACTTTAACGTAAATACATATAATAAAAATAAAGTTGGTGAACACATTTTAAAGTTTAAAAGCTAAACGTTAAAGATTGCATGTAGTAAACTTTAAAATGAAATCGATACCTTACAACACAACATTCTGGCCTACGGACGCTTTGTATTCAAACTTATGAAGGCAAGAGGAATTATTAACCGTACAATATTATTTATTATGAAAAAGGAAAACTCGGTAAAGGAAATTGAATTTTCGCGTAGAATAAAAGCACAGAAATATAAATTCCATTTGTATTGATTTCATGTTCTTAACTCGCTGCTCATGGATCGTTCTTTCCAGAACGATGAAATAACATACGCTGAAATCTCTATCGCAAATCAACAGATGCCGCACGTGATCTACAACCAGCAAGCGATTCCGATGTCGGTTATCAGGCGCCAGGAGCCCATCGTTTACGCTCAGATAGACATGTCCAAAAGGATTCCTTCTTGTATGCAGCCCTTAAGTCCGCCGCACCCCTCTACCTTCCAGGGAATGCAACACTTGCCTACATACATGCCGAGGCAAATCAGGGACGATACACACCTACACGACGGGCCCATAAATGCAGAAACGCCTTTATTGAATCCTAGGGATGCCAGCGTAAGTTTCCAAATACGACCTTGGTTATATCTATACATATTTAACATTCCAACCATTAATAACTCATGTTATCTTCATATGTACATACGTTTATAACTAATTTATTTTATGAACTGAAACAGCCTATCATAATCTTCTATTCACAACCTATAAGTGTAATGTTGACATTACTGACCGCTACTTCCCTTTCGTATTTTCCGATCGCATTTTATCAACTGGCGTTTATTTGATTTAATTTGACGTTAATGTTACATTGAAAAAACTGCCAACTGGATGAATTAAATTTTTATAGCGACATAATATTTTATTTTTGATTTGTACATTTTATTTATTTATTGTAAAGGAGATTCCGTAAATAAATTAATAATTTACCTGAATTTGCCCATCACTTCAAAATAGATAAGTCGATGCATTACGTTTTGAATCTCGTTTAAAAAGATGTAATCATAACTCATTATATTAAATATACCTAAAACGTATTTTCCTTTATTATACCATGGAAATTATACACCAACCCCTTTTTAGATAACAAGATAATTACCCACTAAAAAGAAGTCTACAAATTTTCAGATTCTTCTAGCTTACAAAAATGTAAAAACATTTGCCATCGACTTGAAATTTATCAAATTTACTTACATTTTTAATTTACCTTAGAATACAAGAACGACTAAACATCCTTTACAGGATCTCAAGATAACCATCTCTAAATAAAATTATTTGAGCATTTTTTGAAGCTGTAAAAAATATATAAAAACAATTGCAATCAGCTTGAAACTTTTTAAATATCCTTGAAATATATTTGCCTTTATGATACCATAAAATATCGAAACACCACTTCCTTGGATTTCAAGAAAATTACGCAAAACAGAAGCGTAAGTATTTTCTCAAAGGAAGTTTCTTGTGTTTTAAACTTACCTTCAACTGAAAATTTTCAAAATTTACCCAATAAGCAATTTCTTTTATGATACTATAAAAATCGCAAAACACCCCTGCTATAGATTAAAAGATAATCATCGCCAAACAAAAACATCAATGGTTTTCGAGTTGAGAAGTTTTTATTTGTTTAAATCAACATAAAAACTCTTGCTATATCGACTTTAAATTTTCCAAATTTACTCAAAAACCAATTTACTTCATAATCCTGTAAAAATCTAAAATCGCCCCTTTTCTGGATTTGAAGATAATCCCTCGCAAACAAAATCGTCAAAAACTTGCGAGTTGAGCTGTTTCTCTCGTTAAAAAAAATATAAAAACAGTTGCCATGGACTTGAAATTTTCCAAGTTTACTTAAAAACTAATTTACTTCATAATCCTGTAAAAAAATCCAAAAACACCCATTTTCTGAATTTTAAGATAATTACCCACACACAGAATCGTCAATAAATTTCACGTTGTGCTGTTTCTCCCGTCCTTAAAAAAATTATAAAAACTGTGGCCATCGTCTTGAAATTTTCTAAATTTACTCAAAAACCAATTTACTTCATAATTCTGTAAAAATCTAAAATCGCCCCTTTTCTGGATTTCAAGATAATCCCCCGCAAACAAAGTCGTCAAAAAATTGCGAGTTGAGCTGTTTCTCTCGTTCAGAAAAATATAGAAACAGTTGCCATGGACTTGAAATTTTCCAAATTTACTCAAAAACCAATTTAATTTCAAATCCTATACGAATCTAAAAACACCCCTTTCCTGTATTGAAAATAATCTCTCGCAAACAGAGTCGTAAAAAAATTGCGAGTTGTGCTTTTTCTCTCGTTCAAAAAAATATAAAAACAGTTGCAATGGACTTGAAATTTTCCACGTTTACTTAAAAACTAATTTACTTCATAATCCTGTAAAAACCTAAAAAAAACCCTTTTCTGGATTTCAAACAGAATCGTCAATAAATTTCCCGTTGTGCTGTTACTTCCGTTAAAAAATATAAAAACAGTTGCCATCGTCTTGAAATTTTCCAAATTTACTCAAAAACCAATTTACTTCATAATCCTATAAAAATCTAAAAACGCCCCTTTTCTGGATTTCAAGATAATCCCCCGCAAACAAAATCGTCAAAAACTTGCGAGTTGAGCTGTTTCTCTCGTTCAAAAAAATATAGAAACAGTTGCCATGGACTTGGAATTTTCCAAATTTACTCAAAAACCAATTTAATTTCAAATCCTGTACGAATCTAAAAACACCCCTTTCCTGTATTGAAAATAATCCCTCGCAAACAGAGTCGTAAAAAAATTGCGAGTTGTGCTTTTTCTCTCGTTCAAAAAAATATAAAAACAGTTGCTATGGACTTGAAATTTTCCAAATTTACTCAAAAACCAATTTAATTACAAATCCTATAAGGATCTAAAAACACCCCTTTCTTGAATTGACAAATAATCCCTCGCAAACAGAGTCGTCAAAAAATTGCGAGTTGAGCTGTTTCTCTCGTTCAAAAAAATATAAAAACAGTTGCCATGGACTTCAAATTTTCCACGTTTACTTAAAAACTAATTTACTTCATAATCCTGTAAAAACCTAAAAAAACCCTTTTCTGGATTTCAAGATAATCACCCACAAACAGAATCGTCAATAAATTTCCCGTTGTGCTGTTTCTGCCGTTAAAAAAATATAAAAACAGTTACCATCGTCTTGAAATTTTCAAAGTTTACTCCAAAACCAATTTACTTCATAATCCTATAAACATCTAAAAACGTCCCTTTTCTGGATTTCAAGATAATCCCCGCAAACAAAGTCGTCAAAAATTGCGAGTTGAGCTGTTTCTCTTGTTCAAAAAAATATAGAAACAGTTGCCATGGACTTGAAATTTTCCAAATTTACTCAAAAACCAATTCAATTTCAAATCCTACAAGAATCTAAAAACACCCCTTTCCTGTATTGAAAATAATCCCTCGCAAACAGAGTCATCAAAAAATTGGGAGTTGTGCTTTTTCTCTCGTTCAAAAAAATATAAAAACCGTTGCCATGGACTTGAAATTTTACAAATTTACTCAAAAACCAATTTACTTCATAATCCTGTAAAAATCTAAAAACACCCCTTTTCTGGATTTCAAGATAATTACCCACAAACCCACAAACAGAATCGTCAATAAATTTCGCGTTGTGCTGTTTCTCCCGTTAAAAAAAATATAAAAACAGTTACCATCGTCTTGAAATTTTACAAATTTACTCTAAAACCAATTTACTTCATAATCCTGTAAAAATCTAAAAACTCCCCTTTTCCGGATTTCAAGATAATCACCCACAAACCCACAAACAGAATCGTCAATAAATTTCCCGTTGTGCTGTTACTGCCGTTAAAAAAATACAAAAACAGTTACCATCGTTTTGAAATTTTCCAAATTTACTCAAAAACCAATTTACTTCCAATCCTGTAAAAATCTAAAAACACTCCTTTTCTGGATTTCAAGATAATCCCCCGCAAACAAAGTCGTCAAAAAATTGCGAGGTGAATTGTTTCTCTCGTTCAAAAAAATATAGAAACAGTTGCCATGGACTTGAAATTTTCCAAATTTACTCAAAGACCAATTTGATTTCAAATCCTATAAGAATCTAAAAACACCCCTTTCCTGTATTGAAAATAATCCCTCGCAAACAGAGTCGTCAAAAAATTGCGAGTTGTGCTTTTTCTCTCGTTCAAAAAAATATAAAAACAGTTGCCATGGACTTGAAATTTTCCAAGTTTACTTAAAAACTAATTTACTTCATAATCCTGTAAAAACCTAAGAACACCCATTTCCTGGATTTTAAGATAATCACCCACAAACAGAATCGTCAATAAATTTCTCATTGTGCTGTTTCTCCCGTTAAAAAGACAGTTGCCATCGTATTGAATTTTTACAAGTTTACTCAAAAACCAATTTACTTCATAATCCTGTAAAAATCTTAGAACACTCCTCTTCTGGATTTCAAGATAATCCCCCGCAAACAAAGTCATCAAAAAATTGCGAGTTGAGCTGTTTCTCTCGTTCAAAAAAATATAGAAACAGTTGCCATGGACTTGAAATTTTCCGATTTTACTCTAAAACCAATTTAATTACAAATCCTATAAGGATCTAAAAACACCCCTTTCCTGGATTGAAAAAACCAATTTACTTCATAATCCTGAAAAAATCTAAAAACACCCTTTTCGTGCATTTTAAGATAATCACTCGTAAACAGAATCGTCAATCAATTTTGGATTGTGCTGTTTCTCTCGTTCAAAAACAATATAGAAACAGTTGCCATGGTCTTGAAATTTTCCAAATTTACTGAAAACCCAATTTGCTTCATAATCCTGTAAAAATTTAAGAACATCCCTTTGCCCACTAATAGAATCTTCAATACATTTCGAATTGTGCAGTTTCTTTGGTTCCAAAGAAAATATAAGAATAGTTGCTACAGTCTTGAAATTTTCAAAATTAATTCAATTTACTTCATAATCCTGTAAAAATAAAAAAATACCCCTTTCAGGCATTTTAAGATAATCACCCACTCACATAATCTTCAATAAATTTCGAATTGTGCAGTTTCTATTGTTCAAAAAATATATAAAAACAGTTGCTACAGTCTTGAAATTTTCCAAATTTACTAAAAACCCAATTTGCTTCATAATCCTGTAAAAATCTAAGAACATCCCTTCCGCCCACTAACAGAATCTTCAATAAATTTCGAATTGTGCAGTTTCTTTGGTTCAAAAAAAAAATAAGAACAGTTGCTACAGTCTTGAAATTTTCCAAATTAATTCAATTTACTTCATAATCCTGTAAAAATAAAAAATACCCCTTTCAGGCATTTTAAGATAATCACCCACTCACATAATCTTCAATAAATTTCGAATTGTGCAGTTTCTTTTGTTCAAAAAAAAATATTAAAACAGTTGCTACGGTCTTGAAATTTTCCAAATGAATCCAATTTATTTCATAATCCTGTAAAAATTTGAAAATACCCCTTTCACACATTTAAAGATTATCACCCACTAACATAATCTTCAATAAATTTCACACTGTGCAGTATCTTTTGTTAAAAAAAAAAAAAATGCTTATGCCTATGTCAAAAAAAAAATCACCCATTCACAGAATCTTCCATAAATTTCGAATTGTGCAGTTTATTTCGTTCAAAAAAAACAGTTGCTACAGTCTTGAAATTTTCCAAGTTAACTGAAAATCCGATTTACTTCATAATCTTCAATAAAATTCGAATTGTGCAATTTCTTTCGTTCAAACAACATAAGAACTATAGTCTTGAAATTTTCCTAATTTACTGAAAACCCAATTTACTTCACAATCCTGTAAAAATCTAAGAACACCCCTTTGCCGGATTTCAAGATAATCACCCGCAAACAAAATCGTCAATAAATTCCGCGTTGTGCTGTTTCTCCCGTTAAAAAAAATACTAAAACAGTTGCCATGGACTTGAAATTTTCCAAATTCATTTTCAAAAATCAATTTACTTCATAATCCTGTAAACATCTAAAAACACCCCTTTCCTCGATTTCAAGATAATCACCCGCAAACAGATTCCCAAATTTTCCAAATTTACTCAAAAGCCAATGTATTTAATAATTCTATAAAAATCTTAAGCCATGTTTTATTACTGCACCGAAAATATGGTATTTCTTAAGTTTTTTTTTTTTATTTCTGATAAGTGCCAAAGTAACGACTTTTTCAAATATAGTAATGACACTAATAAATATTGAATATTGCTTTCCAAATAGGTGAAATATAAACATTAATCTCAACATTTTCTAGGCATTACAACCCCTGCTGGAAGCATCATCGAGAGCCCCCACGATTACATCAACTCTCCCCAGGGTGGTCACAGCAACACGCTTCTGACCAAGTCAGATGATGGAATACCATTAGGGAACTTCAATATTTTGATGGACCCCCAAGTGAGCCGTTGTACGTAATTCAAAAACAAACTCAAAATGAAAATTTCAAAAGTGTGTGTTTGAGTGTGTATCATTGGCAATTAAAGAAACCATTTGTTCCATGGATGTGAAACCAAGACGACTTTACAAAAGTGCGCATTAACGCCATTGTACACCGTTTCAATCATTAACAGTCACAATCCGAATTTGTTAAATAAAAAAAAATATATATTGTATAAATAAAACTTTTTATAGCTGTGAATTCAAATCAATTATATATGAAAGAAAATCAAATGTTACTGTATAAAATATATCTGACCATTAAATATTTTCTTGATTTCATTTTCTCCAGATATATTTTATATCCCAAAAACAATTATATAAATTTATATTAGCTTTATTAAAACAATAAAACTGTTAAAATTATATAAGTTAGATGTGTGATATTATTTATACATATATAGTATATAAATTTTATTACGGATATACTGCCATATTAAGTTTAAAATTTAATTTTCTAAATTTAAGTCATTGGATAAAACCGTCCAATACTTTATTTAAATGAGGGATACCTACTGTAAATATGTACATATTTTGCTCAACGTAACCATAATAATTGTTATTTATGAACCTAGACAGTTTTTATATATAAAATTATAAGATTTTGAAGTATGAATTCTTTTTATATATATAATAAGGCCAACGGTTTGTTAGAACATTGTTTTATAATTGACGTTTTGTATCTAATCAGTGACAATAAGGACATTTACTTTTCCAGTTTTCAAGTGGCCTTCCATGATTGATTTTATGTTATCCTTTCCTGTAGAGATTTAATGTAAAATATTATTATGGATTTGTACATATTATGTGTTATACCATGTATGTAATTCACAAATTGTCTATTTAAAAGAATACAATTCATTCCCTTAATTTTATTTTATTTATATCCTTTTTATGAGCTTCATTCTAACTCCTTTAGAAGTCCTTCAAATTTATTATATTCCTCTTACTGTTATTTACTACCATACAAAAAACTTTTTTCATTCCTAGCAGTGACTAAGTAGATGATACGAAGCGTAAAAGTGGAAATTAAAAGGACAAAAGTAGAAATTGAAAAAACTTACATAAATTGTTTTCTTCTGCAATTAAGATTTAGGTGGAATTGTATACTAGACTGGAACTCAAACTAGCTTGCCTCAACATTAGGGTGACCAGCTGATACCCGCTTATTCTAGTTGAACTGTAAATTCTTTAAAAATTATATACTGTGCACTGCGAATATAAGATAATGTTATATGTAAAAGTCCTGCCAGCGTACAAGTGAGGTAGAAGGGGCATCAGGAGAATACCCTGGTAATACTACTGGTGCACCAATAATGGGGTCCATTAATAAATTTTAAGAATGTAAACTTGCTATTCCTAGCAGTGACTTCATTACATAGATGGATACGAAGCGTATAAGTAATAATACATAGTATCCTTCCGCAATTAAGATTCAGGTGGACAAACAGTAGACTTGAAGGCCGCAGATTCTCTCTAGTCTATGGATAGCTTGCCTCAACTGGGCGAGCGGCTTATAGCTGCAAATTGTAAATTCTGTAAATATTGTATACTGCACACTGTAAATGTAAGATAATTTTGTACGTAATAAAGCCCCACCAGCGTACATATGAGGTAGAAGGGGTATCAGGAGAATAATACCCTGGTGCACCGATCTTGGAGGTCCATTAATAAATTTAAAGAATATGAACCTTTCTACGTTAAATCAAATTTTACATCAAAACATTAATTCCTCTCCAGGTAAACGTTTGAATAATCCAAATCAATTCGGACGTTAAGCAATTATCCAGAATTTACCTACGCAACATTGGCATATTTGCAACATTTATCATTCCGAGATTTTTTAAGCGCATTTAATGAAACAGTTTTCAAGATTATAAAATTGTCAGTATTTAACGTTTCACGTACCAAAATCATAGCTCTATGACAAGTTGTTTGCTTTTAAACATTTAATTAAAGCATGTTCGTAATTCTCGCCGCGTCAGCGCTACGTACCGGACGATAGCTGAACTACTAAGTGAATATTTACTACAGCGCCTAAACACCCGAACTTTATACCTACAGCCAAAATCTAATAATTCAGCAACTGGTTGTATATCAAATGATACATTATTTAATTCTAAATCGAATGAAGTATAAAATAGCTGCGGATATTAAGCCATTTTGCAGTAATTTGCAAATGAAAATTTAGCAGAATCCCTTATCGGTAATTCAGTTCGCTGTAAAGCTGACTATAATGTATAATTAGGTTTACCCATATTTTAATGCATTAAGAATGACAAAAGGTGAAATAAACTCACCGTATTAATTAATTAAACCAGTATTTATTTAGAAACTACTGTAAAGTGTTTTAAATTTAAATGCTCAACTTTACAGCGAACTGATTAACCGACAGGTATTTTCCTTTGCAATTTACTACAAAAACGCTTAATTTCCCCAGCTACTATTTACATCATTCGATTCAGAATTAAATATTCTATCATTGGATATAGAACTTGTTGCAGAATTTTTATATTATTGTTTTAGGTATAAAGTTTGGCAGTTCTGGCGCTAGTAGCAAATATGCACTTAGTAGTTTAGCTATCGTCCGGTACGTAGCGCTGAAGCGGCGAGAATTGCGACAATTTAATTTAATTGAATGTTTATAAGCTCACAATTCGTCATGTAGTAATTGAAACGTTGAAATACTGACAATCTTGTAATCTTCAAATCTGTTATATTAAACATGTTTAAAATAATAGTTCTTGAAAACCCACAGAACACATACCCAAGCAGCACACTTGGTGGTTGGTAACACATCTTCGCATTTGCTTATCTGTTTCAAATGTAAATACGATTACTCCAACCAAAACACACACAACGAAATCATGAACGTAAAATATAACACAACCATTGAAGACTACTATGAAAATATTTACGGCCAGAGTATCAAGATCCAGCTTCTCAAATTCTCCAATGGAATTGAAGTCAACGTTATACTGCAATGGAAACAAAAATTTCAACGTAAATGTATATTACTATTATTCGCCACACTGTTATTCGGATTACTGTTATGGATGGATTTGACGAATACTGTATTAAATGCTGCGATAGGTGTATTCATTCTAGGACTCATCTTAAGCATCTCGCGAGTGGTGAGATACGGTAAGGATTTTATAAGGTCTCACACGCAGGATTACAGTTCTCGTTTTAGAAAAGTTGTTAGTCGTTAAGTCATTAGGATATCAAATCGAAACCAAGTATTTGTTCAACGAGTCAACGAAATTTGTGCCTTGGGATGCTATACAGGATGTGTTCATTAACGAAGTGATAACCATGGTAATTATACTAATTATGCATATTATTTTTTACTTTCTGAAAAGAGTGTAAAATGTTAGTGAGTGTTGTATATTTGATAACAGTTATTCATTTCATACTGTGTTTGATTTTACTTTGATTTCCACCAACTTTTGTTTCCTTAGTGGTTCCGATTCTTGAATTCTCTCCATCTCTGGTGTGCTTGTAAAAATACTAGAATTTACGTAGTAAAGACTTTCTACTTGGTTTTCTTTGGGATTGGTCTGATGATTTTGACGGATGCTTCATTTCTTGGTTGCTCGTTTTAATAAAAAATTGCTGTTCAATCTGTAGCATACAACTCCATGAAATCATCATGTCATCGTATAGTTAGATAAAGCCAAGTAGCCGAAACTATAAAATTTGAAAGTTATACAAATGGTGTTTTATTTATTAAATTGGCATTTTTACAATCTAGATTGAACAGTGTTGTGTGTGAAATAGAGGAAGTAAAATACTGTAATTTCCTTGATTTTGTTGCTTCTTTAAGATTTTGTATTGTATTAACTGAGCCCTAGACTCGGACCTTGCAGTTTTAGTTTGCAATCAAGATTCATATATTATACAAAATTAGAGGTTGTTTGAAGTTGGAGCCTTTGGCAGTAGGCAAATCACACTACTGCCAAAGGCTCCAACTTGAAACGGCCTCCAATTTTGGTATAATGTACCACCATTTCAAAATATGTTCCAAAATGATTTTATTTATTACAAAAATACACAAAGAACTTACATGTTTATTATATTTTTCAGCAAAGAATAATAGTCTTATTGACAATATTCACCAAGGGCAATAATAAACTAATTCCATTATTTTCGGTAAGTATAATTTCTTAAATCTGTCACATATTTATCACAATACAAAAATAAAATTTCACACAACGGCAAATCATCTTAAATTCTACTGAACTAAAATAAGTACGTCATATTGTATCGGATTCTAAATACACCAGAATATATAATTTTCTTAGAAATAACGAGCTTTAACAATTTAAATTGACACATGTTCCTAAATCTGTAATTTGTTTTTATAGAGAGCAATACAAAAATTTTGATTTTATAGGAATGGTACTATAAACCAGCGGCGGCTCGTGGATGTGTGGTGAGGAGAGGCTATGCAAGAAAATTGAACTAAAACAGCAGCAGAATATTTGCTTATAAAGTAGTGCAGCATGAGCGGCATCTCCGTCTTAAGTATAGTTTACACCTAACGAGTATTCAGCCGAGTCAGTCTGCTCGGCCTAGCACTTAACCAATGTAAACGCATATTCAAGTTCACTGCCGAGTCATCCGCCGAGCGAGTGAATAGAAATGCTTTCCATTTCCCTCGCCGAGCGAGTGAATAGAAATGCTTTCCATTTGCTAGGCCGAGTGGCGTCCCCTCCTTACGAGCCGCCGCTGCTATAAACTAAACAAATTTTTCAAAGTTGGTACCGATTTCCTCCAGATTATTTGATACAATATTTTAATTCAAGGTCATATTTAGTTCCATGGGAACTTTTAAAAGCCAACTGTGGCAGTCTGTATACTTATTAAAATCTTTTTTTTTTCAGATAACGAGGCCCCGACTGGACTGTGTTCGAACCATTTACAGGATACTGAAGTCCTTATAATTCCTGCAGGATTTTATAGTGTTCCAAATTTTTTAGTGCTTTCCGAATTTTGGCCTCCCGAAGACTCTGCTTTGATTGCTGAAGTAGCTGAAATGGAAATAAATAAAGTTTTATTTAATATTCTATTTTATTAAACGAATGTGATTATGTTTAAGGGTTTTTTTACAAAGAGTTGCAGATATTGAAACTGATCAATCAAAAGATGAATTATGATTAAATATTTTATTCCAACACAACATGCTTGTATTGCATTATACAGTGCGTTTTTTTTTTTTTTTATAAATACACCATAGGGATTTACGTGTTAAAATTTGTATGCCTGTTAATGGTTTTTCTCTTGCAAATTTCAGCATAATTTTTGATGGACTTTAAGTTTACATCTTTGTTTATAACGAAAAAAGTCGAAAATATTAAAGAAATTAATTCTGCATCATAGCTGCCTAAAATCCTCGCACAAACATTTACGTTTCAGCCTTTAGTGTATGAGTTTAATGCTAATGGTTTTTCCAATTTCAGCATATTTTGTGGCAGGCTTCAAGTTTACACCTTCGTAAAGTAGAAAGATATTAAAGAAATTAATTCTGTACGTATATATGGTTGCCTAAAATCCTAGGGCAAACATTCAATAAATTAACTTGAGACAACTTCACTTATTCCAGATTTATTAAATAAAAGTAATTACGACGAAAAATAGCCTGAACATATGAATATTCAACCTGACTCTGCGACATTAAGTCTAACTAAGACTATAAACAAATAACTTATTGAAACAACTACTTCCCATGCATGTAATAACATGCAAATTTCTTTTGTATCATTCAAAATCCAGCGTGGCACTAGCCAGGGAAGTAGTTGTTTCAATAAGTTATTTGTTTGTAGTCTCAGTAAGACTTAATGTTGCAGAGTCACGAACAGGCTATATGAATATTCATATATTCGTCAATATTTCTTTTAAACTTCCAATATTTGGGGCCTTTGTGTGCAAGTTTAATGTAAAATAAATGAATTTTCTCTATCCCACACTCTGGTGTTCTGTATACTTGTCGTTGAGTATGTTTTTTCTTCAATAAAAAGTAAAAGTATTAAGTTTCCAAAATTCTGCAAATAATCTCATTCTGGTTGAATTTACATAGTTTGTAGCTCTTAAACCTCTCTTTCATTTATATCAACAGCTTCGACTGCTTTGGAACGAATTGGATAATTTTGTTAAGAGCGT
Source organism: Ocypus olens (assembly GCA_910593695.2). NCBI lineage: Eukaryota > Metazoa > Arthropoda > Insecta > Coleoptera > Staphylinidae > Ocypus > Ocypus olens. The sequence continues at coordinate 25,292,319 of OU343059.1, forward strand.
GGGCTAGAAAAAACCACATATTTTCCATGAAACTCGCACACAATGGCCTAAAAAGTCTAATGTTTACATGATAACTTTAGGCAACCCTACATACTACACAATTTAGTTAATTACTTTAATATTTTCGACTTCTTTCATTTTAAAAAGTATTCGAAGTTGTTCGGGGAGGTGTAAACTTAAAGCCTCTCAAAAAGTTATGCAGAAAAACATTAACAGGCATACAAATTTTAACATTTAATTTATAGAAAAGTGCACGGTGTTCATTTTATACCCTTAAGATAGCTACATATACAACTTTACCGAGCACTTGAGACATGTGGGGATAAAGTTTGCGCAGAGTGAGGAAGTAGAGAGTGTAACAATAAATCTCCAGAGCCAATTGATACAATTATACTATTGTTAATAGAATTGAAAAGTGCATTGAAGTTGGTGGAGGCTTTTTGAACAATTGCCACAAACTTTGTGTCAATAAATGCAATCAGTAAGTCATGTGTTAAAGACACTGGAGAAACTGGGATGCGAGAAGCAGGACAGGAGGTGAAGGGAAAGGAGAGACAGGGAAGAACGATGATAGTATTTGTACATAGAAGAAAATATGGATTTGTTGAATTATGCCAATAAAGGTTTTCTTTTTTTTAAGTCTTGTGTTTTTTGTTAATACCTCTCATAAGGCATTTAATTGGTGAGATTCAAACTTCTGCACCTCGCATCCATTGAAAATTGGACACGTGTTTGTACGAACTATTCGACTCGGAATAGTCTCTATTATCACCTCCGAAACATTTACTATTCCTCCTGAAACACTCTGTATATACTGCCCGACAAATCTCTCGTGAGACAAAAAGGCGGGGTTCGCGCAGAGTGGGAAAGAGAAGTACAACTGTTTACAGCCTAATACAGTCAGTGACATAATTTATATGAAGCGCCGGAGGTCTTTGTAATTGATGTATTTAGAAAATTTTACAACAGACTGTATCATCAAAACGTAAATAGGAGTGCATCTGGAATGAGGTCCCCTCCACTTTGCTAGCACGCACCCGACCTTCAAGTTCACGAGAGATTTGCCGAGCTGTAATTGAGCATTATTTTAGAAAACATGTTACTACATTACTTGCAAAAAAAGATATACAAAAATTCTTACTATCTCATCCTGTTCTTTAACATTTTTCATGATTTCCATGACCTGTTGAACTTTCTGTTTGACGTTATTGACATATTCCTGTTTCACGCCTTCATCTGTTGTAACTTGGATTTCTGTCTGTAAATATTTGTTGAGTGCAGTATCTGGCCAAACAAATTTAAATCTTTTGATGACACACCATATTCTAAATTTACAGACTGTATTACATTAAGCTAGTTTACTGCTTTTTAATTTTTACTAGCCATATATTTACAGTGAGATCAAAAAGTCAAAAATATTTGGCAGCACATTTTCTGAAAATAATAATTCAAGTAAAATATATTGGCTGTTTGGAATTCTCCGATGCAGTGCAGTGTACATTTTGTTAATTTTGACGTCTTGTTATTTTTTAAGGTTACTTATTTTAAAAATAGTTTTGTGTTTTATCTGCCGATTTTGCCTATTTTAAACATTGGCAGTTATTTCTAGAACTGATCATCACTATTAATAATACATTTAGGATCTATAATCTAGCAGTTTTCTTTAAATTTCAGCCAAAATTCTCTGAACTTCTGTTAGGTACGTTATGTTTTAAGGGCTGCCAACTGTTTTCGACTTTTTGATCTCACAGTATGTTACATCTATATAAAATCTACAAAATAGAATAAGTGTGTGTTAAACAGATTTAATAGATTATCCAAACCATGGTATTTTTAGATCATTAACTGCTGTTATTCCGTACTAAAATTATGACTGAAAGAATTCTACACCAGGTCTAAGTTCACACTGCTATTAAATAACTTGCCATAAGTACTATTGTAATTTTCTGCATAGTTCTTAGAAAAGAGGTTATATGAATAGACAGCATGAATCAATTTGTTACATAGCGGGGGCTTCATTTTATTCTCCACACCTGATTGCTGTCATATCGAACGTAAACAAATATTCGTTATTTCATTTCAGCTAGTTTACTTCTTCAAATCAAACCGATCCCTTCCAGTCCCTGTACATATTATTGTTCAATAGTAGCTTAAAACCGGTATGAAATATTTTTATACTTACAAGGTCCTTAACCTTTTTGTTTGCAATAGACTTCATCAAGCGACGAAACTTTTTATTGAATTTGGTTCTTGACTCAACCAACGGTACCATATGCGTGTAAGTGTCCATATTTGCAAAATATTTACTGTAATAGTTAGGGCCTAGGGTTCCTCTTGATTTGTTGTCGTGACGAATGCAGGCAATAGAAAGATAGATGTCGCGACTGACATCAAATAGTTACGATCGGAGATTTAACGGATTTAACCATGTCTGGCTGCAGTGTACTATTTTTCATAAATCTAGGGTTTCCACCTTAATCACACCACCTACAAATGCACCTGTACAATAAGTTTTTACGTGTCGGATTAAATGCAATGTACGGTGATATAAGATAAGACCTTTAATTTAATTTATAATTTTAGAACTAAATTAAATGTTTTATAGTTTCAATCGGGAAATGTTCTAAATGGAATTTTAAACTTAATGTAAAAAAAAAACTGGCGAAGGAATATTAACAGAATGTTGAAGTTATTCTAATAAATACATAATTGTTACTACCCCTGCCTATAAATATTTAACATACTGATGCGAATTGGGTTGTCTAACTTACATGTAGGTCCGACACACAGAGCATTAAAGATAAAGAGGGACAGTTCAATGTTAACTTTTGGAAACGTCATCAGCGCCGTCTGCGAGTCATCTGGCCAAACACATCGAGCCAGCGGGAAATTTAAAATTGCGACTTTACAATTCATTTTTGCAAGTGTTTCGAACTTTTTGGTTCTCATCAGTGCGACGCATCCAAATAAAAGCGGAAATCGCAGACACTTGCTTTATAAAGAGCTTAGACTTAATCAAACGCAAAAAGTAAAGCTCTAAAAAAACATTTTATACATAAAAATATAATAACAGTAAATAACATAAAATAAACTCTATAATAAAAAATAACAAATTATTTTTAACAAAAATAGAATTCTATATTATAGAAAACTAAACATTAGTTTTGAATAAGTTTTTTCCTTTTTTTTCTTATTTTTATTATTGATTTCTTCTGAATTGGTCTTATTTATGTCATTAAGAAATTTTCTTGTAGTAAATGAAGTTATGATGTCCAACAATTGATTTTTTACTTCATTATCATGAATGGAACAAGAAAACCAAGAAAAGTCAACATTTTTAAGGATATTAATCAAAGTACCTTTATTAACATTGTTAATATGGCCGTATTTATTTCAATATTTATATATATTAAAATATAACCTCCCCGCATATAAAAGTAATGATTCAGTTACATAATTTAGACGTTGGACATCATCATATTCTTTAAACATAACCAAAGTGTGATGTGGTTCTAAATTTTGGGCAAATAAAGAATAACGACAATTTTGACAGTCAGGAACTTTGAGTTTTTAAATAAAAAAGCCACAAACATATGAAACTCCTAGCTTGTCGAAATCGTTATCAAAAGGTTGATCACTTATTTCAAGAGAAAAATTTACAGCTTCGTTAAAATTTTCAATATCTATTTGTGGCTCGGGAACTTCTAAAAATTTTTTCTAATATACTACCCCCATCAGATTCGCAATTAAATCTATTACTATAAGGTGACACTGATTGTTTAAAACGGCTGTTTTTAAATTTGATATGAACTGATAACAGTTAGGATTTGTGTTCGCAGCACCACATTGCCTGATAATTCCAAATAAATTTTCTATCGGGTCCTGATTTAAATTTCTCGTGCAGACGAATGTAAACCCAGCATTTAACAACATTTTTACCACCTCTATTAGAGCCTTAATAGTATGAATTAGCCCCTTTTTGACAGACAACATTGACAAAATTTTAAAATCATTAATGTTTTCAAATTCCCAATTTTGAATTTCACTCAACATATTTTCTAGATATGTTAAATGTTCAGACTTTTTAGTAATACACCGCTGCATAGGTTTTTCTAATAGTGAAAAATTGCTTGAATTTAAAGTATCAAATAATTCTATTTTATATATAAAATCGGCTATATAGATTGCTTCATCTTGCAAGTAATGTGATTCTAATGTCATTGTGGAAATTGCTGCAGAAACAGATCTAGCTAACTGTATAGCTCACTTTCATTTTTACCACACTTAAATTTAGTTTGAAATAAAGATCAGAAATTTTGTGTAATTGTGAGATTGGTCTGAATTTATCAATTTAATAACATTGTTTAATCTAACTAAATTTTGCTTTATGATCTTTATTGGTTTTATCGAAAATATTATATTTAGACAAAGTAGTTCTGATGTTTTTGAAAAGATGGGGGTGTCAAAAATTGTTATTATTTTCCCGTCTAAAACAAATACATGATCCTCTTCGGTAGTGTTTCCAGACTGTAATGCTAATTCCAAAATGGCTCTACTATTTACCGTACTTTGGTCACAAACTGTACGAACTACATCTAAACCAGCTAATGTAACTTCTTTGATTAAATTTTTTAGTACAAATGCTTTGGTGGTACCGTTAGTAAAATAATATGCCACTGGTTGTTTCCAACAGGTTTTTAGTCCCTGAATCATGAAAACTACGGCACGATCAACCAATCCATTTTTTCTACCAAGAGAGCCGAGATCCACATAGCCAATTACTTTTTCAATTGATTCATCAAATTGAAATCCTTTAGCTAGCGACATTTCATCAAAGATTATCGAGCTCATTTTATCTGGCCTAATACCAATTCAACTCGTGATGCTATTGAGGTTATGTATGTTATGTACATCTAAAAAGGCCGGCAATACGATGGTAAATAGATGTTGTCATATCTCACAGAGGACTTAAAACAATATACATTTGTGAAATCATTTAAAAGTCTATTTTGCTTTAAAATTTATCAAATAGATTTAAACAAACAATTAACACCAGTGGAATTTGAATATTACCAGATAATTGGATGTTCTTAAATACCTAAAAAAATTTAACCAACAAAAATCAAAAATATGACCACATTGCTGGCTTACAAAGATTTGTACATAGATTTGGCAGCGTTGCGTTGCATTAGTTGGGCTAGATGACTGAGAGATGGCGTGGATGTCGCGTTTCCAATTCTTCCTATTCAACCCCCCCCCCCCCCCCCCCCCCTTGATACCTATAAATATGGCTGAGATTATTTCCATATGTTGAGTGGCGGTTTTTTTTGAAAGATGAATAATTCGAAAAATGTTCATGTTATTTTTTCATGTCGTAACTCTGAATCCAATTAATACTTTTTTTTTATTTCTCAGACATAAATGCTTATTTTGGAGGTAGGAACATGTGTGCAAAATTTCAGAGAAATCGGTCGTGGTTTTTAAGAAAACTGTACCTAAAAGTCACATTTTTCTAATGGAAAACGGCTGAGGAAGTGACCCCCTTAAGGCGATATCAAACTTGGACTTTATCATCATACTTTTCTCGTTAATTGAAATAATGAGTGTTACACATCCTCTAAACAATATTCTACATCAATCCTACCATGGACGTTTCTAAAGCTAAAATGAAAATAGATGCCACGCTAAACGTATATGGAGATGCGAACCAAGGCAGACTAACACTTCGCCAGTATCGTACAAGAAACTGAAACAGTAATGGAAGAACTTAATGTAGAAATGTGCATGTAAGACAAAGTCACAGGGCACATTTTGACGTTAGACATTTTTGACCCAATAGAATATTGAAGAAAAGCTGTCTTCGTGCTGTTTTTCTGTAATATAAGCCTCTCCCTCTCTGTCGTCTGTGCGACTGTAATTTATTTTAATAAAAGTAATGTACCGATATTGGACTACGTAACAGCCGACATGAGACAATGGTTTGGTGACGAAAATGTTACACACATTCTTCTGCCTTCCCAGTTAAAATACATTACATGGGAAAATTTGGCAGGAAAATTGGAAGGCTGCTTGTCTGTTGTCCCATTCTTTGATGAACCATCACATGACAAAGAAAAAACTAATGGCAAAGGTGCAGATTTACATGATAGATGTAAAGAATGCGGATTCTGTAATGGAAGCTCTAGCTGTGTGTTCCAGAAATGAGTATCCGACCCTTCATAAACTGTACACAGTGCTAGCAGCTTGTCTACAAGTATCGATACCCACGGTGGAGAGAAGCTTTTCCACCTTGCGTCATACGGAAACGTGGTTGAGGTCAACGATGAATGAGGATCATCTCAATGGGCTTGCACTCCTAAATACACATCTCGCCATCGACTGTTGCGTAGAGGAAGTCATCAATCATTTTGCCAGCAAAAGTAGGAGAATGGCATGTATGTTTGTCATCGAAATTATGTATGGAATGATGTTCTTTTAATAAAAAAATAGTGATTACTTATGTTTATTTTGTTTTCGCAATTGCCTGTTTAAACAAATATTAGGTATTTAATAGGTTTCCTTACATAATGACCTGCACGGTATCTATTATTTGACGATAAAGCATTTTAAGACATCTTCGCAATCATTTATGCCCAAAAACAAATAAACTTACTCCCGAAATTATGTAAAAATTCACAATAACTTTAGATGCATATCTTTACGCTTAAAGTTTTTTTTTTAGTTTATTCAAAATATTCCATGTTGTCGAGAGCAAGAAGAAGAAAAGAAACATCAGAGAAGCTACCTTCAGCAGCGCAGTGTTTCCACATCGGTGATGATAATGAGCTCCTCTCTTGAGATTTTTCTAAATTCGCTACTGATTGGCAGAGAACATCTGGCGTACAGACAGTGTTTCCAGATTGGGGTTTTTCCCCAAAATGAGGGTAAATTATTGTTTTGCGGTGTATTTTGGGAAACTTCAATCAATGAAGTATCTTTTGGGGTGGGTATTTTATACGAGGGGTATTTTTGGGGAAATTAATAAACATGTTATTACATTTGCTAGAAATCATCATTACCAATAGTGCAGTAATTGTCCTCAACGACGAGGAAAAACCTGTGACATCATTTGTGGAAGTTGTCCTAGGGATTCTATTACTGCCGTTTTCGTAATTTTTGACCCCCAATGAGATACTGCACTTTCATTTAAAAAATGTGTACGTGTGCCGAAAAGAAGATGAAAATACCCTTTGACTATGTACTTATGGACTGCTAGCGCCACTTCATGTGTGTCTCCAAGCAACGGTGCCGCGGCGGGACCCTAAATGGTTGCGGTATGTTACTAAATTGGTAGCTATTTTGTGTCTATGACATATGACTCTAAGAGCTCGAATTGCATATTGTGATACCCTGTTATTCATATAAACATTTACATTATCAAATATTCACACTGTGTCAAAATATTGCTATGCGAAAGGCTGATGTACACGTCAGTTGACTTTTTACTTATAACCTAAAATTCTGAATTAGATTTCCATCAAATCCGGAACTTCGCAAATTATGGGTTGATGCTTTGCTTGTAAAGAGCTGGCAGGAAAGTGGACCCGAGTTTCCGAAATATGCTCGCATTTGTATTCTCCACGTTGCTGATGAATACATCGAGAAATATTTTTTTTGCTTTCCGGTTTTTAAATTACGCTCCATTTTCGGCTCCGGGGCGGGACTTATATCTGGCTCCAGCTCGCGGACTACTTTTGGAGCAGTGATCATATGGGAAATGGAGGGGGAATAGCAGTCCATTAGTATATAGTCAAAGAAAATACCACAGATTACAGAGGCCTGCATGGGCCGGGCCGCGCCGTATTTTTCAAACTCCGGGCCGGGCCGGGCTTTCCGATGGATAATTTAACCCGGGCCGGGCTTGGATAAATTTAATTTTATTATAGTTTGGAAAGTAACAACCAAGTGCAGTGAAAAATAAATTGGGTTATTTTTATTAACATGCATTAAATGTATTTTAAGGATTGTATGGGAGTACATGGGTCCAGTAATTTTATTTATTTAATTCAACATTTTTCGGGGACGGGCCGGGCCGGGCCGGGCCGGCCCCGCAACACATTTTCATTTCATCGGGCCGGGCCGGGCCGGGTTTTAAATTTTCACTATCGGGCCGGGCCGGGCCGGGCTTTCAAAAACCCGCTTCTGCAGGGCTCTGCCACAGAACACATGCTTTAAAATACTGCGGATGAAGATGAATAATAAATTTTAATACATTTTATATTTATACTACTTTAATTTTGTATATAAGTTTCCAATAAATCCACTGTATTTACGTTGAATTTTCAAATTTTATTATTTTAGAGAGGAACAGCGGCGTAATGTTGGTGTTTTTCTATTAAATATTTGGGATAATTGAAAATAACTACTAGCAACACTCGTTGCCTGTAAATAAATAATCATTATTATATTAAATATTCAATCTTTTTGTTTGAATTTTTTATAGTTAGGCCTGGATTTTGATTTTTTTTACCTATATTTTAGATTTTAGACCTGCAGTTTCGTTTTTTTTTTGGTATAAATTTCTGATCATTTGAACTAATATCCCTAGTAGCACAAAATATTTCTTAAATATTGAAAAACACATATTTCTGTGATATTGATTATGACAGATTTTTATATGTTTTAGCAATATTTCTGTAAAATATTAAAGAAATATTACTATGTATATATTTTTGCAATATTTGTAAAATAATGTTGGGGAAATATCATGATATATGTGGTTGTGGTGCGAATCCCAAACGCATGTACAGTATTACCGAGCACTCGAGATGTGTGGAGGTGAAGTTTGCGCAGAGTGAGAAAATATTCGGAGAACGCGAGAGAACGTGAACGAATTTAAGATGGTCACGCGCAACACGTCTCGAGTGCTTGGTACAACTCTACTTACGGTCAAATATCACACTTTGGAGTTTGCAAATAAATTATATACTGGTTGAGAGAATAGACAGGAATATATAACGAAATAGCCACTAGCACAGTCGTCTACGTGTCAAACAGTTCAATCGGTGGCAGAATTGATAGAGACAGTACAGTGTTGCCTTTTTCTGTCATCCATATATTTCTTTGGATATATTTATAAAATGTTACTTACTAAATATATGGATTGAAATATATACAACATGTTTATAAAATAATTTTATTTCAATATTTCCATAGACATATTAAATGAATATTTACTTTGGCCTTTTAATATTTCCGAAACATAAAAATGTAAAATCAATATTTCGAAAATAATTCTGACACATATTGTGCTACTAGGGTTCTTCATTCTAGTCTAAACTTTCGATTTGTTTGTTAAAATTTTCGAAATTTGTCCTATAATTCAACCTGAATTATTCATTTTTATGGGCGATTTTTTTGCCGGTATTTTTGAGTTTTTGATTTTTTGTCCATTATCTTTTTTTTAAACATTTTCGCGTTTCTGGTTGGCAATTTATATTGAGCTCGAGTTATTTTTAGGACTGAAAATGGCAAATTATTTTTCTTTTGTTTGATTTTTTAATATTTTGGTCTGCATATTTTTATTTTTTTGACTTTTAGACAAGAAGTTTTATTTATTTTTGCTTATATTTTAGATTTTTTATTTCTTTGTACTCATTTTTAGAGTTTTTGGCCAAAATATTTTGATTTTGGTCAAAAATGTTTTTGAAAATTTCGGTTTTTTAGTCTACATTTTTCATTTTTCTTTACATTTTTATTATTCTTAATTATTAATTTTAACGAAAAAAAAATTTATTAGTCGGAATTTTAAATTGTGAACAATTTTTGTTATGTTTTCAAGGTATTTTCGAGTTTTTTGTACTAGGTTTTTGATTGTTTGCCCTTCATTTTAGATTTTTTTAACCTGAATTGTTGTTTTTTTGGGCGAACTTTTTTTAATACTTTCGAGTTTAGAGTTCCGGCAATTTATTTTGGAATAAAGTTATTTTTGGGGCTGAAAATGGCAAATGATTTTTCTTTTCCTTGAATTTTCAATTTTTTAATCATTTTTTTATTTTTTACATTAGGATATTTGATTGCCTAAATTTTAGATCATTGGTCTGTGTTTTTCATTTCTTTGTTTCAAATTTAAGAGTTTTTGGCCTATAAACCAAAATTTTCTAATATTTAGTTGAAATTTTTATTTTTTTTTCTGGTCTGCATTTTTTATTTTTGCCGAGAGTTTACGAGTTTTGGTCTAAATTTTCGATTTTTTGCCTATATTCTTAGTTTTTTTTTTTCGTTTATTAATTTTAACGAGTGAATTTTTTGGTCTATGCTTTAGTTTTTTAACCGGAATTGTTGATTTTTGTCCTTCAATTTAGATGTTTTAACCTGAATTTTTTTTTATAGGTGAATTTTTTTAATTATTTTTGAGTTTACTTTGAGGAAAGAGTTATTTTTTGGTCTGAAAATGGCAAATTATTTTTCTTTTGCTTGAATGTTTAATTTTTAGTCTGCATTTTTATTTTTTAGACCAGGGTTTTTGATTTTTTTGGCATATATTTTAGATGTTTTTGGCATCTAAACCAAAATGTGCGAATATTTAGTTGAAATTTTCTCTTTTTTAGACTGCTTTTTTATTTTTGCCAAGAGTTTTCAATTTGTTACCAATGTTTTTAGTTCTGTTACCTTCATTATTAATTTTAATGAGCGATTTTTTTATTGGTCTTTACTTTAGATTTAAATGAATTGTTGATTTTTATGAGCGAATTTTTGGCCGATATTTTCGAGCTTCTTGTTCCAAGTTTTTGATTCTTTTGCCCTACAATTTAGATTTTGCAGACTGCATTTTTGACATTTTTGGACTGTACTTGGTTTTTGTATTAATTTTAGGTTATTTATTTAATTTTAAATTTTTTGTTTTACTGTTTTTAATTTAATTATAGTGGTTTTTTTTAAGATAAAACTAATGTACTTTAATATTTTGCTAAAAAATACAGCCTGCACGATTTGTGTTAAAAGAATTATGTACTTTTTTTTTCTTTTTTAAGGAAGCATGATTGACGGAAATTTGGGGAATTATGGATGATATGGGACATTGGCTTAGACAGCGTAGGTCATTCAGCCACAACCGATTATTATAATATATTATTCATATTAAATGAAAATAGACATCCACAAACACCCATCCCTCGCCGGAATTCGAACCCAGGACCCTCCGCATTAGCTAATTATGTACTTAATTTTCAAATATTTCGATTTGATTTTTGATTTTTTTTTCGAAAATTCGTAAAAGAATAATTTTTGCAGCCAATTTAGTTTTTTTAGTAATCGTTAAATACTTTTGCCGGAATGATACTGATCACCCGGTATAACTGGAACTGTTTGGAAATTATGAAAAAAAAATGCGAACAATTTTAAGTAGTTAATTAGCTAGGCCTTCCGAAAAATTAAAGAATTATTTCGAGGATGGCCTTTTTGTACTACCTATATTTTCGGAAAAACGGAGTTATAAAACTGATGCGTGAGATTAGTGATTCGGCGAAGACAACTTTTTTTTGTGCAAATTCCGAAATCTTATCAGCGCGTCATCTCTAATCCCAGTGTTGCCAGATTGGGGGGTTTTCCTCAAAATTGGGGTAAATAAAGGTTTTGGCGTAATTTTGGGGGTTTTTTTATTAAATATTTGGGGAAAATTAAAAATTACTCCTGGCAACACTGCGTACAGACTGGCTGGGAATCCCCGTAGCATATGTAGCGCCAAGTTCGCAACTCACAATATTGAAATTTATGAAATTCCGAATGCTAAGCGTTCAGTCTCGTACCCAAGAGCAGGGCTTGCAGATAGTCTAAGAAACCCGCTTTGGGATCCAGTCTAAAACATCCATGAGGTGATAAGTACAATTGGTTTAGGGATGCTAAGACCGGGTCCCATACACATAGGATTAAAAACGCCATCCAATTACATAAAATTAACTCAAAAGACTATATAACAGAACACCTGAAATGTTATTGGACGCTTAGAATTACTATACACACTCGATTCATTAAATATATTCATTTTAAATCCAAATTAACCTCACTTTAGACATCAAATACAAAAGCAAACATTCACAACTAATCCTCCCATCTGTGTATAATAACATAAATAAAATAAGAGGTTACAACGCAGAAAACACTCTGTATTTCTTCATTCCTTAATTTATACAGAAGCGATTTATTACAAAGAGCGCTGCCTTTCAACGGATCAATGGTGTCATGTGATTTTGACAAGTTAATTACAACAATTGAAATGGAAACTGGGAAACGTATGCGGATCAAGACAAATTGTCAAACTTGGTTAGTTATCGTGATATTTACGGATTTGTGTCAAAATTTAATTAATCCCCGCAGGGTAAATTGTAAAAATTCATTACTATATTCAAATTTGGCGCCGGCGTGCGCGCTGTCCTTGCGTTTGCCCTTGTGAACCCCGTTTAGCGTTGTTATGAATTCAATATGGCGATAATTAGTGTTGTGTCCGCTAACAAAAATATACCTTTATATCGCTTATAATTGAAAATTATTAATAGTTCTTGTGGTGGCCGACGAGTGTATTAGTAGGGGGTCGGTGTGTGTAACATGATAGGGCACTGGCACGCCGCGTTTTGATGTGTTATAATAATACAGCGTGTTTCCATTAATTCATTTGTAAATTGTCGAAAATCGGACGGGAATCGTCACTGTGTGAAAACGGAGAGCAGTCTACGCGATATTGCAGGTTTGTATCGCAAGTTTTACGTTTGCCGTGTCCAACCGCCAGCGTTTTCGGCCCCGTTTTACCGTATTCGCGGATATTTAGGTTATTCTCGCCGTAAGCGACTGACGTTTGTTTATGCTTACTCAAGCCAAACAATTGTCAAGACTTTTGACGTTTTTCCTACCAATTTGTGATTGTGCACTCAAAGTGTATTTATACCTGAAATTTTGGGACAGCTCGGTGCTCTCTGGATTAATTACCATCTTGAAGAATCCGATGGAGGGATCAGCTGTGTTAAACTTTTGAAATTCGTAATGCATCCCGTTGTTCCAGATGTGTAGAACTAACGCAGTTGTCTCTTTGTCGAAAGTAAAATTTTCTATTCATACGTAAGTAGTCTTGCTTTTACAAATCTATTTGGTCCTGTAAAACTGTCGAAAACTATGTAGTTTAGAATACGAAATATTCACAGGCAGCTAAACAAAAATTTATAACTTATAATTTTGCTTTTAGTTTCTCATTAAATCTAGTAAATACATGTAGAATTATAATTATTATATGTCAAACGTAAATATGTAGCAGTATACTTACCCAATAAACATAATTAAAAATTTCTTCTCCTGGCGGTATACCTACCAGCAAATTTAAATAATCCTTTCATAAACATTTATCATTTTTTTGTCATTAAAGAAGTAGAATAATTACCTGGTTTTATTTTTGAAGAAAATAGGGAATATGAACTGAATTTGTAAACTTTTAACTTCTGCTCATCTTCTAATTTCTGTATATGTTTACTTTTATACGCTTGTACTATTAATTAATATTTCTGTACTAGTAATTTGTTTATTTAGAAACCAATGTATTTCTCTAGTATTGTTTGTCACAGTGAATTGTACCACAAAAAATTACTTTAACCTCTAAAGTACTGTTCTAACATTATACATCTTAATATAGGTGACAAAGTGCAACTTACTTGCTTTAGTGGTTACGCATTGAAGCAAATAGACAGTTTGAAAATCGGTAATTGAGGAAACAATTTTGAGGTTAGGAAAACTGCTAGAAGAGTTTAAATTTAACACGATCACTGCTGCTTCGGTTTTTGTGTTACTTCTTACCACAGGGAACAGGTATATACACCCTGTACATACTGCAAACCGAAAGAAGTCAATCGGTACTAAAAACTTTTAGTTCACTCATGCCCACTTGCACCGCAGCTACTTAATCATGATTAAAAAGTTAATCAATGGTTAGCGGAGAATTGGCTTGCACCGCAACTTAATCATGATTAAAGTCCCCAAGAAACGTCAAATATTTAACCAGCCGATTTTGGCCGATTAACTCAAAAACTGATAACTTCACGACGAATATAGTCGTGAAGTTATTTACGTTTGGCAGATGATTTTGAAATTAATAACCTTTGTTTTGTCTTTGTTATTAAAAACGATGGATTTGGGAATAGTTGAGCAGATTGATGAAATCGATGGCTTGGAGGTTAATGATTTTATTAATTTTGGTTTGTTTACCTCGTCCAATAAATGTAAGGTTAAATTCTGTCGATTTATTTGATGATAATTTCCATCGTATATTCAGTTTGACGAAAGAGTGCATCATGTATTGCACAATTTAATTGAAGACGATATTGAATTTATAGTTAATTGGTAATATTTATTTACAATTTCTCGGTATGTTATTAAAAATGTGATACTATCGAATCATATACTTCGTTGCAGTACGTATCTTAAATTAACAAATGAAGATAGTCAAAAGCCGCTAATGCACAAATACAATTACTATGCTCACAGGTTCACGTAATAAGAAATAATAATATACGTAAGTTAGCATTTAGTATTCATATTTACCGCGCATTTGTTTCCTCTGTTCTCAATAGAACGACGTAAAACAACCAAAAAAGAACTTAAAATTCCTAGAAAAACGTGTGCTCTCTATATTAATACTCCGTGGTCGATAGATGCTTAATCAGCCGACGGTGCAACAGAAATACTCTGATTAAAGTTAATCATGATTAAAATTTAACCATGATTAAGTTCTGCGGTGCAAGTGGGCATTAATGTATGATTTTGATATTTTGCTGACTTAACTTGTATTTCAGGAAAATATTTTGGTTATACAAGGTGTCTCACAAAAGTGTGACGTCATGATGATATATTTTTTTAGACCGCCTGCTGTATATTTTGTTGCTTATTTAGGTGCCTTTTATAATTACCTACATACCCCAAAAAATTTGATTGAAATCGGTTTGGTGATATCGGCAAAAAAAAAACTAAGCAAAAATGTTTGTACTAGGATGGGTAACTCATGAGTCGATTCATCACAATGAGTCGAGTAGTCAAGTGACTCATGGTTTAAATTAGTGACTCAAAATGAAACTTTTTTTTGCTTTTCAATATTGTAAGGGGAACAGAGTTGAGTGTTTTAAGAATGAGTCGACTCTTTGCAAGTAAAGAAGGTCTACAGCAGGTGAAATGTAGTTTTGTAGTTTTTTTTTTCTTCTGTTGAATAAAACGTCTTAGATACTGAGAACTATTTTTAAATCTTTCTTAAAAATATTTATAGGTAATCCTTTTTAAAATTAAAGTTTTCAGGGAAAAATAATGAGTGTTTTTTTCGTTCATTAATGCATCTGTTTTAATTTTTCTTAAATTAATTTGTTGTTATGTGTAACTTGAATATAGTCCCATAGCAATTATAATTATGACATAATTAGACTTCTGTTCTCTCATCTGTGACAATCGTGGACCATATGATAATAAAATTTATTTTTATTCCTATTAACCCTTAAATGCAAATCTTTTGAAAATTGTATTTTTAAAACCAAAACCAGTGTTTGCTACAATTAAAATTTATTTGATATTACTACCCTTAATAATATGAACTACCAACATGTAAATATAAAAAAAAATCTTACTTAAATTCTGTCAATTATAAAACTCCATTTAGGTGTTCATACGAATTATAAACACGTAACTCTGACATATTTATACCCAATTGAATTTTGATTTTGTTTTTTCAGTCGGAATGTGGGACACGATCAAAACAATAATTTAAATCAGAACACAATGACGGATACGAGGAGGAGGGTGAAGCTGTACGCTCTGAACGCGGACAGGCAGTGGGACGACAGGGGTACAGGGCACGTGTCTTCGGCGTACGTCGACCGCCTGAAAGGTATATCTTTATTAGTGAGGGCCGAAAGTGACGGTTCGCTGCTGTTAGAATCGAAAATACAACCGGACACCGCTTACCAGAAGCAACAGGACACTTTGATAGTGTGGTCGGAGGGTGATAACTTTGATTTAGCGTTAAGTTTTCAAGAAAAAGCTGGCTGTGACGAGATCTGGGAGAAGATATGCCAGGTGCAGGGCAAGGATCCATCCGTTGAGATAACGCAGGACATCGTGGAAGAGTCTGAAGATGAGAGATTCGATGAGATGTCGGACTCGGCGCCGCCCATCGAGCTGCCGAGCTGCGAGCTGAGTAGGTTAGAGGATATAAGTGAGTTAATAAGTAACTGCCTTAGTTCGCCTATGAGGAAAGAAAAATTAGCCGCTGCCATCGAGAGTGAGGGTTACATAAGGAAACTGTTGAACTTGTTCCATATGTGCGAGGACCTGGAAAACTACGAGGGCCTCCATCATTTGTATGATATATTTAAGAACATATTTTTATTAAACAAAAATGCTCTATTCGAGGTTATGTTTAGTGACGATGTAATATTCGATGTTGTGGGCTGTTTAGAGTACGATCCGTCTTGTATAACGCGAAAAAAGCACCGGGAGTATCTTAAGCAGCAAGCTAAATTCCGCGAGGCCATCCCCATAAAAAATACCGAGCTCCTCTCGAAGATCCATCAGACGTTCCGTGTGCAGTATATCCAGGATGTTGTGTTGCCGACGCCTTCCGTCTTCGAGGATAACATGCTCTCGACGCTCAGCAGCTTCATCTTCTTCAACAAGGTGGAGATTGTTTCGCTCGTGCAGGAAGACGAGAAGTTTCTTACAGAACTATTTGCCATGCTGACAGATGTAAACACGCTCGACTCGAAGAGACGGGACTTGGTGTTGTTCCTAAAGGAGTTTTGTAATTACTCTCAGAACCTGCAGCCTCAGGCGAAAGAGACTTTTTACAAGACGCTCACGAACCTGGGGATTCTGTCGGCTTTAGAAATCACGCTGGCAATGGAAGACCAGAAGACCAAGACAGCTTCCATTGACATTCTTACGTACATAGTGGAATATTCACCTTCATTCGTCAGGGAGTATACATTGCAACAGGCTAATAATACAGACGAGGTAAGTTTGCTTTATTTTAATTTAGCTATCCTTACCACGTAAACATTCTGCCTATCTTAACACGTTAAACGCCGTGTGCAACACGGATGTTTCGCACAGATTTTTGTCACAGGAGCCGCATGCTACGTATACGTATCACAGGTTTACTTGTCGTTTTTCTACCGTGAAATAATAAATATAAATCTTAATAAAATATAGATATATATTATTAGTATTTTTTCGTATTTTTTTAATAAAACACATGATATATAGTAAAGGTTTTATTTTTAAAATAATAAATGAAAAATGACGAAGGTTTAAGGCGATGTTTTGATTGTTGACAAAAACAAACTTTTTTTAACAGGTCACGTGGAAAACGTTTGTTTCGTTATAAATAATCGTCTAAACAAATGCAAAATATATATATATTTACATCACAATTAAGTGAAGTGAGTTATTAAAATAACAAATATGACTATTTTTATGAATGGCCCACAGGAATAAAAAAAAAACTAGCATTATGGCAGTTAACGTGTTAAAAGTACTTGCATGTGAAACTATTCTCTGATTGCAAATGATAAACAAATCTAATTAAAGTTAGAGACGCCAAAGTGGCGGAATCTATTGCCTGAATGTTGCACTAAACCCAATAACCACCGGCAGATATTGTTTCCCCACCAGAATCTAAATCTAATCACTTATGACATTATTAAAAATTAAAATCTAATCTTTTAATTAGGGAAATACAATTGTTATTATCCAACAGTGATTATTCACCATTTGCATTTAAGACTTATTTATTTTAATGGTTATTTCAATCTTGAATAAATTAATAAAAGGTCGATGCATTGCTTTTGGAAATAAAAATTAAATATTTGTAAGCTCGCTTTAACGCTTTCAATCAGTCGACCTTTTTAAACAATTTTGATTTTTTTCATTAGGACCAAATTTTACTTAACATAGTCATAGAACAAATGATTTGCGACACGGATCCAGAACTAGGCGGAGCGGTGCAGCTCATGGGTGTCCTGAGGATCCTCCTAGACCCAGAAAACATGCTGGCGCAAGTGAATAAGTCGGAGAAAACGGATTTCCTTAATTTCTTCTACAAACACAGTGTGCAGATACTTATAGGTAAGAATATATAATAAAATGTCACACAATGATGGTCTTTCAAATAAAAATACTTTATGTATATCCATAAGTTGTTCAGAGTAAACAATTTAAATAAAAAGTAAAATGGTAAAGTGATAAATCAATTTGAGACAACCTCACTTGTTGCAGATGCATTAAATAAATTAAATTTTTGTCTTTATTACATTTATGTATTATTTTATCACATTTATGTATCAAAGACAAGGAAATTTGAAGTATGAATAACGAACTGAAATGTTTAAAATTATGGTAGTATATTATTCAAATAGATAGTTCAGTAAGCAGTATTTGCTATAGCGTTAGCTACGGAAAAAATTATTTTCATATGTGAAATATGGAAAAAAGATCTAATTTTCTGTAACAGTAAACTTGATTTAATATAAGATTTTGGACACCAAAACAATTTATAGTAGGGATTAGTATATTATGGAGGACTTATTGAATTTACACCATTAACGATAATATTTAATTAATTCATGAGATATGTAAAATTTGCATATATCTCATAATTAAAGTTAAAACTTGCATATCTAATTAGATTAAATAATCAAAACTCTTGAAACATGAATTATGCATTTCAAGTGAAACTAGATTTTCTCTCGTCAGCCCCTCTCCTGGAAAACACCGTGCACGGGGAACCCCAGAAGGAGGACTACCAGACGGTGCAGCTCCTCGGTTTGATACTGGAACTGCTGTCGTTCTGCGTGGAGCATCACACCTACCACATCAAAAACTGTATATTAAACAAGGACCTCCTGCGGAGGATCTTGGTTCTTATGAAGTCGACACACAAGTTCCTGGTGCTGTGCGCGCTTAGGTTCATGAGAAAACTGATAGCCTTGAAGGACGAGTTTTATAATAGGTACATAATCAAGGGCAACCTGTTCGCTCCCGTGGTAGATGCCTTCGTTCGGAACAATGGGAGGTACAATCTGCTCGATTCGGCCATAATTGAGATGTTTGAGTTCATCAAGTTAGAGGATATAAAGACACTGTGTTCACACGTTGTGGAGAATTACGGAAAGAGTCTGGACGATATTTGTTACGTGCAGACATTCAAGTCGCTAAAGTCGCGGTACGATCAACATCAGGATAAGCTTAAAGACCGCGAGAGGAATGCTCTTGAAGGGTATGTACTTGATTGCTTTTGTAATTTCAATAATATGCTGTACGAAGCAGGGTTCGGAAAATATCCGATATTTATATAAATATCAATATATCGGATATATATCAACTTCTTGATATTTATTCTTGGTCATTAATATTAAAGTTTATATGACTTATTAATTATATAATGCGCATACTTTATTTATATTATATTTATTTATTGCAAACAAACACAGTTGCTTACAAGATAGTAAAAAATAACATTTAAAATGTCAAAATATTTAACATCAAATTGAACAAATTTTGAAATGAAGACTTTTTTGCTCTTCACTATGTTTTCAGGGATAAATTGAAGAATTTTCAAAGTGAGGACCTTTTTTTGTTTTTTTTTTGCTCACACTTACTTTTTCATTTTTAAGTCACTTCAAAAATCAACTCTTTTCGACAAAAAAGAGTCATTTCGCCCATCTCTAGTTTAAATTAAAGCAAATGCTTACTGTTCATTTTGCTGCAACTGGGAATATTTGAGAAACGGGAGAATTTTTTGGTATTATGTGTTTTATAAATATCCATGATATATATCATCGAATATATATCATGATATATATCGTGATATATATCATGATATATATCGTGATATATATCATGATATATATCCAATGATATATATCGTCCGAACCCTGGTACGAAGATGAACAGATCTTTGTTATATTGATTTTACTTCTAACAAGTATTATTGTTTGCACTTGCCTTTATACCAATTTAATATAATCTGTATACAAGGCTGAAAAACCTCTGGTCAATTCCCTGTTGAGGTCATTTGTAAAAGTGTCTCAATAAATTGTCTATATATATTTTTGATGTCTCAAAAAATTTTTTTCAAGTACAAGGAAATTTGACTTATAAGTATGAATAACGAAGTGAAATGTTTAAAATTATGGTAGTATATTATTCAAATAGATAGTTCAGTAAGCAGTATTTGCTATAGCATTAGCCAGGAACAAATTTATTTTCATAGGTGAAATGTGGAAAAAGACCTAATTTTCTGTAGCTATTTATTAATAAAATAAAACTGATTAAATTTTGAGAACAAAACCAAACAAATTCCTTCCTATCTAATGCAATATTACACGCTAACTTGTCCATTAAAAAAAGCAACTTTTTCTCAAATCCAAAATAAAACTCCAGTATAAAAAGTCCACTCTGCTCACAAATAGTTATTTGTTTAACAAGGCAATAAAGTGACAGATTTACAGACGCGGCTGGAGTTTCACCGCCGAGCGAGCTTGCGAGCGAGGCTGTGAATCCAGCCAAGTCAGGAAATCTGTTTTATTGCCGAGTTAAACACATAATTTTTTCGCGGATTGTTCAGAAGAAATTAGTAATAACTTGCAATGCAATAATTTTCAATATATTTAAGTCTATCAACATATCGCAGGTAGCTTTGAAAAAATTTCGTAGGTACCCAAGTAAAACAAAAATTGACATTTATAATAGATATTGTGGTTTCCGCATTTTGACAGTGTGTGTGGTGTAATCATTTATAATCATAATGATCATGATTTCGTAAGTGAGATGCAATGAATATTTAAATCGGACGGACCGTATAATTATTTCGAGTAAAACTTTAATACATTTCTTTACTGATATGTTTGATGGTGGAAGCCATTACTTTGTGATACATTTTGATTCAGGAATTCAGGAACTTTTCAATAAAATGCACTTTCTTGGTATCACACACATTTCTTTACGATTAAAAATATTAAAGTCATTATGTTCATATTATTACTGTTCAATGATTAAATTGAAATAAAACTTACATAATACGTAACCTCCAAATTCTTTTTGATCATTTTTCCGATTGCTGCTCGGGTTTAATTACGTGGGAAAGTTAGGTAAATACACGGTGATCAGAGAAAACTTATGCGGGGTTGTTAATATTTCGCAGAAGCCGTTATTGGGCTTCTTTCACAGGCAACATCTAAAAGAAAGTCTCTCGTTCTACTGTGACAGGAAATAAGTGCGCCGGTCGATGATGTTTAAACGTCAAATGCCGGGCCACTACGAAAAATTTCGCCACTATTCGGCGACTCGATTTTTGTACGTGAATAAGTTAGGGACTCCCATGGAGGTTGGGGAAATCACACGCGGTGTTATTAAAACTTCGGGAAACCTGTTTTTGGCCTTTTTGGTACGGGAAATTCGAAGGCAGCTCTCAATTAAGCGAAAAATACATTGTAATGTCAAACAAATTTCCGGGCGGCTTTTATTGGTCGACGCGGTGTTTCATCTGATTGGCGAAATAACATGACGTAGTCTCACCTGATTGGCTCATTACTTTTACAGCCTAGGCATAAATAAGCATTTTTAAAGCCTAGTCCGCAAAAGTGATATTTCACGGCCTAGAAACAGTCCGAAAAATATTACATTTCATATCAATCCCCCGAAAAACTACATTAATAACAAGTTGTTTTGATAATGAATATGCTGTCTTCATTGGAATAACTCAGATTATTGTTCATAGTAATTACAATGAATTGTGAATTGATATCTGACTAGCAAAATTATTCTCACCATAACATGACATTTGTCAAACTCATGGCAAGGGTTTTTTTTATTAACACGTTCGCTGCCACCGAAGTGCTAGTGCATCCAACTTTATACTTGCGTATGTACAATCTCAATTGTAGTGGCAGCGAACGTGTTAAATGGTACATTGTTCAACTTAAAAGTATAGAAAAACTCAAATTACTAGTAATTTTGTAAAGTGTCCACTTAATGAAGCAAGCTTTTTGGCATCTGATTTCTGTTTTCTTTTTTTAATAGTGTCAATCACCTAGTCTACACAGGCATAAAGTATTCATTCCAGCAATTTCAGAAAAATGTTTTATATCAGCTAGATTTTCATTTTCTTCCCCAATCCATTGATCTGGCAATGGTTCAACCGAAGATTCACTGCTCGATAAGGGACTTACGGGTCTTCGACATATTGGTTGTCCCTTGCCATCAACATTATCATTTTCTAATTTGTTATTGTCTTCATCATCTTCACATCCTAATCACTAATTGAAGCATCAGTACCAACTTCTTTACGAGATTGCTCATAGTCATTTTCATCAGAACTTTCATATTTATCATTTTTTATTTCCAAAATTATGCAACAATCATATTTGCTTTTTTCAGTTGCCACTTATAGGCGTGGGCAAATTACTACTATCAGCTACCATGTAGTACGATGTTTAATGGCTAACTACTACCACTCTGTAAACGATAGCTATATATTGTTCAAACGACCTCAGTTGGACTCACGCAAGACTCGACCATCATACGAAACTGATTACTCTCCATAAAACTTGAATTAACCAGTAGAATCTAGCTCTAACTCATATGACGAGTCAGAATCATCAACTGTCGCTTTGGTAAAACAGCCATCAATTGTACCCAAAGGGTTAAACAGCCATCAATTGTACCCAAAGGGTTAAACAGCCATCAATTGTACCCAAAGGGTTAAACATATAGAACAATGTTATGCTACAAAATAATATAATTTTAGATCGAATATTATTGAAATAAATTGTTTATAGGGTCCCTTCAATATTACGGAACAGTCGGTATAGAAGGGACCAGCGGCAGATGGACGAGGAGGAGGAGATGTGGTTCAATGAGGATGACGATTTTGAAGATAACGAAGCCATTGTACCTGCTGCCACCACGGACATTCTATCCAAGAAACTGGACACCGACCTGGAGAGTATAGGCAAGATCATTGAGAAGAAGGTCGAGACGAATGGACCCAAGATGAATAACAACTCGTCGCAGAAGTCCACCGTCCTCAACAATAATGCCAACAGCGTAACGGCACCGACAACTCCGGCACCTGTAGAAAATAAATCAGCCTTATTTAAAAGAGTAAGTGAGAATTTGTGGTTACATAAGTTTACATCACACTTTTTGTGATTTTAAAGTTCTTGCAGTCAATTGACAGCAAAAAGCTCCAGGTAGGTAAAGTGTTCATAGCAATAAAAACACTGAAACCAGAAGTGTCAGAACAGAAGTTCTGTGATATAGGTACTAATCTGCATGAAACTGTTTATTTATTTAAAGTGAAAATGATCCATTCATACATATTAAATTACTAAATAAAAACTGTTTATAGGATATACAAGTTTAGATTGCAATACTATTTATGATATCCTGCTTTGTGTTTCCAAGAAGAGATAATGCAAATAATTTACAATAATACATGTTTTGGCGTGGTCTGTGTGTGTAAAGTGAAGTCGTCGTCATGATGGGTCCCTTAACGTGAAATGCTAACAAACGTTTATCCAATTAAAAAAAATACACGTTTTAGCTAACTACGTTTGATATGTGTTTTAGGTATATTTTCATTAAACCTGTGTTTCTTTTTCTATAGAGTCTTGTGGATTATGAAGGTGGCGACTCTGACGAAGAAGAAGAGGATAGCACTGAGGTGACGAAAAGGCCGCGCCTGTCATAGTATCCGTTAAAACCGGTGACACAGGTAAGTTTCCTACAAACTCAAGTGTCGCGGACTTCAGAGTGATCTCATAGTGCGATATGAACGGTCAATTACAACCAGTGCTAGGCCACAGTACAGTTTCTAAACAAACCACAAAAAGTAAAGGGAGAATATGTGATAATATAATGAAACATACAAATTTCCAGCAACCGACAACTCTCGTAGTGGGCACACGACAGGAAATTGCTTTAACTAGTAGTTAGTAAACTGAATATAAAAAAAAAAAACATAATATTGGTTGAATGTTGTGTGCGCATATTCGATGATCCAGAATTATTTGCCATTGTTAAGTTGATATGGTGTGTACTTAAGCGTGGCAAATAATCGCCTTCCTACTGGCTGTTGAAATAGCACAAAACTTACGATACATTTGTGAGTTTATTTCTCGTCTTGCAGCGGTGTATTTATAAATTTTATGTACATGCTCGCAATTTGTTTAATAATTTTACCGCTGTGAGGTTAGCATTTTCTGCCTGTCGAGCGGAATCTGTGATACGGAATTTATGCAGCAAGCGGAATAACGTACCTTTAGAGTGAGATTATATTTTATTTTCCTGATTATATTAAAAGAAAAAGATAATGTACAATAACACAGCTTGCTGCATATATATCCAATTGTACGATATAAGCGAATGGATTCTTCCCGAACGGCTGGTCTAATTACCACTATAATTAATGAATGATTTATTGATTATGAATGCTTCATAATTTTAATGTGAGGTTCTCAAGAACTTATGTGAATTTACTTATAGGCTAAGTATTTAGGTAGATTAGAAGATAGTATCATTATATCTTAAAAAAAAGTGCGTGTAGTGTCAATGAAGTGCTTAGATTGTGGAAATGAAAATACTTCGTACTGTTAAGTTCTTTCAGATTTTACTATAATGTGATAAATCACATCTGTTAAATACAAAACAAAAAGATAATAATTTTAATTATTTATTTCAGCATTTGGTTTTCTTTTTTTTAAGCGATTAGCAGTATGAAGTAAAGAATATAGACTAAACAATTTTATTCTTAACTTTTATTTTGTATTAAATGTGATGAATAAATTGTGTTATAATATAATTCCTTATTTCCTATTTTTCTTTACATTTCACATGGTTAAAGTTTGTGTAAATGAATTTCTTTATAAGACACCTTTGGATAGCAAATTTTGTTGTTATAATCTATCTAAAAACTAGCTTTAAATCTTAACTATTGAATAAGTAAATATTATTTTGCTTTTCATTTCACAGTGGGCACTTCACTAGAGGCAGCAAACCACAGGCTGTGGCCAGTCTGTAGTTTGATCATAAATATAAATACCGTAACAGTGCACAAATATTAACCCGCCAATGGTGACCTACTGGTCTGTGAGACCGGGTGTGTTAAAACATTTGAATAACTTTATTCTCCGTTATTGTTTTTTGTTGCAATTTCGAGTAGCTGCCGCATTGCAGAGCTTAAATTGATTAAATATCTTTGTTTTATTGTCAAAGAGCATAAATTAAAAAAAAAAACATGAACTATTAGTAACACGTTTCGAAAAATCTTCAGTTGAAAACCCCGGCGTCACCATTGATCAAAGTCAAATTTACGTCACCACTGGCGGGTTAATAATATACCATCCGTCAGCATGTAATAACACCTGACTACTAATTATCAATTTTTCAGGAAACAAATATTGCAGAGAACTCCACTAACCTGTGGATTTACATATTACATGTTTTAATAACTCAATTCTGAATGTTTCGGGCAATGTAGCACCGCAAGAGAAGGTCCCATTAGAAAAAAGAGGACAGTGAAATGTAGAATTGATGCGAAGGCAAAACCTTTCGTTTTTGAAAACCAAACCAATAAACACGAGTTCAAGAAATATTCAAACATCGAAATGTATCTGTAAATATAGTTATGGTAACAAATTACAGTATGACCATCTTTAATCCGAACTAATAAATGCACAGATTAATCCGGATTATCAAACAAATGACGGAAAATATCAATTTTCTTAATTCTCCATGAATTCCACATTCTGCTTTATTTTTAAATAAAAAAATAATTTACAACACAACATACTACTTCTAAATAAAAAAATAAAGTACATAGATATAGGCATATTACATAAATCTATATTAAAGTCAATAGTAAATAAGTAACATTGAAAAATTCGGTGATTTTGCTCTGTCTAATGTTCGCTTCTTCTGCCTTTTTGGCTCGTTTCTTCATTGCCAATACAATCAGAATGTGTTCCGATTTATCATTTTCTTCAGCCCACAGGTCTCAAAACTCATGACTACGTCTTTGTGCTTTACATATCGTGGTATCACTTCTACTTCTTCGTCGGAGCTTGATTCATTCTGAATATGTTCCAAAATATCCATATCATGTGTGGATTCCCATGATTCTTCATACCTGATAGCCCATTCAAGAAATTCTTGTCGCGTGACATCTTCAAAAATTTGGTTCATTAGCACACTAACCTTGTTTATTTGTCTATCTATACCTTCCAATTGCATTCTGTGCCTCCACTGTAATAGTGGAAGATTATCGTCTTCAGTCCAACCATCATCAAGAAGTGGTGTAAGAAGTTTAGTCCAGGACTTTTGGATTCCGGCCTTACATGTTCCCATCCTCTTGATAGTCCAATAACAACATCTTTCAAATTAACTCTCTTCAATTCTGCAGATCTGCACCTTCGGAAGCAACCATTTTTTTTTAAAGCCTCTTGGTAATTTAACTTGATCGATTCAATCACATTTTGGTCCATCGGTTGCACTAAGGGAGTTACATTTGGCGGCAAAAACATTACAATAATTTTTTTATCTTCAGAACACAAATCTTCGGGGTGTCCTGGGGCATTGTCTAAAATCAAAAGTGCCTTGGCTTCTAAATTCAGCTGTTTTTTTCGCACTGCTGTAACAAAATCTGTGTAAAACCAGTCCAGTACCTCACCGGCAGCGGTTTATTTCCAAAAGCTAGTGGCTTTTGAGATTTCCCAATTACAAACAATCTCATTTTATGCGTGCCAGAGGCATTACAACAGGGCATAAATGTAACTCGTTCCTTGCTCATTTTTCTACCTGGAGCTGATGTTTCAGCTTGGTGAGCAAGTGTTTTTTGAGGAAGTAATTTCCAGAAAAGTCCGGCATTGTAAATTTGATCTGGACGCAACTGCATTTCTGCTATTTTATTTTGAAGCACGTTTTTAAATGGCTCTACAACAGCCTCATCACTTGATAATTTTTCTCCTGTAATTGATAGCTGCCGAATTCCGTACCTCTTTTTGAACTTATCGAGCAATCCGGAGCTAGCTTTGAAATTGTCATTGTTGTGAGTCTGACCATAAAAGAATAGTGCTTTTTTTTGCACAAAATTTCTCCTGATATGGGCACACCTAAAATAATTCAATTTTGTTTAAAAAAATTATACATATGAACATAGTCCATTATCTTTTTACCTCTAGATCTAGGTATAAACCGTTTTATCAACTTCAGGATATGCACTTATTTTCAACGTTTTTCGTTGATCAAAGAACTGGCTGTGGCGCCAAAGGATAGAATACTCGTCTTGTTTTTTTTTTTGATGTCGCAAACCGTTGATTTTCCCACATTGTATTTTTTCGATAAACTGGTCACTGTGGTACCTGCTTCTAAACTCTTAATAATTTCAATCTCTTCTTTAATCGATAAAGTAACGTGTTTTCTTTTTGAAGTCATCTTAGTTTTAAACTGCAGTGCAAACTTAACTCACTAACAGACGAAGGTCTAATAAACAATGAACAGTAAACAGAGAGGTTCTTAGAGAATATGAAATCCCTAATTTATGTAGCAGAATACATAAATCTTCGGGATTCCCTCATCATTTACGTAACAGAAAACATGAAACCAAGTGATTCACTCACTGTTCGGATTAATGAGGCGTTGTTCGGATTATGGCTGCGAGTTGTCGTTGTTCGGATTACTGGAGGTTCAGATTAGAGCATGTTCGGATTAAAGAGGCCATACTGTATTAGCATCTTTTTTTTTTAATGTATCATGCTAGTGCTAATTCATTTGATTTAACCAAAGAAAATTTTGCCATCTTGCAAATCCATTATTCATGAAATAAAAGTTGGGTGTACAAATTTTTTTTTTGTGAAATATAGCGTTTTCAAGCCAGTTCAACATTGTGTAGATTTTGATTCCTATTGAATAGGCACCATAACTATTTGAACACATTCATGCCAAGTATATTTGAAGAAATTGCAAGTTTTGTTTTGGACAGGGTTAATAAATTTATAAGGGGCTGCATTTTGCAGCATTCTATGTGTTAACAGAAAACTGGCGTCACCAGCACTTGTTTCAGGGTAGTGAATCCAAATCATTTTTAAGTTATTAAAAACTATTATAGTAGTACTAGTAATAACAAATTTCTTTTGTATCATTTAATATTGTGACACTGGCCAGGGAAGTAGTGGTTTCAATAAGTTATTTGTTTATAGCCTTAGTAAAACTTAATTTTGCAGTTACGAATAGGTTGAATATTTACATATTTCGTTTTATTAAATTTATTTAATGCTTCTGCAACAAGTGAGGTTGCCTCAAATTTATTAACTATTATAGATTTGCGCATTGCTGAATGAAATATAATCGTACAATTTATCATCTGCATGTATATGACATTACAAAATGAGATTGAGATCTAACTGCAGTAAAGCATTTTGTGTTAGAAACTAATTTATTGTATGTATTTTGTTCCTGTTCAATGTTTCTCAAAATCAGTTCTCTGTAAACTAAAATTAAAGCCTTGATCCATAGGTTGCAAACCTAGCACTGCCTCAGGAGGAAATTCAAGTTGAGTATGCTGTAGGCAGAAAGTCAAAGAAGTTGAATATATGAATTAAAAAGATTATTTCCCAATAAATGGAAGAAAATCTATCTTCGGATTCATTTACTGTTATTATTCTCAATGTTTGTGTTTTCACAATAACCCAACTTTATTTAGTAAACGTGACCTTATTCATATGGTAACTTTTCTCTTTTAATTAGTGGAAAATGAATATTTTAAACATTTTTTGACTACACCTGAAAAATTATAATTTTAATTAACTTGAGACAACCTCACTTATTGCAGATTTATTAAATACAAATAATAAAGACGAAAAACAGCCCGACTATATGAATATTCAACCTGTTCGTGACTCTGCAACATTAAGTCGTACTAAGACTACAAACAAATAACTTATTGAAACAACTACTTCCCTGGCTAGTACCGAGCCAGATATTGAATGATACAAAAGAAATTTGTATGTTATTACTAGTACTACTAGATAATAACATTGGTTAAAGTTCGTGTATTTCTACATACAGGACTAACTTGAAAATTATTATATTATATTGATGTTGCAGAGTCACGAAGAGGTTGAATATTCATATATTCAGGCTATTTTTCGCCTTTATTATTTGTAAATTATAATTTGTTTATTAAGGCCAACCTATCTACAATTTTTCCCCACTGATTTGTCAATTTTTAATTTATATTTGTGCATGAAGAAAGAAATGGAATTCACCTGTTCATTACTGCCACTTACGAGTGCTTGGCCAAACGTTGAAAACATCTTTTTAGGTGTACGACTGTCAATACAGTTTCAGAAATACTGATAATAAAAATAAATGTATTTGCATGAGAGCAAACTATTTATTGCAACAGAAGATTACTTGTATTGTTTTGATACGATATTAATCAAAACAATACATTTTTCGAGAATTATTTAATGATGAAAATTTAATTATAAAAGACAAGTATTATTACCTTATAAAAATTCATCGCAATATAACAACGGATATTAGAAGGACCACTAATTACAATCAATTTCAATTTGGCCAATTTACGAAATATTCGTTATTACTGGATGTAAACAAACTTACGGCAAAATTGTTTGGTTTCCATTGGTGATTGTTAAGAAATTTATTTAGGCATACTATATAGATTTTTTCACTTTAATATCCGGAATTGTAAAATCATGTAGAGAGAAGAAATTCATAACATTTACAAATTGTACATATATATTAATTATTTTATTTATTTATGTATTCGATTTCCCCGGTGAATATCGAATAAGGAACTTAAGATTAAATCAAAGCCGACACACTTTTTTAATATGCAATACACAAACCTGACCGATCGAATACATATATGAATGTATGTGATTTTTTATTTAGTAAAATTTATACAAATGTAGATTTTGTATTCACCGTGCAATTGTATACTTTTTACTGGGATGCATTATTTATTAAAAGATAATTTCCAAATGGCAGCCTAGTTATATTTTTTATACAGTTCATCATTTAATAAAAGAAAGAAGCAGAACATTTATAAATATGTAAAGGCCATGTCTCTATTCAAAACAACCTTTATTTCTTTTCCTTTATAGAAGAATTAATGTTTTTAACAAAATGTAAAATAAAAATTGTACTCGTTATATTTAGGTAATAAATATAAAATTTACAAGCTTGGTTTTTATAAGTTCCGTTTCCTTTTTTTACTCGACCGCTTCCCCAACTTGATTTTCTTCAAATCATCGGCCTCCTCTCTTTCGATGATTTCCTTTAGTGAACTCAGGGCTTCTTGATATTGTTGTACCAGAGGCTGCAATTTGTCCTCGTTCACAGATATCTCTTGCAAGTTATTTTTCGAGGCTTGTTGGAGCAACGAATTGAATTTGGGAAGTTGGTCCTGGTCTACTAAAGTTACAGCCAATCCGTGTTCTCCAGCTCTCGCAGTTCTGCCAACACGGTGGATGTAAGTTTTTAGATGTTTAGGTGGACTGTATGAAACTACGCATTTCACTCCTTCTAAATCTATGCCTCTAGCCAAAGCATCAGTGCAAACCAAACTGAAATAAAATGATTTAAGTACTAGAAAAAAGAAATAATGATAATTCAGCCTACGTTAATGATTGTTGTATTTGGCAATAACTTGCACCTTAATTTTTGTTTGAGGTAATTAAGTTGTAGATTATTTTAATTTTAATGTATGATACAAAGCTGACACTCACAATGAGCCAGAGTAGCGGTGGCAAAATCCGTTTGTCAACCTTATACTGTGTGTCCTGTTTCAAAACCCATCATAGGGAAAGAGAAAATCTGAAGAAACTATAACAAATGTATTGGCAAGGATCGCAGTAAATCCAACATTAAGTGGAAGAAAAATGGCTTTAGAATTTGATGACAGCAAATCTACTATCCATAGAATTTTAAAAGGTTGTAGTTAATGACCGTATAAAAGCCAAAATCATCAAGAACTATTAGCAGTTGATTCGAGATCTACATTTTGTGAAATTGTAATAAAAAAGTATAATGGGGATGAGAGGTTGACAAATCGTGCGTCATTTACGGATGACTTCATAGCAACTACTATTTTGAGGATTTCATTTTCGAATATTTGGTCACAATTTTTAAGCTATATTTTTAGTTAAACTAAAGAGAAAACAAAAATACAACCTTGAAAATAATGCTAATGGGTACAGGAATCAATCTAATTTTATTCTGACCTTTTAAATTCAATAATAGATATACAAACTTTAAAATTTTACACACACAGGGACACACGGTATATGTAATTACTTACATGTCAATGTTTCCTTTCTCGAAATCATTAATCAACTTATTCCTCACATTTGAGCTAAAGTTCGAGCCAATTTGTTCCACCGTCTTCTTCTCCTTAAACAAAGACCTCAGCAAGACAGTTAACCGATGGGCGCTATTTAAAGAATAGGTAAAAATCAAGGTCTTTGTCATTTCTTCAGATCTCAAGAATAAGTATAGTACAAGAGGTCGTACATCCATTGAGCAGACGATATATTTTTCAGTTAGCTCTTTAGGTGTTGTGTATTTTCCAACAAATCTTTCCGAGATCACATCTTCGTCTTCTTCAGCACCTTCAATGATGGAAGTGAACAATTTTGGCTCAAACAGGCTCAGCTTTTGCAATTTTTCAGGATCTTGGGAGAGCGTTGCAGAGAAGAGTAGTTTCTGCGGGGGTTTATGAGATGAGAGCTGTTTCAGGTTTAAGATTTTGTTTGAATTTGTAGATCCTAAAATGAAAATTTTTAATATGTAGTTTATTTTAAGGCACACTTATCATTTGTCTTAGATTCTGTAGTGAAAACTGTAAATTTTGAATTAATTTTTCGTAATACAAAATTGCGATAATTCAGACAAGTATAAGCTTAGTTTAAATTTAGTGTTTGATGAATCTACATAATTTTTTTACCATCACCGTTAATGTGTTTTTCCAAATGATAGAGCCAATCGTTTTGCACATTGTCCAGAACCCTATCAGCTTCATCAATGACCAAAAATTGTAAGTGCTCTAGTGAAAATCCGGGTGTCATTTTTAGGTGATCTACAAGTCTTCCAGCTGTACATACCAAGATGTCAACTTTACTCACGAAACCAAAAGCAGCATCTAAAAGAAATTTTAATTAGATTCAATACAGAAATCAGATATAATTTTTAGTAGTCATGAGAACTGAAGGTGTGGCAATTGCGGCTAAATTGATCACGTTGCTATCGATTTCACCAGGAATACAATTTTCAGATTGCCTGAATGATGGAGCGATTTAGAGTGTTTGGGAAGGTAAGTGGTGGCTTTTTTCAGCAAAGGTATTACAAAATTGATGATATTTAAAAAACGCCAAATACCTCCTAAAAAAATATTTTTTTTGTTTTCGTCATTATGTCTGGCCTAGGTGCTATGACCATTAGCCATCATCAATTTATATATAAATATTTTAAGTTATAAATTAAATGAATAATGAAAGACGTATACAAACAACCACGGACCCGAACGAATACTTCTCGAAACCGAAAAATCTTTCGTCCGGGCTGGGAATCGAAACCACACGGCCGCGGCGCAACCGGCACAAGCGCTCGCCTGTACCCACTACACAACGGACCGCCCTAAAAAAATCTATTTCGCACATAAAAATATCGGTACCTCCATTTCAGATTTTGTGTAACTTTCGAATTTACCAAGATATTCCATGAAAACATTCAGGGTAAATCGTTCAAAAATTATTATATTTTGAAGCATTACTAACCCTATTTAAAACATACATACCTTCAAACAACAACTGCTTCTGCTCCTGCTCAAACGAACCTTTCGCAGTAATCAGACAAACATTAGTATCCGTATCCACAGTAAATTTCTTGAACGTCTTGAACACTTGCAAAGCTAAACTTTGGGTCGGTAGAATAACCAAAGCTCTGATATGTTTAGTAACACTAGCCTCCAAAGCTTGCACGATTGGTAACACGAATGCCAATGTTTTACCACTGCCTGTAGGAGCAGAAACGCAGATATCGTTTGGCTGGATGCATTCCCGTATTTTGTTACACTTCAACAACCATGGAATGACTTCAGCTTGGACAGGAAATAAGTATTTAATTCCGGATTCCTTTAATTTTGTGCGTAAATTTTTGCTCAAGAGTTTCATACTGGACGCCTTTGTTTGGAGGTTTTGTAAGTCCACGGATATTATAGTTGGATTTGATAACCATTTTGGTAACACTCGTTTAACCTGTAATTCATTTTCTAATCTAAAATTATTATTCATGACCCTTTGGTAATTTTTGTTTTAAAAATTGTACTTACCATTTTCTTCTTATTAAAATGATCACCCGCCAAAATAGTGAACCCATCCAACTCTTCGTTTTTCAGTTTTTTTGATTTCATTTCCTCATTCGGTTCCAGTTTTTTGAGTCCAATGTTCTCATCAATGAAGTTGGTATTATTTTCAGGAACCGGAACTATTTGAGCCTTTAATGTTCTTTTAAATTGCCTCCTTTGCATTTCCCTCTGTGCAATTTCTACTTGAATCTGTTTAGCTTTGGCTTTCTTCTCTTTCCGTTTTTGTGCGAGGAGCTTCTTTTTCTCCACTTTCTTAAGGAGAGATGACATCTTTGTAGCCTCGTCCGAGCCGAAGCCTTCTGTTTCATTGTTTTCCTCATGACTGAAAATATTACAAGAGCTTACACTTTTGACACACGATTGGTATATTGCAGATGCTGGTACAGACCGAATAGGTTTATTTTTAATGTGCTTACACAAAAGATATAACTCATATAAGGTATACAATATTTACTAATTTGCATTGCTAATTCTTGAACTGACTACCAATGGTTTTGCAAAATTAGCGTGGCCACGTAACAATAAAATATGTTACGTAACATCGTAGCCGACCACATCAAAATTTTGCAGTTTTTTAAATGACATTAAGAATAAATATTGGGTATTTTAGCATGTTCACTGCCGAGACCTATAGTGTCCAAGATTGGTTTTGCATGTTTTCAAAAATGTGTTCTTATTTGCTATGTTATTGGCAAGTGTGTTTCCAGCCAACTAGTCTAGGGGGGTGATTAAAAAAAAGATAAATAAACTGGTGCTTCCGATCTCATACACCTGTTCCGTAAAATCTCCCTATCCTTTTACAACGTTTTAAAGCGTTAGAAAAATTTACTGGTTATATTATTTCTTTGGAATATGGAATATCGGTAATTGTTAACAATAAAAATTGATAGGGGGGGGGGGAATGCCCCCTTGAAACCGCCACTGGTTATTGGAAATAAATGATCCATTCTAGTATATCAAGAGTATTATTTAAACCTTTTTCAATACGTCAAATACTTCAAAATTGTATGGGTTTGTTCTTACTAAGTTATCTCGTAGCTGGCAAGGAAACCCAGTTTGCTAACTACAAGTAGATGGCATGGCATTTTCAATAGATAAGGTGAGTAAGATGTTATGCATAATTGTAGATTTTGTACTGCGCAATTAAAGAAGTCTGCTGAGGGTAATGTATCGAGAGCACAAAGAGTGCAGTTCCATATATTAAGAGGACTTTATTTGCTTTTCAGTTTTAATACAATCTACACATTAAACCTGCGACTGATTAACTACATCTGGAGCAGAGAATTAACATTTTTGACGTAAATAAACAGTTTGGTATATCAATTGAGAAAACTACACCACCATGGTATTATCTAAATTTTAAAAAGCAAGGTGTACATACCGATTAACTACAAACAATTCCATTTTAACACGTTCGTTCACAAATTCTAAAGAACTAATCTTGAATGTTTTTTTAGGTTATGTCAACCACATGTAATAAATTATGTATGATTGCGATTTTTTAAGCACGTTTAATAAAACAAATTTAAAGATTACAAGATTGTATTCAATTACCAAGATTATAGCTCCTTATGACGAGTTGTGAGTTTTTAAACATTTAATTAAATTATATTCGTAATTTCCGCCGCTGTAGCGCTACCTACCGAACGATAGCTCAACTACTAATTGCATATTTACCACTAGCGCCAAAACCCTCAAACTTTATACCTATAATTAAAACGTAAAAATTTAGGGACGGGTTGTATATCAAATGGTAGAAAATTTAATTCTGAATCGAATGATGCATAAAATAGCTGAGCAAATTAAGCGGTTTTACAGTAATTTGCAAATAAAAATATACCTGAATCCCTTGCCGGTAATTCAGTTCGCTGTAAAGTTTAATATTGAAATTTAAAGCATTTTAGAGTAGTTTCCAAATAAATATTGGTTTAATTAATGAGTAACGTGAATTTATTGCACTTATTATCTTTCTTAGTGCACTTTAAAATGCTTTAAATCTCAATATTAGGTTTTACAGCGAACTGAATTACCGATAGGTATAGTGGTAAATTTTCCTTTGCAAGTTATTGTAAACTCGCTTAATTTCCTTAGCTATTTTATACATCATTCGATTCAGAACTAAATATTCTATCATTTAATATACAATCTATTGCTAAATTTTTATATTTTAGTTATAAATATAAAGTTCGAGAGTTTTGGCGCTAGTAGTAAATATGTCTTAGCATGATTAATTAGTTTCTCACTTAACCCGTAGTGAATCATTTCTATTATATGTTGTTTGAAACACTTGGTTTAGAAAAATAATAAAAAAGGTAAAACTAAACCAAGTGTTTTAATTAATAAATAATGCACTTAGTAGTTCAGCTATCGTCCATAAAATAGCGCTGACGCGGCAGTAATTACAAATTTGATTTAATCAAATATTTAAAAGAATTTTGGTAATTGAAACGTTTATTACTGAAAATCTTATAATGTCTAAATTTGTTTTAATAAACGTCCTTAAACACATCGTGTTGTTTCTACAAAGTACGGCTTGTCATTGGCAGACGTAAAGTATTGGTTTAGTTTCAAAAAATGATTATAACGCTAGGGCAATACTGTATTTAAAGTAGACGCGCGAGTTAAAATGCAAGAAATATAATGAAATGTGCGATTTTGGTTCAGAAATGAATAGCCGTATTTGGTTATTAAGCTTTAACAATTCCGAAGAGATCTTTAGTGTTGGTTGGCTTGTCAGCTGATTGTTATTATTTGTAAGTCGGTGAAATAGTTCTAACCTAATTCATTTAAATTGAATAAACCCATTTTCTACAAAGTAATACAACAGGTGCATTGGAAGCAAGTAACATGATGAAAGGATCAACATATAATTCCATTATTTCGACGATAAAAAACCATCAAGGCCTCTCAATTAATTGTATGACGGGATTGCGAACAAGATTTCCAGAGTAAGATTACCGATTATATGTGCGATTATTAAACCTTTGGGTCCCAGGGGTAGTTGGAATCGGATGGTTAAAAAAAGCCTAACAGCACAATATCGCTTGTCTTTATCGATTGTGATGATGCCCGACAAAACATCTCAACAGCACGATTGGGACTCAAAGGGTTAAACAAACGGATTGATTTAAGGTACAATATTTAACGAGCATGTTACGTAGACTAGCTACCAGGGGAGTGTAATTCTAGCTATAATATGTGAGCCATATACAATATTTTAATTACAACCACAGGCTGGCTAATCGAGGCTGGCCGGTTGCGCAGAAATATAAAAATTCGGTAATCTTCCAGTTCCTGACACTAATGGATGGACTGAAGTAAATACAACAACTTCAGACCAATATTTGCGACGTTGCCGGATTTCTTGTCTCACTATAACTAATGTAAAATAAAATAAAAAATAAAAACTACTGCGGGTTAAACTACCAGTCGGTCTAAAGGGGGGGCTTCGTCATCACTTCGACTTCTACGGATAAAACTACTAACGGGTCCAGGGAGGGGACCTTAGATTTTTTTCCGCACGGAGAATTTTTGCTGCTTAATTGTAGATAACTTCGGTCGCTGGATGTCCTTTAAGAAGGTTAAGACTTGTTACTGCCCCAATCTCCTTACACTCCCTAATTGTGTAAAACTCCGTACTTTTAGCCAACCCTAAATACATTATTTGTTTATGATTTGATTCCATATTGCAATAACTTGAGCCACACTCAACTTGTATTAAAGCTTTATATAAAATAATTTTGGATTATTTTTCCTCGAGCGTTAATGCTCTAAAATCCAACCATTTCCGTTTCTTGGGGGGGGGGCAAAAATGACACCAAACTTGTGCTTAAATAGTTGAAAATAAAATAACTATTTCCAAGAAAATTGCGGGATGAGAGGAATCGATTCTTACACTATCAATGGAAGAAATAACTGGCTAAAAAAACAAACACTGAGGCGAAACATGTGCAACCGGTGGGACATCAGGAACGGTGAGAAATCAGCTGATCATAACAACACCCATTACTGTTTTAAGCAATTTGGGCCTGCGTAAAAACGGCGCCCGTTTGGCCAATCACAACAAAGTATTTTCGCAGCTATAATTTGATTTAGTCCGCCTGGTTATTAAATGAGGTATAGCTTTCATATACAAATCTGTTTTATACGAACAAAAAATGTTATAAAATATTTGATCGCAATTTGTATCCATGTAAAACGAGCAAAATTTTAATTCTTGAATTTACAATTTTAATAACGAAATTATTGTTTTCTTCAGCATTTCTGAAGATACACTATGGAGCATAATGTCATTGGAGTATCAAAAGAAAATGAAGCACAGCTATGTAAAGTCCGAGGCGACAATTGAAAGATACTTTGACTTATATGAGTCAGCCGTAAGGAAGAACGATCCACCAGGTATTATAGTGAAGTTAGCTGAAAAGGAAGGGTTTCCTCCCTGTCTGGTCGCTAAATTAATCCTCACCAAGTACATTGAAATATCGGATTTTTACGATGATGGTAATTCGTGCGTGAATGGTAGCGTAAATAAGTACTTGAGGGATACGGCACTTATTCAAGACGCTAGGCTCGCTCATGAAGTGTTTTTGGTAATTGAAACTGTGTAATTACTTTATTTTACTGAATGCAGCACAAGCCCTCTTAACTGGTATGATTAAGATTTTAACAGTGGGTATTGTCAGTATTTAAAAAAAAACACTGGTAGATGTCATGAAATTGATTTGTCAGTGTCAATTTTATCATTTATATTATTGCAGTGTACAATTTATGATGACCAATATAGTCCTATTGTAGAAACAATGAAAAGGTAAATATATAACAGTAAGTAATTATTATTACAGAAAGTTATTTATTATATGAGTGTGGAATGTACGTAATTAGTCCCGCAAGAAAAAGTTTACGGCTAATGAGGAATTCCACATGAGTATAATATAATATTTTATCCAAAATCGTCTGTAATTGCATTGAATATTGAAATAATGTTTATAAAATTTTGACGTACGTGGTGTCAGCTTGAATTATTTCAAAAATATTATGAAGGATCTATCTATGTATTCTGTGAGTCCAAGTTATTCTCCTACTAGGCGGTAATGAACAACATTACTTCTGTCAAATGACCACAATACTTCGCTTACTACACATGATTTTGGATAAATGTTTTTATTTGAATGTTTATAAAATTCACAATTAGTGTAGACAAGAACTTATGGATCGACTAACAAATGTACTGATAATAACAAAGCACAAACTTCTTTTTAATTAAATTGTAGAGGCCTTTACATTTATTTTAATGTTAATAACAATCAATTTATTTATGCGCATAACTTTAGTTTTACAATCAAAAAGCTAACAAAGAAGACTAAAATTAAAACTTCAAAAATAACTTTCCCTAGTAGCACAAAATATTTCTTAAATATTGAAAAACACATATTTCTGTGATATTGAATATGACAGATTTTTATATATTCAAGCAATATTTGTATAAAATGTTAAGGAAATATTACAATATATATTTTTGTAGTATTTGTAAAAAAATCATGATATATATTTCGGCAATATTTGTACAAATTGTAAAGGAAATATTACAATATATATTATCTCAAAGCGTGAGGTTGTGGTGCGGATTCCAAATGCATGTACAGTATTACCGAGCACTCGAGGCGCGTGGGGCTAAAGTTTGTGCAGAGTGAAAAAGTATTTGGAGAACGCTACAACAAATCTCCGGAGCCAATTAACTTTAAGACGGTTACTGCGCAACACGTCTCGAGTGCTTGGTACAACTCTACGCAGGATTTGCAGTCCGTATACCGGATCGCTAATACCCCCCTAAATTGTGAATGTTCGGTTATAATAAACATAATATCATTTCTGAATATGTGATATTAGTCCATGTGTATTTAATACTTAAAAATACCACCACCACCCTCAGGATTAACTTTTACTTCAATTAAAAACCCTGTTTCTGCTGTGGTTAAACCTACATCACCAATGAATTTACAAACAAATTTTATTACACGAACATGGTTTTGTAGCTTAAATTAAGGTTTATATAAAGGGTGGTGGGTGGTCACTATCCTACAATCCAACCAGTTAAACAACAACGAGGGTTGCACAGGTGTAGAACAATAGCGAAAACGTAGCAATGTTATTTTTTAATTTGTTTCTGTAAATTAATTCATTTGCAGCAAACTGCGTTATGGTCAACTGATTGGATTGTAGGATAGGGACCACCTTCCACCTTTCGCATCAACTTTATTACAACA
Source organism: Ocypus olens (assembly GCA_910593695.2). Lineage (NCBI taxonomy): Eukaryota > Metazoa > Arthropoda > Insecta > Coleoptera > Staphylinidae > Ocypus > Ocypus olens. The sequence goes on from OU343059.1 coordinate 25,332,027, forward strand.
AGCAAAACTTTGTCCAGTTAAAAAACCCTATTTCGGCTGTTGTTAAACCTAAAACAGCACCAATGAATTTACAAAGAAATTTCATTACACGAACAAGGTTTTATAGCTTAAGTTAAGATTAATATTACAGGTGGTGTGTGGGCACTATCCTACAATCCAAACAGTCAACGAAGGTTACACAGGTGTAGAGCAATAACAAAAACATAAGAAAGTCATTTAATAATTTGTTTATGTAAATTAATTCATTTGCAGCAACACTTGCTCTGGTCAACTGATTGTAGGATACTGCCCAATCACCACCCTTCGTATCAACTTTATTTCAACAAAGAAAACTGTACAGTTAAGAATTTTCGTCAGAGAAGTTGTATATTTAAAAATAATACGAAACGTGATTTTCTAGCTTATATAAGGGTGAAACGAGGGGTGGCGGGTGGGGCTGGCAGGTGGGCCCTATTCCACCCTCTAATTCATGGATCATAAACTATAGTTTACAAATAGAAATCAATACGTAAGTGTAATAAAATAATACGAAAGGACTTAATAATTGTAAATCAACTTATTTATTGGAGGAAACCTTGGCCCGGGAGCAATGGATTGGATTGTAGGATAGGGCCCACCCATCATCCTCCGGATTAACTTTTAACAATTAAAAACCCTGTTTCAGCTGTTGTTAAATCTCCAACATCACCTACTGGTTTACAAAGAAAATTGATTACATGAACAGGGTTTTGTAGCTTGGGTTAAGGTTTATATCGGGTGTGTATAAATTGGCAGATAATCTACACTTGGCGATATTCTTCCTACAATTCTGAATAGAAAATGTCAATGCAAAAACGTTGTATCATGCCGCATAGGCCATCAGCAGCCATTTAAAAGAAATGTACATTTGGCAACATTGCATTTACGAGCTGTCCTGTTCTTTCAATAATTTCATGATGAATTATGTGGGTTGGGACAGAGTAGAATAGTAATAATGATAGAGAATATTGTTTATGGTGGAGGCTTCTACTTCGTTATACATGTTGTAAATATAATAAAACACTTTTACTTTGTTGGTATAACAAAAATTTTATTTTATTGTTGACTATAGTTTCAGCAACTCAACTTGCCATTAACAAAACATAATTATGTTATAGTCAACAATAAAATAAAATTTGTGTTATACCAACAAAGTAAAAGTGTTTTATTATATTATTAAATGATAGAGAAGGGCTTATTTAGAGATGTATATGTAAGGTAAAACTGATTAAGAGTAAATAGTGTCGAGAGAAGTCTATTTTGATACGCGGGAACTAATACAAACCGATAATAAAACGAGGAAACCGGAATTGACAAAAAATTGGAAGCAAGTTTGAAGGAATTCGTCCTGTCAAAAGTGACATAAGCGGGCGTCGGCATTGCTGACTCTACAGTTTATGAAAATAAGCTAATTAAGAAGCGTTAAAAATACACGTTTGAGATAGAAAGATAGCACACATTGACAAATAATTTTCTAGCCATACTATCGAAATTGCAGAGTTTTCTGTAAATTAATATTGAATAACAACGCATATTTAACGACTGGATGTTCAAACTTTGAGGACCTCGCGAAGGCTCAGGAAGCATGATGCAACATTTTAGAATCAAGATAAGCTGCTTAGAATTTTTGGAAGAATATCGTCACGTGTAGATTATCCGCCAATTTATACACACCCGATATAAAGGGTGTTGGGTGGGCACTATCCTACAATCCAATCAGTTGAACACCAACGAGAATTGCACAGGTGTAGAACAATAACAAAAACGTAGGTACGTTATTTTTTTATTTGTTTCTGTAAATTAATTCATTTGCAACAAATATTTCCACAGACTTATTATATAAATATTTACTTTGGCCTTTTAATATTTCCGAAACATAAAAATGTGAAATCAATATTTAGAAAATATTTCCGACACATATGCTGCTACTAGGGTTGTTTTAGATTTACTTATAACTCGAAAACTGCACTTCTCCAGTATTACCGAGCACTAGATGTGTATGGGGGTGAAGTTTGCGCAGAGTGTGAAAGTATTCGGAGAATGCGATAACAAATGTCCGAAGTCAATTGAATTTAAGATGGTCACTTCACAACACGTATCGAGCGCTTGGTACAACTCTAGTGTGCAATTTTCCCATTTTTTCTATAGTTCCATTGGTCAGCAATATGAGATTCAGTTGTGTCGACAAATTACCGCATTAAAATTGGCATACAGGGATGAGGATTACCTGAGGAAATTTGGCTATGATAAAACACCCGATGTCAAGCTTGACGTTCCTGTTGCTATTGATGGGTTTATCATACATTGGATAGAAAGTAAGGCTTTGTTTGGCGATGCTGACGTGCACCGGGATTACATAAGAAATCAGTATTCTAGTTATTGGAACAGGTAATATTCTTTTAAATAATTTTTCTATACAGGGTGACATAATTAGGTGTAAAAAATTTAACCAAAGCTTCTTTAGGCCAATTCAAAGGAATGTACCTAATACACCTTAGTACCAAAATGCGGTATGAAAAAGATACAGGGTGTTTATTTATCCAATTAATTTGAAAATACATCAAAATAAACATAAAATTAACAAAACAATGATTGAAAACTATAACAAATGTTCAAAATTCCTGCCCCCCCGTAAATGTATTTGCTGAATATTGTACTTTTGACAAATTTCATTCTCAGCCTTGAAATTTCATTGCTGTAACTGAAGCAGCTGTTTTTTTACTTTCTCCGTTACGAAGTACGAGTAAGTATTGTGATCGTGATTAAATTTTCAAAATTTTCTTTACGGAAATTTCCGTTTCGGGGTCCCTAGATGCCATTTCAACAATTTCTGGAAAAAGTTTTTTTGTCTTGTGTGTGTGTGTGTCTGTGTGTGTGTGTATCTCAAAAACTAATAGAGAAATTGATATGAAACTTTGAACATCCGTCTTATTTGATAATCTGAAGAACTGAAAGCTTTTGGTAAAATTTCGTACACCGGAAGTAGGCGTTTACCTTAACTGTTTTTTGTTTTTTGCCAATATTTTCTTAAATATGAAAAATATCACAAAAACATTTAAACAAACTTTGAAGACAACAAAGAAATGAACATCTTTTGCTTGAAAACATTTTTTATAAAATCATTTTTATTCAAGAAAAAAATTTATTATTTTTTTAAATTTCTGGTTTATAATTATAAAACGATAATAGTTACAGCAAATTTATGTTAATAATAATTGTAGAGAGTGCTAAAATGAACAACTTATAAAGAATAAGTTTTTTCGAAATCCCTTTAGTTTTTGAGTAAACTGAGTTTTTGAATTTGTAGTATAATTTTTCCATCTTTCATAATTTTGACGTTTTAAACGTCAGTTTCATCCGAGTTTACACAACGCTCGATGTACATTTAAAATATGATTTCAATTGAAAATAAACCATGAAAACGTAAATAAAATGGCTATGATACCATCCAGTCGGAGAAAGTAACATGATGGCCACATCACCATTTTTTTCAAATGAATCAGATAATTTTTTTTTCATTAACTATTAGGTTAATTCATTTGTATTGGTCTAAATAAACTTTGGTTAAATTTTTTACACCTAATTATGACACCCTGTATAGAGTTAAGGTGAACCTCTGGGATTATTATTTTTGAGTCCCAAACAGCGCAATCACGCTGTTGAGATTTTTTGTCGGACCTCATCGCTATTGCACTGTTTGGCGTTTTTCGACCAGGTGCTTCCAACGACCCCACAGATCCAAAGGGCTAAAGTACGAGTACAAAAAATAAGAGTTATAGAAAATCAGTAGTTGCTGTATAAACTAATGTATTAATTATTTCGTCTTTCCAGGTTTGGTCCAGGTTTAGTTATTTACTGGTTTGGATATAACGAATCTATCTTGTCTCCAACGGATAAAAGGTTCACGATAAGAAATAATTTTCCTGAGAATGTAATTACTATTAATTTAATGAAATAGTTGTGAAATAATGTGATTTTTAAGGAATCTGCTTGATGATTCTGAATAAAACTATTATTATGTTAAATTGTAATAAAAAAATGTTTTAAATAAGTAACTGAATAAAACTTATTATGTTAAATTGTAATAAAAAAATGTTTTAAATAAGTAACTTTAACCTTTTAAATATTAACTGTAATTTTAATCATAGTGTGCATTTGCTGCCACACTAATGTCAGTCATTGTAAATTTCATAGAAAATGGATGATTAGGTTATAGTAATTTACGATACACGTAACGTTATAAAGGTTTTTACATTACGAGAGAAAAGTTTGAAAATACGAGCGACGTAGGAGCGAGTGCTTTTAAATTCTCGAGTAATGTAAAAGCAAATAACATTACGTGTGTCGTAACACGGTTTATTTTATCCTATTTCTATTTCTTTTAATTTGAAAAATGTGTAATGAAAACCGTCAAAAAGCGAAGTCATGTTTGTTTACCAATACCTCCATAAACGCCAACCATAGTTGATCTCTCTTTTTCATTAGTAATGTGTATTGTATTTATTAGATGTTCTAACCAAAATTAAAATCTGTTATTTCTGACACTGAAATATGAGTCCAATTAACTTTATCAATTATGGGACTAGTACAAAATGTATGCCATTTTGGCCTAAAAACAAACCGCCAAAGTTACTGTTTTTGTACAGTCGTACATAAAAGCTATTATATTATATACAATTACAAGAATTACAACTAAAGATATCATGACAACACACATAGACTTTTGAAGCTGGACGAGTTCCTGCCACCTTAACAACATAGGTCTGAACGTTCAGAGCATCTAGGGTCCAAAATATAAGGAATTCTGCCATTGCTAGCCATACTACTGATAACAAATGGAGGCTTTGTTTATACCATTTATAGAACGGTTACACCACTACAGATCACTTCAAAAATATTGGTGTTTTTGCAATCGAGGATATGGGTCAAAGATAATTTAATATCAGAACTATATGGACTAAAAACCTAAAACAACTAGCAGATAAGATTCTACACCGGTGTTTTGGAATAAAAATGTATACACAATTAAATTACTTAAATTCTGGAATATAAGATATCTGTAAAATATGTTCTACCGAATTAGCTATATTTTGATGTTTCAATCATGATCTACAATACTGTTTTCACTGGAACTGAACCAAGCTTAAAACTTAAATGATTGTGTTAAAAACTAATTATTTAATAATAATGAATAAGCAATGCGCATCAGAGTAATTAAATTATAAAATAACTTCGTTAATAAATTGAAATCTTTGTTAAATGAAATTTTATATTAAAACATTAATTCATGTACAGGTTAACGTTTGAATCATCCAAATCAATTTAAACGATAAGCAATTATCCAGAATTTAACTATGCAAGAGTGGCAAATTTGCAACAACAATATTTATTATTTTAAGCACTTTTAATAAAACAAATTGAATGATTACAACACTATCAGTATTTGAACGTTTCAATTACCAAAATTCTAGCTCCGTATGACGAGTTGTGTTTAATTAAGTTATCGTAATTACCACCGCGTCAGCGCCACGTACCGGACGATAGCTGAACTACTAAGTGCACATATTGATTAAAACACTAGGTTTTTTTTTCTAGGAGTGAAAAATAATAAAAGCAGTGAAACTAAAACAAGTGTTTTATCAATATATAATACAAAAATGTCTCACCATGGCTTAAGTGAAAAATTAATTAATAATACAAAGTACATATTTACTACTAGCGCTGAAACACTTGAACTTTATACCCATAACCAAAATGTACAAATTTAGCAACGAGTTGTACACCAAATGATAGAATATTTAATTTTGAATCGAGTAATGTTTAAAATAGCTAAGTAAATTAAGCGGTTTTGCTGTAATTTGCAGATTAAATTTACCACTATACCTGACGGTAATTCAGTTCGCTGTAAAACTTAATATTGAAATTTAGAGCATTTTCACACGAAATAAACAAACAAAAAGTGAAATAAATACACCATACTCATTAATTAAAGCAGTAATGATTTAGAAATTACTGTAAAATGCTTCAAGTTTTAATATTAGCTTTACAGCGAACTGAATTACCGACAAGGGATAGTGCTTTAATTTTCATTTGCAAAATACAGCAAAACTTCCTAATTTCCTCAGCTATTTGATACATCATTAGATTCAGTATTAAAAATTTTATCATATTGTGTACAACTCGTTGCTGAATTTTTACATTTTGGTTATAGGTATAAAGTTCAGCAGTTTTGGCGCTAGTAGTAAATATTCATTTAGTAGTTTAGCTATCGCCCGGTAGCTGGCGCTGAAGCGGCGGTAATTACGAACATTATTTAATTGAATGTTTAAAAGCTCATAACTCAACACACGAAGCTATGATTTTAGGACTTGAAACGTTAGAATACTGACAATCTTGTAGTCTTAAAATTTGTTTTATTAAACCTGCTTAAAAATGTAGAATAATAAATATTTTTGTTGCAAATCCAAGGAGCACACTTGGCGTTGAAATATTGATAATCTTGTAATGTTTAAATCCGTTTATTTAAACCATTTAAAAAAATGGAGAATAATCAATATTGTTGTTGTAAACCCCAGCAGCACATTTGGGACAGTAACGTATCTGAGCAGGCTGAAATTGAGAATAAGTGACTTCTACTTCTACACTAGTGTTCTCAAATTTTCAATTTTATATTTGAAATATGTTTAATGCTCGATACATGCTGTTATAAGGTGTGAGCCACTGAATTTTAAGGCTGAGCTGGCCGTCCCTGAGAGAGAGAAACGTAGCAGTCAGTGACGGTTCGCTGGGTTTTTTCTTGTACGGCCGAGGAACAAGAGGTGGTAATACAGATAGGTGCGGTCACGCAGCCAGCCGTCTCTGCAACTTACCCTACCTATCGGCCGTACCAGAAAACCGTCACTGGTAGCAGTCATGTCGGAGATTAATTATTATTTTTTAATTCAACTGAACTAATCCAGTCTTCTATGGCGTGAATTTTAATGACAAACTGACAAGTCGAGACAATTTGTGTTATTAAATAATGGCTTTCATGAACATGGTGGGCATATTATCCATCTTACAATTTTTGATTTTCTCCAACTAACCCTTTTCTAGTGGATATTAGTTGCAATAGCTGTATGCCAAAGGCCAAATGTCCTCATTTTAATATACGGCATTCGTAATTTATCTCACAGCCAACTCTGAAACAAAATTTTGTGGCTCACACGATACTGGATGTCCCATTTTAAATTGCCACCCCAAATATCTCGAACCTGAGCAGCATGACAAAAAAATGTTTCAGATAAAAGTTGTTGGGTTCGGAGGAGGTGATATGCTGGTGACCTTGAAAATTACCTTGGCGTTAATTTTCAAGGTCAAATGATGGTCAACCTTGATTTTTCAAATAGAACTCCCTATTTTTTATTGTGAAATCGTATTCAACGGGACATTCAAATACAAACCTTTTGTAGGAAATGTTTTTTTTTTAAATGCTTTTTTAAAGGGTTTTTTCTCGAATTTTGTCCGTCATGTTGTTTGAAATCTCAGATGAATCCAGACTGTGATTCATGCATTACCCTTAGCATTAGCATCAAAGGTACGGGAGCAAGATCTCCGGATTTTACTTCTCTTGAGTTTTTCCACTGGGGACTAGTCAAGGAGAAAGTATTTGCTGAAGCTCGGACAACAGTACAGAATTTGAAGGAGAGGATTAGGGCTGCATTTTGAGCAATTTTCATCCAAATCCTACGAAATGTTCAACTTGTTCAAGTAAACTTTCGCCAGCGGGTACAGAAGTGCATTGACGAAGATGAACACTTGATCGAGCATTTGATCTAAGAACGAGATCGAACCTCCAGGAAATTTCCACGTGGTGCACCTCGGGTGACGCTAATGCCGAGGGTAATGCATGAATCACAGCCTGGATTCATCTGAGATTTCAGACAACATAACGGACAAAATTCGTGAAAAAAATCTTAAAAAAAAGCATAAAAAAGAGTATGATTGTGAGAAAAGTTATAGTTAACAACAGTTAAAATAGTTTTATTATAGTGAGTGTACAATTTGCTATAACATTATATGATATACCTGATATTTTATAATTTTCCTACAAAAATATATTTAAATACAGGATGGATTACAAAAACATTTAAATAAGTACGTGAAAATTGGATACTTAAAACACGATTTGAGATTAAAAATTATACTTCATCGTCGTCATCTTCAACAGGACCATCCACATTCGAACGGGTTTCAGTTACTCCATTGTCGATTATACCATTTGATTCGTCTTCTAATAGCATCGTTAATTTCTCGTGTAGCGAGTGTATCTAAAGCAAGACATAATTTCCTACAGTATTTTTAAAAATAAACGTTTCTTCACACGAAACTCAGTCTAATAAAATGCAATTATTTATCGTAAGAATGAAATGAGTGGTGGATACCAGTCATCGGTACATCACGTAGAGTTGGTATTTATTGTATTTGATTGTAACATACAGTGGTTTGATTATATTTGTACTGCCTGGTGTGTAATCTGTGTGTAATTGTAATGATCGTAATGACTCAATATAATTCAACATATTTGCCTATCTCTTAGAACTAGCCTTTTTATACAGTATATTTTTTTATCGTGGGCTATAGGATTATACATGCTAAAAATTATACCTTGTGTTAATGTATAAATTAAAATTAAATATTCATAATGTACCGTAACTTCAACAATGCAAATCAACAATTAAAAAAATAGTGATAATTTTAATGGGAGGGATGCACTTGATGGATTGACATGAAATTATCAATATTTGGTTTTAGTTTTGTAAGCAATAACCACAAATATCCTCGTTCTGTGATGTTCAATCTGCTCCTTTTTTTGTTAATAGGTTTGTAACGATAATTCAACTCATGTATAAAAAGGTGCATTTAAAACGACGGACAAACAAAATTTGCAAATGGTTAAAAAATTATTTACCTTCACCATGACAACGATCTTTATATTAACAATTTTAGTAAACAGCTAATTTCAGTTGAACAGTGGCGGTTCGTGTCAGTTCTGAATACCTCTGCGGTGAAATATAATTGAAATCCGTTTCGGACACGCCTCTGCGTGAAAAATTGTTCACAATTGTCATTCCGACCCATGTGCCAGGGAGGTAAATATTGTCTTTTCACTAATTATAGATTTAGTTTCGTACATTCCATATTAAAGCCGGTAACACTGACAGAACTGCACTTCGTACTTCGGCCGCGAGATGTCGCAAGCGTGCGATTAGCGCTGATGCGATGCGTGAATTGCAGAATTGCATTGCATTTAATATAATCGCGCCGATTTAGCAAGTCCGTTGAGGTAATAAACGAAAGCTGGTAGGTCCTACCCCCAAACCGAGTTCATTGGTATTCAGATATATTGCATGCAATAATATTTACAACTCGGCCTGTCACCCATTGGTGTTGCTTGTTGCAACGTCCGCTTCGATATTTGAATGAGTGGCTCTCAAAAGGTTTTTAAAAGTACCATCGACTAATTCCGCGTGTTTATTTAACCAAGAATGTTAAATAATGTTGTAATTATCCCAAAATGTATTGTCGTGAATGAAAACGTTAATTCAAATGATTCAAAATGGGTTGAAAATAAAAGCAAAATTAAAATGTTACGCAATTTATGTACAACAAAAGCAAAATAAAACAGCGGCTAATTACAAAAACAAAATAATAAAATGTTAGTTTTAAATTACTTACAAATACAAAAAACAATACAGTAATATTTACAAAACGTAAACAATTTTATACTTAATTCCTAATGTTTTTTAATCCGAATCACTAGCACAGTCAGTATCTGACTCTGTCAAATCCGAGGACGAATCATCACTATTTAATGATATTACTAGTGGTAATACGTCGTCCATTACACACTGCTTTACAAAGTCATCATTAATAATTTTATTTGTGCTTTGGATGCAGCTGCTCCAAATTTGCGGAGTAACTTGGTCGAGGGATGCTTTCCAACAATGCTGAACGTCATTATCATTTCCTGACGTTGCTATTATAATTTTATCATAATGATTTTTTGCAATCCCCCACACCTTCTCAATAGCATTGTACTGACAATGATATGGCGGTAATCGTAAAATTGAATGTCCATATCTTTTAGCCAGAATGTCGACTGCATACGTTGGAACACGGGGTTTATTTATTTTAAGTATCGGTAACAGCTCACTTTTCGTTATATATGGCTTGAAATGTATGTTGCGTTCCCTAAGCCACTCAATAATATCATTTTTTTTTGACGCACTTGTCTGACACCTGTTTAATTGTCTTGAATGGTACGAGGCGTTATCCATCACGATGATGGAAGGTTCCTCCAAACTTTTTAGAAGTGACTCTTCAAACCACTCTTCGAACATTGATTTGTGGTAGTCACTGGATGAATTGCTTGAAGGAAATACCAAGCAACAGTTAGGAATAAACCTCTGTGAGTTCCCTGCATTCAAAATAATGAACCGTTTTCCTAGTGATAATGGATTCACAGATTTATTGGCAGCCTGAATATTTCCATCACTCCAGGTCTTCTTCACGGTTCCACTTCCTTTCGCAAATATCCACGTTTCGTCCAAAAAGACAACATTACTGGGATATGGATTATATGTAAATGATCTTAAGAAGTACATCCTTTTTGAAATAATATGTGCTTGTTCGCATAAAATATGTCTATTATTATGTTTTTTAAATCTAAATCCCATTAAGTGAAGCAACGATTTCAACGAAGTTCTTCCAATTTCGCATAATTCCTTTCGTATGATTTCATCAAGAATTCCATCAACCGTCACAAACTTTTTCTGAGTATACATTTCGTACACGATTTTTCTGATTTCTCCTTTTACCGCATCAGGCATATTTTCCACTTTAGGTGCTGATCTATTCCTCCTTTTAATTGTGAGGCATTCACCACTTTTGCGTTGTGCACAAACTCTTTGAACTGTCTTTGTTGAAACTTGCATTGCACTCGCGGTTCTTTCATATACTTTATTTATCGACGTCAATGGTCCACCATTTTCACGTTCAGAATAAAAATAGTCTAACACATTTAATAATATCATCCGCCCTTCTTCGCTCAAAACTTTTCTCGATGCCATTGTTATATCACTTCAACATAAAAACTGAGACTGAATCTGTAATCTTTACGAATCATATTTAAATATCCACAATGTTCAATTAGGACTGTAATTAAAAAGTCATAAATGTATTGAAAATGTTCAAATTGTTTTGAATTTACTTAACTAATCGCCTTAATTTTAACGATGCCCATGCAGAAAGCAGTAATCACTTTTAAAACAAATTGGATTGTGATAACATTACATTTGTCAACCTTTAAAAGTCATTAATATGTACTTAAGAGATCGGATTCATCGTCCACATTTTCTGTGTTCACAGTAAAGTTAATGATTCCAAACGATTGCTATAAAAACATTGTTTAATGTCTTATGTATATCTAACACAATTCAATCACAAACAAAATAATGTTTGTATTGCTTTGAATGGGTATTTTATTGGGAACCATTGGCATTCACGACCGTGCGACGGGTTCGCCCTGTGTTTGGGGGCGGCCTTCCCTTTTACGACCACAACGGACTTGGTAATTCGGCGCGCCTTTATCCATCTTGTTCTATCATGTTCTAATAGTATGAAATAAACATTTATATATTAGTGTATCTTCCCTTTTACGTGTGTCGGAAATAAGTGCACCCGGTCAATTAACGATCAGCTGTTATTGTATCTGGTATAACAAACACAGGCAACGTAGCAAGGAAATTATTTTCTCCCCATAAGATAACGGCTGAAATCACAGAGATTTATGAAAATTTAATAAAGAGATTATGGATCATTTTAACAACCATTACGATTGGTACAGGATGCCACCCAGTGTTCATAAAATTTTATTACCTGGATCGGAAATTATTCAATATTTTATTTTACCTTTTGGACATATGCGTGAAGAAGCCCACGAAGCAAGCAACAAATACTACAAAAGATACCGAACACACCATTCCAGAAAATCTTCTAGACTTGATACAAGAGATATGTTTAAGGGGTTATCCTACTGTAAAGTTTTCAAACAATCGAATTTTTTTTGTCTTTAAAGAATTTAAAGTGTTTGGAATAATATGTAAAAGGTTCTATGTAGATATTCGAAGTGATATTTGCAGCCAAGGAAGAATTGAGCGCAGTTAGACTAGCGAATCGGCACGCACTTTAAACGTTTTTCTCGAAACTATGTGTGGCGATCCGCGCCCGGGCGCGCGAAAGACGCTCGCCACTAAGGTGACTCACCACCAGCGGCACTCACCGCCCGCAACCTGAACAGAGGGCGCGCCCTACGCTCGCACGATGGTTGTGGCCGCACGACCCACTTAAGTAGGGTATGTGTCCCTTCATCTCGTCACTTCGATCAGCGCACTGCAATTGAACAGTCAGTGCAGTCGGTAAGATAGTCTGACAAGCGAGCTCAATAAGACACGCAACACGAGCTCACCAAGGCACGTATCTAAACACACTAGCTCACCAAGGCACGTGAATCAAAGCAAGCTCACCAAGGCACGCTACGACAAGCTCCCCACGGCATCCGATGCTACGCTTTACGGCCCGGCAGCATCAGACCCGGAGCACATCATGCCGGAGTCGACGCCACGTTAGTAGAAGAGTTCGACGCTACTGCGTGGACCACCCGAGGCTATTATTACCAATCCCGACACTACGGAGGCGAGGCCCAGAGCCGGACAACTACGAAGTAAATCGAGTGCTAGTGCGAATCTCGCCATTTTGGGCCAGCGATCCAGACTTATGGTTCGCCCAGGTAGAGAGCCAGTTCCAGATCGCAGGCATCGTTACCGACGAGACGAAATACGGACACATAGCAGGCAACCTGGAAGCACGATATGCCAAGGAAATCCGAGACGTACTAACGAACCCGCCAACCACCGGTAAATACGACAAACTCAAAGCCGAGCTGATCCGCAGGCTGTCCGTAAGCCAAGAACAACGAACAAAGCAACTGCTGGAACGTGAAGAATTAGGAGACAGAACACCATCTCGATTCCTACGTCACTTATAATACCGTACCAGAAAGGCTTCTCCGATCGCTGTGGTTGGGGCGACTTCCAAACCACATGCAGGCCATACTCACGACACAAACTAAGGCAACACTGGAAGAAGTGGCAGAATGGGTAGATGCCATGGCGAACACAGCAGTCCAAACGGTAAACGAGGCCACGCATACGTACGATGACACGCTGAAGAACCTCGTAGCGAATATCGGACAACTGAAGACGCAGCTTCAACAGCAACAAGAGAAGCAGAACTTCAGACGACCACAAAGACGCGACCAGTCACAAAGCAGGAGCCAGAGCCAAGGCAGAACCCGTGCGGCGACCCGCGAATATGAGACGTGCTGATTCCACTACAAGTTTGGCAACGAAGCGCGATACTGCCGACCCACGTGCAAACATTGGAAGCAGGGAAACGACCAAGGCAGTCAGTAGCGGTGACCACACGCCTAACACCTCCCGCCGTCTATACGTCACCGATCGACAAACGCAAGTCCAATTCTTGATCGACACAGGAGCAGACGTCTGCGTTTTCCCACGGAAACTCGTAAAGCGAACCGCCAACGCTGCCGCGTACAAACTTTACGCAGCGAATGGAACTGTGATAAACACGTACGGCACAGTAAACTTGAAGTTGGATCTAAATTTAAGGAGGAATTTCCCATGGCGGTTTGTGATTGCGGATGTATAAAAGGCGATAATAGGGGCCGATTTCCTAGCCCATTACGAGCTACTACCCGACATCTTACACCGAAAACTCAGGGACTCCAAAACTAGCATCACCACCCTCGGCCAACTGACGATAAGCGACGAGGCAATGGTGAGCACGATCAACAACAGTAAAAAATACCACCAAATCCTGAGCGAATTCCCTGAGATCTGCAAACCAGCCGGGTTACCAGCAACCACATGACATGGAACAGTGTACCACATCCAAACAACGCCAGGCCAAACAGTATCCAGCAGACTACGCCGACTCGAACCCGACAAGCTACGAATAGCGAAAAGCGAATTCAAAATAATGTGTGAAATGGGGATAGCGAGACCATCGAAAAGCCCATGGTCCTCGCCACTTCACCTAGTGTCGAAAAAAAAAACGCAGAATGGAGACCGTGCGGCGATTACCGAGCACTGAACCCAAGAACGGTCCCGGATAAATACCCCGTTCCGCATATCGAAGATTGTGCCCAATAACTACACGACAGCACACATTTCTCCACGATCGATTTGGTCAGAGCCTACCATCAAATACCCGTAGCAGAGGACGACATTCCAAAAACAGCAAGCACCACGCCATTCGGACTATTTGAATTCCCATTTATGACGTTTGGTCTACGCAACGCAACGCAGACATTCCAACGGTTCATGAACGAAATCCTGCGAGACCTGGAATTTTGCTACGTGTATATCGACGACGTTCTGGTGGCTTCCAAAGAGGACGAACACGAGAAGCACTTACGACAACTGTTCCAACGACTACGAAATAACGGAATAGTAATCAACCCAGCCAAGTGTGAATTCGGAGCATCTAGGATAGCTTTTCTAGGATACATGATATCCGGAGAAGGAACCACACCGCTCACCGACAAGGTAGTGACCATCCAGAACCTGCAGCTACCCGAAACAGCGAAGAGACTATGACAAATGCTCGGAATGATCAACTACTATAGAAGGTTCATTCCCAACGCTGCTAGCGTACAAGCCCCGCTGAATGACCTCCTGAAAGGCAAGAAGAAGGGCAACCAACCCGTTGAGTGGACAAATGACGTACGAGCCGCGTTCGCGCGATGCAAGCAGCAAATCGCAGAGGCAGCACTGTTGGCGCATCCAGAGCCCAACGCACCCCTAGCAGTCACGACCGACGCTTCAGACTACGCCCTAGGAGGCGTCATACAACAAATGCTACAGGGAGAGTGGAAACTAGCTTTTATATCATCAGCTGAACAGAAGTACGCAGCGTACGACCGAGAGCTTCTTGCAATATACGCCACCATAAAGCAATATCAGCACTTCCTGGAGGGACGAACATTCACGATACAGATCACAAACCGATCACGTTTGCTTTCGCACAGAAGCCCGAGAAGTGCTCGCCGAGACAATTCCGATATCTCGACTACATCGGCCACGACAACCGACACAGCCCGACCCTATATCACATGCGACTACAGACAGGCAGCATTCAACAGCCAACATCAACTGTCACACCCTGGTGTCAACGCAACCACGAAACTGGTTACACAGAAATTCATATGGCCCGACGTACGAAAAGGTTGCAAACGTTGGAGCAGACAATGAACAGCTTTCCAACGATCGAAAATCACCCGACAGCAGGAGAATTCAGGCTACCATCAGCGAAATTCGAAAATGTACACATCGACATAGTGGGACCACTGCCAGAAGCAGAAGGGAAGAAATACCTGCTAACGTGCATCGACTGATTCTCACGATGGCCAGAAGCGATCCCAATGGCCAACATCGAAGTAGAAACAGTCGCCCGACTATTTACGACGCATTGGATAGCCAGGTTCGGCATACCAGCAAGAGTCACGACAGATCAAGGACGCCAGTTCGAATCCCAGTTGTTTAAAAAACATATAGAAACAACAGGATTCACGAGACACCGCACCACGGCATATCATCCATAGGTCTAGTAGAGCGATTCCACAGACACCTGAAGGCAGAATTAATGTGCCACACCAACATCCGATGGACAGAGGCACTACCGATCGTCCTGCTAGGCATACGGACGGCTTGGAAGGACGATATGAAAACCACATCAGTAGAGATGGTGTACGGTCAGACACTGCGACTCCCAGGAGAAATGCTAACTAACCAAAGAGGCTAAAAGTCAATCGAAGCCAAAAATTACGCTACCCAGTTACAACGCGCGTTCAGAACAATCAAACCCGTGCAAACGACACAACACAACAAATCGAAGCCCTTCGTTTTCAAAGACCTAGCGACGGCTTCACACGTTTTCGTACGGATCGACGTGATGCGAAAAACGCAACCCCCACACTATGTTTTTCAAAACGGTGTACACGATATCTCAGGCTGTGATTGATCAATCGACTTGAAATTTGGTACACATGTTCAGAGGACTACTAGTTTAGACGTAACAGACGATTTTGTAAGTACCTTTTGTTTTGAGATATATATTAATAATAATAACATTTATTATTGCTCCGACAACTGCGAAAAAGTTTAGGAATTTTTTTTCGTAACCTAAGACGAAAAGAAAGAAAAAGCTCCGACACGTCTTAACTAATGCCATGTAGTTAATGAGGATATTTTTGTATTTTATTAAAAACTAATTTAATATTTACTTTTGCTAAATTATGATGTTTAATTCTGTTTTGCGTGGTTTTGCCCAAATTTCGGTACTCCTAGTACACCGCCACGGGAATTTAACAGGTCCCTTCCTAGGAGGAGTAGGCAATAAAGAAATATTGCAATATAAGCGATTATTATTAATATTATAATTATATTATCACGGAACACTATCAAAGTGTGTTCATGCAAAGACGAGCTTGTTCGTCGTCATGGCTGCATTCCCTGCATAAGTTTTGGTTTATTATTATTGTTATAATTGATATCATTAAATAAATCATAATAGTTAAATTAAATATACATTAACAATAATTGCAGATGTTATAAAAATAAATAATTTATAAACAGTAACATTTTTAGTTTCTGAAAAACATCGATTAATGTGAAAAATACCACAACAATTCAATAAGTCGGAGAAGTCACGTGTCAGGGGAATAATATGTATTGATATTTCTAGATATTAGATAACATCGCGAAATTGCACTTATTTAATTTAATTAGACCCTTTTTTTAGTTTGTAGTTTCCAGCAAAAATAATTCTACTAAAAGTTTTCTAACTTATAATACAATTATTAGTTGACTAGAAGTTCTACGCTTTCTGTCAAACTTTGATGTATTTTCAATGTCATCGAACAGGTGTGAAATATTACGAAACACATTAGCAGAAATCGAAGCCAAGGAAACTTTTCCACATAGCAACACATCGAGAAGAAGTGAATCATCTAAGAATAATAAATCTAATAAATATGCCATCATTACATTTAAAAATTTACCAAAGAGAATAAATTATAATAAAAAAAGTGGCCGCGCCAAGCGGGGGTGTTAGGGGTGTCCAGCACCCGGGCGGTAAGTCTTGGGGGGCGGCAGGCTTCAAGAGGCGCCGGTCATTAGCCCGAAGCATCAATGCTAAGAGCACTCTTAGCTTGGCGTCCACCAAATCTTATTGATTTTTACAATTTGCTTTTTATTTAAAATCGGCGCTCGTCAAAAGATCGTTCTACCTTAAATACTTCTTTTTTCGTAACATGTACGTTCGTGAAATAGGAGATGATTGTTTATTCTCTGTGTACGGATGCAAACGCGAAATCCATGAACGTATCTCCTTGTTTATATTGAAATTCTTTCTTACTAAATCAATGGTGGTATTCATTCTCTTTACTGCCCAGCGGCGGCTCGTCGATTTCCGTAGGGTAGGCCAAGACAAAGATGCCACTCGTGCTGCACTACTCTAATAGAGGAAGCAAATATTCCGCTGAACATCCACGAGCCGCCGCTGCTACCGCCCTCTTCACATTGAAAGGGGGCGGCAATTTTTGCCTCGCACCCCGGCGGCAACATACCCTGGCGCGGACCTGGTCTCTTGCCCTCCCGCAACTCGCCCCACTGCCCTTTATTGCGAACGGATATTTAATTATAATTTGTTTTGCAAACATTTCATTAAGTGGGTTTATTTTAATTGACGATGAGAATATTTTTTTTTCTAAACGTGAAGGCTATTACTTAGACTTTTCATTAGTAAGGTTTAAAAAATGCTATGTTTTATATATTCACCTCTCTGTTTTTCAGTCCGTTCTTAAGCTTCTTTAACATCGTAGCCGCTTCTCCTTTTTGTCCAGATAGAAATAAACATAATCCACTGTTAACAATAATCCATGGATCCTCGGGGTTCACGGTAGAGGCTTGCTGTAACGCCCTGAGTGCGTTATCTTTATCCTTCAATTCCAACAGAGCACCTGAAACTCACACTCTGGGGTATTTACAATAAAATACGAGAAAATGTCTATAACCCAGACAGAACACATTATTTGCATTAGTGTAAATGAAAATGTACAATTTTGTTTACTCAGTATCTATAATACATTGGGTATTATAAATAAATTTGAGACAACCTCACTTGTTGCAGAAGCATTAAATAAATTCGATAAAGACGAAAGTAGCCTGAATATATGAATATTAAACCTGTTCGTAACTCTGCAAAATTAAGTCTTATTAGGACTTCTAACAAGCAAGGGCGTTTCCAGCTAACTAGTCTAGAGGGGGAGGTAATAAAAAAAGATAAATATATATTTTTTATTAAATATTTGGGGAAAATTACTCCTAGCAACACCGCTGAGACGACTCTCCCGTTTTAAAGCGTTAGAAAAATTTACCGGTTATATTATTTGTTTGAAATATGGAATATCGGTAATTTTTAACAATACAAATTGATAAGCGAAAAATTCTTATCTAACTAACATTTATTTGCAATAATTTCAAGTTTTGTAAATTCAAATTTCTAGTAGATCTGGATATTTTTACTTTCTCCGTTACGAAGTACGAGAAAGTATTGTGATCGTGATTTTTAAAAAAAAATTTTTTTTACGGAAATATCCGTTTTGGGGTCCCTAGATGCCATTTCAACAATTTCTGGAATTTTTTTTTTGTGTCTGTGTGTGTATGTGTGTCTGTCTGTGCGCGCTGTATCTCAAAAACTAATAGAGCAATTGATATGAAACTTTGAACATCCGTTTTATTTGATAATCTGAAGAACTGACAAGATTTTGGTAAAGTTTCGTAGACCGGAAGTGGGCGTTTACCTTAACTGTTTTTTGTTTTTTGCCAATATTTTCTTAAATATGAAAAATATCACGAAAACATTTAAACAAACTTTGAAGACAACAAATGAATGAACATATTTTGTTTAAAAACATTTTTCATAAAATCATTTTTATTCGAGAAAAAAATGTATTATAATTTTTTAAATTTTTGGTTTATAATTATAAAACGATAATAGTTACAGCAAATTTATGTTTATATAGATAATGCTAAAATGAACAACTTATAAAGAATAAGTTTTTTCGAAATCCCTTTAGTTTTTGAGTAAACTGAGTTTTTGAATTTGAAGTATAATTTTTCCAGCTTTCATAATTTTGACGTTTTAAACGTCAGTTTCATCCGAGTTTACACAACGCTCGATGTACATTTAAAAGATGATTTTAATTGAAAATAAACCATGAAAACGTAAATATAAATGGCTATGATACCATCAAGTCGGAGAAAGTAACATGATGGCCACATCACCATTTTTTACTTTCTCCGTTACGAAGTACGAAAGTATTGTGATCGCGTATTGTAATCCGTTTTGGGGTCCCTAGATCCATTTCAAAAATTTTAATTTTTTTTTTTCATTTTTGGTTTATAATAATGAAAGTATAATAGTTATATTAAATTTATATTAATAATAATTGTAGAGAATGCTGAAATGGACCACTTATAAAGAATAAGTTTTTTTTCTAAATCTCTTTTTGTCAAAATTATAATAGTTTACTCAAATAGTAAACTATTATAATTTTGACGTTTTAAACGTCAGTTTCAACCGATTCTACAAAACGCTCGATGTACATATAAAGTATGATTTAAATTGGAAATGAACCATGAAAACGTAATTATAAATCATACCATCAAATCGGAGAAAGTAACATCATGGCCACATCGCCATTTTTTCACCAGTTACACTAAATTCTCCACATTTTGTGCTTGTATAATTTATTTATTTTAATTTATTGTTGTGTTATTATCATTGTAGAACTATTTTATTTTAGTTGTTTTTAATTTTATTTTATTGTTTTGTTCTTTATTTTTTATACTAATTTGTATAGTACTAGTGCATTTATATTTATATGCTTAACTGTACACATTGAATTTATTCTGTAACGTAAATATGATGTTTCCATTATGAAATTATTAACTTGTTGGAAAAACAATTATTACTATTATTATTATTTTGATTTTAGAATCATTAAAATCGGACAACGCGTTCGGCAGTTGTGCAATTTTAAGGATCAAAATCGCGATTTTAAAAAAGAGCAATTTTTGCATGTGTTAATTAATAATAATAATATATTTACGGGATTCACCCTGTACATTAAAGTATTAATTAGAATATAAAATATAAAACAAAATATAAAATAAAATATAAATATAAAATATTTAACGAGAAAATTTTATAATCCGTTCTAGAATTACAGTAAATTTTCCATATTTTGACTTTTGAGTTATCAAATCGGAGGTCACGTTTTCCTGTTCTGTATTAAAAAAAAAAATCAAAATACATAACTCCGAAAACGTGATATTTGATTTTACAAAAAATTTTCTTTGACAACTTTTGAATTGCACTAAATTTGGTAGATTTTTTCCGTTAGAATCATAAAAAAAATCGCGATTTTAGAATATTGAAAGTACAATTTCGCAATTTTTGCGTTTTGTGTTAATTTAACGAGGCAAATTCGTAATCTTTTTCAAAATTACATTAAATTTGCCATATGTTGTCATTTGAATTATCAAAATTAGAGAACGCTTTTTGGAATTTAAAAAATCAAAATAACAATTTAAAATCTACGAACATTGATAACACAAAATTTTGAAGATTTGCGTTCATTAACGAAAATCTTTTTAATAAGTTTTTGAATTGCACTCAATTTACCTGATTTTGATATTGGAATCATCAAAATCGGACAACGCGTTCGGTAGTTGTGTGATTTCAAAAATCAAAATCGCGATTTTAAAATCGTCCAACTTTAAAAAAGTGCAAGTGCTATTTAACGAAAAAATGTTGTAATCCGTCTTAAAATTACACTGAATTTTCCACATTTTGATATTTGAATTATCAAATCATAGATCAAGTTTGCCCGTTCTGCAATAAAAAAATCATAATTATAATTTAAAATATTAGAACTTCGAAAACGTGAAATTTAGACGTTTTGCGTTGATTTTACAAAAATGTCTCTTGGACAACTTTTAAATTGCACTATTTTTTTACATTTTGTCGTTCGAATTATTAAAATCGGAAAACGCGTTCGGCAGGTTGAAAAAAACAAAATCGCCATTTTAAAATATCAAAAATGCAATTTTACGAGAACATTCTATAATTTGTTTTCAAATTACACTAAATTCGCCATATTTTGACATTTTAATTATCTAAATCACTGTTCTGTATTTAAAAAAAAATCAAAATAGTTAATTAAAAACTTCGAACTTTGAAAACGTGAAATATTATTGATTTTACGAAAATATTTCTTAATCAACTTTTAAATTGCACTACATATGGCACATTTTGACGCTGGAAGCATTAAAATCAGTCAACGCGTTCGGCAGTTATGCAATTTCAAAAATCAAAATCGCGATTTTAAAATATTCAAATGTACAAATTTTGCATTTTGTTTTAATTTTAAGACAATGTTTTATAATCCGTTTTAAAATTACACTAAACACGCCATATTTTGACTTTTGAATCAACAAAATCAGACGGGTTTGGCTGGTCAGCAATTTAAAAAAATCCAAACCCCTTTTTAAAATCTTTGAACTTGAAATTTTGACATTTTGCGTTGGTTTGACGAAAATATTACCAAACCAACTTTTAAATTGCACCAAATTTGGCAAATTTTAACGTTGCAATCATCAAAATCGGACAACGCGTTCTGCAGTTATGCAATTAAAAAAAAACAAAATCGTGATTTTAAAATATTCAAATTTAAAAAAAGTGCAATTTTTGCTTTTTGTGTTAATTTGACGGGAACATTTTATAATCTCTTTTAAAATTACTCTAAATTCGCCATATTTTTACGTTTGAATCATCAAAGTTAGGCGCTTGTGGCTGTACTGCAATTAAAAAAAAAATCAAAATCGAAAATTAAAATCTTCGAATTTTAAAAACTTGAAATTTTGACGTTTTGCATTGATTTTACGAAAATATTTCTTAACTAACTTTTTAATTACACTAAATTTGACATATTTTGACGTTGGATTAATAAAAATCAGACAGTGCGTTCAGCAGTTATGCAGTTTCAAAAATTAATATCGCGATTTTAAAATATTCGAACTTTGAAAACGTGAAGTTTTGACGTTTTACATTTATTTTTCGAGAATATTTCTTAACCAACTTTTAAATTGCATTAAATTTGGCACATTTTGAAGTTGGAATTTTTTTCGAAATCTCGTTAGTTTTTGAACAAATTGACGGTAGAGATTATAAGAATTTTAAAGACGTTTAGTGCGCGACTTAAAATGTATTCGTAAAAATTGGGCTTTAATGCAAATTCATTAAACGTCAATGACTGATTCACACTAGACAAAACGAGATGTCAGCTTTTTGTTCGCAATTGTACATTTAAAATATGATTTACACTGGAAGTAAAAATATAAATAACTATTATACCATCAAAATCGGAGAAAGTAACATGATTGCCACATCACCATTTTTTTAATTCTGAAAGTAACAAATCATTTATATTTTACTAACAATTCAAATGTAACTATAAATAGTTTAGTTTTCTTAACAAATGTAGGACACACTGTGTTTCAATTATGCTTTGAATTTATAAATATATATTGTATGGTAAGTGGCTCTACCACTCAAAAAGTTCACGAGCCGCCACTGGTTTAACCCAATAAATAAAGTATTTAAATTACTTAACGTACATCCCAATATCATAAATGGAATCCCAATATCTGGACGAATATTAACGGCAGCGCAGAGGAAATTAAACGACGACGCCGACTGACTCGTCGCCAGATTGACCAATCCCAAATTCAACAAGACTTTCCAATTTAGCGGGGACAGCCAGAGCGCTCTCTTAAGACAAGTAAGGGCCTAAAAATGAGAAAATCGTGCTAAAAACATTTTTTACTCATCTGTAATGATATTACGGCAATGTATTTCTGCTTGGAGTAAAAACACATTCCGATGTTATTCCACAGGGCCACAGATTCGGCTTCTATCTGCACCGCAATTTTGTATTTCGACAAGGCCACGTCGAATTCTTCGTGATTCTGAAATACGATTTTACAAATTAAACACGTGCAATGAAATGCGATCAAATACTACAACTAGGGTACAGTTATTATGATAAAATCCAAACAAAGTACTTAATACGTATTTATGCAACCGATGAGATAATTAGCCATGAATTCACCCGGCGCATGCGCCAAAATTGTGCGATGAAATTTTAATTTTATTTTTTTATTTAACTTTATTCTTACTACATTCAATGGTTGTTTACATGGAAGGGTGATTTTTTTTATGTCACTAGTGAGTTGATGACATTTTATTTAAATTATTTGTTAGACGTGACGGTGACAATTAAATATAGCTATGATTTATTTATTAATATTATTCCATCAAAATTGGATCAAATATTATATAAACCATGTTTATTCACTCGCCCTAGCCGGGCTCGCGACCCAAAATTTCTTCACGTGAATAAACATTTACACTCACTGTATAAATATCTATTATTCAGTGCCTTTCTGGAAGTATATTTAATAATACAACCTGTTAAAAAAACCGTGAAATGTTGGCAAATACACAGTGGGCCAAAAAAAAACTGTACACATTTTAAATATTCATATTTTCAATAATAACTAACGCATTGAGTTTTGTTATCGAGGATATTTCACATTAAGGTGAGAAATTTACATGTTATTTGGCCATAAGGTATTACAACGATTAGATTTAATTAATACGTGATCCACAGCTCTGAAAATTACCTATATTATTACTTGAACCTTTGTGAGTAACATAAAGTAAAATTAGGTATAAAATCCAAATATTAAATTAATTATACAATAAATAAAGCGATGGCGCACATTCTTTACATTAAATCTCTCGGTTACAAGGAAAATATACCATGTGTGTAGCTGAAATAACATGAATCTATTAAGATACTGATTTAGTACCTGTGCCCTCGAAATCACCTTTTGTAATGTACCAATAAATTATATTAATCGTTGTGAAGTAATTTCCATAAGACCCAACTTTAATTTTAGTTATGATTGGCGTCAATAGATGGCGATACTGTGTCATGCCGCACAAACCCTGAAAAACATTAGAAAGCACTGTACTTCCTGAAATGTGCCTGGAAGAAAATTTTGATCGTGTTAAATTTTCGTCAATTTAAAATAAATTGCAATCTTGACATTTTACGGAATTGTCTGAGAGGCGCATAATCCGGTGTTTTTGTGTTTTATTTTTATTTCAAAATGGTTAAAGTGCAATTAGTCACTGGTGGGGTAGTTAACAAAAAAAAGTCATGGGATAACAGAAGAAAACGTTCACGAAGATCTGTGTTTGCCCGAAAACGTATTTTAAGGTTAGTTAACTGATAAAATAAATATTTAAAAATTACTGAATGGTATTTATTATAGATCCATTGAAAATGTACCCCATTTGGACACCCACATAAACGAATCTACATATAATGATGTGTCTGCAAGTACCAGGTATTTTTTAAATTTTATTTGATATGTTTTCATTTAGAGGCTAATTCACGAACTAAGTAAAACTGGAAGTTAATTTATTCTCGGGTTGTACTTATATTGTAAATATAGTGTACGTACACTATCTTACATTACTTTGCCACTGCTTTAACCATTCAGTAATGCACTTCCATGGGACGTACATTATTGGTAGTTATTTGTAAGTTACCCTAGTAGCACAATATGTGTGGGAAATATTTTCTAAATATTGATTTTACATTTTTTATGTTTCGAAAATATTAAAATGCCAAAGTAAATATTTATATAATAAGTCTATGGAAATATTTGTTGCAAATGAATTAATTTACAGAAACAAATAAAAAATAACGTTGCTACGTTTTCGTTATTGATCTACACGTGTGAAATTCTCGTTGGTGTTGAACTGGTTGGATTGTGGGATAGTGCCCACCCACCACCCTTTTTATAAACCTTAACTACAAAACCATGTTCGTGTAATCAATTTTCTTGGTAGATTTATTTGTGATGTTGGAGGTTTAACAACAGCTGAAACAGGGTTATTAATTGAAGTAAAAGTTAATCCGGAGGGTGGTGGGTGGTCCCTATTCTACAATCCAATCCCGCGCCAAGGTTTCCTCCAATAAATAAGTTTATTAAGAACTATTAAGTCCTTTAGTGTTTTTTATTACACTTATGTATTGATTTGTACTTGTAAACTATCTTTATGATCCATGAATTGGAGGGTAGAAAAGGGCGAGCCCACCACCCCTCGTTTCACATTATTTTTAAACATACAATTTCTCCAACGAGTTACTAAAAAAATTCTTAATTGGACAATTTTTTTTGTTGAAATAAAGTTGATACGAAGGGTGGTGGGTGAGCCCTATCTTCCAATCCAATCAGTTGACCATAGTAAAGTGTTGCTGCAAATGATTTAATTTACAGAAACATATTATTAAATGACATTCCGTTTTCGTTATTGCTCTACACCTGTGCAACCCTCGTTGATGTTCGACTGTCTGGATTGTAGGATAGTGCCCACCCACCACCCATAATTTTAACCTTAACTTAAGCTAGAAAACCATTTTCGTGTAATGAAACTTCTTTGTAAATTCATTGGTGATGTTGTAGGTTTAATAGCAGCCGAAACAGGGTTTTTAATTGAAGTTAATCCGGAGGGTGGTGGGTGGCCCTTATCATACAATCCAATCAGTTGCTCCCGCGTGAAAGTTTCCTCTAATAAATAAGTTTATTAAGAAAAAGTCCTTTAAATGTTTTTATTACACTTAATAATAATAATAATAATAATATTTATTTGCCAAACCGAATACAAATTCCAATTACCGGACAAAATAATCAATTAAATTAGTATGAAATAAAATAAATGATCTAAAGTCTATATAATAATAATAATTTATGCTAGAGTAAGTGATATGAAATTAAGTATAGTTTTCTACTCGTAAACTCCTGATTATGATTAATTAATTGGAGAGTGGAATTGGGCCCATCCACCTTCCCTTGTATCACTTCTCCAACGAATTGCTGAAGAAAATTCTTATCTGGACAAAGTTTTGCTTGTTGAAGGGTGGTGCACCTGTGCAACCTTCGTTGATGTTTAACTGGTTGGATTGTAGGATAGTGCCCACCCACCACCCGTAAATGTAACCTTAACTTCAGCTACAAAACCATGTTTGTGTAATTAAATTTCTTTGTAAATTCATTAGTGATGCTAGAGGTTTAACAACAGTCGAAATGGGGTTTTTAACTGAAGTAAAAGTTAATCCAGGGGCTGGTGGGTGGTCCCTATCCCACAATCCAATCAGTTGAACAGAGCACAGTGTTGCTGCAAATAAAATAATTTACAGAAACAAATTGATAAATAACTTTTCTACGTTTTCATTATTGTTCTACACCTGTGCAATTCTTGTTGGTGTTCAACTGGTTTGATTGTAGGACAGTGCCCATCCACCACCCTTTATATAAACCTCAACTCAAGCTAAAAAATGGTGATGTGGCCATCATGTTACTTTCTCCGACTTGATGGTATCATTTATATTTACGCTTCTATGGTTTATTTTCAATTTAAATCATATTTTAAGTATGCATCGAACGTTTCGTAGACTCGGATAAAACTGACGTTTAAAACGTCAAAATTATGAAAGATGGAAAAATGTACTACAAATTAAAAAACTCAGTTTACTCAAAAACTAAAGAGATTTCGAAAAAAACTTATTCTTTGGAAGTTGTTTATTTTGGCATTCTCTACAATTATTATTAACATAAGTTTGCTGTAACTATTAGCGTTTCATAATTGTATACCAAAAATGAAAAAAAATAAAATAAATTTTTTTGTCGAATAACAATGATTTTATGAAAAATATTTTCGAACAAAATAATTGAATTTCTTTATTGTCTTCAATATTTGTTAAAATGTTTTTGTGATATTTTTCATATTTAAGAAAATATTGGCAAAAAACAAAAAACAGTTAAGGTAAACACCCACTTCCGGTGTACGAAATTTTACCAAAAGCTTTTCAGTTCTTCGGATTATCAAATAAAACTTATGTTCAAAGTTTTATTTCAATTGATCTATTAGTTTTTGAGATACAGCGCGCACAGACACACACACACACACACAGACACAAAAATTTTTTTCCCAGAAATTGTTGAAATGGTATCTAGGGAACCCAAAACGGATATTTCCGTAAAAAAAATTTTTGAAAAAAAAATCACGATCACAATACTTTCTCGTACTTCGTAACGGAGAAAGTAAAAACCATATTTGTAAGCAAATTTCTTTGTAAATAGTATAAACATATTTTATAAACATGTTCCATATAGGTATTTAGTAAGTAGCATTTTATAAATATATCCAAATAAATATATGGATCATCAAGTACTACCAGGCCAAATACGCAGAGTATGGACCTGACTACGCCCAGGTCGGCAGCATTGTAGCGGAGATGCTGCCGGCCCTCAACACTGCGAGAAGACCACGTCACCATCGTAAACCACAGCAGTCCCTAAGATCGTCCTGGCATTCTTGGGGTCACAAGTCCAGACTTGAGTATTTTTTTTTGTTACAGGTCCCATCGACTCCGAAGACACCACCAATGAGGCAATTCTTCCGCCACTGCACTCCTACCTCGAGCATCCAGACATCCAGTGACGACCAGTGAAGGAACCTTCGTCCGGTTAGGAAATCACTCGGCCCTGCTAGACGACAAAGAGGCGGAGTTTTAGCTGGTACACCCTTCAGGCGACTCCAGCACTATTCCGTTGGGGGTGTCTATAAAAGATTTCTCCTCCTTGCATCAAAAAAATAAAAAAATGCATCTGAACCAGAAATTATTGCAGTGCGCTTCAAGCCCTCGACTTAATGGACTTAAAGTCAGTTACCAAATATAGTGCTGTTTGGTTACTTTATCAAAGTAATAATAATAATAATAAATATTGAGATTGAACTCCATCTTTACTGGGTGTAGTTTAATTAAAATGATGACGAAATGATACTCTCCAGTATTGTAGTAATTGTAATAATAGTTATTATTATTGATTTATTTTAAGAAAAATGTTATTAATAATAGGCAATATTTTTCTACTTTAATTAGATGTATTTATTTATGTAACTTAGTAAATAATAAATATTATGTAACTAGGAGATCAAGCGGCAGTTTAAATCTAAGGAGATACTGTAACGCCCATGCGATAGCCGAGGCGTTATAAATCTCCGAAGATTTAAACTTAGCTTGATCTCCGTGTTGCATACGATTTTTTATTTCATTTCGTTTGTCAACTCTAATTTATTATAAGCCACAATATCGGGTGTGTATCAATTGGCGGATAATCTACACGTGGCGATGTTCTTCCTAAAATTCTGAATAGAAAACGTCGATGAAAAAATGTTCTACCATGCCTCATAGGCCATCAGGAGCCATTTAAAAGAAATGTACATTTGGAAACATAGCATTCACGAGTTGTCCTGTTTATCAATAATCTCATGGTTCAGAGTAGAAGGTAATAGATGGATAGAGCGGGGTTTATTTACAGATGCAAGGTAAAACAGATTATGAGTAAATAGTGAAATCAATTGTAATTCAACAAAACAAAATGAAAATAACAGAAAAACACAAATACACTGAAGCGCGGGCACTAAAACAAACTGATAATAATGAGAAAAGCAGAATTGGCACAACTTGGAACAAGCAAGTTTGAATGAATTATTTGTGTCAATGTGACATAAGCGGGTGTCACGTTGCCGAACGTATTTTTTATAAAAATCTGCTAATTAAGAAGTGTTAAAAATACAAGTTTGAGATAGATAGATAGCACACACAGACAAATCATTTTCAAACTAGCCATACTATCGAAATTGCAGAGTTTTCTGTAAATTAATAACGAATAATAACGCATATTTAACAACTGGATGTTCAAACTTAGAGGACCTCGTGAAGGATCAGGAAACATGGTACAACATTTTAGAATGAAGATAAGCTGCTTAGAATTTTTGAAAGAATATCGTCACGTGTAGATTATCCGCCAATTTATACACACCCGATATAACAATTGGTATGATTATTATTAAAATATTTTCAAGTTGAAACCGTGATGCAGGTTCAACTAGTGCGTCTGTGTTGTTTCGGCTTCAACACTAAATATTATCAATATGATTAATCATAACCCGAGTTATATTTAGCGAGAGAATGTAATGAACACAATTTTGTATTATTGATGTCTACTCACAAATTGCAACGTTTTATTTAAGTTTGTGTTTTTTTGCAGCACAAAAACTCCGTAAGCTGCCACCACTGTCTCTTTATTCCTTACGGTGTTTTGACGTTGCACTGTTTACGGTTTCACTGCTTTCGCTGTTAGAAACTGCACCCCGACCATTTGCTACGTCCATTTTGACGTTTGCAATTTTGACAGGCCATAACCCATGACCACAGCTTATTTTGTTTTTCATCAGTGTACCCAACTTATAAAAAACGTAGCGTAGGCTGCTGTTAGGTCCGCTTCAAATTCTGAAAGTCCAATTTCTTCCACAGAGAAATATTCCTGTGGCAATGGCGATAGGTTCGGTTTGGCGGGTGAGCATTTCCACAATATTAAAAATTCAATCACAATGAATGTTTCGGAGAAAAGCAGCAATTGATAATATGTTGGTTCAATAGTAGCTCTAAAGTTTTTATATCTCCGTCGTTATTGACAGCGGAGATAAAGTCATACTTAATACTATTAAATTTAGAAGATAAATACAGGTTTGAAATACGAAATGAAAAAATAGTATATTGTACAACGAGCATATAATGATGGCTATTAATCACGAGAACGATTTGCTCCACTCGCTTACGGCTCGTTCGGCAAACATCGTTCTCGTGATTAATAGCCATTATATGCGAGTTGTACATTATACTTTGTTCACAAAAATAAAAATAAAAATAAAAATAAAAAAGAACAAAATCAAAATAAAAATAAAAATAAAAAAGAACAAAATCAAAATCAAAATTAAAATCGAAATGAAAGTTGTAATTACAATTACAATTGAAAAAAAATTAAAATCAGTATTAAACAAAATATTATCATAAATCGCGTTCTGTGAATTAAAGCGCGAATTATGTGCACATTATAACATTATCGTGAACAATAGTATATTATTAAACGAGTGAGAAAGTTGGCCATTGCCACGAGGGTGAAGTTTGCAATTTACCCGAGTGGCAATAGCCAACTTGTTCACGAGTTTAATACTATACTTTTTCACATCATATTAAATAATTACCTAAAGATGTTTCTGTTTGTATTAAATTATAACGAATAGTTTTTCTATTTGGAAATTGCGGCAGTTCGCTGACAAAAAACGAATCGTAACCATAGTAACAACTAAACTGTTGGGCAATGAAACCGCTATCATTTGATTGGACGTCACCTGTTGAATAATGAAACCGCTATCATTTGACTAGATGTCACCTGTTGAATAATGAAACCGCTATCATTCGATTGGACGTCACCTGTGGAGAAAATGATTCGGCCGAATAATGGACAACTTAGTCAATCAAAAACGATTTAACAACGTTTATATTATTTAATAGGATGCGAAAAAGATCATTATTATATGAGTGATCACTCTCTTACATATTCATATAAACTGGGCCGGTTTTATACCGTGGGTCGTAGCAGTGCAAATGCATGTGGGTGGCCGAATTAAATAGTGGCCAAAGTGCCACTAGCGGTTTATGAACATATAAATTTGTATCTTTTTAAAAAATAATGACAATCATTTAGTTAAACGGTTAGTTCGACATCACAAGAACAAATTTCAAATTTATTAGCTCATATTTTTATCGAGAATGATATTCCCGAAAAAAATCAATTATACCAAAATAATGAGTTCTCTTTGAAGAAGGCAAGAAAGGTAAATTAATAAGTTTTTATAATAGTTTTGTTTTATATCATTAAAGAATGTTTTATTATGATATTATGATTTCAGGCTTTTTTCGTGGGTGGGAAAAAGCCGATTTTGCACAAGGGGCTTTATGCCCAAAACCGATTACCGATTACCAACAACAGCTCAAAACTACATTATAATAGTTCGTTACCTGTACGCATTATATAAGCGGCAAATATTCCGAGTCCTTTTGATGGACATAAACGCACGATCTGACATCTATTGACCGTGAATTAAAACTTTTCATATTTTTGCCACCTTAATGAAGGCGCTGCAAAGACGGGAGTTTAAATGCACCGCCGCGAGTTAGATTCGAGAAGACAATTGGCCGAACAGAAAGTCTACACTTCATAATTTGAAAAATTAGGTTTAGTGTCAGACGTGTATTAATCAGCGCCAAAATAATTATTGTAAAAATGAGTTTACGAAGATTTTGAGAAATGACTATGAATACCATCACTGATGAAAGCACTAGCACATTACCCGACATACGAACACATCGAATTCAGGAGCAAACTGTTTAAAAGTCCGGCATTAACTAACGTTTTATACGTTATAGAAAATGCACTAACGCGTTGCTAGGCAATACCAACATGATGGATTATCTGATTAGATACCACCCAGAGTTAATTGCCATGCATAACATGCAGAGTGGTCTCTTACGCATCGTAATTAGAATTTTATTGGATAATGTCATCAACATTATTTAATTTCATTGGGTAAAAAGTAAATGAGGGCAATTGTCACAGAAATTGTTTGTCTAAGTAAAGAAGATAAAATATTCATTGAACATTTGTTTCACTATGACAATTTATCTGCACGAAAGATTGTGAACAAATACCCACAAAAGGGTTGGTCGGTTACAAGTATTCAGTGATTAATAATTAAACTCAGAACTTACGTTAACAATAAGCGCAAATAAATAAGTGGAAGACGAGGTACCGTACGAATTCCTGAAACGTGCATTATAAACTCCCATTTTTGCAGAGCCTTCAGTAATATGAAATATCCTCGATACAAAAACTCTTCAAAAATGCCATTAGTAAATATTTTGTTTTTCAAAGCAATATTTAATGCATTAATTATTATTGAAAATATGAATATTTACAATTTGTACCGTTTTTTTTGGCCCATTGTGTATATGTTTTTTTTAATATCGAGCAGCTCATTGATTCGTGGCTGGCACTTAAAATTTTCTTATTTTATTTTATTTTGCTGTGATTATCTCCTGTTCGTATTCTTATCTCATTCACGACTATTATAGAAAAAAATATTGCTGCAACAGCGCACGAGTGGCCTCCATAAATAACCTGAAAGCAAAATGACTTGATGCGTAAAGACGGCTTTACATTGTATGATTTATCACATGACATTATCATATGATCTTCTCATAGCCACAAATTTTATGTTCACACTGTATGATTTATCACACAGAACTAGTCATAAGGAAAGTCATAAGCAAAATCATATCGAATCACATCATGTTTTTGGGAATAGAACAGCGCATATTCGCTATGATTTTGCATATGATTACCGATAATGTCATTGAACTACATTACCGACGGAGTAGAGAATCGACTTGAATCTTAACAATTAATCTTAAATTTGACATGCCCCGTTCACTATCTCGTCACAAAAACACTGATGTGCCCAAAGCCTTCTTTTCCTATTATTTTTTTCTACTAGACATAATTCTTTTCGGCGTAATGTTACTAAAAGACACATTGCAATGGCCCTCAAACGTGATTATTCCTTGATCATTGCTTAATATCTTATACAGGATATTTTTTTTATCGTGAGCCATAGGATTTTACATGCTAAAAATTATACCTTGTTTTAATGTATATTTTATCAGAAAATTTTGAAGGAAATTTTAGTTATAGCTCATTTAATAACCAGGCGGACTAAACGCGAAAGTCACATTTACACTATAAAAAGTCACCAGAAAAGTAACCAAACATGTTTTGGCGGTAAAAATAAAATTATTTCAAATTAGTTTATCCATAACATTCATTCAACAGTTATATCAACATATAAATTAATTCTAGGCAAACTTTCTTGATTATATAGTCAATGATTTAATATATAATAATTAAAATAAGTATGAGACCATCTTAAGAATTTAGGGGCAATTTTGTGTAGAACGGCAGTAGGTTTTAAAGCCTCTTGTACTAAAGTTTTATATAAGATAATTTTGGATTGTTTTTCCTCGAGCGTTAATGCTCCAAAATCCAACCATTTCCGTTTCTTATGGGGCGAAAATGACACCAAACTTGTTCCGGCTATATATCCATAGTTAAAAATAAAATAACTATTTCCAAGAAAATCGCGGGATGAGAGGAATCCATTCTTACACGATCAACGGAAGAAATAACTGGCTAAAAACACAAAAACTAAGGCGAAACGCGTGTAACCGGGGGGACACAACGAACGGCGAGAGATCAGCTGATCATAAGAACGGCCATTACTGTTTTAAGCAGTTTGGGCCTGTGTAAAAACGGCGCCCGTTTGGCCAATCACAACAACGTATTTTCGCGGCTATAATTTGATTTAGTCCGCCTGGTTATTAAATGAGGTATAGTAATAAATCAATTATTTTTCTACATAATGCGCTGCATCAGAATAACTTAAATATGTTTTATTCCATTAAAAAATGAAATTATTTAATATAAATTACTGAGCAAAAATAATCAAAGTACCTTGAATTTACGAAATGTAAGTTTGATTAGTGAGGCAAGAAATCAAACGAATTTATACCAGAAAATGTCTTTATACTGTTGAAGAACGGGTGGAATTTGTAACGGAAATTATAAGAGGTTTCTCCAGCAGGGAAATAGTTGTATTTTTCTACAAGAAGTCAGGGAATTTTTATTTTAGGGAAATAATTGACAACTTTTCTGCAGCATATACCGATCGCCCGGTTCCGAGCGAAAGCACTTTTTAATGGAATAAAACATGTTTAAATTATTCTAATGAAGCGCATCATGTAGAAAAATAATTGATTTATTTTACTAACTAAAATTTGCTTCAAAATTAAATGATAAAATATACATTAACACAAGGTATAATTTTTAGCATGTAAAATCCTATGGCCCACGATAAAAAAAATATACTGTATATTCCCACTTTACTCATAGCATAAACTACAAAGAGTAAACATAACCTAACAATTCATCATCATGCCACGCGCAGAACTCACACGCATTCACAAAACGTTCTCATACAGTGTAAACTCAATATCGTAAAAATCATAATCTAAGCCATCTGTGTGATTTTATACATGACAAAATCATATGATAAATCATATGATAAATCATACAATGTAAAGGCACCTTAACTAAATCATGCTAACAAAAATTTTACCCTAACATGGCCTATATTTCAAACAGTTGATCGTGAATGGATTATACGCACTTACGTGCGCACTTGTAAGTGTAATTCAATTTAATACTTTACATGATCATCCGGTTACTTTGGAGCTGTACTAATTGTATCATAGTGGCGAAATGTTCTACTCAAACATAGACACGGAAAAGCTTTTATTCACTTTAAAAACCGAGCTTTCAGAATGATTTATTCTTGCATTAGGGAAACAACGTTCATGCGTATAAAGTATATTTCTCGGCGTAGGAATAAAATATTCTGAAAGCGTAGAGATAAACTAATGGACAAATATTAGGTAATACGTAATCCGGAAGGTGCAAAGTACAGGGAAAAATAATAAAAATAAATTAAACAATATTGATGTGACCATCATGTTTAATCCGATTTGATATAAAATAAATTTATTTGGGTTCTTTTTTTAAAACCAGTGGAATCTATTCTTTACAAGTTGTTCATTTTGGAGTTTTCTTCAGTTATTGTTCATTTAAATTTTAGGTCATTTCATGCTATTTCAACAAAAGGTTGTGTTCCATCATTTTTATTTTTTTTTATATTTAGCACAGGTATTTATACATGTTTATAGAGTACAAAACCAATTTTAGAAATAAAAACATTTTGCCACGTGGCAGATATGTCCCCAGATGGAGCTTGAAGCACGTACATACGAGGGTCGATCAATAAATACCCGTGTTAGGAATGAAGAGGCAAGTTTTTCACATTTTTTTTTCTATTTTTCAACGTAATCTCCTTTTAGTACAATACGCTTTTTCCAACGTTTCTGCCATTTCTTTAACCCCTCCAAAAAATACGATGTGTCAAACTCTTCAAAATACGCTTCTGTATCGACGATAACCTCCTCGTTTGAGCCGAATTTTGTCCCCCGAGCCACGTTTTCATGTTGGGGCACAGAAAGAAGTCGCAGGGAGCCAAGTCGGGCGAGTACGGTGGGTGTGGCAGCAATTCGTAGTATAGTTCATGCAATTTGGCCGCGACAATTCTGGATGAATATGCTGGTGCGTTATCGTAGTGAAACAGCACTTTTTTCTTAGCGAAATGGGGCCATGTCTCCTTCAATTTTGTATCGAATCGGTCCAATAATTCACTGTAGTATTGCCCTGTGATCGTTCTTCCTTTCTGTGAGTCCATGAGGATTATTCCCTTAGAATCCCAAAAAATCGTGGCCACGACCTTTCCCGCCGATACCGTCTTTGCCTTCTTCGGAGCAGATTCACCTCGAAAAATCCATTGTTTTGACTGTCGCTTGGTCTCTGGCGTATAATAATGGATCCAGGTTTCATCAACGGTGACAACTCGAAGCAAAAACTCCTGCGAATTTCGCTTAAAGAGGTCCAAACACTGCTTCGACATTGACAGCCGTATCCGCTAACACGTCTGATACAACTGGCTGCCAAATAAAAACTAACCTATGAATCAGTCTGAAATTTAGTATGGTGTCGTGTGACAGATGGCAGTATACGACGGTAATGTCAACTTCTCTCAGTAACGCCACCTGCCACACGGGTACTTATTGATCGACCCTCGTATTTGTGATTACAACCATTTGCGCAAAATGGTATAACTTTCTTTCCAATTGAGCAAATTTAATAATTTAAAAATATCTTTACTCAGATTAAAGTGCTGATTATTTTGGTTCAACTTTGTTTCTGCATTTGATTCATTTTTTCAAAGTTTACCATGTTTTTTTTTGCATTTTTTTATTTTTTTTGCCCTGTTTTTCACTGGGAAGTGAAGTTAGTTTGCAAGTACTAAAGTTACAAACTATAGTGTGTTAAACCCTTCCAATTTTTTTTCACTGGAGAAAATGGGCAGTTTCAACAAAACTTGAATTTTTATAAAGCTGTATCTTCAGTGGGCTACGCAGTACAAATTTGAAATTTGTACTACCAATGATTCTATTTGGTAGGAACGCCACCACAAAATTTGGTCACTTTGTTTTGCATAGTAACAAAAATATTTAATGTGAACATTAGACATTGTTTCCCATCAGAACACCTACAGACCGGTTTCGACCTCTCAGGTCTCATCAGTGTAGTTAGTTGTGAATGGGGAAACGGAGACTACTATTGGAATATAAGTATTCCAAACACCGTTAAAGGTAGAAACGCCAAAGTGGCGGAATCTATTGCCTGAATGCTATACTGAACCAAATCCAGGTGGCTTTAACACCGACTAGATATGGACATTACCAGCGTCTGCAAATATAACCATTGTTATATTAATATTGTTATATAACAATGGTTATATTTGCCGCCGCTGGCAATGTCCATATCTTGTCGGTGTTAAAGCCATCCGGATTTGGTTCAGTACAGCATTCAGGCAATAGATCCCGCCACTTTGGCGTTTCTACCTTTAAAAACATTAAAGTTCAAATTCTTGAATAGAATGAGTGTATTTCCATTTGCTTTGATGTTAATTTATAACAATTTTTTATACATACGATAAAAGTAGCAAAAGGTATATAAAAAAAATGCATATACAGGGTGTCTACAAAGTCTAACCATAGGGTTTTTTTCGGAAATAGTTGGGGAGACGGAAAAATCAGTGAATGAGAATCCCATTATTATTATGAATAATTGTTTTTTATTCAGATCTTTCGAACGACAAACAACTTTCATACCTTTCCATTTGAAATTTTTGAGTTGACACCAGAGGTTACACACCAAAAATGTTTCACTCAAACAGTTTGTCCCCAAAAATAATGGGATACCGATTTTTCTATCTACCCTACTCTTTTCGAAAAAGTGAACAGGGGTTAGACATTAGACGACCTGTATAATATAAAAACGAGAACTACAAGGTATATTTCTTTCATCCAATGGGACCATCAACATCATTTCAAATAATAATAATAGTAATAACTTTCAAAGTATTATTCATAAACCTAGCAAACTAGGTATTTTCAGAAAGGCAAGAAAAAGGACTTTCAATGTCCATTAATATATACTAGAAGTTGTATTAAAAACTTCATACTTTTACTTCATTAAAATACCATTTCATTATTTAAACAGAGAAATGAGAGTCATGTTACGTATAATATTATAACGTTGTAATTAAATAAATAATAATCGAAGTTTCTCCGTATATAGCTGAATCAAAAGTGTGAACATGCCTCTGACAGGGATCGAACCTGCAACCTCCTGTCGGAGGCATGTTCACACTTTTGATTCAGCTATATACGGAGAAACTTCGATTATTTTTTATTTAATTATATCAATACTCCGTAATTCGGGAAATCATCGAATATTATAACGTTGTAATTGTTAAGCCAATAAAGGTTGTTTTTTTAAATTTTTACTTAAAGATACGAATCATCAAAAAAATTAGCATTTCAATTGTTCAAAACGCTTCGATAATTTAAAAATAATAACTTATTATTTTCCTGTGAGTCTGTGACTGTTCAAATATTGCTTGTTTTTGCCTTAAAACCCAAAATTACTCGGAAACGATTAAATTTAGCCCAATACAAGTGATTGTCAGTTTAATTAGTATTAAAAACTATGCATGAAAATGCAAGATATACCTCGTGTTCCATTAAAAAAAAAAAAAACATGAGTTTGTGTTGGCTCTCTGTTGTGGGGCACCCTGTGTATATATTTATATATTTATATATTTATATGGTATGCATAAAAGATGGTTAAGAATTGCTATCAAAACAAATGGAAATACAATCATTTTATTCACTACTTTGAATTCAAATATTTTTGTTACTACGCAAAACAAAGTGACCAAATTCTGTAGTAGTGTTGCTATCAAATAGAAGCATTTATAGCACACATTTCAGAATTGTACTGCGTACCCCACTGGAGATACAGCTTTATAAAAATACGAGTTTTGTTGAAACCGCCCATTTTCTCCAGTGACAAAAAATGGAAAGGTTTTTGCCTCTGGTAAAATCTATTGTTACTTTGGTACTTGGAAACTAAATTTGGTCTGAGTATATTTTCCCCTGCTCAGTGAAAAACAGGGTCGAAAAATAAAAACAATGCAAAAATCAATGGCAAACTTTAAATGAAATTAAATTTGAAAAAATAAATCAAACGATGAAACAAAGTTGAACCAAAATAATTAGCACTTTAACCATCGGGCGGGCGCGCTATCGGCACTGCGTTCCGCCTTTTTACTAATTTGCAGTTTTCGTAAAAAATATTGGTTGAATATCACTGTGCGTTGTAGGTATGCTCAAATGACCATCTTAGACAACGTATCACCCACAAGCCACGGATCTCTACGCTTTTGTCAGTTGTGTGTCAATCGTTGAAGTTGCAGGTGTTGAGGTCTCGGCACTCCGTACCGCAGTGTGCCAGTTCATGTTAGTAAAATTTGCTCTGATTTTTGGAGAGTTGTTTTCATTATTATTCAACACAACAAATTTAACATTAATTTGTTTTATTTTAGGGATAACAGAAAATATTTGACTACCGAAAAATTTCAAGAGTTGGCCGATAATTTATCAGATATTGAAGATGTAGTAGATTTTAGCGATGAAGATGAAGGTGGTTCTGAAGGTATTGACCTGGAAAAACATGATAGTGAATCAGAACGGTCTGAAGCTCAAGATTTCCAACATGAAGAGTGTATAGAAATTCAAGAGTCTTCTAGTTACAATGTATTTTTTGGGAATGATGAAAAAACTATTTGTAAGAGCACTCCAGGAACTCAACTAAAGTAAAAGCGAAGAATATAACAAAAGTGCTGCCTGGATCTAAAGGTGCAGCGAAAAATGTGACAACCAGATTGGAATCATTTTTTATATTCATAACCAAGGATATGATTGACCATATAGTTTCATGTACAAATATGAATATTGAATATCGGAAAGCTGATTTTGCATATCGAAGGGAAAGATTGTAGACGAACATCCCGTTCTGAAGTTCAGGCTTTGTTTGGAGCATTGTTTTTAATCGCAGTAAAAAAGGAAATCATGTAATCGTTAAGGAGTTGTGGTCCAAAGATGGGATTGGAATGCTAATTTTGAGAACTCTATTTAGTTACAAGATATTTCTCTTTCTTCTTCGTGCTCTTCGCTTTGACAACATTAGAACCAGAATAGATCGGGAGAAGACTGACAAATTAGCTGTTATCAGATTAATTTACACGCCTTTTGTCAATAATTGCAAATATAGTTACAGTTTGGGAAAATTTGTCACCATAGATGAGATGCTCCACCCGTTTCGGGGGGTCGATGTGGCTTTGCAATACATTATTGTACATTATTTTAGAGAAAGAGTGTAAATATGTTTCTTGTAGAGAAAAAAAATACTCTACACAACTGTCTCCTTTCTTATTTTTTTACTTTCCATACATCGGGGAAATCGAGTAAATTAAAACTACTATTTTAACAAAGATAGGTGGTGCCTTGGAACTGTTGAAATAATAAACCGTTGAACGTAAGCTGTCACGTTAATGTCGTAATCATAAATGTAGGCGTATTTCATGTAATTCTGAGTTATTATTATGGATTTGTTGAATGAAAAGATTCTAATGGTAAAATGGAACTATTCTGCTAATAGTGCACGTGCAGTAAACCACACTACTGTTAACAGAATGGTCCGCAAATTTCAGAACCTTCAACGGATTTCTGTTTTAACAGTTCCAAGGCTCCACATATTTTTCTAAAATAATAGTTTTAATTTCCTCGATTTCCCCTTTGAATGGAGATGGAGATTACTTTTTTCTCTACAAGAAATTTATTTACACTTTTTCTCTAAAATAATTTGGGGAGGCGTTAATTAAACATTAAGAATTTAACATGGAAATCCCTATGGTACGTAAACCAATTCTACACCCTGTATATGACAAAACAAAATAAGGCTGTCATTTTATTGTCGATTATGCACGATACTGACGAAATTGATGAGACCACTAAGAAGCCACATATTATTTGGGATTATAATAGAACAAAATGTGGTGTTGATTGTTGACCAGAAATGTGCATCTTGTAGCACACAAAGGATTGCGAAAAGATGGCCTCTGGCAATTTTTTTTCGGATGCTTGATATTGCTGGAATCAATTCTAAAAATCATTTACAATAATACTAAGCCTTTAGTTGCCCATCCTAGAAGACGTATTTTCCTAATTGAATTAGTTTTTGGGCTCTATGAAAACCATCTGAAAGATAGAGCTAACATACCTACGGTTCCCAAGGATATAACAGACTTTCTTTCAAAATATCATCCACCGCCAGGAGATCAGGTATGATCTCTATGATAATAAAACCACAGTAACTTGTGATTTGTGCCAACGTTTTGTTTGCAAGGGGCATAGCACTAAAAATGTTACCTGCCAAAATTGTTTGCCCACGCAAATGAAGGAAGAGGAAGATTAGCATGGAACATAAGTTTTTTTTTTCTTAGAATTACCTTTTATTTTAGATAAAACAGATTTTGTTGTGAGGAGAAAGGATACAATTAATTTTGTTTGAAATTTTATTTTTCCACTCTTGTGAATTTGAGATGACTAATTTCATTTTATTTCAAATTTTGCTGTTTTTAATTTAACCATATGTTTTTTGCTTGCGGCATGCAGCGCCGCCACGCGCCTTCTCATGTTATTTTGTGAAGCGCGCCCGCCCGTGGGTTAATCCTAGTGAAGATATTTTGTTTTTAATTTCCTCATTTTGAAAGAAAGTTATACCATTCTGTGCAAATTCTTGTAATCACAAAAATGTACATGGTTCAAGCTCCATTTGGGGACATATCTGGCATACTGCAAGGTTTTTTCTTTTTCTAAAATTGGTTTAGAACTCTATAAACATGTATAAATACCTGTGCGAAATATAAAAAAAAGAAATGAATATGGTGCGGCATAACTTTTTGTTGAAATAGCATGGAATGACCCTTTTATGTCATTGATTCTTAAAAATTTCGAAAAATCTTGGAATAATTTTTTTCTTTCTTTAATATTCATAATGAAAATTGTTCAGTTTTTTATTATATTCAGCATTTATATACACTTTTTTTTTATAAAATGAAAGAAATTGCCGATTACATCATACGTGTCATCACAATATTGTTAAGCACGCGAAAATGTGCACAATAATGAGCACAAATCCGAGAGATTTTTTTTAAATTATTAATAGAGCAATTATTAATTTTGTGCGGAATATTATTACTTCCCAATATATACATACCGGGTGAGTTTTTTCGATGTTCTCCATGGGGATCTCGGAAACTGTAAGAGATAGAGAAACGGTTAAATGGGCAAATAAGTGCAGTTTTACGAGACCAATAAAAAACACTTTCAAAGTTTTCAAAAAAAAGTGAAGGGAAACTAGATATTTTGAAAAAAGTAAGAAGTGTCAGTTTTTTCAAATAAATATATCTTGGTTATTATGACAGATAGAAAAAAAAAACTGTAAAGGATAGAATTGTAGATATTTTACACAGCTTATTAAAATAAATTCAGAACATTTTTAACGCCATTATTTTCCAAGATATGACGCAAACTTTAATGGAAACGATAGTTGGCTATGACCTCATTCGAAAGACCATTTTTTTTTCTTTAATCCGATATAACATATGATATAGTTATTTCTAAAAATAAGTGAGTTACAGTCAGTTTTTGGTTTTATTATAAATCAAACAAAATAGTTAGCCATGGAAAAGATGAAAGTAAAACAATTGTAGTTGTTTATAAGAACAATAAAATATTGTAATTATTGTTTTTATATAAATAAACAAAGTTGACAAAAAACAACATAAAGTAGAATAATTCTTTAATTATCAAAATAATAATAGGATCGTTTAATCGAAACTGCAGTCACTAATAAATAAACAGTGTGATATTAACTAATTGTAAGTAAAAGTGCGTTTTATTTAAATAATAATAGGAGACACATTTTAATATCACAAAAGATGCTCAAAAAGTCCACCATTAATATTATGGCATAATCGTTTTAAAATTGAATTGGTGGCTTTTTTTACTATTCTTCTGTCAATAGAATTAAATGTTTCAACCACGCTTTGTCTAAGATCCTCCACGGATTGATATGATTTTTTATATACTTTGTTTTTTACATAACCCCACTACACTGAATGTAACAAACAAGCTTGTCACGCTTTTCTTGGTTAGAAAAATCACTTGTAACTTATAATACCACAAAAACACTTAATAAACAAAATGGAACAAATATGTAAATGGAATAAACTGCAATTGTTTTACTTTAATCTTTTTCATGGCTAACTGTTTTTGATTTAAAATAAAACTTAAAAATGACTGCAACTCACTTATTTTTAAAAATAACTATGCCATATGTTATTCGAATTAAAGAGAAAAAAATAGTCTTTCAAATGAGGTATTAGCCAACTATGGCTTCCATTAAAAAAAATGTAAGTTTGCGTCATATCTCGGAAAATAACGGCTTTAAAATTTTATTAAGCTGCGGAAAATTATCTACAACTTTGTTCTTCACAGTTTTTTTATATCTGTCATAATAACCGAGATATATTTATTTGAAAAAATTGACACTTTTTACATATTTCAAAATATCTAGTTACTCTTCACTTTTTCGAAAACTTTGTTATTTTATTGGGCTCGTAAAACTGCACTTCTTTGCCCATTTAACCGTTTCTCTATCTCTTATAGTTTCCGAGATCCCCATAGAGAACATCGAAAAAAACTCACCCTGTAAGTACATCTTTATTGACAAAAATAATATACACATAATTAACAGGCATAATATAAAATAATATAATATGAATATGTTATTTTGCCAATTGACTAT
Organism: Ocypus olens; assembly: GCA_910593695.2. NCBI lineage: Eukaryota > Metazoa > Arthropoda > Insecta > Coleoptera > Staphylinidae > Ocypus > Ocypus olens. The sequence goes on from OU343059.1 coordinate 25,375,277, forward strand.
CGACCAGCGGATTTTTTTCCGTTAAATTTCTATTCACGCTCAAAAATAAAAAAAATTGCAACACTCTTGAAAATCTGAATTTTCAATTTTAGTAAACATGGTTTTACTTAAATTTTAGCTCCTTTTACAATACCACAAATTTATTACACTATTATACTTTTAAAAATAAAACAGATTTTTGAAAGAGTGACACTTTTGATTCAGCATTATTATATTTTTATTCTTTTTGTCACGTTGACATAAAATAGTTTCATATTAAATGGACTATTAATAATCCACAAATAGTTAAAATAATGCCTAAATTGTAATAATCTGAAGTTTATCAAGAAGCCATTACTTTGTAATACATTTTAGATTCAGGAACTTTTGATAACTAAACTGTTTCTGTTTTGTATTCCTAATAAATCTTATGTTTCTTATTTTAAAGTTATTACATAAATTTAGATATTATTTAATTAAAGCTACACTTAATACAATACCTGTGTTATACATCCAACTGCCAACAATGCTTTAGGATGCGAGGGTTCAAGTGCCAATGCAGAACTCAATCGCTCGAATGCGTGCTGAGTCTCTCCAATTTTTAGATACAGTATTCCGGATTTTGTCAGCATGCTTACGCTGTCGGGACATGATCTAAAAAACAATTTCGTTTTTATAAATAATCGAGTACAATTGATAGACCATTTACTCAACGGCGGAATTGCATGCGGCCACTGCTGCCCTTAAATCTCCTTCTGATGTTAAAATGTTGATCAGATTCGCGTACGAAATTTCCTGCTTTCCCAGCTGGACCGCTTGCTGGGTGTATTCCTTTGCTTTTGACATTTCGCCTAGTCGGATGTAGCATTCACCTATAAAAAAATGATACCATCCTATTTTTGAAAGAAGCATATATTTCTTGCGGTACAAGAAGAATGATCATTAATAGTTCTTGTAGACAGAGCCAGAACATGTTTTAAGCCTTTTGATTTCTTATTATTACTTGGAAACATAATAGTGTCTGTGAGTATGTGTGCGTCTCCTAAGTGTTTCTGCCTATATTTGTCTGTCTGTGTGTCTGGCTGTGTGTCTCTCTGTGTGTCTATCTGTGTATCTGCAGTGTGTCCTACTGTGTGTCTGCTGTATGTCTGCTGTGTGTCTGCTGTGTGTCTGTTGTCTGTCTGCTGTGTGTCTGTCTATATGTCTGCTTGTGTGACTGTCTGTGTGTCGGTTACGGAATTTTTACCAGTTGGGCAATGCCGCTGGCTTGTAAATCATGGTGGCTTCGTGCATTCCATTGGGATTTTTTTAATTTTTACAGATGCTATCGAACGTGATGTTATTAAATAAAATTACGTTGCTCTAGCAGTCTGTATGCTGGACTTGATTTTTTATGTCTCATGAATCGGCTCAGATCTCCGCTGGAATTGTAAGTATCTTGCATGCAAAATATTCACATCGCTATAAAAATTCTATTTACACAAACGCTTCAAAAGTTTATGTTTGATCCCAATTAATGATGCGATCTTGAAAAGTAACGTCCTAATCAAACGGTTTGAGGGTGATGCTTTTAAGCATGCAACTTAATCCAGTATTAAGATCATTCTTTAATTTTAGACTACAAAGATACGATGAAATTCTAGAATTTTATTTCTATTAATGGCTATAAAAATTCAATTTGCATAAATATAAGCTTCCAGCATGCCTGTTAGTTCTTACAATTAATTGACTACCAAATAATGATCCTAATGAAATAATTTGAAGAGGTGATGCTTCAAAACACACAACTTGATCCATCATCAAGGGCTTTTTCAAATTTAGAGATTACGATGACTTGGAATTACATTTTTCATCATTGCTGAAAATCCAAAGCTCTGCATTTAATGATGCTAATTCTACCAACAAATTTGAAAAAAAGCGCATCAAGCGGAAGGGCGCAATAAATCTATGATGTGACAAGGGAACTCCAATGCGCAATTCTATTCAGCAATCGGCCAATTTTTATTTTTGAAGATCGAAGTACTAAAGGGTGTTCGTAAAGTAGGGACGAATTTTAAAGTGCTATAAAATTTATTGAAAATTAAATTGTTTTTTTACAAACACATTAAGTAACTACTTAAATTTATGTATGAAAAATTATATCCGCCATATGACCACCCAAGGCCGCGCGGCATTGAGTATGCGTTCATTGAAATTCGCGATGACGCGTTCAGAAACATCTGGTGGGATACCGCTAATAACCCTTGCAATTTGATCCTTCAGTTGGGCTATTGTTTGGGGTTTGTTCACGTAAACTTTTGATCCAACAAATCTCCACAAAAAAAGTCACAAGGCGTAAGATCGCATGATCTGGCAGGCCATTCATGGTTGCCACGCAAAGAGATAATTTTTTGAGGAAATTTTTCATTCAGCAGAGCAATTGTTGATGTGTGACATGTCGCACCATCTTGTTGGAACCAAAAATTATAATTTTCCATACCTTCCAAAACTGGGAAAAACCACCCAGAAAGCATGTTTCTGTAACGGTCGCCGTTTACAGTGACAGTAGCTCTCTTATCATCTTCAAAAAAGAATGGGCCGACCACTCCTCCAGCCCAGAACCCACACCACATAGTTGTGCGTTGTGGATGCATCTGATCTTCCATAGTCACTCGCGGATTTTCGTTACCCCAAATTCTGCAGTTTTGCCTATTGATGCACCCACTGAGGTGGAAGTACCCCTCATCCGAGAAAATTATTCTTTTTGTGAAGTTTTGGTTCTCCGCTTGTCAAGCCAACACCCATTGAGAAAATCGATGTCTCTTTCCATGATCTGCAGGCTTTAACTCTTTTGTAAGTTGAATTTTGTACGCATGCAGATCAGATCTTTTGAAAGGATTTCATGCAGTGAAGTTGGTGATAAATTCAACTGTTGAGCTCGCCGGCGAACTGATTTTCCGGGGCTTACGGTCACATTGTCACGCACGACAGCAATGTTTTCTTCAGTTCGAACAGACCGCGGTCGCCCGGTTTTCTTAACGTTTAACAAAGAACCCGTGTGCTCAAACTTCCACATCAACTTCCGAACTGATGACTCCATTGGAGCAGCATTACGTCCGAGTATCACACGCAATTTGCGAACGGTTGCCATGGCACTTTCATTGCTTTTATAATAACTTTTTACCACTTGTATCCGTTGCTCAGTCGTCATCGGCTCCATGACTAACCAGAACTACTAATGGGAATGACATCAAAAATTATAAAAACACGGCTACCAACCGTCATATAACAAAATTCGTCCCTACTTTACGAACACCCTTTATTAGTTTATATCCATGATACAGGGTCCATTATAAAAGTAATGCGCATTTTCTGGGGAAAATATATTTATTGACCGTACCGGTACAAATGCTTAAAATTCTTCAAAATACTCTCCTCCAGCATCAATTCACTTGCGTAGACGTGTCTGCTATGCCTGGAAAGCACCCTGAAACTCTTAGACGGGAATGTCTTTTAGGAACGTTGTAACATTGCTTTTGGATGTTTTCCATGGACTCCCAACGCTTTCCTTTCAGCTCTCTCTTCAGTTGGGGAAACAATAAAAAGTCGCACGGAGCCAAGTCGGTACTGTAAGGGGGCACGGGGTGTTTCTCCAGGTCAGGAAATTGTCAACGATGAAGGCCGTGTGGCTGGGGGCATTGCCATGGTGTAGCTCAGGCATGTCAAACACGCGGCCCGCGGGCCGCATGCGGCCCGCTTACAAGTTGTCTGCGGCCCGGCAAAGTTGGTATCAAATATTTAAAAAAAAATTATATACAAGGTAAAAATAATTATTTTTTGTTTGGTTTCAATTGTAGTTTTTTTGGTAATGCGGCCCGCGGCTTGTGTGTAATACTTAATGTGGCTCTTGGTGGTAAACGAGTTTGACATGCCTGCTCTAAAGACTTCAAAACGGATATTTCCGTCAAAAAAATTGAAAAAAATTTCACAATCACAATAGAGACACGCACACAATTTTTTTTCCCAGAAATATTTAAAATGGACTTTAGGGACCGCAAAACGGATATTTCCGTTGAAAAATTTTTGAAAAAATTTTCACGGTCACAATACAAAAACACCCATAATTCTTTTTCCAGAAATATCTGAAATGGAATAGAAAATTGAAGAATTTTTCACAATTACAATGCAGACACACATAATTTTTCTTTTCAAGAAATATTTGAAATGGACTCTAGGGACATCAAAACGGATACTTCCGTTAAAAAAAAATTTCGTCAAAATTTTCACGGTTAGAATACAGACACGCATAATTTTTTTTCTAGAAATATTTGGAATGGACTATTCTAGTGACCTCAAAACGGATATTTCCGTTTAAAAATTTTTTGGAAAAACTTTCACGCTCACATTATGTACACATACAGACACATACACACCACATTTTTTTTCCAGAAATATTTGAAATGTACTATAGGGACCTCAAAACAGATATTCCCGTTAAAAAAAAAATTGCAAAAATTTCACGGTCACAGTGCAGACACACAATTTTTTTTTCCAGAAATATTTAAAATGTACACCAGGGACCTCAAAACAGATATTTCCGTTAAACAAAAATTGAAAGAATTTTCACAATCACAATACAGACACACACACAATTTTTCTTTCCCAGAAATATTTGAAATGGACTCTAGAGACTTCAAAACCGATATTTCCGTAAAAAAAATTTGAAAATTTTTTCGCAATCTCAAGAGACACACACACACATTTTTTTCCAGAAATATTTGAAATGGACTATGGAAACCTCAAAACGAATATTTCCGTTAAAAAAATGTTTGGAAAAAATTTCACGGTAACAATAACAGATACACACACAATTATGTCTTCCAGAAATATTTGAAATGGACTCTGGGGACCTCAAAACGGATATTTCCGTTAAAATAATTTTTGACAAAATTTTCACGGTCACAGTGTAGACACACATAATTTTTTTTCCAGAAATATTTGAAATGGACTCAGGGACATCAAAACGGATATTTCCGTTAAAAAAATTTTGAAGAAAATTTCACGATCACAATACAGACATAAAATTTTTCTTTTCCCGAAATATTTGAAATGGACTCTAGAGACCTCAAAACGGATATTTCCGTGAAAAAAATTTTGAAAAAATTTTTGCGATCACAATACAGATCCACACACACAATTTTTCTTTTCCAGAAATATTTGAAATGAACTATAGAGACCTCAAAACGAATATTTCCGCAAAAAAAAATTTGCAAAAATTTTCACAATCACATTAGAGACACAGAGAAACACACAAACAGATACATTTTTTTTTCCCAGAAATATTTGAAATAGACTCTAGGGACCTCAAAACGGATATTTCCGTAAAAACAAATTCACGGTCACAATACAGATACACATTTTTTTTTTCCAGAAATATTTGAAATGGACTCTATGGACCTGAAAACGGATATTTCTGTTAAAAACAAATTTGACAAAATTTTCACGGTCACAATACAGACACATAATTTTTTTTTTCTACGACCGATATAAAAAGCAGGCGTTTGCGCTTGCGTTTGTCAACGCAAAGTAGACGAGGAGCGAGCGACAAAGTACTTTGCCGCGCGTTGCCTATAGCGACGCGTGGCAAAGTATTCACAACGACTATCTAAACGTCACTTTTCACAATTTTTATTGACCCGTTACCATGGATACGACATTCCATGGCTGACCACGGTATAACAGACTGAAAATAAGCACATGCCACAGTCATGTATTATATATTTAATTATATTTATGTTTCTTTTTCAAAGCGGTCGTAGAAAATTTTTTATGTATAGTGCGAGCGCAAAGCTCATTGCCGCTTTCGAGAGGTTTCCGAAACTTCCTCTCTCAAGCGACAATGTATCACTTTGCGCTCTTGCCATACAAATGACTATTTCCAGTAATATTTGAAATGGACTCTTAGAGACCTCAAAGCGGATATTTCCGTTAAAAAAATTTCCCGATCACAATACAGACATACAAAATTTTTCTTTTACAGAAATATTTGAAATGGACTCTGGAGCAGGCATGTCAAACACGCGTCCCGGCAAGGTTGGTATCAAATATTAAAAAAGAAAAATTATAAACAAATAATTATGTTTTATTTGATTTCAATTGTAGTTTTTTTGTAATGCGGCCCGCGGCTTGTATGTAATACTTGATGTGGCCCTTGGTGGTAAATGAGTTTGATATGCCTGGTGTAGCCTGACCATGGCTTTGATATCGGCCCTCACGCGCGTGTCCCGGCGTTTCAATCTCTTGAGCACCTGCAGGTAGAAGGCTGAGTTGACAGTTGGAAGTCCGTGGAAAACATCAAAAAGCATGTTAGAACCTTCCTTAAAGACATTCCCATCGAGGTGTTTCAGGGTGCCTTCCAGGCATGGCAGACACGTCTCGCCAAGTGAGGGAGAGTATTTTGAAGAATTTTAAGGATGTGTACCGGTACGGTCTATAAATATATTTTTCCCAGAAAATGCGCATTACTTTTATAATTGACCCTGTATTATAAAAATTTCTGGTGCAGAGTGTGATACAGAAAATTAGAGAGAAGTTTGGCAAAAATGGTTAGATAAAAGTAAAGGTATTAATTCTAGCACCTCCTTTGCGTCTTCTATTATATTTATTGGTCTCCCGCCATCTTTTATCAAAACTAGTAAACCTACACCTTCAGACTCCAGGATGAGGACGAAGACAACAGTGAAAAACTGAACTGAAGCACAGAAAATAGCAGTAGGCGATTAGAAATATCAAAAAAAACATCTGCGAAGTTACCTACAAAATTTGAAAATCCAACCTAAATGAATCTGACCTGACAATGGACTACCACATAGTAACGGTCGCAACCATCATCTTCATAAATGAATCTGTCTTTGAGATGATAATAAAAAAAAAATTGACATATCATAGCTGAAAACAAAATGGTACACTTAAAAGCTAAACTAAAGAAACTAAAAGTGCATTCAGCGATTTGAATAATTTAAAAATTTATCTCCTCTGGAATTATTTTCAAAACTGCTGAATCCATCCAAAATGAACCTATTTTTGACATCTTACAAAATAATTGAGATATCAGAGCAGGAAACAAAATGGCAACACTCAAAACTTAAATTACAGAAAAGATAATAACAGTCGGTGATTAGAAACATTGTAAAGAATTCATCTCTGCCGGAATTAGCTTAAAAATTTCAATATCCATCCAAAATGAATCTATTTTTGACATCCGCTCAGAACGAAAACAGCTGGAAACGAAATAGCAACACTCAAAACTTAAATTAAAACGAAAATTACATTTGGCGTTTACAAAAATTGTTAAAAATTCATCTCTACTGCAATTAGCTTCAAAATTTCAAAATCCATCCAGAATGAACATATTTGTGTTATATCGCTAAAACAATGAACATACAGCGGTTGAAAATAAAATAGCGAAGTTCAAAACTTGAAGGAACGAAGAGAAAAGTGCATTTGGCGATTAGTCTGTTTGTGCGTCTGTGTGTCTGGCTGTGTGTCTGGCTATGTGTTTGGCTGTGTGTCTGGCTGTGTGTCTGGCTATGTGTCTAGCTGTGTGTCTGGCTGTGTGTCTGGCTGTGAGTCGGCTGTGTGTCTGGCTGTCTGTGTGGCTGTGTGTCTATCTATGTGCCTGTCTTTGTGTCTGTGTGGCTGTGTGTCTATCTATGTGTCTGTCTTTGTGTCTTTGCTTCTGTATGTCTCTGCGTCCTGTATCTCAAAAACTAATACGACGGAGATTCGTAAAATAAGGTTCCTATGATTTTTAATAATGGACAGCTATATTTTTGTTCTTAGTGTTGTACATCATTTTAAAGCTTAAAACTTATGCTATTTCTACATAATCGCCGTTTCTGTTCAAACCTCTTCCTTGACTTTATCATCGGTATTAAAGCGTAAACCACCCAAGTGTTCCTTTAATTTTGGGAATAAGTGATAATAGGGGCTAGGCCGGGACTGTACACACAACAGTCCAACCAAAATCTCTCAGCAGTTCTTGAGTTTGATGTGAGACATGAGGTCGAGCGTTATCATGGAGAAGCCTAACACCACTGGACAATCTTCCTCTCCGGCGGTTCTGGATCGCACGTTCCAATTTTCTTAATGTGTCGCAATATCTGTCGGAGTTTACTGTTGTTCCATGAGGCAAAAAGTCGATCAAAAGCAGACCCTTCCCGTCCCAAAAGGCGGTTGCCATGACTTTCCCAGCAGACTGTGTTTGTTTAAACTTCTTCGGCTTCGGCGAAGTTGAATGACGCCATTCACGTGTTTGCTGCTTGCTTTCGGGGGTAAAGTGATACGACCATGTTTCGTCGCCTGTAACAATGGAATCCAAGAATTCTTCCTTGTTGTCTTCACGTTGTTGCAGAAACTGCCGGGAACACTCGACACGTTGCTGTTTGTGGTTTTCTGTGAGCATTCGCGGTACCCACCGTGTACAAGTCTCAGAAATACGGTTAATCATGATCCTCCGATCTTCAAGCAATATTCTCTCAACTTTTTCGACAATTCCATCTGAAACTGAAGGCCTTTCTTCCGCTCCTGTCTTCATCGTGAATTTCCGTGCTGCCTTCACTGAATTCTCTGCACCATTTGCGAACATGTTGAACAGATATGCAATTTTCCCCATAAACTTCGATTAACTGAAGTTGAATATCAATAGGTGAAATCCGTTTTGCACTTAAAAAACGTATCACAGTGCGAATTTCGCATCTGGCGGTAACAGTGATAGGGAGCTCCATCTTCGAAGGCTGCTAGCCCAGCATTGAGCGATGTAGCGTGGCGGGAGAGGTGGGAACAGAGAGAGGGAGATTCGACAGTGTAAGACAGTGTTTTGCATTTCTCCTAGCACGTCGAATTATTTCTCAGCAGCATAGGGAACCTTATTTCACGAATCCCCCTCGTACAAGAATTAATATGAATTTTGAACACAAGCCTTATTTGACAATCCGAAGAACTGAAAAGCTTTTGTTGAAATTTCGTACACCGGAAGTGGGTGTTTACTATAACCAATTTTTTGTTTTTTTCTGACGATTTTTTAAATATGGAAAATATTACAAAACATTTAAACCAATATTGAATTCAACAAAGAAATAAACAATTTTTTTTTATATTATTCATAAAATTATTGTTTTTCCATAAAAAAAAAAATAGAAAATGTTTGTTAATGTCTCTAAATACAAAACGTGTTACCTAAGTTGTGATAAACCTCCCAATCTGGTTTATTGGACAGTTTATCTGCTTCCAAATATGCCTCTAGCGATAATCTGTATCTTCGCAGTAAGTACCTAAAAAAAAGCATGGTAAATTTAATTATTTATTCAAAAGTCAATAAATGGCGCAAAAATATCAATATACGATTTAAAGAATAGTAATAGTAACATGCGTCAGCACAAAAAAACTTTTTTTGCAGTACACACTTTTCTGTTTTATTTAAATCGTCATTAAAGTTTGTAACATTTGTATACATTGCGTAAAAAATATCAATATACCATTTAAAGAAATATTAATAGTAACTAAAATAGTTAGTAAAACTAAACTTTATTTACAGTACATAATCTAATAGTTTTCTCATTTTACGGACGTTATAGTCGAATGTTATTGCTGGGATCACGCGCGGCGTTTCACAGTCGTATCACTTTATTTTTATTTATAATTTTTTGGAATCTAATTTACAATAAATCAAATTTGCAAAATATTTTACATAACAAATACACGGAAAATTGTAATATTTTGTATGGTGATTACATCAGACCATTAATCATAACAAATTAAAATAAACAATTATTATATCAAATTAAAAGAAAAAAATTGTCCAAGCCCATGCGAAAATATAAAAAATTACATAAAAACAATATTTATTTAACCGGACTCAACGTTACTCATAGCCTTTAAAGTAAAATAAAACAAAATGAACACAGTTGATAGACGGACCTTACACGGTCAATCTGGCATCAGTTCAATCCAATTTTGTGATCCTGACATGATTGATGGTAGACTGATGGAACTTTACGAGCTATTCGACGTTCAATCCAAAACTGCAATCTGGCATCAGTCTGCATGTTGAAGCCGTGAGGTACATACAAGTGGAAACTCATAATTTTCAAAAAGGTGTTATTGGTGTAATAATGGCATTGTCTATTAAAAAAAACGGATTAAAAGAAAAAGTGGGTTAAGGATTGGCTGCTGAAACGAGAGAAGTACACTCATTTGAATTTATTAAATGAAATAAGATGTACGGTGGAAGAAGACTATGAACATTATTATAGAATGAAGGAAGCCTGTTTTGACGAGCTGTTAGGGATGGTTAAGCCATATTTAACTAAGCAAGATACTTGCATGAGGAAATCTATATCTGCTGAAGAAAAACTAGCTGCAACGTTAAGGTACCTAGCCACTGGAAGGAACTTTGAAGACTTAAAGTTTTGAGTAATAACGTCTCCAGCTGCTATTGGGCAATATTATACACATGTGAAGTACTAACTTATGTCCTTATGGATTTTGTCCCATAACTCTGGTAATGTTTCAAATAAAAGAATAAATTCTTTTTCCGGCTCGGTCTCGAAGGATGGTGGCGACTCGTGCCCTAGATGTTACTCCATCGCTATCTCGGCACTGACTGACGCCAGATTGATGAAAAAACATTAAACTATCAATCTGCCATTAGTTCAATCCAGATTGATAGAAATTGTCCATTTATTCGAATGATCTGCGATCCACTCCATCAATCCTTCAATCCGTCAATCTATTGCCATTACACGATCAATCTTCATCAATCTGGATCACAAAATTGGATTGCTGATGCCAGATTGACCGTGTACGGTCCGTCATATATCACAGAAATTCAAATATCACCGGGACTACATACTAGTTAAATAAATTTTAAAACAAAAATTTTACAAAAAGTAAAAAATTATTATGCTAAAAAACAAATACAAACAAATCAAAAAGGAATAAAAATAAAAATAAAGGAATGATATATTAAGGTAGGAGTATTTTTTAAAGAGAATTAAAAGATTTTCACAAAATTTTGATATCTTCATTAATAAACAAGATGCAAACAAAGTTTTGTGTTTTTAAATAGAATTCATAGTTGGTTTCAGCTATTTTTTAACAACGATGGCTTTGCATTAACAAATAGGTTACTATTAACAATGATGTATAATATGAGAGTCTCATAATTACATTTTTATTGAAATTTATGTTCCATTTTTGTACACAGTAAAAAGATAAATTATCATTTTTCAATGGATATATTAATTTTGATGGCAGAAAGACCGCTGGCCGATAGCCTTTTAAAATAAAAATTAATGCTATTTGTATTGTCTATATAAATGTAATAAAGAATAAAGAGCATAGTAGTCTTTGAGGTCCAGCGAAACGAAATAATTTATTTGTTACAAAAATAATTTTACATTACTACGCTTAAATATGTATTGTTAATGTCGACATTATATTATTCAAAAAATAATTATAAACCAAGAATGAAAGAGAATTTAATAATTGTTTTCTTAAAAGAAATGATTTTATGAAAAATATTTTCAAAAGATGTTTTTTTTTGTTTTCTTCAATATTTGTTTAAATATTTTTCATATTTTTTTTTTCTGTTACGAAGTACATACAAGCACAGAGCGCAGAGTCAGATAGACAAACAGACACACACACACACACGTAGAACCAATTTCTTTCCCAGAAATCTTTGAAATCGCCACTAGGGACCTCAAAAAAATTTCCGTTAAAAAATTATTGAAAATTTTTTCACTATCACAATACTTTCTGCGGTACGAAGCAGTGGCGGCTCGTAGAACATGTTGATAGTAGAGCCACTTATACAATACACCCCCCCCCCTTTTTTTGAAGAAACAAAGAACCATTTATCTTCCTAGACCAATCGAATATTTTGGCCAAAAAATCAAAAATTTGGAACAAAACAGCCTAAGATCTAAAATATCGGCAAAAAAATCAAAAATCCCGGTTTAAAAATAAAAATGCAAACCAAAAAATTGAAAATACAAGCAAAGGAAAAATAATTTGCCATTTTCAGCCCCAAAAATAACTCTTTTTAGCTTAAAATAAGTTCCAAAGAGAAATTCGAAAATAATAGCAAAAATAAAAATAAAAAAAAAAAAATCGCACAATAAAATCATTAATTCAAGTTAAGAAAATCTAAAATATGGAACAAAAAATAAAAAAATTAAGACCAAAAACCTAAAATTCGTATCCAAAAATCAAAGTGGTAGACTAAAAAATCAAAATTTTTAACAAAGGAATCGAAAATTTAAGTCGAAATAACGAAAATTTCGGCCAAAAAACCTAAAATTGAAACCAAAACAATCGAAAATACAAAATATAGGTCAAAAAGAAGGGCCTTAAAAGGTGAAAATTTAGACAAAACATCGAAAACGGGCGTAAAGATAAAAATTGCAGACAAAAAAATCGAAAATTTCTACAAATCAATCGAATATTTTGGTCAAAATAAAGAAAAATAAAAAGAATTAGAACAGAAAAATCTAAAATACAGAAATCTGAAATATGGGCCAAAGAATCAAGAATTCTGATCTAAAAATAAAACAGACAAAAAATTAAAAACTAAAGTAGAAGCAAAATAATTTGCCAAAAATAAGTTTCTGATAGGAAATTTGAAAATAATAGCAAAAAAAAATCAAAAAACTCACGAAATAAAATCAATAGTCCAAGTTAAAAAATCTAAAATATTGGATAAAAAAATAGAGTTAAAATCTAAAATATCCGATACAAAATTTAGGCATAAAAATAGAAATGGTGGACCAAGGAAAGAAAAATTTTAACAGACAAATAAAAAAAATTAAGGCAAAAGATAAAAGAAAATTAAAATCTACAATGTTTAGACAAAACATCGAAAGCTCGGGCCTAAAGGTAATAAATGTAGACTAAACGAAAAATCAAAAATGCGGACATTTGCTTTGATTTGATTTGATTTGATTTGAAAATTCGGTCCTTAATAAATGCAGGCTAAAAAATCGAAAATTCCAACAAACAAAACTCGAAAATACCGGAAAAAATAAAAAAATCTCGCATATAAATCAATAATTCAGGTTATAGATTTTTTATCAAAATCACATGAAAAATTTGGAACTAGAATTCAAATTTCGTCCCGAAAGAATCAAAAATTTTAACAATTAAATCGAAAATTTAGGTCAAAATAAAGAATAATTAGAGATTTATTTATTTACGGGAATTTCCCTTTATAATACACAAAATATCTCTAAATATTAGGAGTATGTTATTATTATTAATCTGAGAAAATTGTACAAAAGATCAAAAATGTAGACCAAAAAAAAAATACAAAGATAAAATATTTTGACCAAAAATATCGAAAATACAGGTCAAAAAACTAAAAATTAAAAACTCGTTGGGAAAAATAAAAAATGCGGACCAAACAGTCGAAAATTTTACCAATTAAATCGAAAATGTATGTCAAAATAAAGAGAATATTCAAGTCAAAAGATCCAAAATTTAGACCCAAATGAATAGAAAATAGAGGTCAAAAATCTAAAACATAAAAATTCGGCGGGAAAATAAAAAATGCGGGCCAAAAAGTCGAAAATTTAAACAATTAAATCGCAAATTTAGGACTAAAAATATTGTGACCAAAAATATCAAAAATACAGATTCGTCGGGAAAAATAAAAAATTCGGACCAAATAGTCGAAAATTTAAATCGAAAATTTAGATTAAAGTAATGAAAATTTTCCAATTTTTTTTTTAATAGAAAAACATTGTTTTTTATTTTCGCTTTAATTGTTCAAAAATGAGGAACTAATTTGAAAAAGAATTCAAATAAAACCATTAACTTTGTTGGGATCACCTTATTGTTTCACCTTTTGCGCCGGCAGTTTCGACAACTTTAGATTTAGTAGATATATTTTGAATAATTCAAATAAAACAATTAATTTGGTTAGTATGACTACAATATGGAGAGGCCCCCGCCTCCTTTTTTCAAGAAAGAAAGAACGATTGATCTTCATGGTCAAAGGTTATTTTGAGTTGTAAAGTAAAGGTTCATAATTTCAAACAGCCGAATTCAAACAAACTGAAAATATGATTTATGTGTACTTTCGATTTATCGTGCGTGTACATTTTGTCCCAGACATCAAAACAATACACACGGAAAACAAAAAAAGTTTCATCAAAGTTATGGCGTTGTTTAACATTTAAACTGGCGAAAAAGTGTTTTATGAATTAATTAAAAATTCTTGCTGAGCTCAAAACTAGAGGTAGTGCCATGGCTTCTTGGCTCTATATAACGAGCCGCCCGTGGGACGAAGTACGAATACAGCGCGCACAGACAGACTACTCACACACGCACATACACACACATAAACATTTTTTTTTCGCACATTTCAATCACAATACTTTCTCGTACTTCTTAAAGAAGAAAGCAAAAAAAAACGTTATTTTAAATTTATGACAGTTGTACCACCTTTGTAATATCCATAACATAACAATCACGTTGCTCGGTAATTAACAACGTTATTTATTCGGTTTCTTTGACTGAAGTTGCAGTGCTAACTTTGTACGGTATCTTAAGGAAAACTTTGAAATGCCCTCTGAAATATAGCGGTATTAAAACATACACAGAAAATATTAATCGACCCAGCTCTGAAATTAATAAATAAAAAAAAAATACTCACAGACACTTTCCCATTTCTTTAAAGTTGTCGGCGTTTTCAGGATTTAATTTGTGGCACGATTGGAATATTTCCAGAGCTTCTTGTATTTTGCCCTCTTCCCGTAAAATTGTTGCCTAAAAAATAATATTAGTTTCAAGGTTTGCAAAAATTACTATTTATTAAACTAGTGAGAAATATTACTACAGCATGATATTTATTCTTTGTTACATTTATATACAAAATTATGTATACTTATAGCATTATTTATTTTTTCTTATTTGAGGAGGTTTTTTTCAAAACTTGACTATTCCACTTTCGACAGAACTGTTTTTTTTATTTTTTTCTGTTTGGTAACATTAAAATGAAAACTAAGTAAAAATAAAATTGGGCTAAACCCCTATAATTACACCAGGAAAAAAAGAATAAAAGGCCTGATTTCGTCAAAAGTAGATTATTCAACTTCAAAATGACATTACCCATTTCAAATATACATTTTTGGAACAAGATATGATTAATCCAGAAGAATTAACCATTTTAGTCTAAATTGCAACAAAACATATTTTAACCCGAAAAAAAAAAATGTTTTAGGTTTTGCGCACAGATCGACGCCCAAATAACCGGGCAAGCTTTTAGAACCGGTCCCGTCGTTTCGTTTCACCCCCACCCCGGGGGGGATTTTTCAAACGCAGATTTTCGATTTTTGCACGTTTCCAAAAAAAAAATTACCGTTACCGCCTGAGCTGGATGATCCCGGTATATCTTTAAATAATCTTAAAGACAAGATGTAAAATTGATTGGGCCACTTTTTTGAATTTTTGCCCCGTTTCCGAGATATGATTTTTTAAAAACCGGCTAAAAAAAAATTTTTTTTTCTTCTTTTAAGGAGGTATTTTTTTCTTTTCAAGTAGAAAAGCTGAAACCTTCAGGGATGGCAGAAGGGATAACTGGCTTTCATTGGAAATTTTTTCAAAATTTTTGGAACCACCCCTATGCGCCATTTGCACCCTCTGGGTTCGCTTTTCTTTTTTTAAGGACGTATTTTTTCATTTAAAGTCGAAAAGCTGAAATTATCAGGGATGGCAGAAGATATTTTTTCAAAATTTTTGGAACTAACCCTACGCTCCATTTGTACCCGTTGGGTTCGTTTTTCTTCTTTTAGGGACGATTTTTTTTAAGTCAGAAAACTGAAACTTTTAGGGATGGCAGAAAATATTATTTCAAAATTTTTTGAACTACCCCTTCGCTCCATTTGCATCCCTGGGTTCATTTTTCTTCTTTCAAGGACAGATTTTTTTCTTTTAAAGTTGAAAAACTGAAACTTTCAGGGATGGCAGAAGATACTTTTTCAAAATTTTTGGAACTACCGCTTCGATCCATTTGCACCCCTGGGCTCGTTTTTCTTCTTTTAAGGACGGATTTTCTTCTTTTAAAGTCGAAAAACTCGAACTTTCAGGGATGGCAGAAGATATTTTTTCAAAATGTTTTGAACTACCCATTCGCTCCATTTGCATCCCTGGGTTCGTTTTTCTTCTTTCAAGGACGGATTTTTTTCTTTTAAAGTTGAAAAACTGAAACTTTCAGGGATGGCAAAATATATTTTTTCAAAAATTTTGAAACTACCCCTACGCACCATTTGCACCCCTGTGTTCGTTTTTCTTCTTTTAAGGAGGAATTTCCTTCTTTTAAAGTCGAAAAACTGAAACTTTCAGGAATGGCAAAAGATATTTTTTCAAAAATTTTGAAACTACCCCTACGCACCATTTGCACCCCCTGTGTTCGTTTTTCTTCTTTTAAGGAGGAATTTCCTTCTTTTAAAGTCGAAAAGCTGAAACTTTCAGGGATGGCAGAAGATATTTTTTCAAAATATTTGAAACTACCCTTACGCACCATTTTCACCCCCTGTGTTCGTTTTTCTTCTTTCAGGGACGAATTTCTTTTTTTTAAAGTCGAAAAGCTAAATCTTTTAGGGATGGCAGAAGGTATCTTGTCAAAATTTTTGGAACTACCCGTACGCGCGATTTGCATCCCCTGGGTTCGGTTTCCTTTTTTTATGACATTTTTTTTTCTTTTTAAGTCGGAAAGCCGAAATTTTCAGGGATCGCAGAGGATACAACTGACTTAAAAAAAATAAATAAAAGAAATAGAAATGAAAAATGAAAAATGAAAAATGAAAAATGAAAAATTAAAAATTAAAAATTAAAAATTAAAAATTGAAAATTAAAAATTAAAAATTAAAAATTAAAAATTAAAAATTAAAAATTAAAAATTAAAAATTAAAAATTAAAAATTAAAAATTAAAAATTAAAAATTAAAAATTAAAAATTAAAAATTAAAAATTAAGAATGAAAAATGAAAAATGAAAAATGAAAAATGAAAAATAAAAAATGAAAAATGAAAAATGAAAAATGAAAAATGAAAAATGAAAAATGAAAAATGAAAAATGAAAATGAAAAAGAAAAATGAAAGAAAAATAAGAATTAAAACTTGAAAATGAAGAATGAAAAATTTAAAATGAAAAATGACAAATGAAAAACGAAAAATTAAAGTTAATTTTGAAAAAAAAAAATGTTTTTCATTGATGGCCCAGCACAATTCAATCGTTTAATTTTGATGGACTCCGCATGGACGACGGCGCCGCGCACCGGAGCCGTCGTTCGTCACCAGTTACTTTTCTTACATTTTTACATTTCACAATTTCACATAAAAACACAATTTCACATACATCAAACTTAAGCCTAGGAAAAACTAGTTGTATTCCTAAAAATTTTCTCAAATTGTTCAAAAACACAAAAACTAGAATAATCAAGTTTTGAAAAGAACCTCCTTATTTAGTCTTAGAAATTGTATATCTATGTCATTATTACTATGTTTTTGCTAATGTTTCTCTGTTATTGGATTGTAACATTTGCTAAGAAATAAATAATTATTATTAGTTTTATTAAAAAAAAACTATCGATCAGTGGTCTTTCTCCTATTGAAATATTATACCATATCGTCGATTAATGCACGAGTTAGTTAATATATTTTTCCGCCGATCGTATCTTAATATACAGGGTGTTTCATTTAACTTGAGACTGACAAATATCTTGGGCGTAATACGAAAAAATGATGATATGGACATCATGTTACTTTCTCTGACTTGATGGTATCATAGCCAATTATATTTACGTTTTCATGGTTTATTTTCAATTGAAATCATGTTTTAAATATACATCGAGCGTTGTGTAAACTCGGATGAAACTGACGTTTAAAACGTCAAAATTATGAAAGATGGAAAAATTATACTTCAAATTCAAAAACTCAGTTTACTCAAAAACTAATGGGATTTCGAAAAAAACTTATTCTTTATAAGTTGTTCATTTTAGTATTCTATACAATTATTATTAACATAAATTTGCTGTAACTATTATCTTTTTATAATTATAAATAAAAAATAAAAAAAAATAATATTAATTCTCGAATAAAAAAATGATTTTATGAAAAATGTTTTCAAGCAAAAGATGTTAATTTCTTTGTTGTCTTCAATGTTTGCTTAAATGTTTTTGTGATATTTTTCATATTTAAGAAAATATTGGTAAAAAACAAAAAAAAACACTTCCGGTGTACGAAATTTTACCAAAAGCATTTCAGTTCTTTGGATTATCAAATAAGACGTATGTTTAAAGTTTCATATCAATTGCTCTATTAGTTTTTGAGATACAGCGCACACAGCCACACACACATACACACACTCTAGACACATTTTTTTTTTCAGAAATTGTTGAAATGGCATTTAAGGACCCCGAAATGGATATTTCTGTAAAAAAAAAAATTGAAAAAAATCACGACCACAATACTTCCTCGACTTCGTAACGGAGAAAGTAAAAATGTTCAAAATAATATAAATAATAGCCTGTTTTGATTGTAAGTGTGTAAAGTAATGTAATAGCATGAATAAAGTATTATTATTATTATTAGTCATAGGACAGCTCTCGTGGTCTCGGCTATAGGTATAACAGGATAATATAAAATATTTTAGTAAACATTTTATGAATGTAAAAAGTGGAACTATAAACCGAATAAATGTATCAAATAAATAACAATAACTATTTAAAGCTTTAAAACCAATCACCTTTGAATTTTAATTGAATGAAATAATAATAATGTACGATATAAGTAACGTTATGAAGCTTTCTACATTACGAGAGAAAAGTAGCGACTTAGGACATTTAACTAGTATTGTTAAGAAATTCAAAACAATAAATGTACCTTAACGTAATTCGTTGCTACGCGGTTATTGGCTTGCTAACATTATAGGATAAAATAAATAATATAACCTTTTTGTAGCTAGCAAATTCATTTTTGCCCTTGGATTTCTCGATTTCCTTATTAATCAACTCCTTGCAAATGATAGTCTCTCCATGCACGTGAAATAAGTGTATAAGCCAATTCATTTTTTCGATCGGTTGCGGCTCCATGAGTAACAAATTGACCACTTTTTTATCTGAAAAAAAAATCTATTTTAACATCTGTCGAATATAATGTTAAATTTTCAGTAATAGTAGTTTTGTCGTGTTGTAATGTTACATTATATCGGGGAGGAACATCTACTCACCTGCACCTTTGATTGCAGTATTTGTTCCATTAGCAAGAATACTCATGTTTGTAATAAATCGGATAAATACTTCAACAGCAAGCAAATCGAACTTAAATAAATGTAAAGAAATGTTTGTAGTGTAAATACTCGTGCTTGTTGCCAAGGAACGTCATCGACCCATGAACAGCGGCGGGGTGGTCTTCGCGCTTGTTTATTGAACGACAATTGCAAATCTGTGCAAAAATCATGTTTTAAGGTATTACCAGTTTGCCTCTGCGAAGTGAATGATTATTTTTTGTATGCAAATTAAATTTGTTCAGGTCCAATACGCTCCAAATTAAATTAAATTATTGCAAACACAAATACATCAAACAGCTCTAAACTCGGGTTGTTATTGGGTGTTCTGTCGGAGTTTTCAATTTTAAATAAAAAAAATTCAATAATGTGTTGTGCTTTGTTAATTACAACTTGATTACAATAATAATAAAATAACTTTATTCAAACTGAGTATTACAAAGCATTACAAAGTTAGTAAGGGCCATCGACAATACTTCAGCCCGATCGTAAGATTTCACCAGATTTTAGATTATTCTGTGAAAATCCGACGGCACGGGGTATGGAGAATATGAAGGGTGCTGCAGGAATTGCTAACCGAGCGTTTGAATGGCGAACTGGATGAGTTGTCGAAACTGCTTATTTTTGTCTACTTGACATTTCACTTCGAAGGCCGGTAATTGAATAAAACGGTTATGTAACCTGAAGGGAAATACAGTATCGTGTGGAGCGGAATATTTTATTTTGACTGACGTATAATCTTTACACATTTATTTTGCTTTTGGAGCGCATTTTCAAATTAAGAAAAAAATGGACACCACTTATGTTAACACCTAATATTTCACGTAATTCATTAGTAGATATTTATTTGTTGATGAAGTAAGCTAGTAAGATACGATAATCGAATTAAGCGATATAATTCTCGAAATAATCGATTATTGCAAATTATTGTGCTTTAGAATTAAGATAGAAATTAAGATAAAAATAGAAAACTACAAGGAAACTGTAAATAAAAAACGAAATCGATTATTGTATATCGATTATTACATCGATTATTTTATCCATTATATCGATCATTTATTGTAATATAAATGGGCACAATTATGAAATAAGCTGCATGTTTTAAGAAGCGAATAAATTTGAAAAAATCATGACGTTTGAAACGTCAAAATTAATGACAAACTATTCTTCAAATTACAATTGTGCGTTTACTCAAAAACCAATAAGATTTCGAAATAAACTTATTCTTTATAAGTTGTTAATTTTGTCATTCTCTCCAATTATTATTATTTATTATATTTCTCTCCTATGTCGCTCGTGCTTTCAAACTTTTCTCTCGTAATGTAAAAACTTTCATAACGTTACTTACTTATATCGTAATAGTAATTTATGTAACAAGTTCCGAAAGTTTTTTAACCGCTTGTTAAAAATACTTTAATTACAAGAAATAATTTTGAAAATTTAACGTTTTTATTGTCACCTAGTATAGATAATCAATCCTCTGGATTTTATAATACATTTTATGCAGGAAATTTTGTCCCAATTCAAGCCACAAGAATTTTGACGTCTCAGATTATGCGTATTTTTTTGTTTGTTTTGGCCTGGGACGCACGTTCATGTGGCCAGCTCTATAATGCGTAATAGGATCTTAAAAAAGCCCGCTTTCTAACGGTCCCCGCTGTCCCCCACTTATACGTAAAAAATCGTGTTTAGTTGGCTCTTGCATCGTTTCCACTTCTTTACACATTTTTGTTTGAGAACCGTAATCGATTATCCGTAATTTTTCGATTATCCGTGACCTTGGCTTCTAGGTACCAGGGATAATCGGCATTGTAGTGCATTCGTATTTATTTTTTAGGTTCCCTTAATTGTGATTTAAAAGTTGTAGAGACAATTAGATTTACGGCATTATTTATTAGAAAATATAATATTTTTTTCAAAAAAATCTAAAGCAACCGAGTTACCAGAAAAAGAAAATGAAAAAGAATTAGAGCCTGAAACAGAATCAGTCAGAAAAAACAAGAGAAACTGATAACGAAGAAAATCTTCCTGCCGGATGGAGTCAAAAATTGCAACATTTTTGGGTTCGATTGTGATTATCTAGAAAACTAAGTAATTAACATGTTTTGATTTTTCTAAAATAATAAAACCCAATTATTCTAATTAATGCTGTAGAACTTGAAAGTCTGCAATAATTTCAGTTGAAAAAAATCGATTTTTGAGCGTTGAAAATTGCAATTATTAAGTTAGATGGTGATTATCTAGAAAACAAAATGACTTTGAAATTGGTTTGATTTTTTTAGAATATTAAAGTCTAATTATTTCTCAATAATTCTGCTAAAGTTGGAAGTCAGCATTAGTCAGTTTTTGAAAAATCAATACTTTCGATATTTGAGCACTGAAAATGGAAATATTTTTGGGCTTGGTGGTGATTATACTAGAAAACTAAATAATTAACATCCTTTCATTTTTTTAGAATATCAAAACACAATAATTCCCCAATAATACTGTTAAAGTTGGAACTCTGTATTTAAGCCAGTTAAAAAAAAACAATACTTTTTCGATTTTTGAGCCTTAAAAATTGCAATTTTTGGGTTTGATTTTAATTATCTAGATAACTAAACAATTGCCATTGTTTGATTTTTTGTAATACGTAGGCCCAATTGTTCCTCGATAATACTGTTAAATCTAAAAGTTGTCATTTAAAAACACTTTTTCGATTTTTTAAAGTTGAAAATTTTAAATTTTGAGTTTGACGGCGATTAGCTGAAAAATTAGACTATTAACGGGCATGTATATTATTTTACATCGAAGCTTTATCATTGATGGCCAATTTTGCGAATATTTAAACTCTGCATTTGTTTCAGGTTTTGAATAATCCACTCTTTTTCGATTTTCAAACGCTGAGAAAATGGTCATTCTTGGATCGATCGTGATTATCTGGAAAACGATGTGATTAATATACTTTTATTTTTTTTAATAAAACTATTCCGAAATAATGCTATAAAAGTTGCATTTCTTTTGGTTTTCGAAAAATCAATGCTTTTTTTCGATTTTTGATCGTCCAAAATGTTTATTTTCGGGTTTTATGACGATTTAATGAAAAAAAACGAGGTAAATAATGTGCCTGGATTTTTCTTGAATACCTAAGACTAATAATTTCGGAATCAATTAAAAGTTAAAAGCCTGTAAATGTTTTCAGTTTTGAAAAATCAACGGGTTTTTTATATCCGAGCGATTAAAGGGTTTGATCACGGGTGATGCAATGCAATGAAGCTTTGGAATTGTCTACCGCATCATATCAAAGATGTTAGACATATCAAATCGTTTAAAAACAACCTATTTGCATATTTATGTGAAATGGAACCATATACAATTATTATTATTATTATTGTTATTAATATGCTTGGATTTTTCTAGAATATCGAATCTCAATTATTTCTGAATAACGCTGTAAAAGTTATTCTGTATTGCTTTCGGGTTTTGAAAAATCAACGCTTTTTCAATTTCTAAGCGTTGAAAAATCCCATTTTTGGGTTAAATTAGGACTTAGAAAAAATGGGATAATAATGAGCCTGGATTTTTCTTGTACATCCAAGTCTAATGATTTCGGAATTAATCTGTTCGAGTTAAATGTTCGTAAATGTTTTTAGTTTTGAAAAATCCACGATTTTTTAGTATTCGTACGCTTAAAATGGTCATGCTTTCGTTTGATTATGGGTGATTATCTGGAAATCTTAAATGATTAACGTGCTTAGGTTTTTTCTAGAATATCGAATCCCAATTATATCTTAATAATGTTGTAAAAAATGTAATTTTGTTTTGCTTTCAGGTTTTGAAAAATCAACGCGTTTTCGATTTTTGAGCTTTGAAAATGGCCATTTTTTGCGATTAATTTATATTTTAAATTAATTTCGCATGAATATGGTGACAATAGTGTAAATTATGAAATAAATAAATTAATTAACATGTACTCATTTTTCTACAAAATGAAATCATTTTTGAATAACTTTTTAAAAGTTAAATTGTGAATATTCATATATTCAGGCTATTTCGACTTTATTAAATCATTTAATGCCTCTGCAACAAGTGAAATTGTCTCAAATTTATTAAAATGTCTGCATTTAAATTAAATCCTAATCGTTTCTGAATAATACTTTAAAAGTTAGAGGTCTGCATTTGTTTTCGGTTTTGTATAAGTTTGGTGTAACTATTATTGTTTCATAAAAAGACATATTTCGGAAACAAATATTTTCAAACAAAAAATGTTCATTTCTTTGTTGTCTTCAACATTTTTTTAATGGATGTGAAATGTAATAACAAGAGGGTGCGACTGAGAATACTAATTTAAACTTGCATTATGTGCGTATCAGCATCAGTTTTATAAATGACTTTAAGCATTTTGGTTTCGTAGATATCAAATTTCAAAGTTGATTTTGCGGTCGAGGAGAAAATAATAAAAATAACTTTAACATGAATTACAAATAAATGATATTGTCGTTCTATCCAAATTTATTTATCGATTTTCGGTTAAAGTTTTAAAATTTGGATTTTCTTTGTCACATATTAAAAAAATTAAAAATTTGTAACGCGGACATTTAATTCCATTAAAATTAGATTAAATTTACAAAACACTATTTTTCCATGATTAATAGTAAATAAATGATATTAATTGTTATTCTATCCAAATTTACTTATCGATTTTCAGTCGGAGTTGAAAAATTTGGTTTTTTATTGTCACTTGAGAATAATATTAAAAAAAATTAAAAATATGTAACGCGAACATTAAATTCAATAAAAATTACATTCTCTTTACAAAACATTATTTTTTCCATGAATAAAAGTAAATAATTGATATTGTCATTCTATCTAATTTTATTTATGGATTTTGGGTCGAAGTTCAAAAATTAATTAACATGAACTGATTTTTCTACAAAATGAAATCATTTTTGAATAACTTTTTAAAAGTTAAATTGTGAATATTCATATATTCAGGCTATTTCGTCTTTATTAAATCATTTAATGCCTCTGCAACAAGTGAAATTGTCTCAAATTTATTAAAATGTCTTCATTGAAATTAAGTCCTTATCGTTTCTGAATAATACTTTAAAAGTTAGAGATCTGCATTTGTTTTCGGTTTTGTATAAATTTGATGTAACTACTATTGTTTCATAAAAAGAAATATTTCGGAAAAAAATATTTCCAAACAAAAAATGTTCATTTCTTTGTTGTCTTCAACATTTTTTTAATGGATGTGAAATGTAATAACAAAAGGGTGCGACTGAGAATACTAATTTAAACTTGCATTATGTGCGTATCAGCATCAGCTTTATAAATTAATTTCAGCATTTTGCTTTCGCAGATATCAAATTTCAATGTTGATTTTGCCGTCGAGGAGAAAATAACAAAAATAACTTTAACATGAATTACAAATAAATGTAATTGTCGTTCTATCCAAATTTATTAATCGATTTTCGGTTAAAGTTTTAAAATTTGGATTTTCATTGTCACATATTAAAAAAATTAAAAATTTGTAACGCGGACATTTAATTCCATTAAAATTAGATTAAATTTACAAAACACTATTTTTCCATGATTAATAGTAAATAAATGATATTAATTGTTATTCTATCCAAATTTACTTATCTATTTTCAGTCGGAGTTGAAAAATTTGGTTTTCTATTGTCACTTGAGAATAATATTAAAAAAATTAAAAATATGTAACGCGAACATTAAATTCAATAAAAATTACATTCAATTTACAAAACATTATTTTTTCCATGAATAAAAGTAAATAATTGATATTGTCATTCTATCTAATTTTATATATGGATTTTGGGTCGAAGTTTAAAAATTCTGTTTTCTATTGTCACTTGAGAGAGATATTAAAAAAAATTAAAAATATGTAAATTTAATAAAAATTACATTCAATTTACAAAAAAAATATTTTTTTTTTGAATAAAAGTGAAATTTTGAGTTGTGTGCTTGGTTTTATTCCATATTTTTAAAAGCTAAATCCAAAGTAGAAAAAATAATATATTAGACTTGTATAATAAGAGGTATTGTGGCACTCGTTCCATTGGAGTGCTTGTGCCACAATAGGTTAACAATTTTGGGATTATAATAATTATAATTAGGAATTTCGTGTGTGCTTCTTTAGTACAAAAGTTACAAGCGAAAAACTAAAAAAAAGAAGCACAAACGACGCACAGAAAAAAAAATCGAAATTCGAAACTTCACCCGCTAACTTCAACCGGTTGTTGAGCAAACTGAATCTCATCACTGCCTATAATCCCATATCATTTTAATTCAGTAGTAACACAGGATAACAAATATAAATATAAATACTTATATAGGGTGATCCATGAAAAAGAATCTGTAATTTTAAATGAATGACCCTATTTAAATTGCAATTTTTTTTCAAATGCAAATAATTATTTGCGTGTTTTGATTTATAACCCAGAGCGTTAAAATACTCTGTATTATTTTTTGTTGATATACTTTACGTGTATTTAACTTGATTATCGATCCTGTATTTTTCGTGGTATTGTTTACGAACGTTGATTTTCGGAACTGTGTGTTTATTAATTTAGGTCGCGAGGATGTACGATCCTAAATTGTGCATTTGAAAACATTTGTCGTAAATTTTCTCCGCGAGCGACTTTTTTTATGTCCCTTGTTGGGTTTCGTCAGCGTGTGCGTCCTTGAAGCGTTTCGTATTTCGCGTTTGTTTTGGTTATAATTACCGACCAGTCTGTTTCTTATTTAAAAAAAAGTTACCATTGTTTTTGTTAAAATTTTAATCATTTCTTAGTGTGGATTATTTATGTATTATCTGAAATAATATTATCTTTGATTGTCCATTTTCAACTTAATTTTTAACCAACTTGTTTTTTACTAATGGCACTCAATTTTTGACTGAAGATAGTCTAAAGTTTAACCTTTAAAATCTTTGACTATATACTTATGGACTGCTAGCGCAACTTCATGTGTGTCTCCAAGCAACGGTGGCGCGGTGGGACCCTAAATGGTTGCGGTATGTTACTAAATTGGTAACTATTTTGTATCTATGACATATGAGTCTCTGAGCTCGCATTGCATATTGTGGTAGAGTACGTTTGAATAGAGAAGAGCCCAAGGTTGCTCGAGATTTCAACGGTCGCTAGTGCCAGTGGCGTGCGCAATTCAAGTAAATATATTTCGGAGGGCAGAAAATAATACGTGAAAATCCCAATATAGGTGCCGCCTTCAAAAGCATCTATATTCCTTCGTATTCCATAAACTCTGTACAGATAATTTCACGAGATTGAGAGTGAATTACTTGTCCACGTTTCCCCAACAAACACTTCCTTCGGTGGCCATCGGAATGCAGTGATAAATGATTTAATAAAAAATGAAACAATTAATATAAACCACTATCGTACAGTTCACTAACTAATAAGTTCTAAAAAGAACTGATTTTTATAAACACTGGAAAAACGAATCAAAGCAAAACAACGAACAATAAAAAGCAGAATGATACTCGGAACTCGGAAGCAACTACGCTAATGAAACACTGCTACACCCTATTCTGCATAATAGACTCGACTAACGGCTAAAAACCAGTTTTCGTTCGTGCGCAAGGTTCTTCTCTATTCAAACGTACTCTACCCTGCAATTTATTCACACCTTTGAATATTTAAACATTTATATATTGTCAAATATTCACACCATGTCAAAATATTGCTATGCGAAAGGCTGCAATACATCCACGTATATATGCCAACGCGGTTATAATACTCGTCAGCTGATGTACACGTCAGTTGACTTTTGACTTATAACCTAAAATTCTGTATTAGATTTCCATCAAATCCGGAACTTCTCAAATTATGGGTTGATGCTTTGCTTGTAAAGAACAGGCAGGAAAGTGGACCCGAGTTGCCGAAATATGCTCGCATTTGCATTCTCCACGTTGCTGATGAATACTTCGAGAAATATTTTTTTTTGCTTTCCGGTTTTTAAATTACGCTCCATTTTCGGCTCCGGGGCGGGACTTATATCAGGCTCCAGCTCGTGGACAACTTTTGGAGCAGTGATCATATCGGGAATGGAGGGGGAATAGCAGTCCATTAGTATATAGTCAAAGTTTAAAATAGTATATAATAATGTAAGCCACCCAATCACTACCACATGAAATATGCAGTTAATGCCATCTATGAGAAAAAAACGATATTAATTATCGAACAAGCTAATATACATAATAACTATAACTAACAATAAATTCAGTGATCTATGATTTATTGGGCAAAACTAAAAATTTGAATAATTTGACAAACCTGTCTCTTTATACAGAAATTCTACACCATGTTTACCATTTCATCTTATATAACTACCGGTAAAAGTTTGTACAATTTATTGATGGCGTACATGCTATACAAACTGGTGGGAATGTTTTCGCATACTCTGGGCATTTCTAAATGGTTAGTTTTTTTGGGCACATCTATGATTTTGCTGAGGTACTACACCGAAGGATTGGTGCTGTTGCTCACGTGCGGACACTTCATTTATACAGTGGTGCGATTTCTCTGCGTCGGACGAAAAGAAGATAGACTGGTGAATAATACTACGCAAACCATTGAAGACAGTAAGTTGTGTTTACAGTTTAAAATGTGGATGACCAATTTTATCTTAATTTGTTTAACCCTTAACTGGTGACCATGGGTCTGCATTAAACAAATCCACGCCACTCTTAAACCGCAGCAAGTGTTGGTCCGCCCGCCCAGGTACCCTGGTCAATTCATTGATTGATGGTTGAGGCGTTAACTTCGTGATATATTTGGGAACTTTAAATAAAACCGTTTCTTTGTTAATATGTGTAAAAATGATCAGCTTCTGATCAAAACTCAAGTCACTAAAAAATAAAGTGTGATATTAACAAGAAACTGTTTTATTTAAAACTCTCCCTATTCAGTTGTGAGTAGCTACAAAACTCTTGTTATTTTTTGTAAACTTGTTGAAAACTTAACACGGTCGGTGAGACCCATTATCACCGTATACGCATCATTTGTGCAATGGCTTCTGGAAGTAAACCAGTGCAGTTTACGGATGCAGATTTTTACAAAGTAGTGCTACAGAGGTATAATGAATTTGAGTTGAGAGTCATATTAGCAACCGCGATGATGAAATTGCAGACCCAGACTCTGCAGTGATCACAATTTGTTTTCCGAAATAGTAATTGACGATGTATTCTAAAGTGGTGTTGCACCTATAAATGAAGAACCAGAACCCGTTGATTCTTCGGATCAAAAGTGTGTCACATATTGCACCAATCGGAGAACCAGGTGGTGGCCTGTGCCTGTTTTCTTCGTTATTTTGAATAGAGTTTCAGTAAACTCTTTTATAATTTTTTTGACATAGGTACCCAAAAAAACAAAAATATTTACATTTGACTTCCAAGAGAACTTCGTACAGGTATATCTGAATTTCTAGAAAAACCAGTACCTCTTCCTGAAACTGATGAAGTTGAACAAAAAAATATGTCTCTGCAGTTATCAAAATGACAAAAACTAATCTGAGATCTGTTAAATTTAAAAACCAGTATGATTACCATCTGTAGAAACATATGCGTTAATTATGCAAGAGACTGATTTTTCACAATTAAGAATTTTTTTCATTGACATTAGGCATTGCAGTTTTTCGTAAAATATATGTTTTTATTTGTTGGTTCTATTGTTATCGGCGCTTAGTTTATCTACGGGTCTTAACAAATGCGTAATTATCTTAATTTGCATTTTATGAGTTAACCATTGCTCCTTTTCAATATTAATATAAATCCGCATTATTAAAATTTCCAAACGAGATAATTTTCGAAGAAGTACAGACATCGTTACCAGCAGACGACGTCTGAAGAAGCGCCGCCTACTGGTCCAGCCTGACGTCCCGAGACGCCGTATCAACTCACAACGCCACGATGTCTACAGACGAGTCCCTCCGGATGTCATCCGCAGACGCCATGATATCCACAGACATCAAAGACGCCGCACCAGCCGTCCCAGAAGTTGCAACCGCCCGAGGTTGTAACTTTTTAGACGCCGCAAACAGCGACCGCCCAGCCTACTGAAGGCGACCCGCCACAACCGCGACCGTCATCGAAGTTGCTATCACGATTACGGACCCGCGAATCGTGATGCGAGTGACCGCGACCGCAACCTTTGATAATTTTATACTTACTGTTAGTTCCCCGCGAAAAGACGCAATAGCGTAGTGTAAGTGCCCTCATGAACGCTTCTGTGCGCCATGAATAACAACCCGAACATCCGCGTCCGCCTGACGATACGCAGGTACCATCCAGGAATGTGTCGTGACGCCGCCCCTGACCAGCTGGCAGATATCTGGAAAACCGTTGACGAAGGCGTCGGAACCAGTACCGCCCACAACACCAACCCAGACACACACCACCTACAATCACCCGCCTGCATGCGGGAACTTATGCAGTGGTGCTATGATTAGATGACAACATGCAACCACACCCCTTCCAGCTCCAGCCGCCCAAGGACTGGAGACAGAAACCGAACGTCTTGGTACGCGCCGTGCTAGTGCACATCAGGATGAAAGCTCATCTCTGGCCACACAAGACGTGACTGTTCCGAGGATGCAACCAGCATCCTGGGACCCAGGCATCCAGAGATGCAGAGATCCGGTGTCGAGGTGGCTGAATCCCCCTCGCACTGTAATTGCGGAAGGATCTCCAAGGACCAGCGTTGAGAGCAGCTAGTGCTGCCTCGCAAAGACGCCCAACAGAAGTTCCCAGTGGAACTTGGATCCGGTGTAGGAAGACCGAATCCCCTTACACCTCAACCTCGGAAGGACCCACCTTTGTTATGACATAACTACGACGACGACTTCAACTGGCAGCCATCATATGTACATACTTTCTACGCACTTTAAAATTCTCTCGTTTTCCGAGGCCGTTTGTTATCGGTGCTTATCTATGCATCTTAACAAATGCGTAATTATCTTAGTTTGCATATTATGAGTTAACCATTGCTCCTTTTCAATATTAACATAAATCCGCATTCTTAAAATTTCCAAACGAGATAATTTTCGAAGAAGTACAGCTGCCAGTAAGATACAATGAAGGGATAATCCTCTACCGCTATGCATCTTACCATCGAGGACGTCGTTAGGACATTTCGCAGAACTATTAGTGGAAAAGTGCAGCTGCCAGCTGCAACACCAGCCCAGAACACCACCAAATACAACCACCTATCTGCATGCGGGGACATCAGACCGATTGACAAAAACATCCAATCAGAACACCTCCAGCTCCAGCCGCTCCGTGCTCCGCCTCGGCGTTCGATGCACCAGCCACCATAAGGACTGGAGAGACAGACTGCACGTCTTGGTTCCCACCGTGCCAGTGCACTCAAGGATGACAGTTCATCCCCGGCCCGACCAGACGGGACTGCTCCTAGGATGCGGCCACTCCAGGCATCCAGTATTGCCGAGATCCGGTGTGGGATGTCCGAATCTCCCCACACCTCACTCTCGGAAGGATCTCCAAGGACCAGTGTCCCGGCCGGCATCCTAGGACCCAGGCATCCAGAGATGCGGAGATCCGGTATTGAGACTGCTGTTCCGCCCCTAGCTGCCTGCGTACGTGCTGAAATCGTTTCGATCCAAATTGTGTTCCGGTCGCGCCCTACCACCACCATCACCACCTGCAACCCGGAGCAGAGTAGGGCGTGGACACTATAAAGGCCAGGGAGCACTCCGCCAACCAACGAGAAAGAAATATATCAATCACTCAGAACTTAGACACTTCGACACGAAGTTCTGCAACAGAGGCGCCGCCGTCAATCCAACGACGCCGCAGCCGCACATCCAACGACGCCACGCTGCCATCGCCGCCGCTGTCCTCGCCGCCGCTGCCATCGCCGCGGCTATCTTTGCCGCCGAACCGCCGTTCACCTCCGCGAACTCGTCGGGCGTCCCGGTGCGAACTAAGTGAAGTGTTGGTGACTATTGCTTTCGTGACTGTTTTTCTTTTCGTGACTTTTATTTTTGACTTTCCCGCGTGTATATATTTTATTTTCTTGCTGTACATAATCCGTGTGTAAATAAGAGCGATCGTTATCACGCCTATCAGAATTTTTCTGTCTCTGTCCCCATCCTTTGTGTTTCTTGTGCTCTTTCATAGCGACCCGACTCCAAACTAGCAGGATGTCATCGAGGGCGATTTTCACCTCTTTGCTGCGACACTATTTTTTACTTTAATTATATAAGTTTCATTTTGCAAAATCGTGTTGTTTTACAAAAAAGTTATCGAGGAAAAAATATAATAAATGAATTACAACAGGATTATTTCTCTTATTTTAGGTTTTGTCATGAATAAAGCTCTATTTTCACAACTCTGTTGAAAAATACAGTAAATAATGATACAGTTGCATTTGGCTGTATATTGAATAAGCACTTGAATATAAAAGAAATATGTAACTTAGTCTGACGGATCCTACGTCGTCAGTTATGTGGCACAAATGCCATGTCATCAGTTAAGGGTTAAATGTGTAAGATTTTTGAAATACTTAAAATTGACACCACGTACGTCAAAATTTCATGTCAAAATGTTATGAACATTATTTCAATATTTATTGAAATTAGAGACGATTTTGGATAAAATGTTATATTATACTTATGTAGAATTACTCATTAGTCTCTTAAGAAAATTACTTTAAAAAACAAAAACTTTTTCTTGTGGGACTGATTACGTACATTCCATACTCGTATAATTATAGTAGAGAATATAACTGATTTGAAATAATACAACTCAAATCTGGGACGCAGATTGGCTGCCACTGAAAATACAACTCAAATCTGGGACGCTGATTGGCTGGCACTGAAAATACAACTGATCCTTGAAAATACAACTCGAATGTAGGACTCTGATTGGCTAGCGCTAATACAAACTAGACAGTGACAGTGGCTGTCAAACGGTGCGGTGCATTCATTACACGAATTTGTAAATTCCGCTACGTTTATACAAAATGCGGAGTTTTTGAAACAACCTGCCCTACAGTTATAAAAGACAGTGAAAAATTACATTCCGAACATACAAAACCAAAACAAATTTTATATGTAATTCGTTATATTCTCTAACCGAACATAACGCGTGGGGAGATTAAAACCATTGCAATTTTATTTTGAAATACACTCGTTATAATCTCGGATAAAAATGCAACGACTGCGAAGTCGTATAACTCGTGATTTCATTTAAAAAAAAATTGCTATGGTATAATCTCCCCACTTGTTATATTATAACTGAGAATATAACTGATTTGAAATAAAACAACTCAAATCTGGGACGCTGATTGGGTGGCACTGAAAATACAACTCAAATCTGGGACGTTGATTGGCTGGCACTGATAATACAACTGATCCTTGAAAATACAACTCGAATGTAGGACGCTGATTGGCTAGCGCTAATACAAACTAGACAGTGACAGTGGCCGTCAAACAGCGTATTAATTACACGAATTTGTAAATTCCGCTACGTTTCTACAAAATGCGGCGTTTTTGAAACCAGTTATAGAAGAAGTGAAAAATTACGTTCCGAACATACAAAATCAAAACAAATTTTATATGTAATTCGTTATATTCTCTAACCGAATATAACACGTAGGGAGATTAAAACCATTGCAATTTTATTTTGAAATACACTCGTTATAATCTCGGATGAAAATGCAACTCCTGCTTCGCAGTCGTTGCATTTTCACCCGAGATTATAACTCGTGATTTCATTGAAAAAAAAATTGCAATAGTATAATCTCCCCACTTGTTATATTATAACTGATTATATATCAAGGGAGAGAAGTGCGTGAAATAGCATTCTCTCCTTAGAAATATATACTATTTTTTTCACAAACGGGATATTTCAAGAGTTCGTTCTTAAAACCCAATCTACAAAAAAATGCTGTCAGCCGTGACAGTTAATAGCTATTATTACAACTAGGGAAATATGCATAGTATATTTCCCGAGGTTGGCTAGTTACATCCCGAGGGCGAAGCCCGAGGTATGTATAGGCAATCAAGGGAAATGTATTCATATTTCCCGTGTTGTAATCAATAGTTTTTTTCTGATTGAAAGAATATTGTTCTGTAAATGGGAAAATATTGGATTGTAAATTTTTGAATTTATCGGATTGGTAACGTTGCTAAGGGCCTTGTTTGCAAATATCATAGTTGACTGGTTTGATTTTTGCGTTGTTTCATAAATTGGTGAAATGTCAAACTATGTGTTAACGCAAGCGGCGAAAGACCGTGAATGTTTGGTTCCGGTAAAATCCAAAGCTGCTTACACCAAAGAAGATTTTAAAGCTGGAGGGAACAAAAATTTGGTGAACGGTGTCGGTGTCGGCCTCGTATTTTAAAGATTTGGTATGTTGCTACGATTTTCTTATTAGGGAAATATGAGCGCTTCATATTTCCCTAGGGAAATATAAGTGCGTTATGACATATCGTAACTAAAGCAATATCACTCAATATAGTTTCAATCAGAAAAAAATAAATAATGGAACCTCGCAGGGAGAGAAATCATCATTAATTTTTTCTCTCTCATGATTTCAACAGCTGAGAAATTGATTTTCGCTCCCGTTTGTGAAAAAAAATAACTATTATTAAAATAGTCCTATTAAATTACACAGTGCAACGTTTTTAAAGTCATCGAGTGCAAACTTCTTCTCGTGTGGAATTTCTTGAAGTACTCCTTGAAACTAACATAATCCCATTCGGGTTTTGCTATTTTTAGCTGCTGTTCGGATTTTATGGCCTCATGTTCATAATTATAATTCTTCGGAACATCATAATATTGGAAAATGCTTTTTTCACATTTTCAAGTTGTATTTTACATCGAAAATTCGAGATTTTAGTTTATTAACTATGTGCATTTTTTCCCATAGATGGCGTTGTCGCAAGTACATATAAAGCTTGAAGTAGCTCTAGTAAAGCTTGAACTAGCTCTAGCAATCAATAGAAATGTCGTTAATGTAACAAGACAATAACACAATGTTTTGAGCGAAAAACAAATTAAACAGCAAAAACATTAAATGCTTCAATATGGTAAATACAAATTGCCCAAAAATAAATGGATTTTGTTAAGTTTGTGGTCAAATAGTGCCCAAAGTTGGAAAGAAGGAGCAAAAAATTGTTAACTCCGGAATTTAAATACTTCATTGCTTGCAGAAGTTTGTTGGTGGAGTCATAAGATATCCCAAGATGAAGATGCAGGCACCAAAGTGGCGAAGGACGATAGATTTGAAGGACCCACCGAAAGAGATATGCCATTGAATGTGCTATCAAGCTCAGATGGTGCATCAACTTCACAGGCTTCACCGAGAGCATCAACTTCAATGGATATTGATTAATTCATTTTTTTTGCCTTTTGCTACATTTTTCATACATTTCTCGAATTTTCGACGTAAAATGCAGCTGGAAAATGAATATTTTTGTTTATTTTGATGAAGATAAAGTTAAAAAGAGAGAATATGAAAATGAAACTTTCGCGATTTTACCAATTTTGAGGCACTAGATGCAGTTTTTTCGGGTTAGTTTGTTTTACACTTTTTTCTCCTAGTCTATAGCTACAATTGTGCCGAAGACAGGAAAACAATATTCCAATTGGTTTTCGAGATATAGCCGCGAGAAAAATTGCATGTTCTTCGGAAAAATCAAGTTTTAGCCAAAATATACATGAGGCCATAAAATCCGGACAGCAGCTTAAACTAGCAAAACCCTAAATGGGGTATACTTGTTTCTCATTGATCACTTGGTAAAACATTATGTTAATATAGGTTTATAAATTAAAATTCACTTGGTTTGTTTCACGATTAGTAGATAATAAAACAATCTAATCGTGAAACAAACCAAGTGAATTTTAATTTATAAACCTATATAAACCTAAATGGGGTTTTGTTAGTTTCGATAAGTACTTCGATAAATTCCACACGAGGAGTTTGGATTTTATGTGTTGCACTGTGTTATTAGTTTAGGCTCATGTGAAGTTACATCCTCTAATAATGTTGTAATGATGGCAAAACAATTTATGTTATGAGATTTCAAAATAATGTATACCCTATTACTTAACATCTTATAGCATGTCTGGTTATAATGAAGTATTTTTTATATTTTCTAGATAACATTTGTGATATCAGGATGTTTTAGATATATCATACGCGACGTTTCTACTCAAAGAGCTAGTTTTTAATATGTAAAAAAATATTTTTTACAAATATGTACTTATTATATTCTTTATAAATAAACATGTATTACTTTTATATTATTTTTTACAAATATGTACTTATTATATTATTTATAAATAAACATGTATTACTTTTATATTAAACCTTGTTAGTAAATGTTTGTTTAACTAACACTTATTGGAGATGCATAATTGATTGATGCAATAGCGTCATGCAATGCATTGTTTATCTAGGTACTAATATATAGGGTGAATGGGAATTTGGTAGAAGAAATAATTAATAATCGCAAAAGTTTTCATAATAATAATGAAAATAATATACAGGGTGTCCCAGACCACAAGTAACAGGCTTTTTTGAGAAAACGGCTAGTCGGGGAGAGTTGGGACGAAAAAATATTACTAAAGCCTTATTAAAGAATTGAATGATGATATTATTATTCCCAAAAACGGCTGGCATCCCTGAGAGTTCGTCAGAAACACCAGATTTTCAAATGGCTCTGTAGGTCAAATGTGGTATCGTTTAAAAGGTCTTTAGAAAACAAGAAATTTTTGTAGGAAACATAATTTTGTTATTATACAGAGTTCGCCAGAAAAATGTATATACACTTTAAGGAACAAAAACTATGTATTATGTATTTATTTTACATTTAAATACTGATCAATCATGGTTCTACAAGATCTTCCCATTATAATGACTCATGTAAATTTGCAATGGATCCGCACAAAGCATTTAAAGATGATGGAAACGAAAATAGTGGCCAAGGTATCCTTCAAATTGATTTAGCGATGTTATTTGGATGTCATTACCAGCATGAAGTCCAGAGTGCTCTCTGCGCGTCGTATTTGCATCAAACTATCACCATTTTGGTAATACGCTCTATAGTCGAGTTTATCGATAAATGGCTTGTCTGGTAATTAAAGAGAGAGATTAAAGATAGATGAGACATGCGGAGCATATTTCGAAATGAAGCAACGCTGAAATATTAGCCGCACCCATGAGGTCGACCACTCATAAATAATATTGTTTGTCGATCAATGAATTCTGGGCAAAGGATGAGAAAAAAAAATGCTCACATGTGCCAACTTATCGTAAACTTGACTTTAGCTGCGTAACTGCTCTGTTCATCCATCCTACGAGCCATTATAAGTTAAATGATGTGACATTTATCCCCACAATCTAATGTACTACTTTTTAATAAGAAATCGAGCTAAATGAAGTAAAGAGCGTGCCTCAGGGCCGATCCTGTACCCTTGGCCGCCCGCCTGCAAATGATGAGTTGGCCGCCCCCTCAAGTGCATATCTTGGGGGTTGCGTGTTTACTATTTTAGTAATAAGACACCAAAAAGTAACTTATTATCAAGAATATGTATAATTTCAATTACATATAATACGTAACTTTTTGCTACAAAACGAAATATTCGCTATTTTTTGCATTTACGATATTTTAAAATATTGTTTCAATTAAATAATTTGTGCAACGTTACGACAATGGAAGTCGCCCTAATGGTGTATCTATCTATTACGAATACTTGGGGTTACAACTCCATAGTGAAAAACCGTTTCTCTGTCAGCGTCTATATTGACCTGATGAGATCTAATAAGATTGAAACTGGTGCTCAGTTGTCGCGCGGAGAAACAATATTTCATGTTTATCAATGATATTGTTATAATTGTCGCTAGTTTATGGTTTCTTATTGTCTGTGGATTTCTCCACTCAGTCAAAGAAATTGTCGAATGTTAAGATAATAGATGTTGCCCTGATGGTGTATCTAGCTATTACGGTTTGAAATTTTAATTATTTACATTCAAGTTGACACAGTGCCACCGGAACATGTTGATGGTAGAGCCACTTATACAATATACCCCCCCCCCATAATTTTTTTTAAGAAAGAAAGAACGATTTATCTTCCTAGACCAAAATAATTGGCGAAAAAGTGTTTTAAGAGTTAATTAAAAATTCTTTCTAAGCTTGAAACTGCAGGTTCTTCTTGGCTCTATATAACGAGACACCCCTGTCCTCAGCACTAAACTTATTGATAATTGAATAGTTTTGTGGCTGATAATTGTTGATAAATTCATTATATTTAAGGATGAGTGATATTTTACGTACCTGTGATTTTTCACTGATAGTAAAAAATCACAGGTCGTTACTTTTCACCGTGACTGTGATTGCGACTGTTAGCCAAACTGTGACTGCTAATTAAACAGTGATTGCTACTTCAAACGAGATTGCTACGTAAAATTGTAATTGATACCCAAACTGTGATTGTTAGCGAAAATCCTAATTTTTTGACATTTTTCACCAATTTTATAGATAAGTTTTTCTTAACCATTTTTCAAAGCTCGTAAATTTTGGCACATTTTGGTTTTCAAATAATCGAGATCACCTGACACGTTTGGGTATTATAAATCTTTAAAAAGTTACTTAATATACGTTTCTAAACCTTGTTTTTGGACATTTTTTTTACACATTTTACAAACAAGTTTCTTAACATTTTTTTGTAGATATTTTAGTTTTCAATCAATGGAGATCATCCAACGCGTTTGCAAGTTATAAACTTCAAAAAAATCACCGGCAAAAACTATCTAATAACAAAAAAAAAAATACAAAAATCGTTTATATTTTTCTTCAATGATTTTTTTCACATTTTAAAGCTTGCATTATTAAAATTATCCAACATATTTGGAAGTGCTATTTTCAAAAATCGACAAACACCTTTTGCTAAAATTAAACACACAAATGTCTCGATTTTAACGTTTCAATGATCAAAAAAAAATTCTCTAAAACGAGAAAAAGGGTTAAAAAACAAGATTTGCAGTATTTAACACGTTTGGTCGCTATACGTATTAAAAAACCAAACATTGAGGATTCGATTTTTAAAACGTATAACGACTTGACTTGAAAATCTTGATTTATCTTTTCTTTGTAGAGAAATTTTTTGAAAATCGTAAATTTGGCACTATTCTGCTTATGAATGATCATAATCAAGATTTTATAGGTATTTTATTAACCTCTTCTCATTTTTTTTTTATTTCGATTTGAAATCGAATGATCAAAATCATTTTATTATCTTTTGATTAATTTATTAATTGGTGAAAAACTAGGTGCGTGGGTAACAAGATATGGCCCACTCACCACGTAAAATAGCACCCACCCACCATTCACTCTACCAACTTTATACTAACCTAAAATTCTGTATGGTTGAAGAAATGTGAAGAAATGAAAGTTTAAAAATAATGCGAAACGTATTTTGTAAATCTAAAAAGCTTTATTAATTACTTTATACTCCATTTTTCTCTGCTCTCATGTTTAAATTACTATTTTCATGACCTGAAAAAATAAAAATAAAAACAAATGCTGAACTTCACAAACGTACTCAAAATTCATTTAACTTTAATATTCGGTGCGAACAACTAGACATTCTTTTATTATAATTTTTGAAATAATACCACGGAACCAGCATTATAACAATTTTCAAATTACAAATTTCACGAACTTAAAAAAAAATTCTCTCAAATTTCAAAATATACTGGCCGATTCGACGTTAATTATTTCATTTAAAAATAATCCCTCGAGAACAGAGCAAATTATCATTCTAAATATGCGCATTCTCAGAAGCAAAACACAAATTTAAAAAAAATACGATTATCAAGTATTAGAATTGAAACTTTACAAAATGGCCAAAAATTCATTCCATTTTACGATTCTGCAAAAATCTTTAAATGCTTCTCGTCTAGATTTTAAAACAACTCCCCGAGAACAGAGCAAATCGTTATTTTGAAGATGAGCTTTTTCAGAGACATAGAAAAACATTTGCAACATACTTTACTCAAAATACATTCCACTTTACGTTTCCGCAACAGTCTAGAAATGCTTCTTCACTAATTTTGAAATAATCACAATTTCAAAAGGTGTTACGATGTTTACTAACCGTGATCACGGTTTAAAATCACTGATATTAAAAAGTAGCAATCACAGGTAGCAACGTGATTCAAAAGTAGTAGTTTTGCTCATCTCTAATTATATTTAAAAGTGTTATGGTGTATTAATTTATTTCTATACATAATCATTTGTGTAATTTCGATTATATTTCACCGCCGACAATAACTGAGGACCGATTTGGACCTACATTAGTCTCATATCAGCATACTACGATCGTCGTTGATGCGGAAACAGAATTCGACTATGCCCGTTATAAACCAATCAAGTAACCGTTAGAATAGAAAAACAATTAGGGCGACATCTATCGCCGAAAATGTTACAACGTTCTGAAATTATAATATATCGGCAATAGATGTCGCCCTAATTGTTTTTCTATCCTGACGGTTACTTGATTGGTTTATAAGTGGCCAAAATACAGATAATTCGGTGAGATAAATTGATTGCTGCCTTTAAAAAATCGTTATTTCTCCTATAGAGATTGGAACTATTTCGTCTAGAAGCAAGAATTTGACTTGTTAAAAAGTGCACAATAGCAATCATTCTTTTGACAATAGTCCTCCATCGTTTTTTCTCGAATTCAAATTGTTGTTGTTGCTCTTTGTCTATGATTTTTATTTATTTAAACGGATTTTTAACTCCCGCCATTTTTGGAGACACTTAATATACTTTGCACTGTTCTCATATTTTACAAATTGATCAGCACAATGGCGTATGTCTTTAAAACCCGTAGTTATACTTTTAATATTTCCTTTTCTAAATAATTTACATAAGACACAAAATCCGCAGCTTTGTCTTTCGTTTTGCGGGCTTCGCTGGTTTCGCCGCTCCTCTAATCGCCGCCCACGTGCCATGCACTCTCTAGCCCTCCGGTAGGAGTGCCTTGAAATATCCCAACGATGATTACGTTGAAGACCATACAAGTTATTAGTAATAGTCTTTGGTGTATCAAATTTCAATGAAAACGTAGTATAATAAGGGTAGTCGTTACCGGACAAGTTAGAGTTGGAAGGATATATATTTTTACTTTCTTCGTTACGAAGTACGAGACAGTATTGTGATCGTGATTTTTTTTTCAAAATTTTTTTTTACGGAAATAT
Source organism: Ocypus olens (assembly GCA_910593695.2). Taxonomy (NCBI): domain Eukaryota; kingdom Metazoa; phylum Arthropoda; class Insecta; order Coleoptera; family Staphylinidae; genus Ocypus; species Ocypus olens. Next base: position 25,415,832 of record OU343059.1, read on the forward strand.
CCGTTTTGGGGTCCCTAGATGCCATTTCAAAAATTTCTGGAAAAAAAAATGTGTCTGTGTGTGTGTCTGTCTGTGCGCGCTGTATCTCAAAAACAAATGGAGCAACTGATATGAAACTTTGAAAATCCGTCTTATTTGATAATCTGAAGAACTGAAAAGCTTTTGGTAAAATTTCGTACACCGGAAGTGGGTGTTTACCTTAACTGTTTTTTGTTTTTTGCCAATATTTTCTTAAATATGAAAAATATCACAAAAACATTTAAACAAACGTTGAAGACAATAAAGAAATAAACATCTTTTGCTTCAAAACATTTTTCATAAAATCATTTTTATTCGAGAAAAAAATGTATTATTATTTTTTAAATTTTTGGTTTATAATTATAAAACGATAATGGTTATAGCAAATTTATGTTAATTATAATTGTAGAGAATATTTAAATGAACAACTTATAAAGGATAAGTTTTTTTCGAAATTTCTTTAGTTTTTGAGTAAACTGAGTTTTTGAATTTGAAGTATAATTTTTCCATCTTTCATAATTTTGACGTTTTAAACGTCAGATTCATTCGAGTTTACACAACGGTCGATGTACATTTAAAATATGATTTCAATTGAAAATAAACCATAAAAACGTAAATATGAATGACTATAATACCATCAAGTCGGAGAAAGTAACATGATGGCCACATCACAATTTTTTAAGTTAGCACAAGGACTGCAAAAAACGATTTACATTTAACATTCAATATTTCTACGGTTTTATTCCGCCCTTATCAGGAAATTCTACAAAGAATGCGTTACTTCCTCACAATATAATATAGAGTTTTATATTTCCTTGAAATGGATCAAAGGGATTAAAGATGGATTTACTCGAATCATCAAAGTTTTCAAACGGAAAGGTGACCCGGATATTTCCGATATCAGCAAGGACCGACTTAATATTCTCTTCTCTGTTCAATGTATTATAATACACTTGTATAAATATGTTGTTCAATGGTTATTTGAAATACTTGTTGTTTGAGAATAACAAACTGAAGTTATCGAATCTGCGTTCACAACAAGCAAAATAAGAAGTGATACCTACAAAGTTAATTGTTTCATCTGAATTTAACTCTTATCGAACGAGCTAGTTTATAGTAGTAGCAAGCACCTTTTTAAAAACAACTAAAATAAGCTCATTTATAAATTAATCATAAGGTGGAAGCGCCGGGAACTTAAAATTTACGTCACGCACTCTCCGTAGAACTATTCGATCTTACGAAAATATTTTTATTGCCGCGAATACGGAGCCATTCGATCTTACGGTAATATTTTTTGTTGTCGCGAATTGGCTAAGGGTTAATACTCGCAATTCAAAATCTTGTCGGATTTGTAGCCTTGTAGGTGTCTTTAATTAAATTACATATACTCTTAGGACATTTGCTTTTAATTTATAGTGCAATTTATTAATGAGGGAAGTCGAGAATATTAGGGCGTATTTGAACATTTTCCAAATTACAATTTTTGTTAATTTAATTAAAAAATAATTATTATTCGTAATTTTTAAAGTTTGTTATCGGCGTTCTACCGGGAACGCCATAACAATGCTTATTTTACAATTAAACCGCGCGCTATTCTCAATACATCATTCTTTATTTTTTATTTTTATTTCATTGTTTCATAAGCATTTTTTTTTTGATATTAAAAATGAGTTACGTTCGTAATGCATACATTGACACAGCGCGACTAAGCATGTCAAAATAGGTTGCATGTTAGTCATAAGCTGCATAAAGTTAGGTCGCCATCGCCAACACATTGCCAACACATCCCCTCATACGTACACGTCGCGATTAGCATAATACAGCTGCATCAAATTTAGCTTTCTCTTCTTTTCTTTTTTTTTTTGGTCATAAACCATTATTTGAAAATATTGGTGCCCTCGGACAGGAACGTGACAGGAACAATAGGACTAAGCAATAGTCTCCGGGAAGTGCACAAAAATAGAAAAGACAATTTTATTATAGTAATTTTTCTTTTCTTACGAATGCCCTTGTCCGTCGTCAATTTCACGCCAAGACGTGACAGCTTGATTAAGACGCAAGGGCATGCAAAATTCGTAACAAAGGCACTTCCCCAAAACTAGCTTGTCCTTCACGAGTTCCGGCGAGGGCCCAATAAATGACCAATAAACCGAGCGGTGCATATTGTTACGGCCGTGGGAACCAAATCCATGACATCCCAGGTTTGCCAAACCTGTACTCGCGATTCATATGAGCACGTACTCACGAATCACGTAAGGCTGGATGTCATGATCATACCCGTGCCGTAACACACGTTTTGATACCAAACACCACATATGCATCGCTCAAACCTAACATCAACATCCATCGCCTCGCGTGGCACCACACAGCAGTTACGCGGTACAACGTACGTGCCCGCGTGTGTACTTATGAGGGTTGTATATATAGTTAAGTTAGTTTTGGATAGGATAAGGTTTAGATTAATTTAATGTCAAAGTGCGACGGGTAGTACCCTCTCGTAGAGGGTAACCGAACAATTTTACCCCCTACTACCCTCGATTTTGCAAAACACCCCCACAAAATAATACGACGGGGAGAACATTATAAAAGACAGTACACAGTGGTCCTCACTAGTCGACAGTCATCTTTAATCGCGCCTTTCGCAGTTTTTGTACTCCGTAGTACTTCGTGTCGCCCCTCGCCATAATTCAAAATTCAACAAGCAGTTCTGCTTCCCGTGTTGTTCTTGTTTGTTGTTTTATTTATCGTTTTCTTGTTTGTTTATTGTTCTTGTTTGTTGTTCGTGTTGTTTGTTTGTTTGTTATTTTTACTTTAAATATAATAAAGCCCGTAATATCTCAACTTCGAATATCACTCAACCTTTTTTTGTCTCTCGCGCAATCTTTCGTATTCGCCTTTTGTGTCGCGTCAATACGGATACATCCTCAACAAGCATAAGGTAAGTAGAGTTTCTTTTTTTTTTATAATATTTTCTCATGCTCTCCGTCACTGCATGCAGCCGAAAGTTGTTGGAGAGCGTACATCGGTTTCCCACACCACCGTAATCCGCAACAAGTTGATCAATAATGCAATCTAAAATTGTTTTGGAATATAGTGAAAGATGTTATTATCAATAAATTATTTACGAACAAATTACAGTGGAATGACAATATTTATAAACTAGCTTGATAAATTCCAGTTTAAATTTGTTTTACAATTAACTCCCGCATATTTGCCAGCTTCTTATGAATGCCCATTCAAAATATTGATCTAGTTAATAATGCACAAATTACACCAGCTCTTTAAGGGAATGACATAAAACGCAAATTGTATGTTTTGTATGTCAATCAACGTACAGCACGGATTGCCACACAAATCAGTAAAAATGTTAGAGTTACTTTGTTTAATATTTTTACTGAAGATAATTAATTGCAGTATCAATACGGAATTTGGAAATGTATGTACTTTTGATGGAGCCTTGGTTTGGAATGATTTTGTAACTGCCAGTGATATTAGGTTTAATGTGTTGATCGATGATGGTGCTGATTATGCTAATGATTTATTGGGTAATTGGTTTAAGCGTTCGCTGAAAACCACTCCGGTTACGATTTATGGTTATCCATTTGAAAAAGGTAAGTTTAAATCAGAGATTAAAATAGTCACTTCTGTTACTCTTTATCCGCTGATAAAGTGATAAAAGTATTGGCGCAAATGGCATATTTCAAACATGAGTGTAATTATCAATCAGGCACACAATCACACACAATTATTTATGTTAATCCACGCTCACCGTTTTTTTGCTTTAAAACCTATATTTTCCATCTTTTAATAATCATTAATTTTAGGAAGAACCGATTTTGCAACCAACATGTATTCCAGAGAAGACGCTATACATATAGCAATAATAAACAAAGAATACATGCACACCTTAATTGATAACAACACCTTGGTGAAATTTGTTCCAGACACCAAAGCCACTTACGTGTTTGTAATTCTAGAATCGGAATCCGAACCCTGCGACGACAACGCAGAGCTAGATGATGTGCTAGAAATATTTTGGAAGCATTACTCCATCATAAGATTACTTGCGATGAAGCCCTGTTCCTGCGATAGCACATTTCTGTACAGATACGATCCGTTTGTGTACGATGAAAATAGCGGTTTATGGGGTGTGGTAAGGAATCAAACCATTGACAAGTTCAATGAACTAGTGAAACCGGTGAATTCATTAGGGTTCAGTGGGTATCCCTTGAAGGTCAGTTTGTTCACGAGGCTACCAACGGCTGCTAGGAATTTACCATATAGCATGAGCCATTTAAATTGCAATCAAGATTGGTCGCATGGTTTTAGCGGATTGGATGGTTGCGCTTTAGCTAATATGGCGCAATATTTGAATTTCAGTGTGGTACTAGTTGGACCAACTGATGAATCAAATTACGGTTATAAGTTGGATAATGGAAGTTTTGTGGGAAGCTTGGCCGATGTTATTTATAAAAGAGCTGATATTAGCGCCAACAGTAGGTTCATGAATGTTTTTGATGCTCATCACACAGAATTTTCCACTCCAGTTAACAACGACCGAGTCTGTTTTGTTGTTCCCAAAGCTAAAATTATACCAATGTGGAAGATGATCTTTCAGTGCTTCAAACTATCCACTTGGGTTGTTCTCCTATGCTTTATACTATTTAGCGGCGTATTGTGGAATGTTATTTTTAAAATTAGATTCGATGCCGAATCGTATCATCCAAAGAATGTTATCTTTAGCATTTTGGACGTCTTCCGGGTATTCCTAAGCACTTCATTTCCTTACGTCCCTGTTTTGATACACCGAAGACTATTGCTAATGACTTGCATGATCTTCAACGTAATCATCGTTGGGATTTTTCAAGGCTCGCTTTTCACCTCATTCAGCTCGATTTCTTATTACCCGGACATCAACACCCTGGAAGAACTTTACGATTCCAATTTACCAATAGCCACCAGTTTGGATATTTTTCAAGCCGACGATTCGGGTATCATGAAAAAACTCAAATCTCACACAATCTTCCTTGCTTCCAAAGCATTGAACCGAGCCGCCGCCGCACAGAATGTCGTTGCTGTTGAAAGGATGGAAGACGCTTCATTCTACATACAAACCAAATACATTAGCAACACCGGTATACCATTACTTCACATCGTATCCGAATGTCCTTCTTCTTATTTTTTGGCTTATATAGTCCCCAAGGATTCACCGTTTTTGAATAGATTTAACTGCATACTTACGAAATTTCGGGAAGCCGGGTTGATCCAGAAATGGTATTACGATATTGTTGATGGTTTGACCTTGAATTACAACTTTAATAATATGCATATTGCGGAGAAGTATAAGGATATTAATATTCGCGATGTGCAAACTTCGTTTTATTTATTGATCATTGGGATATGCGTATCCGTTATTATATTTTTGGTTGAAATATATGTACATTAATATTTTAGTTATTTATTATTATCTAATCTATTTTGATTGTGTGTTAGAACTGGTGAAAGCAGCGACGGCTCGTGGATGCACAGTGAGGCTACGGAAGAAAATTTGACCAAAACAGCAGCGGAATGTTTGCTCCCTCTATGGGAGTAAGTAGTGCAGTATGAGCGGCGTCTTTCTCTTAGTCTCCTCTACGAAGATCCACAAGCCGCCGCTGTTAAAGTATATAATAATATACTATCTCCATTTACTCATAAAAAATATTTACAAAATGCTAGAATAAATAGAGGATAAAGTTCAGCTGTACGTGTAAATCTTTCTTTTAGGCATTTCAGATTCTTAGTTTAAAATGAAATTGAAATAAATAGTAACAGCACATTGTAAGATGAAAAATAGGGTCTATTAATCTTATTTTATAAAAGTCGCATCCATCGTTTTACAGACAAATAAAATGAGCTCTTTTACGAATTAATATGATGGTGGATCCACCGGGATGGGAGTATTGTTTGTTGTCGCGAATACGGCGGCATTTGTTAGGTAAAGGTTAATTTTATTAGACGATTTAATCGAATTAAATGATAAAATTAAATCAAATTAAGATACTACTTAACTAATTTCCTAATTTCACATACACGCTCTCTTAAAGAAACGATTTCGTTGATGAATTTAATCAACGAAATCGTTTAAAATATAATTCTCTATGTTATGTAAAATGTTTCAAATGTTTATAGATTAGTCCATTTGTTCTTCTCTTCTAATTTACAATGCACTTAGTATGGAAAGTTTTAATATATACCTCTGCGATAAGAGTTCTGTTTTTATTTATTTATCCTTGAATTTGCAATTGTGCATCGCATATAATATACGGGGGGTTCAGCTTAAAACTTATGCTATTTTTCTACATAATGGCCGTTTCTGTTTAAACACTTTTGCAGACGATGCTCCAGTTTTTCTATCCCCATGTTATAGAATTCTATATTATTTTACGAATCCCCATTTCTCAGGAAATCCCCATTTTTCAACGATTTTTGCCAATTTTGAATTTTGTCAAAAAAAATTCAGATAAAACTTTCTTATTTTTTTCCGGAGTAATAATAATAATAATAATGTTTATTAAACGGTTTAACCATTTTAACATAAATGTACATTGATTAAAATTATTACAAGTATAAATTTAGAACTACACTTAACTAATAAACTGACACTACACTTAACTAATAAACTGAATAAACAAATCCGTACAAAAAATGGGGTTCCTATTTAACTTTTCTATTTCTCACCCCCTACCCCCTAGAGGGTTGAGGGTAGTGGGTCGAGTTTCGTATCATTAGATGTTCCCCTCCGAGGCGAACAAATTTTAATTATAATTTTTTTTTATTCGATGTGTAGTTTTCGAGATATTTCAATGTCTTCACTTAAATTGAACACCCTGTATGTATGTTGTCGCAATTGCTTCCCTTTGAGCCTGGCTTTTTAAATCTGTCGTGAACGTTACGAAAATGTTATTGGTGGAATTTCAAAAATAAATGTTTATTTTATGCTATTAAATTCTTGGTTAAATTAATTTGGATATTTGTTTCGAATGCCTTCCCGCCACTTAGATCCGCCATTAGTAAACACTTAGAAATTTGATAATAATTAACAATCATTAAAAGCTTGGCTTTTATTTGGCCAAAATCAATTAATTCAATATGTTTTAAGAATTCAGTATAGCAAGAATATCGAACCTTGAAGTTGTGATGGAAAAGAGGTAAATTTAAGGACACCTTGTCTTCTTGCAAACTCTGGCCTTCAAGTCAGAGGTTACGATGAAAGTAAATTTTTAAAAAATAAGGGAAATTTGCTACAGTTTTTAAACGAAATATAAACAATGGCCTTCAGAAAATTCTACAGTATTCCAGGGTCTCTCCCCTGATACTGAGAATTATATAATGACCATAAAAACTGAATCACAACTCAAGAGCATCTTTTGTAGCCTTAGTTTGGGCGAGGCGCCTATTGTTAATATGATAACATTTCGTAAAGTATCTAAAGATGGAAACATTGAACTAAGGCAAGGGCGGCTTGTTATGCAGAGCCGAGGAGCCATGGCACTACCACTAATTTCAAGCTTAGCAAGGACTTTTAAATGATTCTAAATCCGAAGACTTTCCTTAGTTGATTTTTAAAATAATTGGACAAGAACACAAATTGTTCGCATTATGAAGTTGTTCAATTGCCCAGAGCTTAAAAAATTATAATAACATTTGCAATAAACGTGAAATTTAAAATTCTGAAATTGTAAAAACAAACGTGAAAATTTCCAAATTTACCCAAAATTAATTCTACTACAATATTCCTCAATATTATTTCGCTGAATTTCAAAATATTTGCACTTGTGTAAATTTTGAAATAGTTCAATTGCGTAGTGCTCAAAAAATATAAAAACAATTGCCACAAACCTGAAACTTTACAGATTTAGCTCTGCTCCAAGATCCCATCAAAATTCAAACACTTCTCCTTCACGAGATTTCGATTTATTTCCGCGAGAACACAACTCGCTGAAATTCTGAAGTTGTGCGTTCTATCAGAACTCAAACATACATTTAAAAAATTGCAACAAACTTGAAATTGTCTGGATTTGCTTAAGATCAATTCTACTTCAAGATTCTATGAAAATCAAAAGACTATCCTTCACGATATTGTGGCGAGATAGATATTTGCGCGAGAACACAAATTGTTGAAATTTTAAAGTTGTTTAATTGTTTAGAGCATAAAAAAGTATAAAAACAATTGCCACAAACGTTTTCCAGATTTACTCGAAAACAATTCTACTATAAGATTCCTCAAAAATCCGAATACTTTCTTTCGTAGCATTTGAAAATAATTGCACCAGAACACAAATTGTCGAAATTCTAAAATTTATTCGACTGTCTAGTGATAAAAAAATATATAAGAACGATTGCCACAAACGTGAAAGTTTCAAAATTTACTCAAAATCAATTCTACTACAAGATTCCTTAAAAATCTCGAAACTTTCCTGCACTGGATTCCAGAATAATTGCACTAGAACATACATTCTGGGCATTCTGAAGTTGTTCAATAGCTCAAAAAAACATTTGCCACAAACGTGAAAATTTCCAGATTTACTGAAAATCCATTCATCTACAAGATTCCTCAAAAATCTGAAGACTTGCCTTCACCGGATTGCACGAGAACACAAATTGTTAAAATTCTGAAGTTGTTCATTTGCCTAGAGCTGAAAAAAATATAAAAACAATTGTCACAAACATAAAACTTTGCAGATTTGCAATTTTCAATTCTGCGTCAAGATTCCATAAAGATCCAAAAGACCTTTCTTCACGAGATTTCATCCTTCAATGAGAACACAAATTGTTGAAATTCTGCAGTTGTTCAATTGCCTAGAGCCCAGAAAAACATAAAAACAATTGCCGCAAGCGTGAAAATTTCTAGATTTACTCAAAAATTATTCTACTACAAGATTCCTCAAAAATCTAAAAACTTTCCTTGGCTGAATTTCAATAATTGCACGAGAAAACACATTTTTGAAATTCTAAAGTTGTTCAAATTGCCTAGAGCTTTTCGTTTTTATTTGATTTATTTAGTGCTCCTGTAAAGGTTTTCAATTTCAATTATTATCGTTAGTTTTTTCCTTAAAAAGAAGTCATTATGTTGTAGTGGCTATTCCATCAAAATATTCCACCAGCCGCCACTGAACTAAGGTATACACATTTCACGGATATCAGTCTTGTCAAGATGGCAAGTGCTCTGAAGCAAGCCTTGAAAATGTTTGGTTCTGCTATATCTGTAATATATCTGTAATGGCTGGAGAACATAGTGGTCTGTAGGCGCTGGATTTTAAGAGCATTATAAAACAGCAAAATTGATTAACTTTTATGTGCATATATTTAACCCCGGTCATGTGAATGTATTTGTCAACAAATCTTCAAGATTTTTACTTCTTTAGCGAAATCGCCCTGAAGAACCCAGAAGATATCAAGAAGATAATGAGTTCTGTTACCCCTCCAAGTTGGAACTTTCAAGGTGCCTAAAAGAACACAAGCAAGATTTGGAAGGAAATGCTATTTTGGACAATAATTAGGTTAGGTTAGGTTCCCTTTCATAGGAATGCACATTGTCATGGTTTGGGGGCTCAGTACCATTCCCGATGAACCACCCAACGATATCTCTCTAGTGGAAACCATTGGATATCATTTTCAAATGAGGAAAGGATTTTCTGCTAAGAGATTCTGGGATTCATCACATCTTTTCAAGGGAATCCCCTTTTAATAAAGTCTATAGGGGAACCCTAAATTTCGAAATATTCGAAATGCCCCCCGTATCTGGGGCACAATGGACATGCGGGGCATAATGGACACTAGAATCATCCGACATAAAAATAACTTAGAATCTTGCGCAAAATGAAGAGATATGAGTTGTTTCATCGTCATTGTCGTTTTCATCGGCGCATGAGCAATGAGCCTATTTACCACAGGAACAACAAGAGACTCAACCCTCCGTTGATTTCGAATATAAATCTCCACAATAAAGACATTCGGCATCTTCCGATTCATATTTACTTTCCTTGTCTTCCTCACGTTTCTTTTTCTTATTCATCTGAACCGAATTTTTGGAAGCCGTTTTCTTTTGTCTGAGCCTGTGCAAGTTCTTTTTTATACGAAGAATTAGTAACTACAGCAGTCTTGCCACGTTTACGTGAAGCCCTTTCTTGTATTACAGCTTTTGGTATAGGCAACATATTTTCAGGTGAAACACGATGAAAAGAAGTCGATGAACCTAGTGGAGTTGATGGTTGCATCTGATTGTGACGTGATGGTGGTAGTGCTTGAGGTTGTGATTCGAAAGGCGTGTGAGATAGTAGTTAAGGAACAGATTTAAGAACAGGTTGAGACAGGTTTTCGTTTTCTAGAGGCAAGTCAGTAGTGTCAGCCGCTAAAAAGTCCTAATCTCTAAAGACATCAGGATTGACTGGCCATATTCCTCTTTTACGAAAGCCATTAATTGCCACAGACATTGTAGCTGCTATCAAATAAGCATTGGAAAACAAGCCTCCAATCTGATACTGGGTTACTACTCTGCCAGGATTAGTTCTCAGCCATTTTTTCACTTCTTCTCCATAGAATAAACTCAATGGCTTCATGAAACTGACATCCAACGGCTGTAATCGGTGTGACCACCGGTGGAAATGGAGCCAGCTGATTGTGAAAAAACAGCATTTTCAACAGAGCAAGGACATTTTGAGTTTAAACGAATGCCTTTCGGACTCAATAACGCTCCAGCCACATTCTAACGACTAATGGATAATCCTAAAAGGTTTGTTAGAAGATACCTGTATGGTTTACTTAGACGATATTGTGATTTATTCAGTGTGTCTTCAAGAACACATGGAAAAACTAAAAAATGTATTTCAACGATTGGAAAATGCAAATTTTAAGGTCAAACTTGAAAAATGTGATTTTGTACAAAAATAAATTAAATATTTAGGACACTTAATCACGGAGAACGGAGTTCAATCAAATCCCGAGAAAATAGAAGCCATTAGCAAATATCCACTGCCTAAAACGCAGAAGTAATTAATTATTTTCTTGGATTAGTAGGTTACTACCGAAAATTCGTTCGAGACTTCGCTGGAATAACGAAAACTTTTACAAAATATTTGAAAAAAGGAGCTAAAGTTTAAATTAATGAAGAATATGTAAATGCCTTTGAAAAATGCAAAACTTTATTGATGAATATTACAGTTTTCAGATTTCTCAAAAGAATTTATCATAACAACATATGCTTCCGCTATAGAGATTGGTGCTGTACTTTCTCAAGGAACTGTTGAGCAGGATAAACCGATATGCTATGCATCAAGGACGCTCAGTCCAACAGAGCAAAAATACTCGACAATAGATAGAGAACTACTTGGAATAATGTGGGCCCTGAAACATTTTAGACCCTACATCTATGGTAGACATTTCAAAATATATACGGATCACAGACCTCTCGTTTGGTTATGCAAAATGGAGGATCAAAATTCTAAATATGCTAGATGGAAAATTAAATTAGACGAATATGATTACGAGGTCATATATAAAAGGGGTAAATATAATTCTAACGCCGATGCTCTATCGAGAATAAAGTTAGAACATACTATCCACGAAATTGAAAAAGATAATTTATCAATATTGCCTAACCCAGATCCCGACGATCTACTAGGAGAACTGCTGAGAGACCTAGGAATTTCAAGAACAGAAGAGGACCTACCAAATACAATATTTTCTACAGAAGTACCACCTGTCATCAGTGGGAAAAATCTAACCTGTAAGAAGAAAATCCTCATCAACCTATGGCCTTACCAAGAGAAGATGATGATACAATTAATTAAAATCAAGAACTAGAACCTTCAAAAGGAATAGAGATATTGGAAGAACCAGTAGATACAAGAAAAAGGCAGTACATCGTCAAGAGATGTGCAAAAAAATACCGAGACAGAATACGGAAATCATATTGTTACCACAAAAATACCTGTAAACAATAATGAAAAGAACATTCTAGACTTCATGAAGGAATACATGACATCGGAAGGTAATCATTACATGTACTTTGAGGATGAACAACTTTATAAAGACTTTACTAGAGTGTGCATTAAGAGTTTTAATAACAATGGGCCAAAACTCATTAGATGTACGAAAAGAGTTTAAGTCATTGAAAAGGAAGACGATCAATTAGAGTTAATTGGATTACACCATGCAGGAGAAACCATGCATAGAGGCATTGAGGAAACTCTAGCCTAGTTAATAAGAAAATATTGGTGGAAGAACATGAAGAATACCATTCCAAACGTTATTAAAGGATGTGAAGTGTATAATAAAACTAAATATGACAGACATCCGCTCAAACCACAACTGCAATTGACAGAAACGCCAGACAAACCTTTTAAAAAATTGTTCATTGACACTTTTACAATTGGTGGAGTTAGGTTTTTAACGATCATCGACGCCTTTTCTCGATTAATTCCTTTGATAGCAACTAACGCCACAGACGTATTGGGCGCACTATTAGAATATTTCCAATTTTATGGAATACCAATAGAAATATACTGTGATAGCGGAAAGGAATTCAAAAATGATATCTTCAAACGACTTCCAGAAGGATATTAAATAAAGATTCATTTTGGAACATCTGGAAACCCATGTTCTCAGGGTAATATTGAAAGATTTCATTCTACCCTTATCGAACTGATAAGATGTTTACAAGAAAAGAAAAAGGAGCCTATCAAAAAGCAGATGAAACTTGCCGTAATAGCATATAACAATAGCATTTCACGACCAACTGAATATACACCATTAGAAGTTGTTGTCACACAGCAACAAGGGACCCGATGGAATTCCTCTATTCTAAGGATTATTACCATCAATACTTAAACGATCACAAGGAACGACTAGAACATCTATATAAAACTATACAAAATAAGAACATTGCCGAAAAAGAAGCCTACGTAAGAAAGTCGTGTGAAAACTCAAAAGTTACACCCTTCAAAATTAATGAATTAGTTTATGTACGGAATAACGGACGTAATAAGCTAGTTAATCCATACATGGGACCATTCAAAATTATTAAAATTAATGACGATGAAACAGTCAACGTTAAAACAAAAACAGGTGAAAGAAAATTCCACATCCAACGATTAAAGCGTTCAATTGTTGCAGATTCTTCGGATGCTGTATCCGTTTCGTCATCAGCGACGTCACAATAAAACAGATCCACCGGATCCACTGGTCTCCTACCAATAAAACCTTCAACAACACCCAACATACTGAACAATATCAAAAAGAAATGCACAACTACCTTCGTATAATCGAAGCAAGACAAATTCGAATGAACGAGGTATTAAAACAAGTGCTACCAACATACCAGTCAAAAAGTAAACGAGGTGACGTAAATTTTATGGGTAACATAATAAAAGCGATAACCGGAAATTTGGACAATGAAGACGCTCAACGATATGATCAAGCTATACAACAATTAATGGATAGCCAGAAGGAACTAAAAATAATAGAAGAAAAGCAAATTTCTCTCTCAATAAAGTCAATCACCGAATTTAACAAGACCATTAATAACTTAAAAAGTAACCAGTTGTATTTGTCTTCTACAATGATGCAAATCAATCAACATATAGAAAATACTAGGTTCTACCAGCTACAAGAAGTACATCAAATCAAGACATACGCCATCTTTAATCAAATTGCCTTTATGATGAACAACGTCATCGCTATCTTGACAACACTAACGAATGCAATTACTTTCGCAAAATTAAATGTATACCACCCCGCAATTATAAAACCAGAAACGCTGATTTACGAGTTAAAACAACTAAAGCCATTTCTAAAGAATGAGAAACTATTGATTGATAATAGTTCCAAGGAATTAAACTTACTGGAAAAGATACTCTCTTTAAGGCATATGTTAAACAAAACGACCTTTTGTTACGATCCCTTTAATATAAATCAAACCATTTTCCTATTATAAAATGTTCCCATTACCAATTGCCGACAAAAACAAAAACTATCATTTCATTGTTCCTGACCATACCTACTTGGCAATAAATAGTGAGAAATTCGTAACTTTATCATCAGCCTGTACATAACTCGATACGACAAGATATTATTGTCAATCCATTATGAGTGCAAGGATTACCAAAGCTGCGCCCTGCGAAGTGCAATTTCTTACCCATTCTGGATACTATCATAATTATTTACATCATTATGAAAAACTGACGACGCTATGGATCAATAAGATAACGGAAAATCAATGGCTGATCGCAACTCTTTCGCCACAGAAGATTACGAAGAGCGGCCTCAAGAATGAAGAACTAGACGTCATCGACGGAACCTATGTGATTCATCTAACACCAGCCTGTTCCATCAAACTATCCTACATTACCCTAAGTAGTCATGATGAAGAAGATATGGTGAAAATACCGGCAATTACCCAACTGGACTTCTCATTAAACATTTCTAAACCTACGAAGTGGAAATTAGAAGTTAACAGAATCAATCAAATCCATGAAGACAATTTCGGCCAAATACGGCATGACATGGTGCAACTCCAAGACGATTTACACCAAATGAAGAATGCCAAACTTCAAGATCAGCCCTCATCACTTTGGACGTTATTATTACATATAACAATATTTTATATTTTAATCATATTTACTTTAAGATATTACTTGCGTCTCAAAACTACTAGAATCAGACCTTCGAAGTCTTCAGACGACCAGAAGGACGATGGAAATTCTTCCAGGAACCAATCCTGGATTCCGTGAAGTCATCCCTAGGATATGTTTCTCTCTTGGGTCGGAGGAGTTATAGCACCCAAAATTGCTGAACTCAACAACAATGGCTGACCTACTTAAGCAGCGTGCGCGGAGGGAATCCTCAGTCTTAGAATCGGCTCGGTTGCGTACGATTGCCACGCGACGCAACAATTAAATAATCAAACATTAATTAATAACCAAGTAGTAATTTGTAATAGTTTGTTTCTAATAAATAAAATCTTTTTAAAAACAAATTCATCGGTCACCCGATCATAACTCGCGGAAAGTCCGAACAAAACTGAACCCTAAAATATGTAAAAATTAAGTAAATAGCCATCTGCAGCTGTGTTTTTGAACGTCACCACTGACACTCAAAAAGTGCTATGTATAATATACGATATAAGAGCTTACATAAAAAAAAAACACTCTAAATCACATTGATTTAAAAGTCAATAATTTATTAACAGTTTTTTAATTGAAACATTTTCTTCGTATGTTCACAATTTTTTTTTAAATAAATTTGTACGTCTTTAATGCATTGTTTTAATCTATTTTATAAGAATATATTTTTGTAAAACACTGAATAATTTGACACGGATGTAATCTAATATTATATATTTGCCTTAAATCAAATTTTAAATGTTAAACAACTGGAGAACTCTGGCATTTTAGCTAGTCCATGTTCGAAAGCCATTTGTCCAATAGATCCACTTTTTTCTATATCAATCTCTTCCAGAATCTAAAACAATAACAGGAAATCACCTATACTCAATATACGTTTTGTAAATTGCATACTCGGTTCACAATTTCGTATTTGTCCTGATGCTCGATGAAATTTTCGTATTCGTTCTCATACCCACACGTCAGTCTATCGATCATGGTCAGTATATCATTTCCACCAATTTGATTATCGTCATCAAAATCTAAAAATAAAATGCAGAGATTATTAAATGCTGATATTGAAAATGCTTACTTACCAAAAATTCTGAAGGCCCAGGTTGCTTTTACACTAACAGGGCAATGTTCAGACATTACCGAATACAAGTCCAAGATATCCTCAAAGGAAAATTTACTATCGAACTGCGATGAAAATACTCTGCAAATTCTGTCACGGAATGGGTTATACTAAAAATTTAATTATTAACAGCTAAGGTTTGGGATTTGTTAAAATCAGTTTCATCATAAGTTTCCATTTGTTGTGCTGTTTTTGTAAAATGATGAATAACTATACTATTATTACCTTCAACTGGGGGAATGTTTCCATTATTTCTTCGAAAGGAATCCTAGTCCCTAGAGCTGGAGCGTTAGAGTTCTTAAATATTTCAGAAAACTTGTCGAACAAACTGTAATTCAGAAAAATTAAACAATAAATATGAGTTTTAACGACGCTTGCGTCACTTGTGAGAAAAGTATATCGGTTAAGGAATAGTTATTTATGCAACAAGTGAGTAAAGTAGTACATTTTTCACGAGTAGGAAAGATTGCCACACGAGCCGAAGGCGATTGCGGCAATTCCTACAAGTGAAAAAAGTTGCTTTACTCTCGAGTTTCATACAAATTTTTTTCTACGTCCATAACTTTAAATAAATTCGATAAAACCTTTTTTTTAATAAGTAATAATACTTTTTTTAAATGAAGAAAATAATAATCATCAAGTTTTCTTGATCGGAAACGAATGTTTGACATTTATTGACGGAACTCGCGGCGTGTTGCGAAGCGTTCATGACACACTTTGCGCAAACAATTTTATAGTAGCGTTAAAAAATGAACCGCTACGGCCCTTTTTTCACGCAAAAGAGTGAAAAAATGAACCGTTATGGCACTTTTTTCACGCTGTTTGTAGAATTCAGGAATCACATATTTCATGAACCCAAATTAATGAAAAAAACTGTACATTTTATAACGGACGTAGAAAAAAATAGATTTGCTTTCCTCACAAGTGAGGATAGTAAATCCATTTCACCAGTAGTGATGAAAATAAATTGTTTTACATTTTCATAGCAACGCTGCTAGAAACTTCTACTGCGATTTAGGCAGAATAATAGATTCGTTAAACTTAATTGAATATTTAAAAATCCTCTGAATTATATGTAGGTACTGTGACGTTGGGAACAATGGCAAACATAACTTGGTATTAAAGTGCCATTGTTCAACTCGAGGAATCATTTTCAACGAACAATGGAGCATTTTAATAACATACTGTATAATATATTATTGCCTTTCTATAAATAAATGTTAAATAATATTAGAGCATGTGCTTATTGCTTTTCTACAAATAAATAAATGTCAAATAGTATTAGAACATGCGCCAAATTATACGATGTATTTTACTTACTATGAAATTTCTCCTCTGGATAGAAAAGTCAACTCTTCGTATAAATCCAGCAAATCATCATCTAAAGAACTAGAGGAACCACCCATGTTGAACACGAAAAAATAAAATAGGACCGGCGGGACTTATTCACAGTTACTATTATGATATGTAGTAATTTGTCATAATCGCCTTAATTGATCGTTACAATGATATCAAATTCTCGCTTATCTTATCTCAATAAACTGGCGTGTTTGAATGGGAAAACGAAACTATTTCGACGTTATTACACACAATCGTTCGACAGGTGCTGTTGTAGATAAATAACACCCACACAATTAATATCGAAATATGAAAAATAATATGCGATTCGATAAGTTATTTGATTAAAATAAATTCATAAAAAGTTTGCGGATAAGTTACACCTACACAGTAAATGCATTTAATACAGAAAAATGAAAAATTACGAACTCTAATGAAATAGATATTTACGCATTATGGGAGATATGGAATGTCTTTCTCCCGAGGTTGACAGGTTTATAAGTCAGCCGAGGGTAAAGAACATGAATATCTCCTGTGATGCATACAATATTTTATTTTTTAGTTAAATATTAGTAATTCGTAAAAATATTCAGTATATCGATCTGCAATATGTATTTGCATGGTTGCTATGAGTTTGTTTTAAATTAAACCGCCCGAATTTCATGAACTGACGTTTATTTATTTTGATTTGATTTGACGTTAATGCTTTAACAACAAACGTACAGTTGTGAATAAAATAGTGAACAAACCTGGGAGAAAAGTTTAATTCCTGTCTCGCTATAAAGTTGGTCGTGAGCAGACGCAAGATTATCTATCTTCAACCATCATCTTGAGCGGAGAATTTGGAAATTGTATGTACTATTTGACAGGTAAACAGGAGCAGACCTCATAACTCCCAAGGGAGATATAACTCATATCTCCCGTGTGAGTTATGAGTACGCTTTCATGCCTTGTATCCACGACGATAATAGTAAATATCATACTACTAAAAAAATAAACAGATTTTAAACTTTCGAAATCTAATTTTAAACTAACAAAAACAACAAACTCGAATATAAATAAATAAAATAAACATAATTATAAACTAATTAACTAAAAAATCATTAACGTTAACAGAGAATAGAACATTTTTAAAGCGCACATAGCTAGCCGAAAAAACTGGAAAAGACGTAGTTACATTCAGTTTATTACCCAACCGCATAATTCTACCAATAGGATTGTTGTATCCATAATTTGTTCTTGAAAAATTAAATCTAAATATAAAGTTTGTTCTAGTTTGAACATTTGTCGCCTAAAAATTAATTATACACAACAATTCCTGACAAATTATGCGATTGTTTAAAATGTTGTAAAGGAAACCCATATCTGCAAAAAATCGTCTATCAACTGGTGACTGGATATTAAGACGACTCGCTAAATATTCATAATTTACCGAAGTTGAAGGTATTCCCCATTTGTAGGCAACATATCTTAAAAATTTTCTTTGAACTCTATTTATTTTTGTAATTAAATACAACTGATGTGGATTCCAAACAACAGAGGCATATTCTAACGTGGATCGAACAAAAGAACAGAACAGCAACTTTATGGTATCAATAGAAAAGTCCTTACCTACTCTATAAATGAATCCTAGCATTCTCATGGCTTTATTTGTGATAGTATTAATGTGAGTCTGAAAATTTAATTTTGTGTTAAGTATTACCCCAAGGTCTTTTATTTCTGTAACTCGTTCCAATTGAGTGCTATTTATTGTGTAATTGAAATTTAGGACTGTTTTGTTTTTTAGAAATGATATGCATTTACATTTTTTAATATTTAAGTGTAAATTGTTCTTTACGCACCAATCAAATATTGCGTTTAAATCCTGTTGTAGCAAGTTATAATCTCTGCTATTTTCTATTATTCGAAATAATTTAATATCATCCGCATAAAGTAATATGCGAGAGTGAATTACATGAGATATAATATCATTGATGAAAATGTTAAATAATACAGGGCCTATATGAGATCCTTGTGGTACCCCTGAATTAGCTTTGAATTCTTCCGACAAAACACCATTAATTTTTACACACTGATTTCGCTCAGAAATAAAACTTTCAATCCAATTGACAATGCTAGTATTGAAGCCAATAACGCGGATCTTATCAATCAAAATTGTATGGCTAACCCTGTCAAAGGCCTTTGAGAAATCGGTATAGATGACATCTACTTGATGACGATTCTCAAAGGCTTCTAACACAAAATTTTGTAGTAACGTTAAGTTTGTTATGGTAGATTTCCCCTTCCAAATCCATGTTGCTGGTCTGTTATCATGCATAACCAACGTAATTGTTGCGATAAAATTGAGTCCAAAATTTTGGGAATTGCGGATTGTAAACATACACCCCTATAATCGGAAACCTCGCTGATATTACCAGATTTAAAAATTTTTTTAGATCTGCGAACAGGTAAAAGTCGCTGGGGGCCAAATCTGGAGAATAGGGTGGATGCGGAAGCAATTCAAAGCGCAGTTCATGCAATTTTGCCATCGTAGCCAAAGACTTGTGACACGGTGCATTGTCTTGATGAAAGATCACTTTCTTTTTTTGCCTATGGGTCCGTTTAGTTGAAATTTCCTCGTTCAAACGATCCGATTGGGCCATATAGTGATCGCTATTGACTGTCTTACCTTTTTTAAGCTAGTCGATAAATAAAATACCGTACGCATCCCAAAATACGGACGCTATAACCTTTTCAGCGCTCCGTTGCGCTTTTGGCCGCTTCGGGCGAGAATCATCGGCTGCTGTCTACTCAGCTGACTGCCGCTTTGACTCTGGCGTGTAATGGTGAATCCATGTTTCGTCCATCGTTACATATCGACGCAAAAAGTCATTTCTATTTCGCCTAAATAGGTCTAAACAGCTCTGGGAATCATCTACTCGTTGGTGTTTTTTGTCTACTTCAAAAACATCTTTCTCATTGACATGCAAAATGAAACCTACATGTTCTTTTGATATATTGAGAGTGTCAGCTATCTCCTGCAACTTCATTTTACGGTTTGTTAAAACGATTTTGTGGACTTTTTTAATGTTTTCCGGTATAACCACCATTTTTGGGCGACCAGAGAGAGGCGCATCATCGGTATTCGTATGACCACGTTTAAAATCAGTAAACCAGTCAATAATGGTCGATTTTCCTGGTGCAGATTGTGGATAACACTTATCAAACCATGCTTTCGTTTCAACGGTGTTTTTTCCCATTAAAAAGCAATGTTTTATCAAAACACGAAATTATGATTTTTCCATTTTTTTGAAAATAAAGAAAATTGTTTCACTAAAGTCACCGTAAGTTTTGAATAAAACATCAGATCCTCATAAAATTTTTACAGCTACTTTTTGAAGGTTAGTACTTACTAAACAAAATATTAATTCTGCATTTGTGACGCCATCTGTTTGTTAGACCGAGAACTTATCAGCCGATGTGCTACACATTAGAGAGCGAGCAGCAGCGGCCGCCAGGCTACGAGCAACAAATATTTAGTTTGTAACCAATGGAAGAGGCGAGCATTGAAAAAAATTACAGAGGACCATTAAATGGAAGATTACAATTGAGATGCCGGTGGATACTATCCCTCGAAAATACATATTTAACAGGAAGCTCCAAGTAAGCCTAAACCACGTAGACCATAGACTCAGCCGAAGGTAGCAAACTTAATAACATCAAATGGATCTTTCACGAAAACAGGGGCCGGGATTGGTATATACTGTAAAAAGCTATGCCTGAAAAAGAGTGCTGCACTTGTTATATCAATAAGTACCCCCTCTAATGTGAAACTCGTGGGTATACTATCGTATGTTCATTTAAAAAAACCCTCAAGTGTGCCATGATTTTTTATTTTTTTAAATTTAAGTTGGCACATGTTAGGAATTGATATAAAACGTCAGATCTTTCTAAAAATCACAATTATTCCCGTGATAATGGTTTACAGCAACCAGCAAAAAACGTTACTATAGTCCGTCCAAGAAACCAGGCAATATTTTAATAGTATATTACATAACTAGAGTTGTAAGTAGAAAATTACGCGCAAGTGAAAGATATTGCGTACGAGCCGCGTAGCGGCGAGTAACTTAATTTCACGAGTGCGTAATTGCGTTACAACTCGCGTTATGTACTATACTTTACCTTCGACCTTACATTTATTCGCTTAAACTAAAGACATATTGAAACTGAATCTTGTCAGGGCGACGTTTAAATTTGTATTAAATTAGCCGGTAATGGCAATGTAGGACGACTACCAACTAAGCAAACTAATTGCCCCTCGAACCATTTTCCGTCGAATAATATATTGTCCAATACATTGATTGAACAAATTTAGGGATACGGATCGTTGTACTCATTCTGAAGTGTTAATCTACTAAGATACCATTGCGATGGAAGTACCAATAAGGCATGGCGTGAAGTTTATTGTGTCGGTTATTCTTTTAACCAATAAGTTACAATCTGACGTTTAAATGTCACTGTCACTTTGAAAGATGAACAGACGAATGCAGGGGACTCGGCGGACGTTAATTGTAATTGGCTAATAAGTATATAATATACCGAGGTGCATAAGTGGTAATAGTAGGTGTTACACATTTATGTACGACATTTAACATTTATATATGCTCTATATATTCGTAATGGGTCGCTTACGATTGGTGAAAACAGTTCGGTAATTCATCAATTACAAAGTGGGAGTAGGTAAAGGGCTTAAAGGCCCCGTATTGTTGCCAAGAGTACATTTAATCATAATTGGCCTCGAAATTTACCGATGGGGGCGCCTTGATCGCGGTAAAAAGATGATAGAAAACGTCCGCATTCCCATTTAACTCCGTGTAAAAATGCATCATTTTATCTTAAAAATTATCTTTGTCAACTCTTCTTAAACTAGTGGAACTGTTACAGTGGTGTATTTTAAATGTGATAAAATAACAACAACGGTAAGTAAACTTCGCAACGGAACACGGGATAGAACAGCTGGCAATAATGTGAGCAAGCGGCATCGCTGCGGGGTAGTACCAACATCACGCTATTTAACTTTGTGTTTAGGGAGTTTAGAGATCTTATAGTGGCAATGAAAACAACTAGACATTGCTTGCATTCTTTAGTTGAAACTTATTTCCGAAATGGGACTAAAGTGGACGGAAATAAGGTGTATTCATTCGACGCATCTATGGCAGAGCTTCAGGAAGAATTTTCTGACGTTCTCATTATTTATGATGAATTTAAAAATACCTTATCATGATCTGTTATGTCAGCGTAAACCAGGAAGTGGTACGTACTTAGGATGCTATTAACACAGCCCAAGTAATTATAGAAGATGAACCTTCGACTTCTCTGCGTCGTTTGTCACAGCAAATGAATTTATCGGTAGGAACATGCCACGTAACATAACCTCAATATGTGTTACCAACTTAATTTTTTTTAAATAAAAGATTACTTTTGGGCCGGAATTCGCCTTGCCGCCCTCTGTCAGACATATGCTCGTTTTCAGCAACTATTCCTAAACAAATACTTTGCTAGATAGTACCTAAGCTAAGAAATGCCTAAACTAGTACTTTACACAAGTTCGGTTTCACCATGGCAATAGGTTCCTTTATAAAAAATTCCTGCTAAGGTACTGGATTTTTAGGGAACTTTAAGTTGTCATGTTGGCGAAACTGAGTGTATGTGCTTAAATAGAGTGAAATTCGCACAAGTGATTTTTTACTACTTCGTTGTAGTAACATAACCTCACTCGTGTTAATGTTTTCCATGATTGATTTATTTATGGAATTATTATTGTTAAACTAGCGTCACCATCGCGAAGAAGACTAAAAAATAATTTTAGCTAGGACATAATCAAATTAAAGGTGGAAACTGAAACGAAAAATAATTGAATTAATGGCGTCAGAAAATAAGCGTGCCCAAGAGCTACATGTATTAGAGAAGAAGAAGTTGGAGAAGGATATTAAAATTAAAGAAATAATTTTAGAATAATTAGACAACTTTATTTTGCATTTAAATATGAAATAATTATTCCGACTCCAAAAATTCGAGTATGTCGGTCATATTCTTCATTTGAATTTGAATCAAATAGATTTAAATGTTAAATAAATTTAAAAAAATCTATGAGAATCAGTGTGGACCCGTGTAGCATACCAACGTAATCTGATTTGGATCTTTGGATCCGCTGCACCTAGGCCTCAATGGGCCCTTTGTACGTCCTCCCGTCTGAGTCATTATTCCCCGGTGAAGTCCCACGATTTTTCATAGGTGCCCCCTGGATAGCATCTGATAATCTTGGGGTTCATCGAGATGGAATATTTTACTACCCTGCAGCCAGAGTTGTCATTTCCTGGATCTTCGTGATGTTTAGTCGATGTGTCTTTTAATAAGGATATTATGTACGACAGAGAGGGCGGCGAGTCGGATTCCGGCCCGAAAGTTGGGCGTCTGGAAGCTATTCTTGGCAGTCCATCCGCTATGTTGTTCCCTTTACTTTTATTGGGTCTTTTCACAAGGTTACTTAGTTATCGTTTGTCACTCTCTCTAGGGCCGCGCAACATTCCAACGATATTGCTGAGGTGATTTCGCAGCTTGTAATTGCTAATATTGCTGCTCTGTCGGTGATGATATGCAAAATTTTACCTTTGATATATCAGCGATATTTTTGGCTGCATGTAGTATACCCGAGGTCCACCTTAGTGGGGGTACTCATTGATATATCAAGTGCAACACTCTTTTTCAGGAATAGGTTTTTACTGTATATACCAATCCCGGCCCCTGTTTTCGTTAACGATCTATTTGATGTTATTAAGTTTGATACCTTCGCCTGAGTCTACGTGCTTACTTGAAGCTTTCCGTTAAATATGTATTTTCGAGGGATTGTGTCCACCGGCATCTCAACTGTAATCTTCAATTTAATGGTCCTCTCTAAAATTTTTTAGTGCTCGCCTCTTTCAATGTTTACGAGCTACATATTTGTTGCTCGTAGCCTGACGGCCGCTGCTGCTCGCTCTCTAATGGGTATGTCTAGTGGGGCAGACATAGCAGGGCTTTTATTGCAGTAGTTGGTGTTGTTCTCATAACTCCAGTGACGCTCTAATGGGCATTCCTTTGGACATGGTCTAGAAGCCTGACAGCCGTCAGACCAACGTAAATAAACCGTCTCGAAATTTTAGGTCAGAAACCGATATTTAATCCTTGGGTTGCCGTTTTTCGGGTACCTAGCGATAAGTAATGCCTAGACCATTTAGGAAAGTGTTTGGGACTCGTGAAAACCAAATTGGCGTTACGAAATTCTTATCTTTATTTAGGAAATGCCTATATTTTAGGAATAGTTGGTAAAAACGGCCAATAATATCCTTATTAAAAGAAACATTGACTAAACATCACGAAAATTGATAAAAATGACAAGCGTGGTTGCAGAGTAGTAAAATATTTCATCTTGATGAACCCCAAGATTGTCAGATACTACTTGCAACTCTTCAGGAGGAACCTACGAAAAATCGTGGGACGTCTAACTGGGCACTGCAATCTAAGAAAGCTCTTAAACAGAATGGGCATTTGCCCCAGTCCCATGTATAGACGGTGTGAAGCTGAAGAGGAGACCGCCGAACATGTACTCTTGAAGTATTCAGCCATCTCTACAACAAGACATCATCAGACATTCCCTCTTGGTGCAGTCCTGGAGTTTGTGTCGTGGGTTGGCTGGACGGCACCGGGGAATAAGGACTCAGATGGGAGGACAAAGGGCTCATTGAGGCCTACGTGCAGCGGACCTCTCTGCCCTCCGATTGGTATAACCCAGATCCAAATTAGATTACGTTGGTCTGTTACACGGGGCCACACTAATTGTAATGGCTTTTTTTTTAAATTTATTGAACATTTGAATCTATTTGATTCAGATTCAGATGAAGATGACCGACGTACCCGAATTTTTGGGGTCAGAATAATTAATTCATATTTAAATGCAAGATAAAGTTCTCTTACTTCTCAATTTTTCTAAAATTATTTCTTTTATTTTAATATTCATCTCCATTTTCTTCTCTAATACATATAGCTTTTGGGCACGCTTATTTTCTGACGCCATTAATTCAATTCTTTTTCTGTTCAGTTTCCACCTTTAAATTAATTATGTCCTAGCTATCATTCTTCTTCGGTCTTCTTCGCGATTGATGGTGACGCTAGTTTAAAAATAATAATTCCATAAATAAATCAATCATTGAAAACATTAACACGAGTAATTAAACGAGTGAGGTTATACTACAACGAAGAGTAAAAAATCACTTGTGTGAAGTTCACTCTATTTACCGAAGCACGCACACGCAGTTTCGCCAATGTGACAACTAAAATTTAGGTTAAGAATGCTGTTCGAAGATCACCACAACAGGTTTATCCTTGAAGCATATTTTCGAACAGGGTCACGCAACGCAGAAGGGAGTTGGGATTATTCCTATCTAAATTGCGAGGAACAATTTCATGAGCAGTTTCCTGATGTTGAGTTTGGTCACAATTACTTTGTGGAACATATTCGCCGCATTGTTACCAGATTCCATGAAACCAGCAGCGTTTCCTAAGAAAAATTTACAGGTCGACCAACTGTCCTTACGGAAGCAGTCGTTGCAGATATTCAACAAAGACTAGCTGTGTGTCCGAAGAACTCGCTCCGATGTTTGTCTGCTCAGACAAATTTATCGCTCGGTACATGTCAGAAGGCTTGCAAAAAAATTTTACATTCACATCCGTACAAGGTAACTGCAACTCAACAGTTGCTGCCGCCTGATTATCCTCGCCGAGTGCAGTATTGGAATTGGTTTAACGAGTTCCTGAATGATGACGATTTTTTAGATTTAACGTTCTACAGTGACGAAGCTTGGTTTCACCTCCCCATATATTTGTTGAGGTTCCGTTACATCCTCAGAAGGTTGGTGTATGGCTGGCAATGTCCCGAAGGAGAATCTATGGCCCTATTTTTTTTAATGGCAATATTAACGCAGCTCGCTATAGGGAATTACTCTTGAATCCTTTTATCGAACAACTTCATGATGATGAATTGCAGCAAGGATACTTTCAGCAGGAGTTACTGCGCATACTGCAAATACAACGTTAAATCACCTGCGGCAGTTCTTCGAAGATAGGTTAATTAGCAAAGATCTATGGCCACCTCGCTCACCAGATTTGACACCGCTGGACTATTTTATGTTCGGATATTTAAAAAATAAAGTGTATACTGATCGTCTCCACACTTTACAAGAACTGCGCAATACAATAACAGAAGCGGTGCACAATGTTACACCTGAAATTCTACAAAATGTCTTCAACAACATGAAACGCTGAGTACATTTGTGTTTGGATCAAAATGGGCAACACTTTGAACATCTGTTATAGTTTAGTTCAAAATAAATTCCCTACTAGTTATTATGTATTTGTGAGTTATGTGAAGTTACGTAATTAAATAATGAAACGAGTGAAGTAAGGAATTTAACTGTGTTTAATTATTTAATTCCCTACTAGTCCTGCCACTAGTAAGTACCAACATTAAAAGTTTTTTTTTAGGAGCGGGAAATTCAAACAGCTATCAAACAATAACGAACACAGTGTACATATGGACAGCTAACGCCAACTTCATGTGTGTCTCCAAGCAACGGTGGCGCGGCGGGACCCTAAATGGTTGCGGAATGTTACTAAATTGGTAGCTATTTTGTGTCTATGACATATGACTTTATGGGCTCGCATTGCATATTGTGATACCCTGCAATTTATTCACACCTATGTGCATAGATAAAATAAAATAGATCGGCGACTCTCTGTATAAAATATTTACCGCATTTTTAATTTGTCACTGTAGGCATGGGATGGCGCTGGCGAAGCAAAAGCGGGTGCGAGTAGATCGGGTTGCAGAGCTAGTGGGTTTCCAACTTTTACAGTACTTGATTAAAATCAAATGTAGGAGTAATAAGAAGTTATTGATTAAAATAATATATTTATTGCAAATTGCACAAATGGTTACTTACAGTATAATAACAATATTATGTATCGATATCCAACCAGCAAGAAGAAAATGTTGTTTCCTTCCATTTGAATGTGGCATGGTATTTCATTAAATTATTTCTCACACACTTTAGAAAATGAGGAGAATCAAACTATGGAATTATTTCCTCGTCACCTATGAGAAATAAACGATAACAATATTTTGTCCCAAAAAATAACAATATGACATTCAAAATTACATTCAGACATTAAAGAAATGTACTTGTAATAAATATCACTTACCGCTTCCTTTCTGGTGAAGGAATGCATATAAGTGTTTCTGTTGTAATTTTTGCAGGATTTAATGGCACAATAACGACTCATTATTTATAATATTTTTATAACGCGAAGGGAATGGACGACTTTCTCTTCGTTTTGCCAGACAAAAAACTGAAAGGAATCGAATATTCACATACTTACGGTTTTGTTTGTTTACATATACTCGGCCTCACTGATTATCGCTTGGTGTTGAATGATTTACGGACGAGATTTCAAATTGTATTAGCAGGTTGGGCCATCTAGTGTCATTTGCTGTAACAAATTCTAGCCCGTTTGGCGATACTTACGCCATCCCATGTTTCCAGTGCGAAGCTCTAATGCGAACAATTGATTTCGTATGGAGTGCGCAGGGCATGCCTATATGCCAACGCGGTTATAATACTCATCAGCCGATGTACACGTCAGTTGACTTATAACCTAAAATTAGGTTTATTCCTTATTTGAAACGTATTAGATTTCCATCAAATCCGGAACTTCGCAAATTATGGGTTGGTGATTTGCTTGTAAAGAACAGGCAGGAAAGTGGACTCTAGTTGCCGATATATGCTCGCATTTGCATTCTCCACGTTACTGATGAATACATGGAAAAAGTTTTTTTTTTTGATTTCTGGTTTTTAAATTACGCTCCATTTTCGGCTCATGGGCGGGACTTATATCGAGCTCCAGCTCGCAGACAACTTTTGGAGGAGTGATCATATGGAAAATGGAGGGGGAATAGCAGTCCATGTTTATATAGTCAAAGGTGAAACCGAATTTGCGTAAAGTACTAGTTTAGGCATTTCTTAGTTTAGGTACTATCTAGCAAAGTATTTGTTTAGGAATAGTTGGTGAAAACGGGAATTACTTTTTTTTTTATTTCCTGAAAAATCCGCATACACTATGCCTACATTATTTTGTTTTAAAGTCATATTGACATCAGTGTCAAAAAATATTGCACCTCTTGCAAATGATCTTTAAACTAAATGTCCGATCAGAAGAAGAAAATTAACGTACGTAA
Organism: Ocypus olens; assembly: GCA_910593695.2. Taxonomy (NCBI): domain Eukaryota; kingdom Metazoa; phylum Arthropoda; class Insecta; order Coleoptera; family Staphylinidae; genus Ocypus; species Ocypus olens. The sequence continues at coordinate 25,444,273 of OU343059.1, forward strand.
ATGCCTGTTAGAGGCGAAGAAAAGCGGCTCGTTCCACTCGATGGATTTCTCCGAAGCCAGTTTTAATCTTATGAAAGAGTACAAGATAACCGAACGAAAGCGTTTACAGTTGCTCGACTTTATGCAGCAGAAAGTAATCGACTTGAAGAACAAGGAGTTCAAGAAGCGAGTCCAACCGGAGTACCCGATAATCGTGAGAAAGAATACAAGCCACGAGGAGATGCTTAAATATGCTGATGGGTTATTGACCGCTCCTATTAATAAATACGTATTAATGGAGATTTTGAAATTGACCGGGATGAAGAAACAGCAGAACACGTATGCAGAGGTGGTTGCCGGGCTTGTGAAGGAGCTGAGCAATGAGTTTATTGAGGTGTGCCATAGAGTGGGAATGGGGTTCCGTGTTCGACCTATTGAGGAATCTGAGAAGGATTGTTTATTACTGCCTTATAAGAATTTTGGCAAGACGGAGAGGTATGTTACCTTTCTGAAAAACAGGGGACGCCTGAAAAAGAGGTTCTTCATCCACCACAAGTTGATGCGTGCTATATTAAACCGCAGCATTGAACTCCCATCAATTCTAGTTGATATACAGAAATACAGAAGTGTTGAACTTGACGTATCCTCACTATACGAAGTAATCAGTGAGGATTTGGTAAAAGGAGTGAATATGACTAAAAAGTTTTATTTTAACGTTAATAAGATGATACGTTTGCATTTAAAAGATATGCCGAAGAAACCGGACGAATTAGCACAGTACATCCTTACGTGCACAGCTTTGATGGCGTGTTTATTGAATCGTCTCATTAGGGACAGCATTTTTCATATAATCGATGTAACTAAGGACGATCACAAAATACCTTTTCTAAAGTTGAATTTGATTTATGATAAGAATTTAATCTTATCACCATCGGCTGAACAGACCTGCAAAATGTATGAGGATCTGGTTTATAAAATAGCCGACTCGGTGAGTGGATTATTGTCAATCGATTGTATTGTTGATGAAAGTTTACCAGAACGGTTTATACCCACTTATATACAATATGAATTCTTAGAGGGTTGCATGAAACATATTAGAAAAAATATTGTTAGCAAGTATGAACCTGTTAATGCTTACGTCAGTCGCCTAGAATCCAGTTTCGAAGCTCTATATCCAATGAGAAACAGTGAGGTTAATAGTACAAAAACCCTCAGTTATGAAGAAGGCATAGCTAAAGTTGATAAGTACCTTAAGTTGATCGAAGAAATAGAATATATAGTGACAAATGAATACTACGCTATCGGTACCGTCGAGCAAGAGGTTTGTAAATTTAATCTAAAAGTCTCGATCTGGGCTTTAATTGAAGACATCGCTTGTGTACTGGTAATTCAGCATGTAAATGAAAACGAAGACATTTGTCATGAATTTGAAACTTTATCAATGCGAGCCAGACAAACTCCGAAAACGTCCCAAGAATTAATGGAACAGGGCGTTTACATGACTTGGGCAAGCACTACTCTTATGACCAGTCTGAAGGAACGTATTCAAACCATGCTCGTGGTAATATGCAAACTCATGGACATAACCGCAATATCATGGGAACACATGCATCTAAACTGCACCACCGTTCATTGGTTGCAAAAAATCAAAGAAGCCATAAAAGAGAATTCCAGCATTTACGAAACTTTCAAATTCGATTTTGAAGAACGCATGGTTAACGCAGTGGTCAAATTGCGCAATGACATCGATGCTATTGTTCCATTCTTGGCTTTACTCGATATAATGAACGACTCCAAGAGGGCTCAAGAGTACTGTCACCAGCTGGCTAATATCCTGGCGAGAATTAGGAGTTGCGAGAAGCAGAAAGCTTGGATAAACCAGGAAGAGCAAACCTTTAAATACCCGATATCGGATTTTGCCGAGTTGGAAGATTTGAAGACGTGGATTTATAGTTTCTATCATTTATTGAGGATATGTAGGGATTGGAATCGCAGGTAGGAATCATATGTTTTAAATTTATATGTTATAGTTAACAAGTTGACAATTGTATGTAATGTATATTTGCAAAAACAAATATTTTATTTTCCCAATGCCTTCCTGCAATTACATTTAACAATTACAAAGTGTCAAAAAACCGCGACGATTTTTTCTTATATTTTTTATTTAACAGAAATCCGTAGCTGGCTCATAAAACAAGGGCATTGCAAAAAGAAAATTTTTTGACCGCCGAGAAATCTATTATTTATGGATAACTTCTCGTCGGTATATATTTGAACTTTTTCTGTATTTTATACTTGATAATATGAAGAACTGAAAAGCTACTGGTAAATATTCGTAAACGTGAAGTGGGCATTAAATATTTACTCTGTTTTTTTGCACGTTTCTGATATTTCTAAATCGATTGATTTTTAAAATTACAAGTTTTAAGCTTCTGCTATTTTTACATTATCATATAATTTTCACATTTTCTCCTCTTTGATAGCACATCGGTTGTAAATATAAATAAAATCTGGTAGATTTTTAAACTTTGAACATTTGCTTACTCTTGTTCCTGTTCTCAAAAATAATCGGGAAAGCAGGAAAATGCACATCCAGTTTATCATACGCTTCTTAATTTTTAGAATGAAATAAATAATTTCAAAATTGTATAATTTCTTTATTATGAAATAAAATATTATATTGTTTCTTTTTAAGCTGCGGGTTAATTTATTTTTCATTTATTTATTTATTCTAAAAAAAAAAACAAATTTAACTACAGTTAAAACACTTTATGATAAATTATTGTAGAAATTGGACTTGAAGTCGAAAGAAAAAAGACTTATTTTTACCTAAAGCCGTTAAGCATCTAAAAAAAGTCAAATTTAACTAAAGTCAAAAGCCTTTATGAAAAATTATTGTAGAAATTTGACTTAAAGTCGACAGAAAAAAGACTCATTTTGACATAAAGCCGTTAAGCTTCTAAAAAAATGTAAAATTTAACTAAAGTCAAATGACTTCATGATAAATTATTGTAGAAATTTCACCTTAAGTCAACAGAAAAAATGGTGATGTGGCCATCATGTTACTTTGTCCGACTTGATGGTATCATAGCCATTTATATTTACATTTTCATCGCTTATTTTCAATTGAAATCATATTTTACATCGAGCGTTGTGTAAACTCGGATGAAACTGACATTTAAAGCGTCAAAATTATGAAAGATGGAAAAATTATACTTCAAATTCAAAAACTCAGTTTACTCAAAAACTAAAGAGATGGAAAAAACTTATTCTTTATAACTGGTTCATTTTAGCATTCTCTACAATTATTATTAACATAAATTTGCTGTAACTATTATCGTTTTATAATTATAAACCAAAAAAAAAAAATGGTGATGTGGCCATCATGTTACTTTCTCCGACTTGTTGGTATCATAGCCATTTATATTCACGTTTTCATGGTTTATTTTCAATTGAAATCATATTTTAAATGTACATCGAGCGTTGTGTAAACTCGGATGAAACTGACGTTTAAAACGTCAAAATTATGAAAGAAGGAAAAATTATACTTCAAATTCAAAAACTCAGTTTACTCAAAAACTAAAGGGATTTCGAAAAAAACTTATTCTTTATAAGTTGTTCATTTTGGCATTCTCTACAATTATTATTAACATAAATTTGCTGCAACTATTATCATTTTATAGTTATCAGCCAAAAATTAAAAAAAATAAATACATTTTTTTCTCGAATAAAAATGATTTTATGAAAAATATTTTCAAGCAAAAGATGTTAATTTCTTTGGTGTCTTCGATGTTTGTTTAAATGTTTTTGTGATATTTTTCATATTTAAGAAAATATTGGCAAAAAACAAAAAACAGTTAAGGTAAACACCCACTTCTGGTGTACGAAATTTTACCAAAAGCTTTTCAGTTCTTCAGATTATCAAATAAGACGGATGTTCAACGTTTCATATCAATTGCTCTATTAGTTTTCGAGATACAGCGCGCACAGACAATTTTTTTTTCCAGAAATTGTTAAAATGGCATCTAGGGACCTCAAAACGGATATTTCCGTAAAAAAAAATTTTGAAAAAAAACACGATCACAATACTTTCTCGTACTTCGTAACGGAGAACGTAAAAAGACTGATTTTGACTTAAAGTCGTTATGCGTCTAAAAAAATGTCAAATTTAATTAAAGAAATAAAAGAGTGTGTCGTAATTAATGTCGAAATTTGACTTAAATTCGACAAGCATTAAGAAAAAAAGACTAATTTTGACTTAAACCCTTAAGCCTTTCGAAAAATTGTCAAATTTGGGTAGAATTAAAAGACTTTATGTACAAATTAATGTCGAAATTTGACTTAAAGTTAACAAACACCAAGAAAAACTTCTAATTTTGACTTAGTCTTTAAGCCTCTAGAAAAATGTCAAATTGAAATAAAGTGAAGGAACTTTATGTGCAAACTAATGTCGAAATTTGTCTTAAAGTCGATAAGCGTCAACAATAGACAAATTTTGGTTTTAAAGGCGTTAAGCAACTAGAAAAACGTCAAATTGAATTAAAGAGACTTTATGTCTAATTTACTGTTAAAATTTTACTTAAAGTTGAGAAGCGTTAAGAAAGTAAGATTAATTTTGACTTAAACCCTTAAGCCCCTAGAAAAAGTGTCAAATTTTGATAGAATTAAGAGACTTTATGTGCAAATTATTGTCGAAATTTGACGCAAAGTTAACAAACCTAAAAAAAACGTCTAGAAACAATGTCAAATTTAATTCAAGTTAAAAAACTTTATGAGAAATTAATGAAAAGCGTCAAAAGATAGACTAATTTTGATTTAAACTCGTTAAGTCTCTGGAAAAATGTCAAATTTACTAAAGTTCAAAGACTTTATGACAACTGAATGTAGAAATTTGACGTAAAGTCGACAAGTGTTAAGAAAAAAAACAAATTATGGATTAAATCCGTTAAGCCTCTAGAAAATATGTAAAAATTTAATTAACGTTAAAAAACTTTATAACAAATTAATGTCGAAATTTGACTTATAGTCGATGAGCGTTAAGAAAAAAAGACTAATTTTGACTTAAATCTTTAATTCTCTAGAAAAAATGTCAAATTGAATTAAAGTTAAACGACTTTATGTTAGAATTAATGTATAAATTAGACTTAAAGTCAACAAGCGTTAAGTGAAAAAGACTAATTTTGATTTAAAATCGAAACCTTCTAAAAAAAGAGTCAAATTTAAAGTTAAAAGATTTTATGTCCAAATTAATGTGTAAATTTGATTTAAAGTCAGCAAGCATCAAGAGGAAAGACTAATTTTGACTTGAAGTCGTTAAGCCTCTGGAAAATATGCCAAATCAAATTAAAGTAAAAATTTTCCATGTTCAAATTAATGTCGAAAATTTAACTTAAAATGACGAATTTTACTTAACCCCGTTAAGCCTCTACAAATGTAAATTTAATTCAAGTTAAAAGACAAAATTTGACTTAAAGTGACAAGTGTAAAAAAAAAACAAATTTTGACTTAAAGAAAAAAATGTTGAATTTAATTAAACGTTTCCACATTTTCATTTATAATTGTAAAACTCTAGTCAAAATTTAAGTCTGGACTAAAAAAAAATCACGAGAACCGCATGAAATTTCTGCGATAAGTTTTTGCAGATAACTTCAAGCGGTTCTCAACGGGAATTCTACCTGCACGAACTTCATGCGGTTCATACCAGGAAGTTAACGCGGAAATTCCATGCGTTTCGAGGTGTGAACCTCTTGAAGTTATCTACGGTTCATAGCAGGAACTGCATGAAGCTCGTACTTCACTTGATAGTGGACTGAACCGTATGAAATTTTCGCAGTTAACCTCTCTTGGAACCGCATGAAATTTCCGCAGGTGATTTCATGCGCTTTTACCGGGGCTCTTCTACAGGTAGGGGTACGCGTCTGGTTTTCACTCTTGAAGAAAAAGCCAAGTACTTATTAAAGAGCAGAAGAACCGCGGTTCCTTTTGTGCGAACCGGTTCCCGAGCGCTCTTTGCTAAGAACCGGTTCATTGAACCGGTTCCTGAACTGTCTGCCCATCCCTAGTACCCGGTAATTGTGTTTGGCTGGAAGCTGCTTTATTCTACGCCAATAATTTTGAAAAATTAGAAAATATTCTTCTTAATTTTAATGATGAAAACTTAAAAAATGTAAAGATTGTGTTGCATGTATAAATATTTTGCAACAATTAGCTTTTATTGCTCATTTTTGCATCTTAATAACTGCAATCAAGAATTTAGAAACAGCTCAAATCCTTTAATTGAGGCTTTCAAAATTATTGAAGAACTGTACGAAAATTTAAAATTAGTTCCCTAACTCGCGTATTATATCGAAATCCGGGATACGAAAAAATTAAAATTATTTGTGGAATTTTGAAAGGCGAGACTGAGGAGGACATAATAAATTTTAACACGGACTCCATGTCATTTAACTTTACCTAAAATGAAAATCAAAATCAAATTTTGATTCTACATTGTAATTCCAATAAATGAATTATCATCAGTTGCTATTCGTATTTTTTTGCAACATTATTTTTAATTAAACCGCATATAAAATCCATATTTGACTCATTTTGTCGCATATATTGGCTAATTTTAAGCGCAAATAAACAAATTATAATGCCTTTTTAGAGCATATAAAAAAATTATAACGCTTTTTTTTAGCGCATATAAAAACATTATAACGCCTTTTTTAGCGCATATAAATCCGGACTTTAGTGATAAGGTATTTTTAAATTCATCATAAATAATGGGCACGTTAGGAAATTCTTCCTGAAACTCTGCTAAAGGTGAGTCGAATGAATACATCCAATTTCCGTCCACTTTAATCCCATTTCGGAAATAACTTTCAATTAGAAACGTTTTTTGCTGGTTGCTATAAATCATTGTGAGCACGGAATAAGTGTCAAGTGTGCCAACTGAAATTTTTAAAACGAAAAAGTCACGGCACACTTAAGTTTTTTTTTTAATGAACATACGATATATACAGGGTGAGTTTTTTCGATGTTTAGTATGGGGATTTCGGAAACTATAAGAGATATAGAAACGGTTAAATGGGCAAAGAGGTACAGAGCCGAATAAAATTATGCTTATAGTTTTTTCCATCTCTTATAAAAATCTATTTAAAAAATCAACACTTTACATTTTTAAATTATCATTTATTGAGAATTTTATGTGTCATTATATTCGGCTGGTGAGACTACAATTTAGTTTCCGAGATACCCATACTAAACATCGAATAAACTCACTCGGTATTATACCACGAGATAAAAAAGTAGAAAATAGTTGGCAGCATATTATTTAAAAATTCCTGTAATAATTAGAATAAGTTTATATTGGCTACGGAAAATCAATCAGTGCACTTTATTTATTTTGACATCCTGTGTTCTTTTGAGGATACTTGTTTTGAATATTTGTACAGAAAACAATCGTTTGCATTTCGAGCATTTATTTTTATTATTCAATAAATTTAAAATTCATCTCTAATTAAATTTTCTGGTTTTTCATCCTAAAATTCCTATTCCCAGTGATGTCACTGAGCTTCTGTTTGTTTTAAGGGTTGATAACTATTTTCACTTTTTGATCTCATTGTATTGTAATGTACATTTTTATTATTCAACCACCATAAATATTTAATTTTAACGTATTTTATTATGATTAGTAAATAAATTTGAGACAACCTCACTTGTTGCATTAAATAAATGTATTTTTATATATTTCGTATTTATTACATTTATTATGCATAGGTATTATTGCTGGATGGATGGACCATTCGAATTTCTCGACCCACCAAAGGCCGAAGAAATCGTCGATGAACTTTACAAGGAATTATTCAAAATACAAAAGATGTACAGAACCAAACTAAAACAAATGGCGGCCGAGAATAATCCCCGAAGATTTCAAGGAGCAATCGACGATCCCGACCCATTAAACCTAGCAGCCCCTTTACAACTGGTCAGGCAAGCAATCCAACAAATAAAAGAATTCAGGCCCGCACTAACACTAATGACAATAATGTGCAACCCTGCCCTTCTGCAGAGACACTGGGATGAAATGTCAAAAGTAGCCGGTTTCGATATGACACCAAACGCGGGAACGTCATTGAGGAAGATTTCTGAAATGGACTTAAGCGATAAAATAGAAGAGTATGAAATTATCAGTGTTGGGGCTATTAAAGAGTTTCAATTGATTACCAACTTGAAGAAAATGATTGCTGAATGGGACGATGTTAGGTTCAAGACTAGTGTTTATAAGGATACTGGAGTGAGCATATTAACTCAATTGGATGACATTCAGGTAATTCTCGATGATCATATACTAAAAACTTTGACTATGAGAGGATCTGTATTTGTAAAACCTTATGAGAGCCAGGTCAAGGCTTGGTATGATAAAATCATGAGAATGAACAACGCACTCGAGGAGTGGGGTAAGGTGCAATCCCAATGGTTGTATTTGCTGCCGATTTTTTCTTCCAAAGACATCGTCAATCAGATGCCTGCAGAAGGCGTTCTCTTTAAAGAAGTCGATAGTACCTATAAACGCTATATGCAAGCGGTCGCAAAAGATTCCCATGTTACGGAAACAGCTCCAGCTCCAGGTCTGCTAGAAGCCATGATCGGTTGTATAGAAATGTTAGAGAAGATCAACGATGGCGTTACCGCCTATCTTGAAAAGAAACGCCTGTATTTCCCTCGCTTCTTCTTTCTCTCTAACGATGAAATGTTGGAGATTCTATCGGAAACCAAAGATCCGTTGCGCGTGCAACCGCACTTGCGGAAGTGTTTTGAGGCCGTCAATAGGCTGGAATTTGACGATCAATTGCAAATTCACGCGATGATAAGTCAGGAGAAGGAGGAGGTTCGTTTTCTGCGTATCATCAAAACGGCGGAAGCTGGGGGCAGTGTGGAAAAATGGTTGGTGCAAGTGGAGGAACAGATGTTGGCTGCGGTAAGCTGGCGTATTATACCATTCGAGTTTTTTTAGTGTTAATTATGTAGGACACAGTGTATTACGTTTCATGCGATTTAGAACCGCGTCCACGGGCATCGGGGTTTACGAACTGGTGCACGAGTTTCTACGGGTATTCAGAAAATTATTTGATTTAAATCACGATTAAAATCATAATTTAACCTCTTCACGCCCAGGTTCGCCACATGTGGCAACAAGCAAAAAATGAAAACAAAAACATTGTACAAAACAAATTACTTCTTTAGCGCTATCTATGGAATATTTTTTCATATTTTTTTGCATAAATGGGAAAGTTTGTGACAGTGAAATCATATTTCGTAGAAAAAGTTAACAACAACAAAGAAGTAAATTTTCATCAAACCCGGGATTAAATCAAAGCAGCATGGGCGCGAAGTGGTTAAATAAAGCGATTTGATAAAAACTCATTTCTTTATAAAAATAAGACGAAGGAAGTGATCTTAAGTGGTAGTAAAACTGGCATTAGTTTTAACAGTTCTTTTAATACGCCATTTTCTAATTCATTGATTTATCGATTTGGTAACCCTTTTTTTTAAATCTTCAAAAAAATAGTTCTACAAAATACACCAGGTGAAGCAAGAATCATGATCGTAATTTCTATAAAATAATAAAATATTCGATTTAATTATAATCACAACTTACGAACAATTTTCAGGTTCTCCATGAACTTTCCCAAAGTTGGCTGGACTACGCCTTAAAACAAAGGACAGAATGGGTTCAGTTATGGCCCGGACAAATAGTTTTAGCCATTTCCCAAGTTTACTGGACAGCAAACGTACATATCGCTCTCGGCGTAGAGCGATCTTTTACTTTAGAAGCTTTTGGCGAAAAACTGTTCACCGAATTGCAGGAAACCGTAACACTGGTGAGAAATCCTTCACTCACCAACTTGGCGCGAATCACAATTAAAGCACTAATAGTCATAGACGTGCACGCGAAGGATGTAGCCGTAGATTTAGCCAAACAACACGTGCAGACAGATACGGAGTTTAAATGGTTGTGCCAGTTGCGTTATTATTGGGAGAATGGACTTTGCCAAGTTAGAATACTAAATTGCACGGTTAAATATGCCTGCGAGTATTTAGGCAATAGCGATAGGTTAGTTATTACACCGCTAACGGATAGATGCTATAGAACATTGGTGGGTGCCTATTACCTTCACTTAAACGGTGCACCGGAAGGTCCGGCCGGAACTGGAAAAACGGAAACCACTAAAGATCTCGCGAAAGCTTTGGCGGTGCAGTGTGTCGTCTTTAATTGCTCCGATGGTCTGGATTATAAGGCTATGGGTAAATTCTTTAAAGGCTTAGCGTCTGCTGGAGCATGGGCGTGCTTCGACGAGTTCAACAGGATAGAAATTGAAGTGCTTTCGGTAGTCGCACAACAGATTTTATGTATACTCGCAGCGGTCAGGGCTAATGCAAAAACATTTATTTTTGAAGGGACTGAGCTTACCTTAAATCCATCATGCTACGTTTGCATTACGATGAACCCGGGATATGCAGGAAGAAGCGAACTACCAGACAACCTTAAAGTGCTTTTTAGAACAGTTGCTATGATGGTTCCTGATTATGCTATGATTGGAGAAATATCCCTTTACTCATACGGATTTATCGATGCTCGTGTGCTAAGCGTAAAAATCGTAACCACATATAGGTTATGTTCCGAACAGCTTTCATCGCAAAACCACTACGACTACGGAATGCGCGCCGTCAAAACTGTCCTGTCGGCCTGCGGTAACAATAAACGAGCTTTTCCTGATGAAAACGAAGATATCATTCTCTTAAGATCCATCACTGATGTTAACCTGGCGAAATTTTTAAATCATGATGTGCCTTTATTCGAGGGCATCATTAGCGATCTATTTCCTGGTGTTGTCTTGCCGACACCGGATTATAAAGTATTTATGAAGGCGATGAAGGAGTGTGCGAAAAAGAGGAATCTTCAGCCCAGGAACTCGTTTATGGTCAAAGTGATCCAAACCTACGAGATGATGATTGTTAGGCATGGTTTTATGTTGGTCGGTGAACCGTTTGCTGGAAAGACTTCTACTCTGAAGGTCTTGGCCGAAACTCTGACAGCGCTTAATCAGCAGGGGGTTGCTCAGTTGAAGGTGCAATACCAGTACATAAATCCGAAGAGTATTACTATGGGGCAACTTTACGGACAGTTTGATCCGGTAAGTTTTTACTTTACATAATAGTTGTATTTATTGTCTGTGACTTTGAATTTATTTATTTAATTTAATTCAATTCGATTTTTAATCTTATAAGCCCAAATTAAAACCAGTGAAGGCTCTAGGGGTGACTCATGGTACGGCCGAGGTAGCAGAGGTGGTAATACAGATCTCTGCAACCGACCCTACCTATCTGTATTGCCACCTCTGCTACCTCGGCCGTACCATGACTCACCCCGCGAGTCGTCACTGATCAAAACAGTTTATCATCATAGGTGTCTTATGAATGGTTTGATGGTGTGGTTGCCACATGTTTTCGGAATTTCGTAGTGGATCCAGCACCCGATAGGAAATGGGTTATTTTCGATGGTCCTGTGGATGCGGTTTGGATTGAAAATATGAACACCGTCTTGGATGACAATAAGAAGTTGTGTTTGATGTCCGGGGAAGTTATGGCGATGACCAGTTCGATGTCGATGATTTTCGAAGTAATGGATTTAGCACAGGCTTCTCCAGCTACGGCAAGTTGGAATTTTGAATGCCATCAAACATTTCAAACGTAAACCATTAAGGCAATATCCTCAAAGAGTTAATACCATATGTATGTAGGATTAATTTAGTTTGACGGTAATAAAACAGTCCCACTCAATTTTAATTACCTCGATGGTATATTAACAATTTCAAATACACGTGATATCATATAAATATGTTAAACAATATAGAGCATAGAATGAATATTAATTATTTCGCGGTGACCGACGTCTTTCGTTACGCAGCGTTCTCGTTGCTGGTTCCGTCTCGACTGCCGGGTCCATGCCCCGGGCGGTTCCTCACGTCTTCGGTGGTTCAGGGGCGTCCCGTCCCACAACTCGGCCATCCCTGCTCTCGACCTCGTCCTCGTGGTTGACATCAGCTCCTTCGTCCTCCCTACGGTCGCTATCGGAACAGAGTGCCCACGGTTTTATGAAGTCGGCAGCAGTGGATGTCTTTTTGGGACCCTCTCCTGGACCAACTCGTTCCACATCGTATCGGTCACGTCCTTTCACTCCGGTTACTCGGTATGGACCTAAATATTTTATTTTCAGTTTGCTCAAATTGGCAAACTGAGTTCATCTTATGGCAATTAGATCACCCGTTTGGTAAAGTCTAGCCAGCTTTCTTTTTTTGTTGTAAGTTCTTCTGTTTTCTTCCTGGACTTTCTGAATTTGTTCTTTAGCAGCTCGTCTTGTATCTTCTCGATCTTCCACGAACGTTTGACGGTACTCTTTTTGTATTAACTCTTCCAATCCAGGGTCACTGGCATGACGCATCTGCACTCCAAACATCAGCTCGAATGGGGACGTATCGATGCTCCTCTGATAAGTTCTATTCAGTGCCCTTTGGACGTCTTCTACAAATCTGTACCATTTCGACTCATCTTCTAACGAAAGTTTTGTAAGGATGGGGAGGATTGTCCTGTTTGTCCTCTCCACTTGACCGTTTGCACGAGCGACTCCCGTGGTGATGTGAATCAGATCAATCATTTCGGTCCTACAGTAATCTTCAAAAGCCAAACTCGTGAAAGCAGTCCCTCGGTCGGCAATGATACGCTTAGGATTTCCAAAAGTATGTTTTTGGATTTCCAGCTTGGCAATTACTTCCTGGCTCGTCACGGTTTTAGTTGGGTACAACCAAGCAAATTTACTAAATCCATCAATTACTACAAAAAGATACCAGTACCCCTTGCCGGTAGCTGCCATTGGGCCGAGGTGATCGATATGGTACGTCGTGAGTGGTAGTTAATCCTTGCTGATGGGGTTCACGAATCCTTCAGCTTTCCCCGTTTTCTTTTCGGACAGGATACATGGAATGCAGTTTCTTACGCAATCTTCGATCTTCTCCCGCATCCTGGGAAACCAAAAATCTCTGCAAACTAAGTCCTGGGTCTTCTTAACGGCGAAGTGTCCATTCTCTTGATGAAACCTTCTTACGACTTCGGCCTGCATCAGCTCTGGGACAACCAGCAATGTCCTACCCTCATATTCTCGATAGAGCAGATCATTTATCAGCACGTAATTTTTGTAAGGCTGGCCCGCGGATAAGAGTTTCCTGACGACGCGGAGATGTTCGTCTCGCGACTGGGCGGACTCCACTGACGCAATCAATTCGTTTTTCACTACTAACATTACGCTATTTCGAGATAAAGCGTCAGCATGTTTCATTCGAGTGCCAGATCGGTGCTCGATGGAATAATTAAACTCACTCAACAGCATAGTCCACCTCGCGACTCTGGTACATAGGTCTTGTTTTTTCCTGGTTAACGCAAAGGCTGAACAGTCAGTTGCAATTGTGAACGTCAACCCCAGTAGATATACTCTAAACTTCTGTAAAGCGTATACGACGGCGAGAACTTCCAGCTCGTAGCTGCTGTACTTTCGTACGGCTTCTGAGGTTTTTCTGCTCATGTAATAGATTGGATGCAGTTCGCCGGGGCCTTTTTTTGTAGCAAAACTGCTCCAAATCCATCTATACAAGCGTCGGTATGAAGTTCCGTCACAGCAGTTGCATTGTATATCCCCAAAACTGGTTCGGACGCCAGCGTTCGTTTTAGCCGTTCAAAGGCAAGGTTTTCGTCGTTGCCAAAGGTGAAAAGAACGTTCTGTCTGGTCAAGTTGCTAAGGGGTTTCGCGATTATCGAGTAATCCTTAATGAATTTTCTAAAGTACCCCGTCAGGCCTAAAAAGCTTTGGACCTGCTTTACCGTGGTGGGTTTAGGAAATTTGATCACGGCCTCCACTTTTGTTACTGATGGTCTTATCTTTCCGTCTTCGATCCGATGTCCTAAATAGTCGATAGTTGTCCTTAGAAACTGGCACTTCTTCCATTGAATTTTCAGACCGTACTCCTCGGCTGTCTTCAAAACTTTGGCCAATCTTCCTATTACTTCTTCTTCGTTTCTGGCAAGCACCACCAAGTCGTCCATGTAAGTCAGTAGAATTCCATCTTTGATGTGTTCCCTGAATACATCGTTTATGAATCGCTGGAACATCGCCGGCGAGTTACACAAACCAAACGGAGTTTTAGTGAACTCGTACTGGGCTGTTGGTGTTACAAAAGACGTATATTGTCGGCTTTCCTCATCAATGGGCACGTGGAAAAATCCATTTTTTTAATCCAATGTGCTGAAGATACGGGAACCCTGCAGGCGGTCCAGTTGATCTTCGATTAAGGGCAGAGGATATCTGTCCTTCACGATTTGTTCATTTAGCCTTCTGTAATCTTGACAAATCCTTACTGCTCCACCCTTCTTTTTCACCAGTACGATTGGACTAGCGAACTCCGACTGACTGGTTCTAATGATGCCCTCTCGTAGCCACTCTTCCATCTGTCTGTCTACCTCCATTTTTTCCGAATGTTCCAACCTTCTGGGTCTCTGATAAATGGGGATTTCGCTCTTCAGAATAATCTTCATTCTTAACGAAGTCTCCCTTGTCTTCTTAGTTGGATCGTAAGTCTCGTGTAACCGGTTGATCTCGTTTTTCAACTCAGTATTAGCGATGTGACCCAGATCTAATACAGGTGTTTCGCACAATATGTTTAACATCTGTGCTTCGTCATCGAGAAGGTCTTGATGCTCTTTCTTCATCACCGTTATTCCACTTGCATCCATTTTGATAACGGCGTTCTTCAAAAATTCTTGGCCGATGACCATAGGGATCTTCAGCGCATCGCTGAGTACCACATAGACCTTACTGTTTATCACGACATCGTTGACTTCAATATCAGCTTGGAAATTACCCAATGTGCTAACTCTGCTACTTCCAATACCAGTTAAGATTATCGTATCGTTTTGTAAACCTATTGGTCCCAACGTCAGGAAAACATCATGTTTAATCAGATTGACGTCACTTCCGGTATCGAACAATGCAGGTATGGACTTGCCTCGTACGTTTACATCTTGGACAGCAAGGTTCTCCTCGTGGTTGATAAGCATGGTGTTTTTGGCTTTATTAGGACACGCACCTGCCTTGTGTCCGTACTCGTTACAGCTGAAGCATTTTAGGCCTCGTTATTTGGATGGACAATCTCTGGACACATGCCCCTTATTTCCGCAACCATAACAACGAATTCATTCTTCAAGGTTGGATGTTTTCCACCACTTGTCGTTTTTACTTTGGTATTGGATCGTTTATCTTTTACGTCCGTTTCTGTCGTATTTCTTTTGTGCATCGTTTCGCAGAGTTTGATTTTCCCTTTGAACTCTTGGAAATCGTTGGCTCCGTATAAAATCATTTTATTTGCAGGATCATCTGGAATGCCGTCAATGATGTATTGAATCGTGGTTTCTGGTTCAATATATGCGCGGCTAGCTATTTCGCGCATGATCAGAGTGTATTCTTGTAGTGTTTCCTCTTTCTTCTTAGTCCTGCCCATCAGTGTTCTATGCACTTCCGCGCTGCTAACTTTTTCTTCAAATTCCCTATTCAGCAAGGCCTTTAATCGATGCCAGGTAGTTACACCTTTCTCGGACTGAACTAAAAGTTTCGCCAGCTCGTCTAGAAGTTTTTTGGCATAGATCACTTTCTGGAAGTCGTTCCAGTTTGCAAGTTTAGCTAATTCTTCAAACTCGTCAATCCATTTCAATATAGGATATCCATCCTTACCGTTAAATCGTCTTATCGAATCTTCCATGTCTCTAAAACCGATAGAACAGATTGCAAAACGATCCCTCATAGCGTCATAATTTCGAGCGTCGTCATCTTCGTCGTCATTGTCGGCGTCTTCAGCTCTACTTTTCTTCTTTGATTTCGTCTTCTTGGCGTCGTTCGTCACATCGTCGTCTTCTGGCCTGATTAGTTCGCTTCTGTCATCGTCTTGAGATTCTTCGTCACTTTCTTCTTCTTCGTCGTCTTGATTTCCTCGTTCTTCACTTTTGTCTTTGATATTACATAAAAATGTCAATATCCTTCGTCGAACGGCGTCTTCGGTACCGTCGTATTTGATGTTGAGTACGTGATACACACACTAAATCTGCATACGACAGTTTTGATTTTATGTCGTCTAATTTGGATACGTACTCAGCTGAACCCGTTTCGTACGCAAAGCCTTGAAATTCTCTCAACGTCTTCCTACGACTATTGAGTCGTCGGAACGGATCATCGCATATAATTGTGAATAATACCTTTAACGATTTACTTTGCAGATGTGTAATATTGTGCTCAATATCGGCAATGTCCCCTAAAGCAGACATTTTAGCGCGCGCCACTGGACAACCGGTACCGCCGCGCCGGACGAGGTCGCGCACTCGCGCAAGAGAGAGAAGGGGCCGCGGCCGGTTTGTCTAGCGTCACCCCGCGCGTCTCCCTTTCCCGCACCTCTGTTCTTCGCTGTGTGCGTCGTTCGTATTTGCACGTGCACGTTTTTTGATTTTAAAAAATCAAACACGCACTAAAACTAGTCTTGCGTTTTTCAAGTTCACCGTCAATATTTCCACTCAGTCACTTGTACACTCTGCACAACACTTTTACCCTCGCATCCCGGTTGAGCCCCCACTTTGTAGGATTAATTTAGTTTGACGGTAATAAAACAGTCCCACTCAATTTTAATTACCTCAATGGTATATTAACAATATCAAATACACGTGATATCATATAAAGATGTTAAACAATATAGAGCATAGAATGAATATTAATTATTTCGCGGTGACCGACGTCTTTCGCTACGCAGCGTTCTCGTTGCTGGTTCCGTCTCGACTGCCGGGTCCATGCCCTGGGCGGTTCCTCGCGTCTTCGGTGGTTCAGGGGCGTCCCGTCCCACATGTATAAAAATTATTTAGATAAAAGGTGGCTTTGTATTTCGCAACGTACGTTGCAGGTTTGACACGTCGCATCACGTCTTCACAGCCTAATCTGCAGGTACCCACGGGCTGAAATAATCTAAGACCGTGATTTTGTTTATCATGGCCATGCCTTATCTAAATAATTTTTATACATATGGTACTATAAGCGTAAATTTTCCTACGATTTCGATTATAATGTATAAGCTAAATTATGTAGTATTTGCTGGAGTAATCGTCAACACGATTAATACGATCTTAAACAAATTATCACCCTTCAACCAATTTAAGTATTTCATTTTTGTTTCCTGAATAGGTGTCTAGATGTGGAATGATTTATATGGAACCGGACACATTGGGATGGAGACCGTTCATGGAATCTTGGATAGTGAACCAAATGCCCGATTGGTGCGGTCCTCAAGAAGGCCTTATAAAAGCCCTATTCGATTGGCTCGTTGATCCTTGCTTTTATTTCATCAAGAAACACTGTAAACAACTCGTTACACCTGGAGACATTAGCTTAGTTAAGAACATGTATCAAATCGTAGAGATAGTTCTGAATGACGCTTGTAACAAAAGTGTGAAAAAGGAAGAGGACTTTAAATTTATTATGTGCTGGATACAAGCCACATTTGTATATGCAGGTAATTTTTGCACCTCATTTACTTTTTAACCAATGAAATCCAATAAAATTCAAATTACAATGCGAAACAGACCTGGGTGCATGTTATGTATGGCAATATACCCTGGGTGGGTTATGTATTCATGGGAATACATAATGTTGGTATTGCCTAGCAACGTGTTATATTTTCTATAACGTATAAAAGTTATCGTCGGACTTTTAAAATTGTTTGTTAAACTGAATTCGATCTGTTCGCATTTTCGGATAATGTGTTAGTGCTTTCACCAGTAATAGTATTTATAGGCATTCCTAAAAATCTTGGTAAGCTCATTTTTACATACATGTCTGACACTTGGTGTCACTAAATTTAATTTTTAAAACTTTCTGTTCTGCCAATTGTCTTCTAGAATCTAACTCGTGACTGATGTTTCCTAGGCAATTATTAGCGTCTGGATCACTCTTGCTTGTTGCTTCCAGAAAATCGTGATCCTGACGCTATTCTAAGAACAAATATACCGGGTGTATATGTTACGGTTAATATGATTAATGCTGAAATTATGCATAATTACCAGTCATTATGTATAATTACTTCCAATATTGGAGAATTTAATAAAGTTATAGCAATTTATTAAATATGCTGGTCATTTTAAATATTATCCAGGGCTCATTGGTATGTTTGATAACTTTCGTCATTTAGTGCTGTTGTATTGCTGTTGTACCAAAACCTAACTCAATCTAACCGAACCTAACCCAACCTAACTGAACCTAACCCAATCTAACCTAACCTAACCTTACCCAATCCAACCTAACCTAACCTAACCTAACCCAACCTAACCTAACCTTACCCAATCCAACCTAACCTAACCTAACCTAACCTAACCCAACCTAACCTAACCTTACCCAATCCAACCTAACCTAACCTAACCTAACCCAACCTAACCTAACCTAACCTAACCTAACCCAACCGAACCTAACCTAACCTAACCTAATTTACTTTCTCGTACTTTGTAACGGAGAAAGTAAACATGAAAAACAATTCTATCAAAAAGTTATACATATTAATAATAAGTATAATTATTTATACTTCCCAATTTATCATATTGACCGTAACATCTACACGTATTAACAAATAAACTTTGATTTGATTTATATTTTTTTGTCCTAAAATTTCAATTAATCAAAATGCCAGTAAGTATTAGATATTATTCATAATATCCAGTATGTTTGATAAATTAAGCATATTCTCCAATATTATTGGGAATTATACATAGTCGCCAGTAATTATGCATAATTTCTAATTTATCATATTAACCGTAACATATATAAATTAGCGGATAATGTACACGAGGCGATGTTCTTCCTAAAATTCTGAATAGAAAATGTCGATGAAAAAATGTTCTGCCATGCCTCATAGGCCATCAGGAGCCATTTAAAAGAAATGTACATTTGGCAACATAGCATTCACGAGGTGTCCTATTTATCAATAATCTCATGGTTCATAATAGAAGGTAATAGATAGATAGAGGGGTTTATTTACAGATGCAAGCTAAAACATGTAAATAGTAAAATCCATTGTAATTGTACAAAAGAAAACGAAAATAACACAGAAACACAAATAAACTGAAACGCGGGCACTAATACAAACTGATGATATTGAGAAAAGCAGAATTGGCACAAACCTGGAACAAGCAAGTTTGAATGAATTATTTGTGTCAAAGTGACATAAGCGGGTATCACGTTGCCGAACGTAGTTTTTATAAAAATAAACTAATTAAGAAGTGTTAACAATACAAGTTTGAGATAGAAAGACAGCACACACTGACAAATACTTTTCAAACTAGTCATACTATCGAAATTGCAGGGTTTTCTGTAAATTAATAACGAATAATAACGCTTATTTAACGACTGGATGTTCAAACTTTGAGGACCTCTTGAAGACCCAAGAAGCATGGTACGACATTTTAGAATTAAGATAAGCTGCTTAGAATTTTTGAAAGAATATCGTCACGTGTAGATTATCCGCCAATTTGTACACACCCGATATATCATCCATAAAATACCATAAAATTCAATTATTGTATAAACAATCTTCTTACAGGTACATGGGGATTAGGTTCAATACTAGATACAGACTCCAGGGAAAAGTTCGACGAATTCTACCGTGCCCTATGGAGAGGAGAAAACCCCAGCCATCCATATCCGAAAGAAATGGAAAAACTCGAAATTTTACTACCAATCGAAGGACATCTAATAGATTACATGTACGTGTACCGACTAAAAGGAAACTGGATTTACTGGCCCGAAGTCGTTCGAAACCAAAGATTAGACGACGCTGTCAATATTCAACAAGTCCTAATTCCCACAGTGGACACAGCTAAGTATATCACAATCTTAAATATGCACATCGAACACAAAGTGCCATTATTATTGGTGGGACCCACCGGCACGGGAAAAAGCTATTACATTCAGGACTTTATGATGCATAAGCTCAATCAGGAGAAGTACGAGCCGTCTTTTATCACGTTTACGGTGAAGATCAGCGCGAATCAAACTCAAGAGTTGTTCCTTGCCAAATTGCATAAGATTAGGAGAGGCCGTTACGGGCCACCGAAAGGTAAAACTTCTGTCATCTTTGTGGATGATATGAATATGCCTGCTAAGGAAGTGTACGGAGCTCAACCGCCAATTGAATTATTGAGACAGTATTTTGATCATAAAAATTGGTATGATTTGAAGGATACCACTCCTATTTATATACGCGACATGCTGCTGCTAGCAGCAATGGGATTGGTTGGTGGAAGTAGGCAGGATGTATATGCACGTTTTCTGCGACACTTCAGCGTTTTCTCCATTAACGAATTTTCTGAAGAAAGTATGACAAAAATCTTTTCGAATATCCTTTTATTAGGATGGAAGAAGAACGGGTTTCCAACTGATATTATCAATACGGTTCACTGGTTAGTTGATGCAACCTTGGACGTGTACTTATCAGCAATCAGTGAGCTTCGTCCAACACCAGCAAAAAGTCATTACACATTCAATCTGCGTGATTTTTCGAGGGTAATATTTGGATGTGCGATGCTCCGAAAAGAGTCGGCGGAAGATAGAAAGGTGTTTCCGAAGATTTGGGTCCATGAGATCTTGCGTGTTTTCTACGACCGTTTGATTGATCCTCATGATACAAGATGGTTATTTGACAAAATCAAGCATGGCGTCAGGGACCACTTTCGGGAACAATTCGATAACGTCTTTGATAACCTTCGAGAACCCGATGGTAGAATTCCTGAAGAAAACATGAAGAAACTCATGTTCGGCACATACCTGGATCCTGATGCGACGGAAGATGATATGCGTTATGAAGAAGTTGCCGATATTGACCAACTGTACCAA
This sequence comes from Ocypus olens, assembly GCA_910593695.2. NCBI lineage: Eukaryota > Metazoa > Arthropoda > Insecta > Coleoptera > Staphylinidae > Ocypus > Ocypus olens. Next base: position 25,465,256 of record OU343059.1, read on the forward strand.
ATGGCAATGGGTGTTTTGGAGGAATACAACCAGATTCATAAATCAAAAATGGATATAGTCCTTTTTAAATACGCACTGGAACACCTTTCTAAAATATGCAGGATTTTAACCATACCCTCAGGAAGTGCTTTACTAGTAGGCATTAGCGGATCCGGAAGACAGTCGTTGACCAAACTTGCGACGGCTATATCGGGTTATTTCTTTTTCCAGCCGGAAATTAGCAAGAGTTATGGTATGAACGAATGGAGAGAAGACTTAAAGAGAGTTTTAAAGGAGTCTGGTGGTCGAGCACGATCAACTACCTTCCTATTTTCGGAAGGGCAGATTAAAGAAGAAGGATTTTTACAAGACATCGACTGCCTTTTAAATTCCGGAGAAGTCCCCAATCTGTTCCCGATTGACGAAAAACAAGAAATTCTAGAATTAGTTCGTTTAGCGGCTCAAGGGGGAAACCGTAACCTTGATGTCACAGCATTATACGTCTTCGGGTACTTTATCAAACGCTGCAAGGAAAAACTGCACATTATCCTTTGCTTTAGTCCAATTGGATCAAGCTTTAGAAATCGACTACGAATGTACCCATCCCTAGTAAATTGTTGTACAATCGATTGGTTTGAGGACTGGCCTGAAAATTCTCTAGAGAGAGTTGCACACAATTGGATCGGCGATATTAACCTAGACGACCACGTAAAAGACGCAGCGGTAATTGCCTGTAAACACTTCCACGTTATTGCTAGAAAAGTGGCTGATGCATTTTACCAAGCTACATCCAGACGAACTTACATAACATCAGCCTCTTATTTAGAATTGATTAAATCCTTCACCAAGTTAACAAGCCTAAAACAGAAGGAGATTATGACAAGTAAATACCGCTACATTGTCGGTTTGGAAAAGTTGCAAAATGCTGCAGATGCGATATTAATTATGCAAAGGGATCTAGCAGAATATCAACCATTGATACAGCAAATGACCGCGAAGGCTATTGAAATGACTGGGCTGATAGAAGTTGAAACGGCTCAGGTGGAGAAGGCTTCCGCTCTAGTTAGACGTGATGAAAAATTGGCAAATATTCAAGCGGCAGCTGCGCAAGTTTTAAAGAGAGAGTGCGAGGCTGACCTAGCCGAGGCAATACCAATTTTAGAAGAAGCCTTATTAGCATTGAATACGTTAAAACCAGCAGACATCACACTAGTAAAATCCATGAAGAATCCACCAGAAGCTGTTAAGTTGGTCATGGCTGGAGTGTGCGTGATGAGGGATGTTAAGCCTGATCGGATAAATGACCCAAGCACCGGAGGAAAAATATTAGATTTTTGGGGGCCTAGTAAACGATTACTCGGAGATATGAATTTTCTTCAGCAATTAAAGGATTTCGACAAGGATCATATTAGACCAGATATTATGGCCAAAATCAGAAAGGAATTTCTCCCTAATAGACTATTCAAACCAAATATCGTAGCCAAGGCTTCGAGCGCAGCAGAGGGTCTGTGCAAATGGATCATAGCTATGGATATGTATGATGTGATTGTGAAAGTTGTAGCTCCGAAGAAAGAAAAGTTAGAGCGAGCGGAAAGAGAGTACCAAACAACGGTGGCGTTTTTAATGGATAAAAAGCAACAGTTGATGCGTTTGGAGGAAAAATTGGATTTGTTAAATAAAGCACTTGATGATGCTAAAATGAAACAAAAGGAGTTACAAGATACGGTTGATTTATGCGCGCGTAAATTGTTACGAGCTGAGAAATTATTAGGTGGCTTGGGCGGAGAGAAATCTAGATGGATACTAGCTGCTAGTAACCTCCAATTATTATATGATTCCCTAGCCGGTGATATTTTAATTTGCTGTGGATTAATAGCATATTTATCCCCTTATACTTTACCATACCGACAGTCTACCATTAACGGTTGGCATAGTTATGTCAAGAGGCTTAAAATTCCCTGTAGCGAAATGTTCGATTTCTCAACGGTGCTAGGTTCTGAGATTAAGTTACAAAACTGGTGTATAGATGGACTACCCCGTGATATATTCTCAATGGAAAACGCCATCATTCAGGATAATTCAAGGCGTTGGTCGTTACTAATCGATCCACAAAGTCAAGCTAATGTATGGATTAAAAAAATGGAAAAAAAGAACGACCTCGAGGTAACAAAATTTTCTGATAGTAGTTACATGAAGATTCTAGAGAAATGCATTCAATATGGCAAACCTGCATTAATTGAGAGCATCAACGAAGACTTAGAAGCGCCATTAGATCCTCTGCTTTATAAATCCATATTTTCACAAGCCGGAATTGAAGTTATCGGCTTAGGAGATAACGTGATACCTTATAATAAGAACTTTAAGCTGTATCTAACATCGAGTCTGCGAAACCCTCACTATCTTCCTGAAGTTCTTAATAAAGTCACTATTATAAATTTTGCATTAACCTTGGAAGGACTCGAGGATCAGCTATTAGGTATCGTTGTTGCTAAAGAACGGCCGGATTTGCAACGGCAGCGCGAGGAACTGATTCAACAAAGTGCCGAAAATAAGGCTTCCTTGGCTAGAGTTGAGGAGAATATTCTAAAGACATTATCGGAAAGCAAGGGGGACATTTTAGATGATGAATCCGCCATCGAGGTCTTAGACTATTCAAAGATTTTGTCCATGGATATCATTGCCAAACAGAAATCCGCGAAGGATACCGAGAAAAAGATAGAAGGGTTTCGGATGGACTACAAACCAATAGCTGAACATTCCGCAGTGATTTACTACAGCGTATCAGATTTACCAAATGTTGACCCGATGTATCAATTCTCTTTAGAATGGTTTATAAACTTATATATAAGTTCGATAGAATCATCGCATAAATCTCGCGATCTGGATAAACGTTTGAAGTTTTTAAAAGACACATTCACCTACAACTTGTACGCCAACGTTTGCAGGTCACTGTTCGAGAAAGATAAGCTCATGTTCTCTTTCGTACTCTGCACGAAGATTATGGTCGCACAAAAACGACTGGAAGAGAGGGAGTTGAAATTTTTGTTAACTGGCGGAATTAATGTAGAGAATCATTTGAAGAATCCAGAAAGTACATGGTTGATTGATAAGTCTTGGGATGAAATATGCCGTGTACAAGAAGTGTCGAACTTTCAAGGATTTAGAGAGAGTTTTGAAAATAATCCAACAGCTTGGAAGCAATTGTACGATGTGGATAATCCACAAGAAAGGTTGCTGCCTGAACCATGGGAAAGTAGATTGACTCCGTTTCAGAAATTGATTATTCTTCGGCTATTCCGACCTGATAAGATATACTCCGGTATATCAAAGTTCGTTAGTAATGAAATGGGAGCAAAGTTTATCCAACCTCCACCGTTTGATATCGCGAAATCGTTTGAAGAATCCACGAGTGTGTGCCCCTTGATCTTCATTTTATCACCAGGAAATGACCCAATGGCTGCGTTAATGAACTTTGCTGAAACTCAGGAAATATCCGAACAGTTCAATTCTATTAGCTTAGGGCAAGGGCAAGGTCCAATAGCTCAGGACCTTATTGTAACTGCGCAGGAGCTCGGAGGGTGGGTTTGTTTACAAAATTGCCATTTAGCTGTCTCGTGGATGCCCATGCTGGAGAAAATATGGGAATCTATGGAGATGTCAAATACCAATGAAAATTTTCGTTTGTGGTTAACCAGCTATCCTTCGGACAAATTTCCAATATCGATTTTGCAATTTGGCGTCAAGATGACGAACGAGCCACCTTCCGGTTTGCAACAAAATCTTCTAAGATCGTACATGGGGGAACCGATTAAGAATGAAGACTATTATGCGGGTTGTCCTGGTAGGGATGATATGTTTGTTAGATTACTGTACGGTATCGCATTCTTTCACGCAGTGGTACAAGAACGTAAGACTTTCGGACCGTTAGGTTGGAACATACCCTACGGTTTTAATGAATCAGATCTGGATATCTCTATCTTACAGCTGCAGATGTTCATAAACGAATATAACGAGAACGCCTATGAAGCCATCATCTATTTAACTGGGGAGTGTAACTATGGAGGAAGGGTTACTGATGATTGGGATCGAAGATTGATAGTTACTATTTTAGCAGATTTCGTTAACAGCGATGTTGTTACTGATCCTGACTATGAGTTCGTTCCATTAGGTACAGATTACATGCTGCCAAAACTTAATAGCTATGATGACTACCTTGAACACATTAATGGTCTTCCACAGATACACCCTCCTGAAGTGTATGGCTTACACAAAAACGCTGGAATAACCAAAGACCTACAAACCAGCAATACTTTGCTGGATTCAATGATCTTGTTACAAGGCGAAGGTTCATCAAGTGGCGGAGAAGAAACCGATAAACTGTTGGTTATGATTTCCACGGACATTCTCTCCAAACTGCCCCCACCTTTTGATCTAGAAGCAGCTCAAATTAATTACCCGGTTCAATACAACGAATCCATGAACACTGTACTCGTGCAAGAAATGCAACGTTTTAATAAGCTCTACAACGAAATAAAAAGTTCACTGCAAAATATACAAAAAGCCGTCAAAGGCTTAGTCATTATGTCTCCAAATTTAGAACTCCTCGCGAATTCCATACTCCTGGGCCGAATTCCAGCAGCCTGGGCTAGAGTGTCTTACCCTAGCTTGAAGAACCTACCCAACTACATCTCCGATTTTGTGGACCGACTACACTTTTTACAAAAGTGGTTTAGAAAAGGAAAACCACCGACATTCTGGATATCTGGTTTCTTCTTTACGCAGGCCTTCCTTACCGGAGCTAAACAGAATTACGCGAGAAAATTCACAATCCCAATCGATCAATTAACTTTCGACTTTGAAATCTTGAAGGTACAAAATTCTAAAACTGCACCGACCGATGGTATTTTCGTTTACGGACTGTATACTGATGGTGCTCGGTTTGACGTTCACCATGGTGTCTTGAGGGAGTTGTATCCGAAAATTCTATACGATTACATGCCGCTGATTTGGTTGGTGCCCATTTTGAACTCGGCTTATTCCGAGGAGGGACGATACAGGTGTCCTTTATATAAGACGTCTGAAAGGAGGGGGATATTGTCTACCACCGGACATTCTACTAATTACGTACTGCCATTTTTGCTGGGGACCGATCTGCCCAGCTCTCATTGGGTTAAAAGGAGTGTCGCTTTATTGTGTCAACTCAACTATTAGATTTTTTACGATTATTATAATAAAGACATCTTTATGTGAATTATTATTTTAGGTTTCACCACAAATACATATAAATTAATATATTTGATTACAACGCGATGAGAATATCTGAAACAAGTAATTAACGTCACTCTGTGCACTGTAAACACGAACACCACCTGTTGTGATTATCGAGATAAGGGCGTCGGGTCGGCGATTTTTTTAACAATATTAGACGCGAGACTAGATTGACCGATAATCTAATAGTATCCGTCGAGATGAGTTAGTAATAAATAAAAGCCTTTCGTTTCTCCGTCCTGCGCTCTCCTGCGATAAACAAGTTTGTTGTAGTAAATCTGGATGAGAGCGTCGCGGCGATTACAGGTATTCAGTCTCTTCCCAACCTTCCCAATGCTCCAAACTGAACGAGTCAAGTCAGTCGAGTTTGTGTTTTCCTGCTGTGTTGAAGTTGCCACTGCAAAGTAAACCGTGAGTTTTAAATGTACACGCATATATTTGCTTTATCTGTACTAAATGTTATAAATATTTATTTTTTTTATTTTGCGATAAACGACTATCGCTCGCTAGTAGCTAGTAAACTCATGTATGGAATTAATTACGCTATTAAACTAGGTTATAGCAATGATGGTGATAAATAGCTCGAGTATACTAGCCTTAAGCGGTGTTCGTTACAAGTTAGAACAAGTTAGAACGTGGCGGTACCAATATTAACTTTAACTGTTAGTTTCGACCCTCCCTGCGGCTCAGATTCACAGGCTGGTGAATTGCTAAATTTGTAATATGTAGATATTTGCTTCTCCAATTATTTTAGACTAAAATCATAAATATGTTTTTGTACAGAAAAAAATACCGTTATTTTTTAGTTGTCTCAATTTTCCATGACGGAAAAACTGATAATTAGTTCTTGCACACAAAAATCGGCTATGGGAAGTTTGAGGAAGTGCTATATTAATGTACCTACAACAAAAAACGCGAGTGAATTCAGTGCATTAGCTGCAGTAAGCGAAAACCCAATTATTATTATTAGGTGCATCATTCAACTGAAAAAAAAAATTTTAAACTAGAGAGTTTTAAACATTTTTATTTGATTGAATTAATATCTCATATTACTATGCTTGTATGTATTCTCTTAAATTAATTCTTGTACAGTTGGTTGCAAAAGTGTATAGGACCATAGATAAAGTATAGGATATATACGCAACTGACCGATATATTTCAATTAGTATAGTACAAACATGCTTTTATATACATTTACATGATTTGCTCGTATTGTCCGTTCTTCCTCCAGTAACCCAATAATGCACATCACATTAGCGCCACGGCCATTTCAATGAAACATTTTAATGATTCAATTTTTTTTGACGTTTGATTGACAATTATTATCAAGTTCAATGTACGCAATATCCTACAGATTTTTGCAACCAATATTCGGCGCGGCATTAGTCAGGGAAGCAGTTAAAAATATGTTTTGTAAGACTTAGGACCGGAAGTAGGACCTCCAAGCAGGGGCGGCTCGTTATGTAGAGCCAAGGTGCCATGGCACTACCTCTAATTTCATGCTCGGCAAGAATTTTGTATTTCTAAAAACACTTAAAGGTCTGTGAAAGTTTAATGAGTAGAGAAAAATCGCAATCGGAGCCCACTTACTTCTGGCACGACATTTCGTTAGAATATAGGCAGCGGGGGGTTCGACGGGGGCACGCGTTCTGAACCTGCAGTTGGATCCAAATCATTTCTGGCACATCTGTTGAACAAACTTAGTTCATTGCCGAATAAGCCTTTTTGCTCATGTACTACTAAGAAAATTTGCAGGCTGCTCATGTACTCATTAAATACATATCAATTGAAGAAAAAACGGAAATTCAACGTTCAATTGTTTTTTTTGATTTTTTAAAATTCTTAATCGTTTTTAGGCGCTTCGAGTCGATTTAAGCACTATTTACGACAAAAATCATTTAGCGTATCTCCGTTCCTGGAAGTCCCACAAAAAAAATATATGCAAAAAAAAAACTCTTAAACGCATCACCAGATTTTTAAAATTCTTGGTGCAATGTGTTGTTCACTCATCGAATAGATGCAGATAAAAACAAAAAATAAATTCGTTGTTCAATTGTTTGAAAGGATGACCACATTTTCAACATTCATCCAGCAAAGTATTACCCGTCGTTCTTTTATTTGATTTTGAAAATTCTTGTATTGTACTCGCTGAATTGATGCAGATAAGATAACACATTAATTTTTTGTGGTCTTGAAAAGATAACTCTTGAACAAAATGGCAGTTATTAAAAATTCTTTCAGAAAAGTGTGGAAATTGTGGTTATTGGCAGTTGAAAATTACTATTTTTAGCAGTTGAAAATATAAGTTTTTGGTTGTCGAAAATGATCAACTTTGGCATTTCAAGATTGTAGTTTTTGGGGGTTGAAAATTGTCATTTTTGGTAGCTCAAAATTATTATTTTTGGCAGTTGAAAATAGCAAAAAAAAAATTGTCATTTCTGCTAGTTGCAGATGGTCATTGTAAGCAGATAAAAATTACAGTTTTTGATAGTTAAAACGGTAATTGATTGCAGTTGAAAATTTGTCATTTTTGACAGTTGGGAATTGTGGTTTTGGCAGTTGAAAATTGCCATTTTTAGCAGTTGAAAATATAAGTTTTTGGTTGTTGAATATGGTCGATTTTGTCATTTCAAGATTGTAGTCTTTAGAAGTTGAAAATTGTCATTTTTTGTAGCTCAAAGTTATTATTTTTGGTTGAAAATTGTCATTTTTGGTAGCTCAAAATTATTATTTTTGGCAGTTGAAAATAGCCAAAAGAAAATTGTCATTTCTGCCAGTTGCAGATGGTCATTGTAAGCAGATAAAAATTACAGTTTTTGATAGTTAAAACGGTAATTGATTGCAGTTGAAAATTTGTTATTTTTGACAGTTAGGTATTTTGGTTTTGGCTGTTGAAAATTGCCATTTTTAACAGTTGAAAATATAAGTTTTTGGTTGTTGAAAATGGTCGATTTTGTCATTTCAAGATTGTAGTCTTTAGAAGTTGAAAATTGTCATTTTTTGTAGCTCAAAGTTATTATTTTTGGGGGTTGAAAATTGTCATTTTTGGTAGCTCAAAATTATTATTTTTGGCAGTTGAAAATAGCCAAAAGAAAATTGTCATTTCTGCCAGTTACAGATGGTCATTGTAAGCAGATAAAAATTACAGTTTTTGATAGTTAAAACGGCAATTGATTGCAGTTGAAAATTTGTCATTTTTGACAGTTGGGAATTGTGGTTTTGGCAGTTGAAAATTGCCATTTTTAGCAGTTGAAAATATAAGTCTTTGGTTGTTGAAAATGGTCGATTTTGTCATTTTAAGATTGTAGTCTTTAGAAGTTGAAAATTGTCATTTTTTGTAGCTCAAAGTTATTATTTTTGACAGTTGAAAGTAGCCATCGTTGGCAGTTGAATGTGTAATTTTTTTGGTTGGAAACTGTGGTTTTTTGCAATTGAAAATTGTCATTTTTGGCAGACCAAAAAGACTCACTGTAAGCAGATAAAAATAATCAATTTTGGTATTTTAAGATTGTAGTTTTTGGAGGTTGAAAATTTTCATTTTTGCAGATGAAAATTATTCGTTTTGACGGTTGAAAATGGTCATTGTTGGAAGTTATTTTTTTTTATTTTTGACAGTTGAAAACTTTTTCAAGTTCGAAAATTTAAAATCGTGATTTTGATTTTTGAAATTGCACTACTGCCGAACGCATTGTTCGATTTTTATGATTCAAACGTCAAAATATGGACAATTTAGTGTAAGTTCAGAACGAATTACGAAATTTTCTCTTGAATTTGATATTTGAAATTGCACACCTGCCGAATGTGTCGTCGGATTTTGATGATTTAAACACGTCAAAATGTGGCAAATTTAGTGTAATGTTAAAACGGATTACAAAACATTTTCGTGAAATTAACACAAAATGCAAAAAACTTACTTTTTAAGTTCGAAGATTTTAAAATCGTAATTTCGATTTTGAAATTGCACACCTGCCGAACGCGTTATCCGATTATGATGATTTAAATGTCAAAATATGTCGAATTTAGTATTATTTTAAAACGGATTACAATAGTTTTTCGTGAAATTAACACGAACTGCAAAATTGCAGTTTTTAAATTTTAAGATTTTGATTTTTTAAATTGCACTACTGCAGCACGCATTGTTCGATTTTGATGATTCAAACGTCAAAATATGGCAAATTTTATGAAATTTTAGAACGGGTTACGAAATTTTCTTTTGACATTAACACAAAATGCAAAAATTGCATTTTTTAAATTAAAGTTATAGTTTTTTTGAGGATAACTCTTGAACGAAAGGACAGATTTTGCAAATTCTTTAAGATAAGATAAGAGTTTACACGTCAAAATAAAGAGTAACTTAGGTCAAACAACAAACCATTACACAAAATAAACTAAAATAAAATAACTTAAAAGTAACTTTAAAATAACTTACCACAACTCAACGTTTTAAATCTTCTAATTTTTCATTTTTTTCCTTTCAGTAGTCATTAAAGAGATAAGATAAAAAATTAATTTTCCGTTTTTTAACCAAAAATAAGTTTCAAATTTTTAAAGTATTGCACTATGCGCCACTGTCGTGGCTTTCGCGGATGCGATTTTCAAATTGAACTCTGCCGTACAGAGAAACAGCCCCGCGCAAAATTCAGCCGGAGATGTAGATTAGTCTACAAAATGCAATTCGTCGGGTCCGTCAACTTGGCCCCCCACTTTCGATTTTTTGGAAAAAAAGTGTTGCTCCAGAAAGCCCTTAGCTAGCTCCAGCTAGCTCCACAAAAATTAGAGCTGGCTCCAAAAAGGTAAAAAAGTTATAGGGGTTTGAAATTTGGCGGGGCCAACTTGACGTTTGCCCCCCACTTTTGATTTTTTAACTTTTTTTTTAAGATTCAGATTCCTCAGACCTAGCTCCAGCAGGCTCCATCAATTTTAAAGCTGGCTCCACCCCACAACCCCTAAAAAATTACAAAAACAGTTTTCACCCTAGCCCCCCACTTCAATGATTTTATAGCTTAAAGCTAGCTCCAGCCGAATATGTAAAAATTTTTGGAAAAAAGAATACGGATAAAAAGATATAAGGGTTTTAATATGAGACGTGAGCTTTCCTGAATCCTGTAATGGCATTCCCAATTGTGTGATCATATTGTAACGTTAAATGCGAATTTTCGGTTAAATCCAACGGAGTTGGTGCCAATTACCAATTACATTATTATATACGGTAATAAACAATTCGTATATTTGATAAATTATTAATTAATTATTTGAAATATGTATTGAAAATAAAATTTAGTCAAATGTGTGTGTTGAATCAAAAGGATGGCAAATATTGTAAATTAATAAGACAGTGGCGTAGTGAGTGATTAATTGAGACATGTGAAAATATTGCCAATTTTAACGAAACTTGGTACACGTACTATTTATAACCAGGAAAAAAATAATGTAAGGCTAAAATAGCCCTAGCATTTCGTTGGGGGGGGGGGGGGGGGTCGAGTGGGCTAGGAGTGGCATGCGAAAATATTGTCAAATTCAACGAAACTTAGTACACATACTATTTATAACTGGCAAAATAAAAATATGAGGGAAACATAGCCCTAGCATTTCGGGGGTGGACTGGGCTAGGGGTGGCATGCGGAAATATTGTCAAATTCAACGAAACTTAGAACACATACTACTTATAACCAGAAAAAGACAATGTAAGTGAAAAATAGCCCTAGCATCGTGGGGGTGGAGTGGGCTAGGGTGGAGATTTATCCATAAAAACATTTTTCTTTCGTCACCCCCTGCTGATTTTTGGATTTTCAGCCAAAACTATGCCATTTTCTGAAAAAAATATAAGAGACCAAAGTTGTAGAGCGGAAAATTTTCGATCGACATAGGTCTTTTGACTTTTCTAATAATGCGTGCATTGCCCGCCAGAGTGCGCAAAATCGTGACCGTGTATGCATTTTAGCGTTTTTTTCAAATTCTTTATTAATTAATTTAGAAAAAAAACGGGAAATTATAGGAAAATTAAAATACCCTATATCGATTCAAACTTTTCCGGTCTACAACTAAAAGCATATTTTGCCCAAAATGCATAGTTTTTGTTAAAAATGCAAAAAACCATGGAAAAACGCAAAAATTGATACATACAGTTTCAATTTGCACTTTTAGCGAAAACTTTGCATTTTGGGCAAAAATTGCTTCTAATAAGAGTGGTAGAGCGGAACATTTTCAATTAGGGCTCGACGTTTACTCCGTTTTTCGTTTAAACTTTTAAATGTGTAAACGTTTACCGTTTATTTGTCACGAATAAAACACGTTTAGCTTAATAAATAAACGTTTACAACACGTTTAGCCTAATAAACGTTTACAACCCGTAAACTAGAAATGATTCCTCATATTTTTATACTCTATTTGGGGGTCCAAAAGTCATATCTCGGTGTTTCGTAAGATTCCCAATAATTTTACACATTCGATTCAAAGAGGAACCAACTGGTCTATAGGGGATTGAACCCTTCAAACTTTCGGACGGTTTTCGAGAAATTATTTACTTATTAAGGTGTACCAAATAATAATAATTTATTCCTTTTTTCCGCTACCGGAAATATTGTAAAACACGGCGAACGAACTTCGAAACAGATATTTGCAGGGTGGGTTATACGTTTCTATATTAAACGATTTTCGTCAACACAACGTATACACGTGTAAACGTGAATATCCGTTTAAACGCGAATATCCGTTTAAACGCGAATATCCGTTTAAACGTTTAGAAACCGCTTGCCAACTAAGAACACGTTTATCCGTGTACACGTGTATCCGTGTATTAACGAGCCCTATTTTCAATCGATATGGGTCATTCGAATTTTCGTATAATTTCCCATTTTTCCTCTAGAGGGTGCGGAAAATAAAGTATAATGCAATTTTTAATGAAAAAAATTGAAAAAAAAACGTTAAATGCATATACGGTTTCGATACTTTATTATCAAACGTACCAAAAATTAAATAGATACTATTTGTAGTTGATTAAGTTATACATTTGATTATATCGGAAAACAGAGTTTTGTTTAGGAAATCTAAAATTTAAAAAAATCATCGTTGAAAAGATTTTTCACTACTGCTTTGAAATATGAACGACAAGAATTAGTTTTTATGGCAAATACGATGAAATTATCGACTTCAGGAAATATTAGTAAGTATAATTCGCTCATCGGTTATCTACATATTCTTTGGATGAAAAGATGATTTCATGATAAAGCTATAAACCTTAAAAAATGTAATTTATATTTTTTAAATGCGACATATTTTTAATTTTTAATGTTTAATGTTTTTATGTAATAATAGGTACATTATAAATATTTTGTATTATTGTGATTTCTCCAGTTTGAATGAATGTTTATCAGTTTGTCATACTTAATATACTTTTTTGCCTGCCTCTATCGAAACAATTTATTTTGGCCATTAAAATCGGGCCGAAACTACGATTTAGCGTATCTAGGGCCGAAAAAATAATATGCATAATATAGACAACCTTCCACGGAATATGAGTAGGCTATGCAAAAATCTGACAGTGACAGTTCAATGGTGCGCGATATAAAATTTCCTGAAACACTGTTTTTACTTAAGGCAGGCGAAAAAATATCAAGTGTAACTCATGCCGAAATGCTTTAGCAACCCTTCACTTTTAGCTAAAAGCGGCGGGTTGCTAAAGATAATTTTCGGCCCTTGATACACTATATACTATATAGATCTCCTAAAATTCTAAAGCGATTATTTATATTTTGTTAGTTTTTAAATAATATACAGGGTCCTGCATCTCACCTCCCGTCTTCTAAAGCTCAGTAGAATACTTAATAATCGATTTATAGTTATATGAAAAACAGTAAAACAATTAAATTTTTATTTTACAATTTTTGCTCATTATTTAACTATTTTGGTGAAATTCTTGGTTGTCGCGATAGGAGATCGGTTTCGGACTAGTTTATCTCTTAGCTGCACTAGTTAGATAATGGAGTAAATCGACTTACCAATTTACTGTTTTACCCTCACTCAGTTTCTTTCCGGGTTGTAAATTGGAAGTGTATTTTACCCTCACATTATTTTTTTTCAGGTTATAAATAGTACGTGTACAAAGTTTCGTTGAATTTGACAATATTTTGGCCCGCCACCTCTAGTCAACTCCACCCCCTGAGATGCTAGGGCTATTTTACACTCACATTATTTTTTTCCAGGTTATAAATAGTACGTGTACCAAGTTTCGTTGAATTTGACAATATTTCCGCATACCACCCCAACCCCACTCCACCCCCTGAGATCCAGGTTATAAATAGTACGTGTACGAAGTTTTCTTGAATTTGACAACAGTTTCGCATGCCACCCCTAGCACACACCAACCCCTAAGATTCTAGGGCTATTTTACCCTCACATTATTTTTTTCCAGGTTATAAATAGTACGTGTACCAAGTTTCGTTGAATTTGACAATATTTTTGCATGTCAACCCTAGCCTACTCCACCCCCCACTATGCTAGGGCTATTTTTCCCTCGCATTGTTTTTTTCAGGTTATAAATAGTATGTGATCTAAGTTTTGTTGAATTTGACAATATTTTCGCATGCCACCCTTACCTCACTCCACCCCCGGAGATGCTAGGGCTATTTTTCCCTCACATTATTTTTCTGCCAGTTATAAAAAGTATGTGTACTAAGTTTCGTTGAATTTGACAATATTTTCGCATGCCACTCCTAGCCCCCCCCCCCCCCCCCCCACCGAAATGCTAGGGCTATTTTAGCCTTAAATTTTTTTTTCCTGGTTATAAATAGTACGTGTACCAAGTTTCGTTGAAATTGGCAATATTTTCACATGTCTCAATTAATCACTCACTACGCCACTGTCTTATTAATTTACAATATTTGCCATCCTTTTGATTCAACACACACATTTGACTAAATTTTATTTTCAATATATATTTCAAATAATTAATTAATAATTTATCAAATATACGAATTGTTTATAAGTTAAATATTTATTTCAAGGACGGCCCTTAGGCCTAAATGATAGTAATGCAATATTTAAGGAACCCTTATTACCGTATATAATAATGTAATTGGTAATTGGCACCAACTCCGTTGGATTTAACCGAAAATTCGCATTTAACGTTACAATATGATCACACAATTGGGAATGCGCATACAGGATTCAGGAAAGCTCACGTCTTATATTAAAACCCTTATATCTTTTTATCCGTATTCTTTTTTCCAAAATTTTTTACATATTCGGCTGGAGCTAGCTTTAAGCTATAAAATCACTTAAAATGAAGTAAAAAATATTGAAGTGGGGGGCTAGGGTGAAAACTGTTTTTGTAATTTTTTAGGGGTTGTGGGGTGGAGCCAGCTTTAAAATTGATGGAGCCTGCTGGAGCTAGGTCTGAGGAATCTGTATCTTAAAAAAAAGTTAAAAAATCAAAAGTGGGGGGCAAATGTCAACTGGCCCCGCCAAATTTCAAACTCCTATAACTTTTTTACCTTTTTGGAGCCAGCTCTAATTTTTGTGGAGCTAGCTGGAGCTAGCTAAGGGCTTTCTGGAGCAACACTTTTTTTTCCAAAAAATCGAAAGTGGGGGGCCAAGTTGACGGACCCCAATTCGTCGTTTAATTGATTTCCGTGGACGAAGAACGGTATTACAGATTTAATGTGGGCTATTTTTCGTCTTTATTTCTTTTTAGTGCTTCTGCAACAAGTGAAGGTTTTTAATGATCGATTTTTCTTTCCTCAAAAAGGAGACGGTGTGATATATTGTGTATGCTAAGTGGCTCTACCGTCAAAATTTTCCACGAGCCGCCACTGCCTCCAAGTAAACTGTCGGTTAGTCTTGTCAGAATTATGCGAATAAGTGTATATTAACTCTCCTGTAAAGTAAATCAGGTAACCCTACTTACGGATGGAATATCAGTCGCTAAAGTTTTACTTGTTAGATTAAAGGATAGGAATACATGTTCGGTCTTTCTATCTCCATTTACAATGGAAGGTATTGTGGGTAATATTTTTATAGAATGAGAATGGGAAATAGATACAGAGAGGATTTTTTATCAGTAAACATTTCCCCTATGTATACCGATAAAATACGCGAGTCAAAAGCATTGAACAGATTGTTTTATATTGTGTTATAGGCAAACAAACACACACAAATCAGTCAATTGTGTTAAATGTCAAATTGTGTGAAATATTTAAAAAATGTATACAAATGAAGAAAGAATCGAATTCGTAACAATGTATTACAATTCGAACAGTATTAGAGGAGTACGAGACCTTTTTTCAACGAAGTATCCCGAACGGCCGATTCCTTCCATTAGGACTATTCAAAAAACAATTAGAAGATTTTCTTCGAAAGGGTGGATCACGCGTTCTCATAAAAGACGCAACAGAATAAGTCATGTGTTAACTGAGGATGTTAAATTAAATATTTAGTGTTTTGTCATGGAAAATCCTACAGCCTCGTCGCAAGTAATTGCCATTTTTTTTTAAATATCGAAAAGCTCGGTACTGAAAACATTGAAAGAATTTAAATACAAACCTTATAAATTTGGGAACCATCAACAATTATTTGAAGAAGATAAGGAGAAAAGAACGGAGATGTGTGAAACATTATTTAATCTCATCAATAGTCAAGAATCCATTTTACAAAAAATACTTTTTACGGATGAATCAACTTTCACTTTAAATGGTGAAGTAAATTCCCAAAATTTCAGGTATTGTTCTTATTTTTTCAATATTTTATCCTACTAACTTTCTTCCTCATCGCTCCTTAGATATTGGTCCCATTCTAACCACCATGTACAAACTTTAACGCGTACACAGTACAAGCAAAAAGTTAATGTGTGGATTGGACTGATTGGGACAAAAATTATCGGTCCGTATTTTATTGACGGAAACCTTACATCGAACACATTCTTGGAAATGCTAAGGAATAGAATTGTTCCAGACCTCGAACGGTTAAATATTCCACTACCGTGGATTCAATTGGATGGAGCCCCTCCGCATTCCACACTGGCTGTTAGAAACTTTTTGAATGAAAAGTTTCCCGGTCGTTGGATAGGAAGGTACGGTCCTATACCTTGGGCACCACAGTCTCCAGATTTGTCACCGAATGATTTTTTCCTTTGGGGGCATTTACAATCTTGTGTGTATGACAATATTCAAATGGGCAATGTCGAAGAGTTAAGAAATCGCATAACCAATAAATGCAACGAACTGAACCCTGATTTTATTCGAAACGCGGTTTATGGTTTTCGCGATCGTTTGAGTTATTGTCTTGCAGTGTGTGGTGGTCATTTCGAACATTTGTTGTAATTGTTTATTTCTTGTTTATTATTATTGTTCATTCTTTTATTTTTAAATAATGTTATTAAAATCTGTTAATAATAATCAATGCGTTTGTATACATTTTTAAATATTTCACACAATTTGACATTTAACACAATTGACTGATTTGACATGTGTGCGTTTGTTTGCCTATAACACAATATAAAACAATCGGTTCAATGCTTTTGACTCGCGTATTCTATCGGTATACATAGGGGAAATGTTTACTTATAAAAAATCCTCTCTGTATAGTTGTGCAAGAGAGGAGTCAATATAATACCAGAAATATATTTCAATATTACAACGATGGACGAAGTAAATTTTGTTTTCAAAATTCCGGTTGTCCAAGAAAACAGTTATGAAAGTTTTTACTATTTATACAAAATTGGATACAAAAACAGATTTCCCAAAAAAATAAAATAATACTTTCTTTAAGGAATAAACCAGTGATCCCCTTAGAGCCATTTCTCATAACTCTAAGACATAGAGGTGCATTGGCCTGGGTTATCACATGATGCAAACATATTTAACATTTGCGGATTGGGAACAAAATTTGAAGATAATGAAACGGGAGATACGATTCTTTTAAGTGATAGTGCATATCCCTAGCGGAGATATTTAACGACCCTAATAGATAATCCTTAGGAAATAGATATAACAGAAATGTCTTTGAGAGAACATTTGGAGTTTGCAATTTTCTTGTAGTCCAGGAAATTGTGGTCGCTACAGCAATTCTACATAACTAAGCTTTAGAAAGAGATGATATTTCATAGGATGAGGAAATTTTGGTGACTTGATAAATAATAAGCCTGGACGCAATCAACGAGAAAATAGTACTTGAAGATCATTGACTGAATATAATATATAGTTCTAAGAACTATAGAATATAAAATAGGTTCTACCCATACGCCAGGTGCTTATTCTGATATCAAGAATATGTTGAGAATACATAGCCTAGAAGACCGTAGATCTTTCTCCGACCTACGTATCTTACATCAACTAATAAATGGTTACATTGATTGCCCCTACCTATTAAGTCAACTTGATTTTCATGTATCATCTAATAATCGCAGATTAAGAGCAACTCCTTTGTTTCGAATTCAAACTTTTTCATCTAATATTAGTGGTAACAATTCAATTAGCCGTGTTATGAGATGTGCGAATTTGTTTAATAAGAACGATTGGTTCGACTTATGTAATAGTTCGTATAATATCTTTAAAAATAACCTTTATCGTCACGTGCCATATTAATGTATTAAATTGTATTAAATTTGTTAATGTCTTTAATGTTAGGTTAAGTTTATTATAAGTAAATATGTATACAGATTGTAAAAGGGGGTTTCCCGTATAATTAAATAAATAAATAAATAAATAAATATTTTGAATTGTGATTGTTACATGAATTTAATTTGTATAATCTTTTTAATGCGAATTACAAGCACAACTGTTCATTTAAAACACAATGAAGAAAATATAAGACTTTATTTCAAACCAAAACAATGCTTTCGTTTATTTTACTCTTCGGTTATTGTGTGTAAAACTCATTTTCGTGCTGTATTTTGTAATTTATTAATTTTCCTTTTTACTTTTTCCGTTACGAAGTACGTGTCTGTATGTGCGTGTCCGTGTGTGTGTGTGCGCGCGTTGTATCTCAAAAACTAATAGAACAATTAACATGAAACTTTGAGCATAAGCTTTATTTGACAATTCGAAGAACTGAAAAGCTTTTGGTAAAATTCTGTACGCCGGAAGTGGGTGTTTACCTTAACCGTTTTTTGTTTTTTTCCAATATTTTTTTTTAAATATGGAAAATTTTACGAAAACATTCAAATAAATTTTGAAGACAACGAAAAAATGAACATGTTTTGTTTGAAAATATTTTTCATAAAATCATTTTTATTGGAGAAAAAAAATTATTAATTTGTTCTTCATATTTGGTTTATAATTATGAAACGATCGAAGTATCGTTTATTCAAAATCAGTTTGGTTTTTGTAAATGCAACCATTTTCAATAGAGATATGGATTTTTGAAAATGTTTGTTTTAATTTTTTGAGCACCTGAAGAAAAACATAGCAGAAAAAAAATATAAAAAATGCAGGAAAAAATCCACAAAAAATCATTCACAATAGTCGAAGTACCGCTTATTCAAAACCAATTTGGTTTTGTAAATGCAACCATTTTCAATAGAGATATGGATTTTTGAAAAAAATTTGTTTTAATTCTTTGAGCACCCGAACAAAAACATCGCAGAAAAAAATATAAAAAACGCAGGTAAAATTCCATAAAAAATCATCCTCAATGGCCGAAGTATCGCTTATTCAAAATAAATTTGGTTTTTGTAAATTCAACAATTTTCAAAAGAAAAATGGATTTAAAAAAAAAAATTGTTTTAATTTTTTAAGCACCTGAACAAAAACATCGCAGAAAAAAATATAAAAGACGCAGGAAAAATTCCATAAAATATCATCCTCTATGACCGAAGTATCGCTTATTCAAACACAATTTGTTTTTTAAAAATTTAACAATTGTCAATAGAGATATGGATTTTTGAAATTTTTTGTTTAAATTTTTTGAGCACTTTAACAAAAACATCGCAGAAGAAAATATAAAACATGCAGGCAAAATTCCATAAAAAATCATCTTCGCTTATTCAAAATCAATTTGGTTTTTGTAAATTTAACAATTTTCAATAGAGATGTGGATTTTTGAAAATTGTTGTTTTAATTTTTTGAGCACCTGAACAAAAACATCGCAGAAAAAAATATAAAAATGGTGATGTGGCCATCATGTTACTTTCTCCGACTTGATGGTATCATATAGCCATTTATATTTACGTTGTCATGGTTTATTGAAATCATTTTAAATGTACATCGAGCGTTGCGTAAACTCGGATGAAACTGACGTTTAAAACGTCAAAACTATGAAACGGAAAAATTATACTTCAAATTCAAAAACTCGGTTTACTCAAAAACTAAAGCGATTTCGAAAAAAAACTTATTTTTCATAAGTTGTTCATTTTAGTATTCTCTACAATTATTATTCACATAAATTTATTGTAGCTATTATCGTTTTATTATTATAAACCAAAAATTAAAAAAAAGGGAATAATTTTTTTTCTCGAATAAAAATGATTTATGAAAAATGTTTTAAGCAAAAGATGTTCATTTCTTTGTTGTCTTCAAAGTTTGTTTAAATGTTTTTGTGATATTTTTCATATTTAAGAAAATATTGGCAAAAAACAAAAAACAGTTAAGGTAAACGCCCACTTCTGGTGCACGAAATTTTACCAAAAGCTTTTCAGTTCTTCAGATTATCAAATAAGATAGATGTTCAAAGTTTCATATTAATTGCTCTATTAGTTTGTGAGATACAGCGCGCACAGACAGACACACACACACAGACACACATTTTTTTTTCCAGAAATTGTTGAAATGTCATCTAGGGACCCCAAAACGGATATTTCCGTAAAAACAAATTTTGAAAAAAAAATCACGATCACAATACTTTCTCGTACTTCGTAACGGAGAAAGTAAAAAAAAAATCTGTATGCGGTCATGCTATTATTTTTTTTTTTTGCATTTACAAAAAACTGAAAAATAATAAAATAAGGGCAGAAAGACTACTGGTTGACAGACCATTGGCAGAAATAACGTTAACCAGCCGTAAATGTACACAAAATATGTAAATCTATGTAATTGTTCTGCCAATAAAGATGTTTATCTATAGTTTGATCAATGGATCTTTGCGTGTGCGTCATTACCGAAGACTGAGTTTTCACGTCTTGGACGACATACGAACACACACGATTGCGCCGAATTTAACCTATAGTAGAGAGAGTCAATGCATAAAAATGTTTTCGGAGATAGGTTCAGCTATCTATGGCGGGCACGCAAAGATCCATTGATCAAAGTATATCTATCTAATAAAATAAAAATGATAATTTTCACGAAAATGATGGTTGCTATGAAATAATAAAAAAAAAGATGCGCTGTTTATCCGTTGGCTTCTGTCAAATTGATTGAATACTTTATACCTGTTTACAAGATTTTTCATTAAAAATGTATTGTATTAAAAAAAAGTGCAAATTGTGAAGTGGTGGCAGTTTTCGTGAAATGCGGAATATATTTGCCATCAAATGTCCTGCATGGATTCATGCTATTATTTCTATTTTCATTTATTAAAACCAAACAAATCAACTGCGCACCTTTTTTTAATTTCATGGCAGCAATTATTTTCGCAAAATTGATCATTTTTATTTTATTATTTTTTCGAATTTTAATGAATAAAAAAAATAAATAACTGCATGACTGCATGCAGAAATTTTTACTCAACAAAAAAATTAACATGCTTACTCTTAAATGATCAGGGAAGATAAAGAAATTAACATTGAAAATCCTATGTTCCGTTTTGTTCATCTACACCTTGTATGAATTTCAGACTGCCTACGTCTGAGAAATAAAGCTCCTCTTACAGCAAGTACAAAGGAAGCATTTGATTTCTTAATGGAGAGTAAATTAATGAAAGTCGAAGCGAACAAATTTTCACCCAAAGAAACCGTTACTTTTTGTCAATGTAAACGAAAGCGATTAATAAAATTTGGTTCTCGTTTCGGTCTTTCAATTCTAAAACTTTTCATTCCAGTTATTTCGACTCTCTGCCGACTTGACAATTTGGCCACCAATCCAATCCACTCCGATTGTATGCTCTACTTATTCTTCCCGAGTTTGATTTGATCTATGCACAAGGACGGATTCACTCCAGTTTAATATATCAACATGCGCTAATTTAGTCTTACCCAGAACTTTATTCGAATCCTTTTGAAATGAAATGCGTGGCAGGGAATTTGTTGTGGCATTAATTAAAAACCAGAGGAAATGGTGCGATATTATGTTATTTTATAAATTTAAATAAAATAAAACTATTAGTCGGACTTTTCCACTCGATTTTACAGCCAATCACGATAGTGTATTTCAGCAGAAAAACTTAGAGGGGACTCGCATTTTATTACAATTCGTTTTCACGTTACAAGATTTATTTACACATTTGGTCATTGGTTCTTGAAGATGGAGTGAGAGGGCAAATTGCATAGTATTAGAGTAGATATCGGAGATACCGACACACACAGAGAGACACAAACACAAACACATACAGACACACATGTTTACTTTCTTTCTTTCGAAGCACGCGAAAGCTATAATCTTGAATTTTATTGTTTTCTTTAGCTTTTTAGATGCCATTTCAACGATTTTAGAAAAAAAAATGATGTGATCATCATGTTACTTTCTCCGACTTGATGGTATCATTTATATTTACGCTTTCATGGTTTATTTTCAATTGAAATCATATTTTAAATGTACATCTAGCGTTGTGTAAACTCGGATGAAACTGACGTTTAAAACGCCAAAATTATGAAAGATGGAAAAATTATACTTCAAATTCAAAAACTCAGTTTACTCAAAACTAAAAAGATTTTATTATTGTTACAATTACAATACAATTGAATACTTTATTCAAAATAGAAGAAGTACATGATAAGATACATAAACAATCAAATCACAACAACGCTAGTTGAACATATCACAAAGAGAAAATACAGAAATGGTTTAAATTAATTACAATTAGTATATTGTGATATGGAGTAAAATTTTTTTTCGTCCAGATACGTTTTGAATTCATTTTTGAATATTCGTTCGCTTCCAATAGTTTGCAGACGTTTTGGCAACCCATTAAACATCTTCAATGCGGCATACAAAGGTGATGTTTCAAAGAGGGCAAGTCTATGGGGTGGGAATGCATATTTTTCTATATTACGTGTATCATATTCATGTTTTGTTTTGCAAGAAATAAATTTTCCTTTGTATTTAAAAAAATACTTAAAATTCTTTATAAGTTGTTCATTTTAGCATTCTCTACAAGTATTATTTACATACATTTGCTGTAACTATTATCATCTCATAATTGTAAACCAAAAATGAAAAAGAAATTAATTTTTTTTCTCGAATAACAACGATTTTATAAAAAATATTTTCAAACAAAAGATGTTCATTTCTTTATAATCTTCAATATTTGTTTAAATATTTTTGTGATACTTTTCATATTTAAAAAAAATATTGGAAAAAACAAAAAAAAACAGTTAGGTAAACACACACTAAGTTTTTGAGATACAGCGCGCACAGACACACAGGCCCAAACACACACACATACACCTACACACACAGACACCATTTTTTTCCAGAAATTGTTGAAATAACTAAGAATACCACTGAATTAAAAAAATATGAAAATTAAGTAATTGGCCAAAAAATCTCGAAACGCGCTGTATCTCAAAAACTAATAGAGCAATTGATATGAATTATTGTTTCATAATTATAAACCAAAAATAAAAAAATAATAATAAATTTCTTTCTCGAATAACAATAAAGTAAACACCCTCTTCCGGTGTACGAAATTTTACCAAAAGCTTTTCAGTTCTCCGAATTATCAAATATGACGTATGTTCAATGTTTCATACCAATTGCTCTATTAGTTTTTGAGATACAGCGCGCACAGGCACACACACACACACACACACACACACACACACACACACACACACACACACACACACACACACACACACACACACACACACACACACACACACACACACACACACACACACACACACACACACACACACACACACACACACACACACACACACACACACACACACACACACACACACACACACACACACACACACACACACACACACACACACACACACACACACACACACACACACACACACACACACACACACACACACACACACACACACACACACACACACACACACACACACACACACACACACACACACACACACACACACCCGCGCGCGCGCGCGCGCACACACGCGCACACACACACACATACAGACACACACACACACAGACACACACACATACACACACACACACACATACACACACACACACACACACACACAAACACCATTTTTTTTTTCCAGAAATTGTTGAAATGGCATCTAGGGACCCCAAAACAGATATTTCCGTAAAAAAAAATTTTGAAAAAAAAATCACGATCACAATACTTTCTCGTACTTCGTAACGGAGAAAGTAAAAACGGAAGGAATGTTTGCAGATTTTATCTAAAACTTAAAGCAGAATCAATTTTGAGGAAATTTGCAAAGTTTCAAGTTTCTAACAATTGTTTTTCTATATTTTTTTAAGGCTTGGGAAATTCGCAATTTTTGATTTGTAATAATTTTAGTTCTCTTGTGATTATTTTGAAATCCAGTGAAGGAATGTTTGTAGATTTTATCTAAATTTAATGATCTTATCTTATATTCTTATCTTATCTTATCCTGTGATATAAAATAATTGTTTATTGAATTTTTGATTGTAAATTATAAAAAAAAACCTGTTGTGTCATAGTGTCCAACGAAAAAGTATCCTTCTGACTAGTAACTACTTAAAAAACTACGCTGTATTCTACTGGCTCAATCGGTCAACATATTTATCACATTCGCCGTTACGAGTTGGGAATTATATAAATTATACATATAATTATTCAAGAATTTATCACATCTACCAAACTTAGTGGTGATTATACATAATGGCAGGCAATTATTCATAATCACCGCTTTATCACATTTACCGTAACATATATACATATGTACCATATAAATAACTATGTCAAGCTAAGCTAAATCGAAGGTAGTTCTAATTTTTGTACGAATTGAAAAAGAACGGAAAATGTTGGCAAAAGCGATATTAGTTCGTGTGGTTGTATTTATCCGTAATCTGCTTATACGTTTATTTGGTAAGTGGAAGTAAAATGAAGTGTCAAATACACCGCTTGTGATTAGCCATTAAGTGCTGCTGAATTATTAAAGTCAAGCAACATTGATCTACAATCTTGGCGAGATGACACCTAGAGCAAAATTCTCTATTTAAATTACAGCTGCTCGTAGTGATTTCAACTTAACTGTTATGTTACAAGTTCTAAACCGATCTGCAGTCGTCAAAGATCAAAAATAATAATTAATGCTTAAGGTGAAGTAATTTTATAATTTTTTTAGGTGGATCCGCTACTGCCGAATCTGTAAATCTTTACCTGTTCGATAGTCCCCAGAGTAATGGAACACTAATTCCTCGTAAGAATTATTCCTTAATTGATCCAAACAAAGATATTCTATTCGTCTTCCACGGATACAATTCGCTGTGGTCCGACTTTACGGAAATCTGTCAGCTGCATCTGCTCAAAGATCCTAACTCACTGGTCATCAATGTCGATTATGCGCAACTGTCCAGTGGATTAAATATTTTTGCAGGTGCTAAGAATTCAGAAACGGTTGGTAAGTATAGTCATGATAAATCGGAAAATTGGCGCCCCTTTGTTACTTCTTACTGCTCAATTCTGACGTTATTGTTGGAAGTGCACATGGTTACATATGGCAATCGTTAGATGGCGCTAGAGGGATATTTTTAGAAATACATTTTTAACAGTTATTTACTAATAAACTGACGAAGAAGATTTTTATTATAACCACCGATTTTGTTCCAGGAAACTATATTGCAGAAGTAATGGTAGCAGCAAATTTAGACGGCAACAAAGTGCGTATAGTGGGAGGGTCAGTGGGCGCCCATACGGGTGGTTTCGCCGGCAAGCAATTTACGAAATTAACGGGTCAAAAGATCCGAGAGATAGTCGCCCTCGATTCATCTGGAGCGTTCACATTTTTCGTAAACATTCCCGATCAGTATCGCTTGTCTATGAATGATGCTTCCATCGTAGTTACTCTGGCAACAAACAGAGGAATACAAGGAACTACATATAATTGGGGACATGTAAACTTCTATGCTAACAACGCTTTGAAACAACCTGGCTGTAAATGTAAGTAAAGAGCAAATACCAACAAGTCATTTATGTTAGTTTGCTACTGGAAGTTCGATGATCTGCGATAACCTACGAAGCAAAGGGTTAATAATTTTTCCACATGCATTTGCCATTTTAATCGATTAATATAGTACAATCGCGGAGAGGTGACAGTGACTCATCGCTCTATGTTGCCCGAATTAAGTTTCTAGTAAACGGATGTCCATAAAATAATTCGATTCAGTCTAGGCGGGAAATTTAAAAATTCTCGAGCGTGCAAATATTTTCCCGACGAAACTTTGCGAGTGCATTTTTCGGCAATCGGTAGAGACAACTGGAAATTTGTCATTAATGAAATGGATACAATCAATTCTGCTCTTAACTAAATCGAAATCGGAGACGGTCAAAACGTGAATTTTGAGGTTAGAATAGATAGAATGAGAAAAGACATACGTTGCACTTGGCCCTTGAATTTACATATCGACATTCGTTTCGTATTTCATTTCGTTTTTCTTAAGCCTGCGATCGAGTATTGATATTTATCCAGACGCCATGATTAGATCGAAAAAGCATGAGTCACTGTCACCTCTGCGCGATTGTACCATAGTCCGAAATTTCTATTTTAAGGTTAGTTAGATACATGTCAAACAAATGCACTTCACGTAACTGTAAACTCAACGCCACCGTTTTTTTCTTCTTTTGAAGTCGGCTACTTATACAGGTTTTTTTCTATCCTCACTCAGTTCACTCCCACACCATTCCTGCCACATCCTCATATCTGTAACTTGCATTCAATTTATTTAAAAAAAATCTCTCATTGAATTGACGTCAGCCAGCCATGCATTCAGAGAGATGGGTCGTAAAATACATCCGAACCATCTGGATTTTGAGTCCAATTTCTAAAGACATGTTCATTTAATATTAATAAACATTCCTTAATGGCTGCAAATTCTGCAGTAAAAATTGACGAGGTTACAAAATTGTTAACGTAGATGCGACATGAATTAAACCCATTAAATAGTTCTTCGGCAAAAATTACCGGCCGGATACCACAATAGTACATTATTTCTTCTTCTTGGTTTTAGTTAAGGATTTATTTCTAAAATAAAATATATACTTAAACATAGTGAGTTTAATCATTTAATATGTGGCAGCACTGACAGCAGTGTTTCGTTTCGAACGAATTTAATATTTGACATACGTATTTCTACAGCGATTTCATTAGTTGATTTTTAAACATATTAAATCAAGAATATTACTTACACACCTCCAAAAATAAGGGAGGTTGCCAAGGGTGCGATAAACAAACTATTTCCACGTAAGTTGTAATCAATTTAAGCTTATAAAATAATGCGACGCCTAAATGATAATCGAAATTTAAGGTTATGTTTACATTTGTTTCTCGTTCCTCGTGTCAGGCATCGATCGACGCTAATTAAAAATCCACACTGAATTAACACACCGACTCAAGCGCCTGCCTCTTTTTCGCCGCGAATGAAACATTAATTATACTTTCGCTGTTTCTTTCGTGATATTCGTTTTGCAAACAAAGTGGTAATACATACAGTGTGTATCAGCCAACTGGAATAAATTCGATAATAAATAAATGGGGGCGTGTTCGACAAAACGCTCGGATACGTCGATTAGTATTTTTAGTTGCGCATTTTTTTTCAGCAAAAACGTTTTATACAGGGTGAGTCATGTAGCAGAGGCCAATACCAACTTTCTTATTTTAAATGCAACACCCTGTATATTATTCAATTTTTGAATTGTTCAGAAAATTCTAGACATATTTTATGTACCATGTCCTATACCTATCTTCAACTGTTTAGGAAACAAACACACACACACAGACACATTTTTTTTTCAGAAATTGTTGAAATGGCATATAGGGACCCTAAAACGGATGTTTCCGTAAAAAAAAATTGAAAAACGTTTCACGATCACAATAGTTTCTCGTACTTCGTAACGGAGAAAGTAAAACTAGTTATTTGTTTAACAAGGCAATAAAGTGACAGATTCGCCGAGCGAGCTTGCGAGCGAGGCTGTGAATCCAGCCAAGTAAGGAAATCTGCTTTATTGCCGAGTTAAACACATAATTTTTTCGCGGATTGTTTGGGAGAAATTAATAATAACTTGCAATGCGATAATTTTCAATATATTTAATTCAATCAACATATCGCAGGTAGCTTTGTAAAAATTTCGTAGGTACCCAAGTAAAACAAAAATTGACATTTATAATAGATATTGTGGTATCCGCATTTTCACGGTGTGTGTGGTGTAATCATTTATAATCATAATGATCATGATTTCGTAAGTGACATGCAATGAATATTTAAATCGGACGGACCGTATAATTATTTCGAGTAAAATTCTTCAATACATTTCTCTACTAATATGGTTGATGGTGGTATCACTGTGATACATTTTGATTCAGGAATTCAGGAACTTTTCAAGAAAGTGCACTTTTTTGGTATCACACACATTTCATGACACACCCTGTATAAAATGTTTTCGTTGGAAAACATGCGCAACTAAAAATACTAATCGACATATCCGCCCCCATTTATTTATTATCGAATTTATTCCATTTGGCTGATACACACTGTATAATAAATTACAAGCTTTCCTCTGTGTATGTTGTGTTGCCTAAACGTCGTCACCGAGAGCTAAGTGAATTCATGCGTCCGGCCATTGTCACCGAGTTCCTACATTTTCCACGCGGGTAAAAAATGAACAATATGACGCCTCCGTTTTCTTCAACCTTAGTGGTACTGGTGGCGAACTCCCCAATATGCATTCGAACATATTCAGTGTGTAACGCATTGGACGGTTCCAATTATCCCATGAATTAACGGCAATTTTACATTTTGATGCCGACACATGTCACGTTTAAGTACTGCCAATCGCGACAACTAAAATGTTACCACAAATAGTTTAAACAATGAGCAAAAACTGTAAAATAAAAAATCTCATTATTAAACTATTTTTGATATAACAAAAGTTCGATTGTTAATATTTTTTCTATGATGACGCGTCCAACACTGTAACATTATATATGTATATTTTGCTGTAGTTCATGGAATAAAGATTATTATTATTATTATTATTAATAACGGCAATAGTTTATCTGTCGCAATTATTTTACTTCTTACGAATATACTGGAGAAAAAATAAATAATACACTATTAATTTTGATTTTTTTCAGTTCCTGATTTTGTTTGCAGTCACTATTACTCAGTTATTATTTACACCCAGTGTATACTACAACCTATCTATAAAGGTACCAGAATGCAAAGTTGGTCCAGTACTAATAAACCAATCGGTTTGGACCCCAGCGACACTCTTTGGTTCCTAGGAGATGTACCGTTAGGAAAAACTGGTCTCTACCATTTTACTACTGTATAATCCATCGTTGAAATAACTTTTTATTAAAGATTTATTTCTTCCTACCTCTGTTGCAGTTAATGTATTGTATGAAGATATTTAAATCAGTACAGGTACACGCACAAATAAAATACAGGCTGTACTAGTTATGTTTTTTAAAATGAATTATAAGTTGTGCTAAACACTATTAATCGTGAACTGCGAAGAATGCAATTAAAATATTCAAACTTTGTAAACATTTGTTTAATATAAGTTTTCTACATAAAATAAATAATTTATAAATGATCTGACAGGTAAGCTAAACGTGGTGAAAAAAAAAATGTTTTACTATTGGAGGAAAGTGCCAAAGCGCTGAGAGGTGCCACCTATTATCCAACTCCAGGAGTCAACCAAATTTGACTGTGCATACATTCAAAACCCAATCGTGAAGAGGATGTTTGATCTATTAATAAAATTTTTCAAAGGAACCAAGCTGCAATTCATTTAGATGTGTTAGCAGAAAGTCATACATTTAACTATCACTATACAAAATACGAAATTCGGCATTTTAACAGACGAATTAACAGATTATTCAGCAACGGAACCATTTGTATTATAATTCGGGATTTCAGTGATTATTTTTTGACGATTCCAAAAATCGGTCAAGTGTGTGCGTTTCAGCCATTCTTGTGATTTTTTCCTGAAAGAATCTCATGTAGAAATTGTTCAAGAATTGATTGACAACTATTATTCAGCCGGTCTGTGGTCTATTGCAATTCTGAAAATCAAGACGCCGAGGAAAAACAACGAGCCGGCGGAGCAACGAGAAAAATAAATAGCGCCGATTTCATGTGTGCACAGAAAACCATTCGGTCGCCTTTTGGTCCAACCCCACTTCCAGTAAATTTCTACCAAGCGATACTAAGTAAGCCGTGAGGTGAAAATAGCCCTCAATGACCTCCAGCTGGCTCTTGGAGTCGGTGTCGATATGATACATGTTACGATTCTCCACCAACTATTATTTAATCATAAGGGCTCACCAACTGCTTTTGACTAAAAAATGGTGATGTGACCATCATGTTACTTTCTCCGATCTTGATTGCATAACAGTTATTTATATTTATACTACCATGGTTTATTTTCATTTTAGATCAGATGATACTGACGTTTAAAACGTCAAAGTTATGAAAGATAAAAATAACAAATTATGCTTCCAATTCAAATAATCTTAAATTAGTTTATTAGAAAACTCAAAAAATCCTAATAAATTCTTGAAAAAAGTCCTAAAAACAAATCTTGATAAATCCTGAAAAAGATTTCTGAAAAAGCCCTGAAAGAGTCCTGGTTATAAAGTTCCAAAGAGAATACCCGAAAAAAGTCTTGAATAAAACAGTCCTGAAAAAATCTGATTAAAAAGTCCAGAAAAAGAGTCTAGAAAAAAGTGCTCTGACAAAGAAATATCTTAAAAAACAGGTTCTTGAAAACTGAGTCGTCGCAAAAAAAAATCTGAAAAAGGTCCTAAAAAAGACTGTAGAAAAGTACTGAAAATAGGCTTCAAAAAAGTTCTAAAAATGGCCTTAAAAAGTCCCGAAAAGAAACCTGTAAAATAGTCCAGAAAAAAAGTCCTAAAAAAAGTCCTGGAAAGAGTCCTTACAAAGGTCCTAAAAAGACCCGAAAAAAGTCGACAAAATAGTCCTAACAGAAGTCATAAAAAAAGCCTTAGAAAAGAACTGATAAGGCATTAAAAAAGTCTTGATAAAATAATCCTGATAAAAATCCTGGAAAACGTCTTGAAAAAATAATCATGATAAGAAATTCCTGAAAATAAGGTCCTAGAAAAAGTTCTGATAAAACGGCCAGAAGAAACGTACTGAAAAAGCATACAAAAAAGTCAGAATAAAGACCTTAAAAAGTCCTGAATAAAGCCTGTGAAATAGTCCCGAAAAAAGTCCTAAAATTTTTTTGAAAAAAGTCCTTTAAAGAGTCCTTAAGAAGATCCTAAAAAGACCCCAGAAAATTCCTAAATAGTCCTGACAATAGCCTTAGAAGAGATCTGATAAAAGGCATTTAAAAAGTCCCAAAAAAGGTCCTGAACATAACAGTTTTTAAATAATCTTAAAAAAAGGCCCTGAAAAAAAATTCGAAAAAGATGGATTCTGAAACAAATATCTTAAAAAACTTCTGAAAAAAGTTTTGAAAACATTATCCTGTAAAAAACAATCCCAAAAAGAGTCTTGCACAAAACCTAAGAAAAGACCTGAAAAAAACGCATTAAAAAAGTTCCAGAAAAATAATTCGGATTAAAAATCCTAAAAAAAGGCCCGAAACAAAACTTTATAGTCTTGAAAAAAGTTTTGAAAAAATCGTCCTGCAAAAAAATCCAAAAAGTCTTGCAAAAACAAAAAGTTTTAAAAATAAAGTCTTGAAAAAGAGTCTCGAAAAAAATTCAGATAAGAAAAGTCCTAAAAAAATATCGTTAAAGATGATTCCTGAAAATATGATCTTGTAGAAAAGTCCTGCAAAATAAGTTCTACAGAAAGGTTCTTAAAAAATACCTGAAAAAGAAATGAAAAAATCCTGAAAATGTCCTGAAATTTTGATTTATACTTTCATGATTATTTTTTTAAATTTCAATGTCCATAGAACGTGTTGTAGTATTGGATGATTCTGACGTTTGAAACGTCAAAAGATGGAAATGAAAAATGATCCTTCAAATTCTGATAATCTTTACCGATGATTTACTCAAAAAGTAATGAGGTTTCCAAAAGAACTTATCCTTTATAGGTTATTAATTTTATCATTACCTACCAATATTATTAATATAAATTTGATTAACTGTTATCGTTTCTTAATTATAAACCAAAAATGACAAAAAATGATAATTTTATTTTTTCATAAAACGTTTGTTTTTTTGAAAAATATTTTCAAACAAAGGATGATCATTTCTTTGTTACCTTTAAGATTTGTTTAGATGTTTCTGTAATATTTTTCATATTTAAAAAATTATTGGAGAAAAACAAAAAAACGGCTAAGGTTAACGCATACTTGACGTGTATGAAATTTTACCAAAAGCTTTTCAGTTCTTCGGATTTTCAAATAAGGCTTATGTTCAAAGTTCCATGTTAATTCATATCGTAGTTTTTAAGATACGGCGCGCACAGACTGACATACATCTCAATAGGAATGCATATTGAAAAAATCGTGATGTGGCCATCATGTTACTTTCTCCGACCTACGGTATCATTTATATTTACGCTTTCATGGTTTATTTCCTATTTAAATCATATTTTAAATGTACATCGAGCATGTGTAAACTCGGATGAAACTGACGTTTAAAACGTCAAAATTATAAAAGATGGAAAAATTATACTTCAAATTTAAAAACTCAGTTTACTCAAAAACTAAAGAGATTTCGACAAAAATGTATTCTTTATAAGTTATTCATTTTGACATTCTCGACAATTATCATTAACATAAATTTACTGTAACTATTATTGTTTCATAATTATAAACCAAAAATAAAAAAAATAATAATACAAATTTTTCTCGAATAACAATGATTTTATGAAAAATGTTTCCAAACAAGCTAAGCTCATTTTTTCGTTGTCTTCAATATTTGTTTAAATGTTTTTGTGATATTTTTCATATTTAAGAAAATATTGGCAAAAAAACAAAAAACAGTTAAGGTAAACACCCACTTCCGGTGTACGAAATTTTACCAAAAGCTTTTCAGTTCTCCGGATTATCAAATAAGACATATGTTCAAAGTTTCATACCAATTGCTCTATTTTTGAGATACAACGTGCACAGACACACACTGACACACACACACACACAGACACAAATTTTTTTTTTCCAGAAATTGTTGAAATGGCATCTAGGGACCCCAAAACGGATATTTCCGTAAAAAAAAAATTTTGAAATTTTTCTCACGATCACAATACTTTCTCGTACTTCGTAACGGAGAAAGTAAAAATCGGGCTGGACGATAGTTGGTGTGTGTGCACACTTGACCGATTTTTGGAATCGTCAAAAAAGAATCACTGAAATACCGAATAACAATACAAATGGTTACGTTGCTGAATAATCTGTCAATTCGTCTGTTAAAATGCCGAATTTCGTGTTTTGTGTAGTGATAGTTAAATGTATGACTTTCTGCTAACATATTTATCTGAATGAATTGCAGCTTGGTTCCTTCGAAAAATTTTATTAATAGATCAAACATCCTCTTCTCGATTGGGTTTTTGAATGTATGCACAGTCAAATTTGGTTGACTTCTGGTGTTGGATAATAGGTGACACCTCTCAGTGCTTTGACACTTTCCTCCAATAGTAAAACATTTTTTTTCACCACGTTTAGCTTACCTGTCAGATCATCTATGAATTATTTATTTTATGTAGAAAACTTATATTAAACAAATATTTACAAAGTTAGAATATTATTGCATTCTTCCAGTTTACGATTAATAATGTTTAGCACAACTTAAAATTAATTTAAAAAAAACATGACTAGTACAGCCTGTATTTTTTTGTGCGTGTACCTGTACTAATTTAAATATCTTCATACAATACATTAACTGCAACAGAGGGAGGAAGAAACAAATCTTTAATAAAAAGTTATTTCTACGATGGATTATACAGTAGTAAAATGATAGAGACCAGTTTTTCCTAACGGTACATCTCCTAGGAACCAAAGAGTGTCGTTGGGGTCCAAACCGATTGGTTTATTAGTAATGGACCAACGTTGCTTTCTGGTACCTTCATAGATAGGTTGTAGTATACACTGGGTGTAAATAATAACTGAGTAATAGTGACTGCAACCAAAATCAGGAACTGAAAAAAATAAAAATTAATAGTGTATTATTAATCTTTTCTCCAGTATATTCGTAGGAAGTAAAATAATTGCGACAGATAAACTATTGCCGTTATTAAAGTAGCGAAATTAAAATATCCTATATTTTTTCTACTTTGGTTTAACAATCGACCTTTTGTTATATCAAAAATAGTTTAATAATGAGATTTTTTATTTTACAGTTTTTGCTCATTATTTAAACTATTTGTGGTAACATTTTAGTTGTCGCGGGAGAGTTCGCCACCAGTACCACAAAGGTTAAAGAAAACGGAGGCGTCATATTGTTCATTTTTTTACCCGCGTGGAAAATGTAGGAACTCGGTGACAATGGCCGGACGCATGAATTCACTTAGCTCTCGGTGACGACGTTTAGGCAACACAACATACACAGAGGAAAGCTTGTAATTTATTATACAGTGTGTATCAGTCAAATGGAATAAATTCGATAATAAATAAATGGGGGCGTGTTCGAAAGAACGCTCGGATATGTCGATTAGTATTTTTAGTTGCGCATGTTTTCCAACAAAAACTTTTTATACAGGGTGTGTCATGAAATGTGTGTGATACCAAGAAAGTGCACTTTCTTGAAAAGTTCCTGAATTCCCGAATCAAAATGTATCACAGTGATACCGCCATCAACAATATTAGTAGAGAAATGTATTGAATAATGTTACTCGAAATAATTACACGGTCCGTCCTATTTAAATATTCATTGCATGTCACTTACGAAATCATGATCATTATGATTATAAATGATTACACCACACACACACCGTGAAAATGCGGATACCACAATATCTATTATAAATGTCAATTTTTGTTTTACTTGGGTACCTACGAAATTTTTACAAAGCTACCTGCGATATGTTGATTGAATTAAATATATTGAAAATGATCGCATTGCAAGTTGTTAATTTCTCCTAAACAATCCGCGAAAAAATTATGTGTTTAACTCGGCAATAAAGCAGATTTCCTTACTTGGCTGGATTCACAGCCTCGCTCGCAAGCTCGCTCGGCGGTGAAACTCCAGCCGCGTCCGTAAATTCCGTAAATCTGTCACTTTATTGTAACACAGCACATATGTCCGTTATTAGTACAGATAGAAAAAAAAGTTAAATACAACAGTTTTAGTATTTTTTATGATCCATTCAATCGTAATATCAGAAAAACAGTTGA
The DNA here is from genome assembly GCA_910593695.2 of Ocypus olens. Classification (NCBI taxonomy): domain Eukaryota; kingdom Metazoa; phylum Arthropoda; class Insecta; order Coleoptera; family Staphylinidae; genus Ocypus; species Ocypus olens. The sequence continues at coordinate 25,500,110 of OU343059.1, forward strand.
AAATCAAATAAACACGTGAAAGCTATTAGTTTCATTTTCTTTAATGGAACACCCTGTAATTTTGTTTATTTCAAATAGGCATTAATATTAGCCTTATAATGATACCACATAAGTACCCCTTTATTATAGAAATAACACGACAATTGCCAATAAATGAAATTTATCAGTTGACATGAATAACTATTTAAAGTGTCTGTTCAAAGTGACGTCCGTTGTTTGCAATACATTCTTCACATCTCTTCATTAAATTTCGTCGTGCTTTTTGCAACTTCCGTGGTGTTATTTGGCCACATGCCATACGAATACGATTTTTCAGATCGTCTAGATTTTCTGCACTAGTAACATAAACTTTTTGCTTTAAAAATCCCCAAATAAAAAAATCTAAAATAGACAGATCTGGCGATCTTGCTGGCCAGTTTATGGGGCCACCATTTGCAATCAATTTCAAACCAAACTTTCTTTCCAAAATATCTTTGACATTTCTTGCGTTATAGGGAGGAGCTCCATCTTGTTGGAACCACATATCTCGACGTATTTCTAGGGGGATATCATCTAAATAATCTTCAAATTCTATCGTAAGAAAGTTGGCATATCGCTCCGCATTCAACGTTCCTTGATAAAAAAATGGTCCTATTATGGTATCACCTAACACACCAAGCCACACATTAACTGCAAATCTTTGTTGGAATCTGCATTCTCGAATTTGACGTGGATTCTCAGTATCCCAGTAATGGTCGTTTTTTCGGTTGGAGATTCCGTTGTTGTTGAAATTTGATTCATCACTCCAAAGAATTAAATTTAATAAATGTTGATTGTTGCTAAGCCAATTACAGAATACTATCCTCCTGTCAGAATCACCATCTCTTAAACCTTGTACTAACTTAATTTTATATGGTCTCATTTTATGTTTTCTCAGAATAGAAAATATTTTATGCATACTTATTCCTAAGTCAGCCACTGCTTCGCGTATTGAATTACGTGGATGTGCTCTAAAATAGGCCAATATCAATACTTCATTATTATCTTCTCTTTCTTGTCTTCTCCTTCGTAATTTCTTATTAAAACACCCATTTCTCCGTAAATTCTGTTCAAGTCTTGCAAAAGTGCGATAATGTGGTTGTCTTCTTTCTGGATACATGTTTCCATAAGTGATACTAGCTTCTCTAGAATTATCGTTGCATCTAACGAAGACCTTTAGCATATCCATTTTTTCATCATTAGAATAGTAATTATCACCCATCTCTAAAGATTTTAATCAACAACACGCAAGACGGGAAGTTACTACACCACTTTGACATTAAAGCGTTAACAAATTGTTTTATGTCAATTGTTATTCATGTCAACTGATAAATTTCATTTATTTGCAATTGTCGCGTTATTTGTATAATGAAGGGGTACTTATGTGGTATCATTATAAAGCTAAGGTTATTATCTATTTGAAATAAACAAAATATACAGGGTGTTCCATTAAAGAAAATGAAGCTAATAGCTTTCACGTGTTTATTTGATTTTCAATTGTTTTTCTGACAATGCTACTGAATAGATCATGAAAAATACTAAAACTATTGTCTTTAACTTTTTTTTCTATCTGTACTAATAACGGACATATGTGTTGTGTCACAATAAATCAAACAAACTGTATGCCATTTCAACAATTTCTGGAAAAAAATGTGTCTGTGTGTGTGTGTTTGTTTCCTAAACAGTTGAAGATAGGTATAGGACATGGTACATGAAATATGTCTAGAATTTTCTGAACAATTCAAAAATTGAATAATATACAGGGTGTTGCATTTAAAATAAGAAAGTTGGTATTGGCCTCTGCTACATGACTCACCCTGTATAAAACGTTTTTGCTGAAAAAAAATGCGCAACTAAAAATACTAATCGACGTATCCGAGCGTTTTGTCGAACACGCCCCCATTTATTTATTATCGAATTTATTCCATTTGGCTGATACACACTGTATGTATTACCACTTTGTTTGCAAAACGAATATCACGAAAGAAACAGCGAGAGTATAACGAATGTTTCATTCGTGGCGAAAAGAGGCAGGCGCTTGAGTCGGTGTGTTAATTCGGTGTGGATTTTTAATTAGCGTCGATCGATGCCTGACACAAGGAACGAGAAACAAATGTAAACATAACCTTAAATTTCGATTATCATTTAGGCGTCGCATTATTTTATAAGCTTAAATTGGTTACAACTTACGTGGAAATAGTTTGTTTATCGCACCCTTGGCAACCTTTCGTATTTTTGGAGGCGTGTATGTAATATTCTTGATTTAATATGTTTTAAAATTAACTATTGAAATCGCAGTAGAAATACGTATGTCAAATATTAAATTCGTTCGAAACGAAACACTGCTGTCAGTGCTGCCACATCTTAAAAGATAAAACTCACTATGTTTAAGTATATATTTTATTTTAGAAATAAATCCTTAACTAAAACCAAGAAGAAGAAATAATGTACCATTGTGGTATCCGGCCGGTAATTTTTGCCGAAGAACTATTTAATGGGTATAATTCATGTCACATCTACGTTAAAAATTTTGTAACCTCGTCAATTTTTACTCCAGAATTTGGAGCCATTAAGGAATGTTTATTAATATTAAATGAACATGACTTTAGAAATTGGACTCAAAATCCAGATGGTTCGGATGTATTTTACGACCCATCTCTCTGAATGCATGACTGGCTGACGTCAATTCAATGAGAGATTTTTTAAAAATAAATTGAATGCAAGTTAGAGATATGAGGATGTGGCAGGAATGGTGCGGGAGTGAACTGAGTGAGGATAGAAAAAAACCTGTATAAGTAGCCGACTTCAAAAGAAGAAGAAAACGGTGGCGTTGAGTTTACAGTTACGTGAAGTGCATTTGTTTGACATGTATCTAACTAACCTTAAAATAGAAATTTCGTACTATGGTACAATCGCGCAGAGGTGACAGTGACTCATGCTTTTTCGATCTAATCATCGCGTCTTTATAAATATCAATACTCGTTCGCAGGCTTAAGAAAAACGAAATGAAATACGAAACGTATGTCGATATGTAAATTCAAGGGCTAAGTGCAAGTATGTCTTTTCTCATTCTATCTATTCTAACCTCAAAATTCACGTTTTGACCGTCTCCGATTTCGATTTAGTTAAGAGCAGAATTGATTGTATCCATTTCATTAATGACAAATTTCCAGTTGTCTCTACCGATTGCCGAAAAATGCACTCGCAAAGTTTCGTCGGGAAAATATTTGCACGCTCGAGAATTTTTAAATTTCCCGCCTAGACTGAATCGAATTATTTTATGGACATCCGTTTACTAGAAACTTAATTCGGGCAACATGGAGCGATGAGTCACTGTCACCTCTGCGCGATTGTACTATATTAATCGATTAAAATGGCAAATGCATGTGGAAAAATTATTAACCCTTTGCTTCGTAGGTTATCGCAGATCATTGAACTTCCAGTAGCAAACTAACATAAATGACTTGTTGGTATTTGCTCTTTACTTACATTTACAGCCAGGTTGTTTCAAAGCGTTGTTAGCATAGAAGTTTACATGTTCCCAATTATATGTAGTTGTATTCCTCTGTTTGTTGCCAGAGTAACTACGGTGGAAGCGTCATTCATAGACAAGCGATACTGATCGGGAATGTTTACGAAAAATGTGAACGCTCCAGATGAATCGAGGGTGACGATCTCTCGGATCTTTTGACCAGTTAATTTCGTAAATTGCTTGCCGGCGAAACCACCCGTATGGGCGCCCAATGACCCTCCCACTATACGCACTTTCTTGCCGTCTAAATTTGCTGCTACCATTACTTCTGCAACATAGTTTCCTGGAATAAAATCGGTGGTTATAATAAAAATCTTCTTCGTCAGTTTATTAGTAAATAACTGTTAAAAATGTATATCTAAAATCCCTCTAGCGCCATCTAACGATTGACATATGTAACCATGTACACTTCCAACAATAACGTCAGAATTGAGGAGTAAGAAGTAACAAAGGGGCGCCAATTTTCCGATTTATATCATGACTATACTTACCAACCGTTTCTGAATTCTTAGCACCTGCAAGCATATTTAATCCACTGGACAGCTGCATATAATCGACACTGATGACCAGTGAGTTAGGATCTTTGAGCAGATGCAGCTGACAGATTTCCGTAAAGTCGGACCACAGCGAATTGTATCCGTGGAAGACGAATAGAATATCTTTGTTTGGATCAATTAAGGAATAATTCTTACGAGGAATTAGTGTTCCATTGCTCTGGGGACTATCGAACAGGTAAAGATTTACAGATTCGGCAGTAGCGAATCCACCTAGAAAAATTATAAAATTACTTCACCTTAAGCATTAATTATTATTTTTGATCTTTGACGACTGCACATCGGTTTAGAACTTGTAACATAACAGTTAAGTTGAAATCACTACGAGCAGCTGTAATTAAAATGGAGAATGTTGCTATAGGTGTCATCTCGCCAAGATTGTAGATCAATGTTGCTTGACTAATAATTCAGCAGCGTTTAATGGCTAATCACAAGCGGTGTATTTTACACTTCATTTTACTTCAACTTACCAAATAAAAATAATAAAAGGTTACGCACAATTGCGACTATAAAACCTAATATCACTTCTAACTGCATTTTCTTTTCAGGTTCAATTCGTGCAAAAATCAGAACTACCATCTTTATGTAGCTTACGTTTATATTTGTATAGTAAATGTTTATGAATATACATCTAATTTTTAATAAACAAAAATGCACACTTTAAATTCTGTCTGGCGAATTTTTTAAATATTAATCAAGGTGACAAGGTGTGTGTCTGTCTGTCTGTCTGTGCACGGTGTATCAAAAATTAATAGAGCAATTGTTATGAAACTTTGAACATACGTCTTATTTGATAATCTGAAGAACTGAAAAGATTTTAGTAAAATTTCGTACACCGGAAGTGGGCGTTTACCTTCACTGTTTTAACTGTTTTTTGTTTTTTGCCAATATTTTCTTAAATTTGAAAAATATCACAAAAACATTTAAACAAACATTGAAGACAACAAAGAAATGAACATATTTTGCTTGAAAACATTTTTCATAAAATCATTTTTATTCGAGAAAAAAATTTATTATTATTTTTTAATTTTTGGCTTGTAATTATAAAACGATAATAGTTACAGCAAATTTATGTTTATAATAATTGTAGAGAATGCCAAAATGAACAACTTATAAAGAATAAGATTTTTTCGAAATCTCTTTAGTTTTTGAGTAAACTGAGTTTTTGAATTTGAAGTATAGTTTTTTCATCGTTTATAATTTTGACGTTTTAAACGTCAGTTTCATCCGAGTTTACACAACGCTGTACTTAAAAAACAATAAGAATTAAAAAAAAAACGCGCCTTTTCCTTGTTTTCGGGTTATTTGAATTTAATTGTGAGAGTGCAATGCTTTGAACTAAAAAAACTAACTTAGAGGGTGATTTTTCGAAATCAACTCGTTGAATCACTAAATTTGGCATACAAATTGAGAATTGAATGTTCTTTAAAAAATTAATCGAAATCCAAAAGTTAAAAATGTTAATTTTTTACAGTTGAATAATAATCATTTTTGGCAGTTAAAAATGGTCATCTTTAGCAGTTGAAAATTATCATTTTTGACATTCAGAAATTGTAGTTTTTTTGCAGTTTAAATTGTCATTTTTGGCAGTAGAAAATCGTCATTTTTGGTATTTGAAAATTTACTTTTTTGGCTTCTGAACATTATCAATTTTGATAGTTTTAAACTGTAATTTTTGGCAGTTAAAAATTCTCAATTTGGTGGCCGAAAATCATTATTTCTGGTCATCGTTTGCAATTAAAAATAACAATTTTCAACTGCCAAAAACTACAGTTTTAAACTGCCAAAAATTGAGAAACATTTTCAGAAGCCGAGAAAGTAAATTTTCAAGTACTAAAAATGACACTTTTTAACCGTCAAAAACTGTCGACAGTGAGATTTTTTAATGTCATTTTCAAATTTTTTGATAGTTGAAGATTGATGTTTTTGGCATTTTAAAATTGTCATTTTCATCAGTTGCAAATGATCATCGTTAGTAGTTAAAGATTGCATTTTCTGCCAGTTAAAATGGTCATCGTTAGCAATTGATTTTTTTTATTTTTGGCAGTTGGAAATTGTAGTTTTTGGCAGTTGAAAATTGTCATTTTTGGCAGTTTTTGGTTGCTGAAAATTATCAATTTTCGCATTTCAAAATTGTAGTTTTTGAAGGTTGAAAATTGTCATTATTGGTAGCTAAAAATTATTATTTTTGACAGTTGAAAAAGGTCATCGTTAGCAGTTAAAAAAATATTTTTGACTGTTGAAAATTAAAGATTGTTATTTTTGCCAGTTAAAAGTTGTCATTTTTGCCAGTTGCAGATGATCATTATAAGCAGATAAAAAATGTAATTTTTGACAGTTGAAATGGCCATTGTCAGCAGTTGAAAATTGTCATTTTTTTCAGTTTTTAGTTGCTGAAAATTAACAATTTTCGCATTTCAAAATTGTAGTTTTTGGAGGTTGAAAATAGTCATTATTGGTTGCTAAAAAATATTATTTTTGACAGTTGAAAAAGGTCATCGTAAGCAGTTAAAAAAATATTTTTGACCGTTGAAAACTGTAGGTTTTGTCAATTGAAGATTGTGTTTTTGCCAGTTGAAAATTGTCATTTTGACAGTTGCAGATGATCATTATAAGCAGATAAAAATGTAATTTTTGACAGTTAAAATGGCCATCGTTAGCAGTTGAAAATTGCCATTTTTGGCAGTTTTTGGTTGCTAAAAATTAACCATTTTCGCATTTCAAAATTGTAGTTTTTGAAGGTTGAAAATTGTCATTATTGGTAGCTAAAAATTATTATTTTTGACAGTTGAAAAAGGTCATCGTTAGCAGTTAAAAAAAATATTTTTGACCGTTGAAAACTGTAGGTTTTGTCAATTGAAGATTGTGTTTTTGCCAGTTGAAAATTGTCATTTTTGACAGTTGCAGATGATCATTATAAGCAGATAAAAATATAATTTTTGACAGTTAAAATGGCCATCGTTAGCAGTTGAAAATTGTCATTTTTGGCAGTTTTTGGTTGCTAAAAATGAACCATTTTTGCATTTCAAAATTGTAGTTTTTGAAGGTTGAAAATTGTCATTATTGGTAGCTAAAAATTATTATTTTTGACAGTTGAAAATGGTCATCGTTAGCAGTTAAAAAAAATATTTTTGACCGTTGAAAACTGTAGGTTTTGACAATTGAAGATTGTGTTTCTGCCAGTTGAAAATTGTCATTTTTGACAGTTGCAGATGATCATTATAAGCAGATAAAAAATGTAATTTTTGACAGTTAAAATGACCATTGTTAGCAGTTAGTCATTTTTGATAGTTGGAAATTGTGATATTTGGCAGTTGAAAATAGATTTAAAAATTGTTTTAGATTAAAGTTAAACGGTTTGGAGGTGGACATACAGTAATGACCTTGGGTTGACCTTGCGAAATCTACTAAATCTACAGATGAAAATCAAAGTGCGCGCTGTGTCTCAAAAAGTAATCCAGGAATTAACATGAAATTTCAACAAAAAATTGGGTGTGTGTGTCAAAAACCAATAGAGCAATTGATATGAAACTTTGAACATACGTCTTATTTGATAATCCGAAGAACTGAAAAGCTTTTAGTAAAATTTCGTACACCGGAAGTGGGCGTTTACCTTAACTGTTTTTGGTTTTTTGCCAATATTTTCTTAAATATGAAAAATATCCAAAAACATTTAAACGAACTTTGAAGACAACAAAGAAATCAACATCTTTTGCTTGAAAACATTTTTCATAAAATCAATTTTATTCGAGAAAAAAATTTAAACAAACATTGAAGACAACAAAGAAATGAACATTTTTTGCTTGAAAACATTTTTCATAAAATCATTTTTATTCGAGAAAAAAAATTATTATTTTTTTAATTTTTAGTTTATAATTATTATTATTATTATTATTATTATTATTATTATTATTATTATTATTATTATTATTATTATTATTATTATTATTATTATTATTATTATTATTATTATTATATTTACAAGTAGATTGATTCATTAAGAATATTACATGGTCGGTTGCTGTTTTCTAAAACTAGAGTTTACATTATATTATCCTAATACTAGATTATTACTAATACATTCACATGTTATGTATATATAAACGTCGATGATAAAATTATAAAATTATACTATTACAATGAGGCTAACTTAAAACTAGTTATAATTTGGTATACCCTATCTAATGTTTTGACATTATATGTGATCATTGGTCTTTGAAAAATTCTTCTGTAGAATAATATGGGTTGTTTAGGAAATAATCCTTCAAGAATCTTTTTAAGTGTTTTTGATTTTTGTATGCTTCTATTAGGGGAAGCAGTTTATTGAAAATTCTTATTCCCATGTAGCTTATTCCCCTCTCATATAATGTCGTTCTGTGTTTGGGTATTGTTAGGGAGGAGGCGTTTCGAGTTTGTCTATGGCTTATATCTTTGTTCGTTCTGTATTCTGTGTTGTTATCACACATATACATAGCAACGTTGTATAGGTATAATGACCAAATTGTCATTATTTTGTATTTTTTAAAATGTGGCTTGCAGTGGTCGCCCCACGGTGCGCTTGCAATTAGCCTTACAATTTTTTTTTGAATGGTGAAAAGTCTGGATGAGTTATAAAACGATAATAGTTACAGCAAATTTATGTTAATGCCAAAATGAACAACTTATAAAGAATAAGATTTTTTCGAAATCTCTTTAGTTTTTGAGTAAACTGAGTTTTTGAATTTAAAGTATAATTTTTCCATCTTTTATAATTTTGACGTTTTAAACGTCAGTTTCATGCGAGTCTACAAAACGCTCAATGTACATTTAAAATACGATTTCAATTGCATGTAAACCATGAAAGTGTAAATGTAAATGATGCTACCATCGGAGAAAGTAACATGATGGCCACATTACCATTTTTTTGTACTAATTGGTACATAGACCCTTTTGCATTTACACGCTTCAATTATGAAACGATAACAGTTACAGCAAATTTATGTTAGATAATAATTATAGAGAATACCAAAATGAACAACTTATAAGGAATACGTTCTTTTCGAAATCTCTTTAGTTTTTGAGTAAACTGAGTTTTTGAATTTGAAGTATAATTTTTTCATCTTTCATAATTTTGTCGTTTTAAACGTCAGTTTCATCGGAGTCGATAAAACGTTCAATGTACATTTAAAATATGATTTAAATTGAAAATAAACCATAAGAAGCGTAAATATAAATGATTCCATCAAGTCGGAGAAAGTAACATGATGGCCACATCACCATTTTTACTTTCTCCGTTACGAAGTACGAGAAAGTATTGTGATCGTGATTTTTTTTTCAAAAATTTTTTTTACGGAAATATCCGTAATGGGGTCCCTAGAGGCCATTTCAACAATTTCTGGAAAAAAAATTTTTGTGTCTGTGTGTGTGTGTGTGTGTGTGTGTGTGTGTGTGTGTCTGTGTGTGTGTGTGTGTGTGTCTGCATGTGCGCGCTGTATCTCAAAAACTAATAGAGCAATTGATATGAAACTTTGAACATCCGTCTTATTTAATAATCTGAAGAACTGAAAAGCTTTTGGTAAAATTTCGTACACCGGAAGTGGGCGTTTACCTTAACTGTTTTTTGTTTTTTGTCAATGTTTTCTTAAATATGAAAAATATCCAAAAACATTTAAACGAACTTTGAAGACAACAAAGAAATCAACATCTTTTACTTGAAAACATTTTTCATAAAATCAATTTTATTCGAGAAAAAAATTTATTAATTTTTTTTCATTTTTGGTTTATAATTCTAAAACGATAATAGTTACAGCAAATTTATGTTAATAATAATTGTAGAGAATGCTAAAATAAACAACTTATAAAGAATAAGTTTTTTCGATATCCCTCTAGTTTTTGAGTAAACTGAGTTTTTGAATTTGTAGTATAATTTTCCCATCTTTCATAATTTTGACGTTTTAAACGTCAGTTTAATCCGAGTTTACACAACGCTCGATGTACATTTAAAACATGATTTCAATTGAAAATAAACCACGAAAACGTAAATATAAATGGCTATGATACCATCAAGTCGGAGAAAGTAACATGATGGCCACATCACCATTTTTTAAATATGAACTCACCACCCGTTTAACTGGTTGAATTGCATGATAGAGCCCACCCATTACCCTTAAATCTTTTAAAATGTAAACTAAATATCTGAGTTTCAAATCGAATTTCTTGATCATTACATCAGAATGTTTTAATTTCGAAAAATTATATGAGGCCGTGCTACCGATGTGAAGATAGCCACGGATTTTTCAGCCACGGATTTCCCGGCGCCTCACCACCAAATAAAAATTTCTTCAATTTTAATGATTTATAATAAATCAAACGTTGAGAATGTAATTAACATTAGCCTATAGATGTACAGTCAATCCACAATTTAAATTATTTTTTCTTGAGTCCACGGGAACTCTCATTTTAAAATGACAAGAATTCAAAGTCCAATATGGCAGGGTTTGACGCGTTTCAAATTTAATTTTTTAACAACAACGTGTAGATAAGAGTCTACTTAAATGATTTAACGCATGACATTTTGAGTAAAATTATTTATAACTCTTTTATGATTTTTTTTCTCGGGTCCACCCGAACTATACATATAATATAGCAAATTTTCAAAGTCCTATATGGCACTGTTTGACGAGTTTCAAATTTAATTTTTTAACAACAACGTGTAGATAAGAGTCTACTTAAATGATTTAATGCATGAAATTTTGGATAAAATTGTTTATAACTTTTTTTATGAATTTTTTTTCTCGGGTCCACCCAAACTAAATAGATAATATAGCAAACTTTCAAAGTCCAATTTGGCACTGTCTGACGCTTTTCAAATTTAATTTTTTAACAACAACGTGTAGATAAGAGTCTACTTAAGCAATTTAACGCATGAAATTTTGGGTAAAATTGTTTATAACTTTTTTTTATGAATTTTTTTTCTCGGGTCCACCCAAACTAAATAGATAATATAGCAAACTTTCAAAGTCCAATATGGCACGGTTTGACGCGTTTCAAATTTAATTTTTTAACAACAACGTGTAGGTAAGAGTCTACTTAAACGATTTAACGCATGAAATTTTGGGTAAAATTGTTTATAACTTTTTTATGATTTTTTTTTCTCGGGTCCACCCGAACTATACATATAATATAGCAAATTTTCAAAGTCCTATGTGGCACTGTTTGACGGGTTTAAAATTTAATTTTTTAACAACAACGTGTAGATAAGAGTCTACTTAAATGATTTAACGCATGAAATTGTGGGTAAAATTGTTTATAACTTTTTTATGATTTTTTTTTTCTCGGGTTCACCCGAACTATACATATAATATAGCAAATTTTCAAAGTCCTATATGTATGGCACTGTTTGACGAGTTTCAAATTTAATTTTTTAACAAAAACGTGTAGATAAGAGTCTACTTATATGATTTAACGCATGAAATTTTGGATAAAATTGTTTATAACTTTTTTTATGAATTTTTTTTCTCGGGTCCACCCAAACTAAATAGATAATATAGCAAACTTTCAAAGTCCAAAATGGCACGGTTTGACGCGTTTCAAATTTAATTTTTTAACAACAACGTGTAGATAAGAGTCTACTTAAATGATTTAACGCATGAAATTTTGGATAAAATTGTTTATAACTTTTTTTTATGAATTTTTTTTCTCGGGTCCACCCAAACTAAATAGATAATATAGCAAACTTTCAAAGTCCAATATGGCCCTATTTGACGCGTTTCAAATTTAATTTTTTAACAACAACGTGTAGATAAGAGTCTACTTAAACGATTTAACGCATGACATTTTGGGTAAAATTGTTTATAACTTTTTTATGATTTTTTTTTCTCGGGTCCACCCGAACTATACATATAATATAGCAAATTTTCAAAGTCCTATATGTCACTGTTTGACGAGTTTCAAATTTAATTTTTTAACAAAAACGTGTAGATAAGAGTCTACTTATATGACTTAACGCATGAAATTTTGGACAAAATTGTTTATAACTTTTTTTATGAATTTTTTTCTCGGGTCCACCCAAACTAAATAGATAATATATCTAACTTTCAAAGTCCAATTTGGCACTGTCTGACGCGTTTCAAATTTAATTTTTTAACAACGTGTAGATAAGAGTCTACTTAGGCGATTTAACGCATGAAATTTTGGGTAAAATTGTTTATAACTTTTTTATGATTTTTTTTTCTCGGGTCCACCCGAACTATACATATAATATAGCAAATTTTCAAAGTCCTATGTGGCACTGTTTGACGAGTTTAAAATTTAATTTTTTAACAACAACGTGTAGATAAGAGTCTACTTAAACGATTTAACGGATGCAATTTTGGGTAAAATTGTTTATAACTTTTTTATGATTTTTTTTTCTCGGGTCCACCCGAACTATACATATAATATAGCAAATTTTCAAAGTCCTGTATGGCACTGTTTGACGAGTTTCAAATTTAATTTTTTAACAACAACGTGTAGATAAGAGTCTACTTAAACGATTTAACGCATGAAATTTTGGGTAAAATTGTTTATAACTTTTTTATTAATTTTTCTTCTCGGGTACACTCAAACTATATACACTGGAGGAAAAAAATGAAACACTTGAAATACCTGAAATTTTGACCACCGCCATAACTCGGCGTATTTTCAATCGATTTTGATGAATCTTTGAAGTGTCTTCTTTAAAGTCATGCATACGAACTTAAGCGTAACCCCTTTCACCCCTCTCTAGCACTCCTGTGAAAAAAAAATGTTTTTTCAGGAAACCATGTCCAACGTTGACGTGTCTATGGAGTTGGAAACATTTTGTCGACTCGTTCCACCATAAAGGCATTAAAATCTGATCAATTCCTTATGCAGGACTCGAAAAACGAAGTTCCTACGACGATTAGGCACCAAGTTATGGATGTTTGAAAAAAGTGCATTTTGAGGTGTTTCGCACATAACTCAGCGACTTTTCAACCAAATTTGATAATTCTTTCGGGAAAAAAATCCCATTTTGGCCCTACTTTAAGGGGACCAACTCAGATTGGAATGATCCCTTTTCGAACCCTTCAACCTCCGAACAAAAAAACATGATTTTGGGTGAAAAAACGTCTAACTTTGGCAACATGTACCGAGTTGGATTGGAAATGTGTCGACTTGATCCACCAAAAGGGTATTGAAATGTGTTTAATTACCTGTGCAGGACTCAAAAACGAAGTTCTTATGGCAATTTGGCACAAAGTTATGGGTGTTTAAAAAAAGTGCAATTTGTGGCCTTTTTATTTTTTCGTTTGGAGAGATGTAGAGCCTTCTCTTTGAGTGCGGGATAAACCCTCTCAAAGAGGACACACTTTGCTTTTTATTTCTCAAAATATCGTCGAAATCGGTTGGATAGTAGCTGAGTTATGGCCATTTGAAAATTACCTAAATTTTTACAAATCTCGTGTTTCATTTTTTTCCGTCAGTGAATTTGTATGTTTTTATTACTTTCTCCGTTACGAAGTACGAGAAAGTATTGTGATCGTGATTTTTTTTCCAAAAATTTTTTTTACGGAAATATCCGTTTTGGGGTCCCTAGATGCCATTTCAACAATTTCTGGAAAAAAAAATTGTGTCTGTGTGTGTGTGTGTGTATGTGTGTCTGTCTGTGTGCGCTGTATCTCAAAAACCAATAAAGCAATTGATATGAAACTTTGAACATAAGTCTTATTTGATAATCTGAAGAACTGAAAAGCTTTTGGTAAAATTTCGTACACCGGAAGTGGGTGTTTACCTTAACTGTTTTTTGTTTTTTGCCAATATTCTCTTAAATATAAAAAATATCACAAAAACATTTAAATAAACATTGAAGAAAACAAAGAAATGAATAGCTTTTGCTTGAAAATATTTTTCATAAAATCATTGCTATTCGAGAAAAAAAATTATTATTATTTTTTTAATTTTTGGTTTATAATTATGAAACGATAATAGTTACAGCAATTTTATGTGAATAATAATTGTAGAGAATGCCAAAATGAACAACTTCTAAAGAATAAGTTTTTTTCGAAATCTTGTTAGTTTTCGAGTAAACCTAGTTTTTGAATTTGAAGTATAATTTTTCCATCTTTCATAATTTTGACGTTTTAAACGTCAGTTTCATCCAAGTTTACGCAACGCTCGATGTACATTTAAAATATGATTTCAATTGAAAATAAACCCATGAAAACGTAAATATAAAATCGGAGAAAGTAACATGATGGCCACATCACCATTTTTATTGGACGAATTGAAAAATGGACGAAATGTGGTGAATTAGGCCCACATTTTTTTCCGACCCTACAGAGATCGTTAAAATTAAGTTTTTTGTTAATGGAGTTCTAAGGTACAAAATGCGATATTCAAGATTTCGCGCAAACAATTCTCGTGCATACCTCAAAGAACATACAAAGAAAATTTTATTCGTGAAAACAAAAACAATGTCGGCGAAAAACCTCGGACTTATGAGTCAAAAAGCCACAAAATTCGCTTTTTTTCAAATACCCATAACTTTGCCTAATCGTCGTAGGAACTTCGTTATTTGAGTCCTGAGCAGGTAATTGAACACATTTCAATGCCCTTTTGTTGAATCGAGTCGATACGAGTTTACCCAAAATTTCGTGCTTTAAATCGTTTAAGTAGACTCTTATCTACACGTTGTTGTTAAAAAATTAAATTTGAAACGCGTCAAACAGTGCTATGTTGGACTTTGAATCTTGTCATTTTAAAAAGAGAGTTCCCGTGGACTCGAGAAAAAATAATTGAAATTGTTAAAGTTATTTGAAACTTAAAGAAAATTATTATGTATCTTCGTATGGTGTACAATTCTGCCATTGTTATTTTGACAAGTGTAAGGCTGCCAAGCTATTAACACAATAAAGATTATTATTATTATTATGCGACTTTAAAAAAAGGTCTGCAATTTTGGGAAGGATAGTAATAACGTTTGACACGGGTTGCAGCCCGGACGCTTTTAACACGCCTCAATAATTATCACATGTAGCGTACACAAAGTAACATTAATTACTTGTTTCAGATATTCCAATCGCGTGCTCAATTCATTTGTATCTCTTGATTACATCTGATGGTGACGCATGTTATGGAAGCCAATATCCTTTCCGAAAAGGGAGTCACCTTTATTTATAATTTAGCAGGCACAATTGTTCTAAAATATATACCGTACAAATGTACAGGGTTGAGGAAACGTGTCGGAACACCTGATTTCTGGCCAAACGTCTGTTGTTTTCTAATTACAGTGGTGCCTCACACAACGAACTTAATTCGTTCCAGGAGCAAGTTCGTTATGCGAAAAGTTCGTTATGTGAAACGCGTTTTCCCATAACAATACATGTTAAAATAAATAATTCGTTCTGTGGCATAAAATATGGTAAGATGACATAAAAAAAAAGATAAATTTTTGTTATTATTTTTATTTAGATACATCTAAAAACATAATGAAAAAAACACACATTTTTTAATTTTAAGAAATAATCGAATCTTGCACATCTTCATCCATTTTCCGTTTTTTGGCCGATGGTGCAGTGAAAAATCTGTCCAAAGTCGTTTGTTTCTCTCTTTTCTTCAACATCTGCCGGAAATAACGGACAAGAGTATCGGAATACAGGTCGTTGATCATGTTTGCTTCAGCGGAATCCGGATAGTGGGCATTGGTAAACTCCTGAACTGCTTTCCATTTGACCAGGATGTTCTTGATGTCAGCAGTTGGAATTGGTTGATTGTTTGATTGTTGCTCCTCGTTATCAGATGACGCTTCCCTTTGAGCATTATCCTGTTGTTGGGCCAGAAGTGTTTGGAGCTCTTCAGTTGTCAGCTCTTCTTTGTGTTCCTCAATAAGCTCCTCTACATCCTCTTCCTCTACCTCTAATTCCAACCTTTGGGCCACTGTGATGATGTCCTTCACCACTTCTGTGTCATCA
Source organism: Ocypus olens (assembly GCA_910593695.2). Taxonomy (NCBI): domain Eukaryota; kingdom Metazoa; phylum Arthropoda; class Insecta; order Coleoptera; family Staphylinidae; genus Ocypus; species Ocypus olens. The sequence continues at coordinate 25,516,165 of OU343059.1, forward strand.
ACTACTGCTTCTTCCTGAATCCACGAAGGCACAAGCATCTTCCAAGCAGAAATGAGGGTCCTTTGTGACACTTCTTCCCAGGCCTTCTGTATAAGTCGTATTGCCAAAAGGATATCAAATTTCTCCTTCCAAAACATTCGGATAGTCATATTGTCTCCACCAAACTCGCATTCTTTAAACACCTTATTAAAGAGGGCTCTAGTGTAGAGTTTTTTAAAGTTCGCAATAACTTGCTGATCCATTGGCTGGAGAATGGATGTGGTGTTTGGTGGCAAATACTGCACCTTGATAAAAGGATAATTTTCCTGCAATATTTCTTCTAGGTCTTTTGGGTGAGAAGGGGCATTGTCAAGTATCAGAAGGGCTTTGAGCGGCAGTTCTTTTTCCAACAAGAATTTCTTCACGGCAGGAGCAAAGGTTTCCAGAATCCATTCGTTGAAGATAACTTGGGTCACCCAGGCTTTTTGATTGGACTTCCAATGGACGGGCAATTTGGACTTAATAACGTTATTTTTCTTAAAAATTCTTGGATTTTCAGAGTGATAAGGGTAA